>RPFO01000744.1:493634-1088634 GCA_009746045.1 Mesostigma viride | reverse complement strand
TCCTCCTCCTCCTCCTCCTCCTCCTCCTCCTCCTCCTCCTCCTCCTCCTCCTCCTCCTCCTCCTCCTCTCCTCCTCCTCTCCTCCTCCTCCTCCTCCTCCTCCTCCTCCTCCTCCTCCTCCTCCTCCTCCTCCTCCTCCTCCTCCTCCTCCTCCTCCTCCTCCTCCTCCTCCTCCTCCTCCTCCTCCTCCTCCTCCTCCTCCTCCTCCTCCCTCCTCCTCCTCCTCCTCCTCCTCCTCCTCCTCCTCCTCCTCCTCCTCCTCCTCCTCCTCCTCCTCCTCCTCCTCCTCCTCCTCATCATCATCATCATCGTGTCCCACGCCCCACATGGGCACTCGCAATGAAACAACATGCTTCGTGTAATAACCCTATTATAGCGAGAGCCGGATACTGTATTTAGTATCGATGGTACTAGTAGGGTACTGTGACGTGTACGGTCGCATAATCAAATACCAAGCGTTGTACATATGTACTCTTGACAAATGCATCTAGTAACTCTATAATTAACTCTTGGTATCTACTACATAATCTCAATGCTCGATCCTTTATACACACGTCCCGGTAGTCTTCTTGCGTCCCACCACCACTCATAACAAGCACCCACACACCCCTCGATTCCAACATGCGTGTGCCCCTACCCGTAAGTCCACGTCGGCCGGTGACCACTCAACTGCACCCGAGTAGCCCACATCCCTACTTGGCACGTACCCATCCACCCCGACCACCGGACCACCCGACTACCCGCAACCCGGGCGGCCGCACTGCACCTAGCGAACCCACCATCCCCCCTCCCCCCATGCACTCACCCAATGAGCACGCGGCCCATGCACCAGTCCCATACCCCACCAATAGTGGCACCGACAAACTCATCCCCCCGCAACCACCCGCCACCTGTAACTGACCCTCCCCAATTACTGTGGGAAATATAAAAAGCATGGTGCCTAGGCATAGTTTGCGTGCCAAATTAGCTCGAGGCCTCACTTGAGGCCCATATTTTAGACTAGCTGTGGACATACATGTACACATTGACGTCTACAAAAATCAGAATGTACACATTGACGTCTAGTTGGGGAGACGTCCATTATGTCTGAAATCGGGGAACTGTTCAGTGCTCCGGAGGTGGTCCCCCAAGGGGAACAATTAACGAGACTATTAATTAATTAATTAACTAATTAACTGACCCTCCCGCACCACACATGCGCGACCAACCCACACCACCCCGCCGGCACACCCAAGCAGCACCAACGTACGCCCTTCACGCCCACCCCTACCCGGCCCGACCCCGCCTCCCCTCAGTCGGTCGGGTCCCCCTCAACCACCCCGCCCCACTGACCCGGCGACCTCAGCCACGGCTTACCCCTAGTATGGTGAGACCGCACCTCGACAAACTGGAAGGCTTCCCCCCCCTCAACACCCGGTCCACCGCATCTCCCCTCACCCGCCGCCTACCCGTGTGACCGACATACTTCAGTCCGTCGTGCGCCGGCAATACCGCGCCCAACCCTCCCGGACCTTGCCCCCCCCCCCCCCCCCCCCGCCCCTCCGGCCCCCCGCGGGCCGCCTACTAGAGAGCGCAAGGTACTTAGTATGCATCCGACCCAGCGTGTTTTCCAGGGAAATGGGTGAATGGGTGTTGTTTATTCCCATCGGTACCCGCGGTTAAGCTATGAACCAAGGTATGCCACAAATAGCCAAAAGCCTAGTTGATCCGACCCAGCTTCTCACACAATTAGCCGCTCTGGCTGCTACTTGGCGGAGCATCGTTTGCTAGGACACACCAAGCCGGCTGTCGGTTGTACCAACACGCCCGGGTGCCGTATCCGATGATGGGCCGGGCAATGATCATCGTACAAGTCGGTGCCGGATCATGACTCCGCTTAGAGTACCGGTGTTTCCGGTTTGTTGAACGTGATGGCATGCTGTTGTGTTCTGTCCCTCGGCCGTTTCCAAATCTCTGCTGCCCGTGTGCGGCGTGGGCAACAACAAGTCAACAACAACGACGACAACTCTTACCGAAGCGCGACCGCCGACCAGCCGGATCGGCGGGACCCCGCGCGAGACTCGGGACTCGGGATCGGCAGCGAGCAATGTGCCCGGCGGAGCTCCCGGCGCGGCGCTGCACTGGTGCGCGCAGCCACGCTCTGGTGGCACTCATCGTCTGATGGGAAGGCTGCTACCAGACCCTGAAAGGTTCTCTTCCTCGTCACTTTATGCCACCGGAGGGCTTTATTCAGAGCCTTCCAGGTGACAAGGTTGGCCTCCGGGAACCCGCTTTACCGACGGGAAAATGCCATTTGCCTTTACCGACGATGCGAAGCCTTTGGTTGACGTGGTCGGGGGGAGGTTATCCGGCTGAGGTAAGATTGACTGCACGCATTGCATTGTAGATTGAGCCCTTCTTTACCTTTTTTTTCCCCCCGGAAGCCAGCCGCTGCACAATTGCTGGATCAATTCGCTGTTAAGGGGTTTTTACGTTCATCTGAGAACAGGAATTTGCCCAAGGAATGAGCTCTGGATCTCTGCAGCGGCGTTATTAGCAAGGATGCAGTCCGTCCTGTCGTCGGGCGCATTGAAATTCGCGCTGCATAGGTCAAGGCAACAGGAATTAACAGTCGCCACTGGTCGGGCGGGCGTCAGGTCTTCTCTAGGCTTTGGCAATTGCACAATTCGAGGAGATGTATCTCCTCTTGCAAGCAGAAACAGCCATTTTGTTGGCATCCGGTTCGTGTGCTACTGGGAAGGCCGCTTGAATACCTGTACAGGCGGTCGAATTGTCACCTGTGCCAGCGGACAGGGTAAGCAGGCTTTCTTTATGTTGCACTTGGACTGTTACGTAAATGGCTGTCAGCGAGGGGGCGGTTGTGACGTGGTGTGATACTGTTTTTACAGGGCATCGTGGTTGAAGTGGCCAGTGCCAGTTTGCCACTGCGTTTCCTTTCTTGAGCTTTTTTCCCCCATCTCCCCTACTTATTTAATTACGCTTTTTTCTTCGCAGTAGCATCCGCAGACATGGTCATTAACACGAGTATGCCGTTAGTTTGCCATCTCTGACGCCTCAAATCCCGGCCGCCATTTCAGAGCAGGCTTCTAGTCATTGTGTTTAAGGTCGTCCTAGCATGGAGGGCACGCAGCAGGCTGATGTTTGTGAGCTAGTTTGAAATGCCCAGCCATCTTCGTTCGTGTACTTTTGTGTGCGTTTGCAATATAGATTCTTTGTGAATTTCGCTATGTATTCGGCCTGCTGTAGCTTTCCAAGGCAGCAAATATCCTAATGATCCTGCCATGCACTTTTCATGCCACTTCTCTCTGCTATTGTCCCTATAATCACTTCTGTGCAGCGCCTACAGTACTGTAGTAGTAAGGATTATGAGGCAAGCATGCTTGGTTGGTCAGGCCACGTTACCAGGTACCGCAGCAGTGAGGCCATCCCATGGTGATGTCACTTTGACAACCTGTATGTAGTACATCACCCAGCCGCACTAGCACGCATACTGTGTTCTCTTTTGTGTAACCAGTTAGGCCTAGCCAAGGTGAGAGCACCATTCGATTTAGTTCATGTCATTAGGCTATGATTTACGCCACCCAGGCGTTATCAGCCTGGTTTTCATTAGGCTGTTAATTAGGCCACCCGGCCATCGTCAGCCTCATTTTAATTAGGCTGTAAATTAAGCTACCCGGCAACTGTTAGCCTCAGTGTGTGACTATGTGGATGTCGTATGCTTCCACCCGAGTGACTACCCCACCAGGTTAAACAACCATTTGTGTTTTTTTGCCATTGACAACCTCGCTGGGACTGTGTGGGGTAAGGGTGCCTTTCGGCCTAACCATTCAATTTCTAGGTTATCACATAATTTACTATGTGATTTTCTGCCTCGGCGTCGTTAGTTAGGGGATTTCGGCTCCCGGACACGTGCACTGTTGGGGACAAGACGCAGGGAGGGGAGATGACGCAGGGGGGGGGAAGGAAATACTAGTCAGTGGGAGGAAATGCAGGGCGAAGCAGGGCTTGTTATGGGTGTCTTGTTATGGGTGGGGGCGGGGGGGGGGGGAATTTGGGGGAAAATATTCGTGTGGATAATTAGAGGGGAAGGTTGGGGGGTGGGTCTTGGGGGGACTCCCGGTGGAAGATGCCCTTATTCGTGCCTTCATGTGAGGTTGGCTCTCTTGCATGTGAGGTTGGCTCTGTCAACATCTTGGACATGCTGTCAACATTTTCACAATCCAGCCCTTTGTTGTGCTTAGCGAGGGCCATTCTTCGTCCGCAGGGGCCACATCCTACCGTCCTCATTGCACACTGTACGCTTGGAAATATGGTACGCTGGCATGCTGTACGCTCGCATACGGTACGCCAGCATGCTGTACGCTTGCATAAGGACGCTAGCATGCTGTACGCTTGCATAAGGTACGCTGGCATGCTGTACGCTTGCATAAGGTACGCTGGCATGCTGTCCGCTTGCATAAGGTCGCTAGCATGCTGCACGCTTGCATACGGTACGCTAGCATGCTGTCCGCTCGCATAAGGTACGCTGGCATGCTGTACGCTTGCATACGGTACGCTGGCACACTGTACGCTTGGAAATATGGTACGCTAGCATGCTGTCCGCTTGCATAAGGTACGCTGGCATGCTGTACGCTTGCATAAGGTACGCTAGCATGCTGTACGCTTGCATAAGGTACGCTAGCATGCTGTCCGCTCGCACAAGGTACGCCAGCATGCTGTCCGCTTGCATAAGGTACGCTGGCATGCTGTCCGCTTGCATAAGGTACGCTGGCATGCTGTCCGCTTGCACAAGGTACGCTAGCATGCTGTCCGCTTGCATAAGGTACGCTTGCATACGGTGCTCTTGTGTTTCCAAGTGTTTGTTTTCCCAAATCCCGCGCCTGCATGACTAGAATGAATGCTCCCTCCATCGCTTGCTGTACGCGTGGCATGCTAAGAACCTCGCCCGCTTGCCCCTTTGCCCGCCCGCCCCCTTGCCGACCGTGCCCCCTGCCCACCTCTGTTGCCACACATTGTGGAAATGTTGGACGCCTCAGGCGATGCCAGCAACGACGACGTGTCCAACCGCCCCCTCTTCGAGGACTTCTTCAAGTCCACGAGCGGGCCGCCCAAGAAGGCGGACAGCCCGCGCATGAGAAAGGACCCGCCGCTGCCGCCCTTGGAAGGCACGCTGCCTCCCGTTGTGACCTCCCTGGACCCCTCCAGCCCCGCCGCTTCCTTGTCCTTCTCCTCTGCCCCTTCCACATCCCGTTCAGCTTCCTCATCAACGTCAGGAACCCCTTCTGTTTCATCATCGTCATCGTCATCATCACCATCATCCGCAGCCAGCCTGTTTGGGACACCCTCACCCGTGCCAGCCGATCGGCCCAGCAAGGCGGGGGCTCCGGCTGCTAGCAGCAAGACACAATCGTCATCGTCAACGTCATCGTCTTCTTCTTCCTCTACCATAGGCGCGAAAACTGGCGGTAATGCTAGCAGCAGCAGCAGCAGCAGCAGTAGCAGTAAGCCTTCGCCCACCCTCAGCGCGAGCCCTGCTGGCGTCGCGGGCGGAGAGGGGGAGAACCCCTCGATGGACCTGGGTGGCACAGGGTCCCAGGACGAGATCGCGCGCAGCCTCCTGCAACGCGCGATGGAACAAGAGGCCCCGCCCACCACCACCGCCACGTCTTTCTCTTCGTCCTCCTATGCCGAGCCTTCGTTCTCGCAGCCCACGGTAGCGTCCTCCAGCGCAAGTGGGGTCACCCGCACTGGCAGCGGCAGGAGCAGCAGCACAGGCACCAGCGGGAAGGGCGGTGCTGAGAAACCCGCTAGTTCGCCAGCTGGCAGATTGAGCCCCTCATTCGCGGCACTCGCAGCCGCGCTGGCGGCGACTAAGAAGTCGACAGGTGGCGCGGCGACAGCGGGCGAGGCACTCGCAGCCGCGCTGGCGGCGGCTAAGAAGTCGACAGGTGGCGCGGCGACAGCGGGCGACAAGGACAAGGGCGTGGGCGGCGCGAGCACTGCGGGTGGCAGTGGCGACCGTGCTGCGACGCGTGCCGGGGCCACGGACACTCCCAAGGTCTCGTCAACCATCTCGGCTCGTACGGACTTTGGTGGTGACGGTGCGAGTAGCACTGCGCGCACGAGCACCAGCAGCAGCACCACCAGTGGCAGCAAGTCAGCAGTGACACCTTCTTCCTCGTCATCTTCGTCTTACTCTCCTTCGAAAAACCCCGGCCTCGACTCTGCGTCCGCGTCGTCATCGCCGCTGACGTCATCGTCTCCCACGATGGCATCATCCTCGGCTCCGGCCAGCTCAGCGTCCCGTTCCTCCACGGGGGCATCGGGTGCAAAGACCGCAACCCCGCCCCCCGAGTCACGCACTGCTGCCACGTCACCACCGCCCTTGCCCGTGTCAGCGGCCAGCTCGATGATGTCATCATCGTCGTCGTCGCCGTCGTCATCATCGTCACCGCCACGTGAGCCCCCTCCGGCACCACCCAGGCGGCGAGGGGGTGGCATCGAGAGTGCTCCTCGCATGGAGAAAAGCAGCAGCCCGCTGGATGAGGTCCTGGGGACCAGCGGCAGTGCTGGGTCCGGTGGCGGTGGCAGCAGTACTGGCCGGTGGGTGCGAGAGGGAGGATCTCCCGGGGGGGCTACGGCGAGTCGGTCCGGCGATGGGGGCATGGGGTCAGGGGGGTGGGGTGAGGGGGGCTTTAAGCGGCCCCCCCCGAGGGCAGGCCGACGCGGGGGTATTGAGTCGGTGCCTCACTTCTCCAACGACGTCTTCGTCAAGGTGAGGCTGGTTTCGATGTAGAGCCGGTCGTGATGTCTGTGTCAATACCCATCTCTCTGTCAATAGTCAAGATCTCACCTTTGCGAAGGTGACGGTGAGTCCGGGGCTGGGGCTGGGATGGGCCTCATGTGAATGTGAGGTTGCTGTTCATGAGGCCATGCTGCCACAGCGTTGTTTTTTCTTATGGTGTTGCGTGTGCTGTTATTGTGTGGGTGGAGCTGTCGTGATGAACGCACATTTTTTGTTGCACCCGTCTTCACTTCCAGCGTGGTTGGTAGGGTAGGTGTGGTTGCGTATCAGAGGGTCTTCTTTAGGGTGACTTGAACTTTGGAATAGAGAACTAAGGAATTAGAAACCCCCGGACAGAGGGTGGCCTCCGCGAAGCGTAGAAGTGCTTATCAATCATCATCATCATAAAAATCAATCATCATCATCGTCATCATCAACGTCGTCGTCGTCGTCGTCGTCGTCGTCGTCGTCGTCGTCGTCGTCGTCGTCGTCGTCGTCGTCGTCGTCGTCGTCGTCGTCGTCGTCGTCGTCGTCGTCGTCGTCGTCGTCGTCGTCGTCGTCGTCGTCGTCGTCGTCGTCGTCGTCGTCGTCGTCGTCGTCGTCGTCGTCGTCGTCGTCGTCGTCGTCGTCGTCGTCGTCGCCGCCGCTGCCGCCGCCGCCGCCGTCGTTGTCGTCGTCGTCGTCGTCGTCGTCGCCGCCGCTGCCGCCGCCGCCGCCGTCGTTGTCGTCGTCATCGTCGTCATCATTATTTTTCACTTAGGAGGCCACTTGGTTTATCTCGTTTGTTTAAATGCTACCTATCTGTTGCTGTTATCCATAGGCTTCACTTGCCTAGAACTTGATTGTCCCCCAAAATACGCACCCATCCCCCCCCCCCCCCCCCCCCCCCGCCCCGCCTCCCATGAAGCCAGCCCCTCTTCACAGCACCCGATGTCCCTTGATGCAAACTGGAACTGCCGTCCCCCAACCCAGGCTAACACACAACCTTCCCCCTCAATAACGCCCCCCACCACCATTTCCCGCACGGCTGCACCCACGACTGACATCCCCCCTCGTCCCACACAAAAATACCCAAACACACACCATTCCCCCCGCCCCCCCTATCATGCCTCGCAGGACTCGGTGCCCTGGGGCTCCTTTGTGGGCGGCATCGAGCCGCAGCGCCAGATGCAGCCCGACAAGGCGGTCGCGAACGCGGGCCCCAAGCTGCTGTACAAGGAGATGACGCTGGACCTGCAGCTGGAGTCGACCCTGCCGCCGCTGCAGTCTATGATCGAGCTCTCGTCCAAGGTGAGGGTTTGAGATAAAAATAGAGAGTAATGATACAGTAATGTATTTGCTACGTGCTCTCCCAGGGAGTCTACGCTGCAACTGCAGCTGGAGTCGTGCTCATTGTTTTTGGAGACCTTGTTGGCTTTCCTCCCCCCATTTTCTTGTACCATCCCTGCCACCCGTCCGGTGATCACGCAGCAGAAAGGGTGCTTCCTTCTCCCGTCTCATCCTTGCTTTCCTTCCTCCTCCCTTAAACCGACATATGTTCTGGCACTACCACCCATCGCCATTGCAGGTGCCCACAAAGCAGAAAGGGTGCTTCCTTCTGTCCTTCTGTCCTTCTGTCCCTCGCGTCGTCCTTGTTTTGTATCCCTCTTTCCCCCCGCTTGTTTCTGTCACTATCAGGTGTCACCTCCGGCAATCACGCAGCAGCAACGCTAGCCACTCCTTTTCTGCTCATTCTTTCCTTGCATTGCTTTGCTTTGCTTCACTCTTTCCCTCCCGTTTGTCTGTGTCCTGTGACGGGGAAGAGCAGTAAATAGTTGCTTTGCTTTTCTTCTCTCTTGCCCCGTCGCTACTGCGCTTGCTCCCCCACTCGTCCGGTCACAGTTGCACCTGCTCCGTTGTTTCTGGCACTACTGGAGGCGATCAGGCACCAAAACAGCGGCTCTTTCCTCCCCTATTCATTGCTCTCAAAGACATCCTTCTTTCACTTGCTTCCTCCCACCACTATACCACAACTTCTGTTGTTGGCACGACCACCTCTTGCAACTGCGACTGCAGGCGATCACGCCGCAGAATGGGTGCTTCCTCCTGCCCTTGTCATCCTCATTGCGTTGTTTCCCTCTTTCCCCCACTCTGATTCCGGTCACGACCACCCCTCACTGCAGGCGATCACGCAGCAGAACAGCGTGTCCGCGACACTCAACATCCCGCTGCAGAGCGTGATGGAGATGACGACGGCGTTCCAGGCGCCCTCGCAGACGCAGGAGAGCATGGAGAACATGACCACCGAGGTGGGTGGGTGAAGGGTTGCAGAATCATAGCATGAGGCGATGGGAGGGGGTGCATGGAGAACATGACCACCGAGGTGGGTGGGTGAAGGGTTGCAGAATCATAGCATGAGGCGATGGGAGGGGGTGCATGGAGAACATGACCACCGAGGTGGGTGGGTGAAGGGTTGCAGAATCATAGCATGAGGCGATGGGAGGGGGTGCAGGGAGAACATGACCACAGAGGTGGGTGGGTGAAGGGTTGCAGAATCATAGCATGAGGCGATGGGAGGGGGTGCAGGGAGAACATGACCACAGAGGTGGGTGGTGGGTGTTACATGTCAGCACTTGCATTGAGTTTGACTGCTTACTAGACAAAGCCGATGCGCAACAGAAGGCTGGGGGGCTAATCGTGCGGTTGGCGGAGAGGAGGGAGCATGGGCAGCATGAGCACGCGATTGCAGGCGGGCGGGCGGGCGGGCGGGCGGCGGGCGGGCGGGCGGGCGGGCGGGCGGGCGGGCGGGCGGGCGGGCGGGCGGGCGGGCGGGCGGGCGGGCGGGCGGGCGGGCGGGCGGGCGGGCGGGCAGGCGAGCGGGCAGGCGGGCGGGCGGGGGCGTCCAATGGGTTTCCGCCGACTTCCCGTCACAACTAACCTTGTTGTTTCCATCACCCTCATTCTGGCTTCTATAGTAGTAGTACCTCTTCTTGTCCCCGCCGCCTTCTATTTCTTCTATATCGAACTTCCTCCCATAACTGTTCCGCCCTCTATCACAACATTTCCTCCAACCTGCACTCACGCAACAGAAAGTGGCGGCCGCCGACCGGTGGGGCCAGGAGCTGGGCGTGGGCATGCAGAGTGGTGTGGCGGCGGACGGCAGCCAGTGGTGGCGCGCAAGCGGTGTGGAGGAGGGCGAGAACGGGCTGCAGATCAGCTGGACGCTGCTGCGTGGAATCAGCAGTGAGTGTTCTGATATACTCTGGTGATTGTATACTACTACAGTATACAACTACTATAGTACTATCACGCAATATGGTATAGCTAAATTGTCGCTGCTGTGCGGCGTCAGTAATAGGTTTCTCGACATACTTTAGTGAATATATATTTTTGTAACGTCAACAACAATATGTCAACAACACTACGGTACCACTATGGTTTTATCGCTGCTGCGTGGCATCAGTAGGTTCGCCCTACTGCTGAATGTAATAGTCGGGTGCCTTGGTTTTCTTACCATTAGTGGCTGGCATGAGCGAAAGGCCTTAATTAATAAATAAATAAACTAATTGATTGATTATCACGTAGATTGATGATCAAGTGGGTACCTATGAAGGAACCTTGAACCCCTATACACAACGAGGAGGGAGGGCGCCCTAGCTTCTCCCGCTGCCTCAAGTGGGCAGGCCACAGAGCGCTCTCTCCGCATCATGGTGCGGGCGCAACTGTGGGTGCAATAAAGCTTTGGCGTAGCAAAGGCGTGGTGGATGCAGTAAGGCTGCCCCGTGGTCCAGAGCCCACAGGCTTGGAACATATTTAGTAGAGGCGCCGGATCGGGAGAATACTAACGCCTCTCCCGGAGCCTGAGGGGTTTTAGGGGCACACCCAGGGTTCACCCACAACCCCCAGCAGTAGGCCTTAGTTTGGGTATACTAACCGCAAGATGTTGTTCCTTTTACTACCTCTGCTGCATGGTCTACCATTTATGCACAAATAATCTCACAAGTCTGCCTTACAGCCGTCATCATCGTTGTCACTGCACCCCGCCATATGTCTCCGACCCCCCTGCGCCCCGGTGGTTCGGAATGGGGAAAATCATTGGCAAGGATTCCTGTCATCGTCTTCATTGTCATCGTCATAGGTTAATGTCTTCCCTCCCCTCCCCACCAGTATTCACCACCACCGCCACCGACTCGGCTCACCCCCTTGCCTGCCTTGCCCTGCCTTGCCCTGCCTGCCCTGCCTTGCCCTGCCTGCCCTGCCCTGCCCTGCCCTGCCCTGCCCTGCCCTGCCCTGCCCTGCCCTGCCCTGCCCTGCCCTGCCCTGCCCTGCCCTGCCCTGCCCTGCCCTGCCCTGCCCTGCCCTGCCCTGCCCTGCCCTGCCCTGCCCTGCCCTGCCCTGCCCTGCCCTGCCCTGCCCTGCCCTGCCCTGCCCTGCCCTGCCCTGCCCTGCCCTGCCCTGCCCTGCCCTCCCCTGCCCTCCCCTGCCCTCCCCTGCCCTCCCCTGCCCTCCCCTGCCCTCCCCTGCCCTCCCCTGCCCTCCCCTGCCCTGCCCTGCCCTGCCCTGCCCTGCCCTGCCCTGCCCTGCCCTGCCCTGCCCTGCCCTGCCCTGCCCTGCCCTGCCCTGCCCTGCCCTGCCCTGCCCTGCCCTGCCCTGCCCTGCCCTGCCCTGCCCTGCCCTGCCCTGCCCTGCCCTGCCCTGCCCTGCCCTGCCCTGCCCTGCTCTGCTCTGCCCTGCCCTGCCGCAGACGGAGTGGAGTGGGAGGAGACGTGGTGGGAGAAGGTGGACGACCTTGGGTTCAAGGAGATGGGGGCGCGCAAGTCGGGGTGTGATGCCGATGGGAACACCTGGAAGGAGTTCTGGGTGGAGAGCATGGGGCAGGATGAGGACACCGGGCTGACCAACCTGCACAAGGTGAGGCACGCTAGCGTGGTTGCTTGGGATTCCCCTCCCCCTGTCTCTGGGGGGAGGGCATGGGGCAGGATGAGGACACCGGGCTGACCAACCTGCACAAGGTGAGGCACGCTAGCGTGGATGCTTGGGATTCCCCTCCCCCTGTCTCTGGGGGGAGAGCATGGGGTAGAATAGGGCTTGGGGCTGATGAGCCTGGATATGGTAAGTGCCGTGACTTCCCACTGGCGTGGGTTTCTTGTAGCAAGTTAATGAGATGGTTTCTTGTTTGATTGGGAATATTGACGAGGGCAGTGGCGCCAAACTCAGAAAGTGGGGTGTGTGGCTGTGCCGATGCCTCTTGCTTATTCCAGTGGCCTTTGGCTTTGCTTACTTCTGTCCCTGTTGCTACAAACTATTTCGACAGGTTTGTGTTGTTATTGGTATGTGCTTGCTGGTTATACTAACCGACACAGTGGTAACAAAGTAAGTCTGACGTTGCGCTTGTCGAAGTGAAGCGAGAGGTAACTAACTGGTCGCCTTGTTGCGCTTATTGCACCTGTCCAATCGTGATGGATCATGGACACGCTATCCCCCAGAGCGCGCACAAATGGTCCAAACGAGCGGACGGCCAGGAGTGGGAGGAGAAGTGGTGGGAGTCTTACAAAGCGACCGGGTACGTGGGCCCCTGCCTGGCAATGGGTAGCACACACTGAAATTGTACGCGTTGGTCTCATTCATTTGAAGTGTGCATGTTTGTTGTAGTCTCATTAATGTCTTTAAAGTCAAGTCAAGCTGCAGATTCGTGATGTGCTGCACATACAACTCCTCCAAAGCTGCTGGGTTCGTGAGCTGTTGCGTGCAAGAATTATCGACACACACCTGCACATATTGTTCAGAACACCATTGAAAGCAATAATGACTACCGTGAAGGATTTCAGCCCTTGATGGTTAACAATGCATGTACTGGTCACTAAATAGTAATAATAATAGTAATAATGATAATAATAATAATAATAATTCTGCGTAATAAGGGCTATTACAAAGGATGGTCACTATCCATGTACTGGTTACTGAAGAAACCTGGGTACTTCTGAAGGAAAGTTCAATACACCTGGTTGCTTGTCTTCTTCCCCCACCTCCCTGCCCCCTCCTTTCCCCTCCCTTTCCCTACGGCTCCCTGTGCCTCCACCCCCCTGCCCATACTTCCATCTCACCACCACCACCACCTGCCCCTGTCTTCCCTGTTCCTGCTTTATTCTTCCCCCCGCCTTTTCCCCGGCCATCTTCCCCTCCCCTCCCCCCCTCTCCCTCTCCGTCTTTCTTGTCCTCCCCTGCATTTTCCGCCTCTGCCGCCCCCCCCCTCCAGGTGGGCGGAGAAGGGCGCGGACAAGTGGGCGCGCGAGGGGGACCACGTGTGGCACGAGCGCTGGGGCGAATATTACGACGGCAACGGGGGCTCCACCAAGTACACCGACAAGTGGGCCGAGGACGTGGACGCCAATGTGCGTGCAATTTAAAATTGATAGACCAGATATAGAGCAATAAATCTATTAGCTATAATAGATATAAGTCAACAGCAGCGAGGGTGGGTGGGTGGGAGCTGCAAAAAGGCCTCCCTACGTTCACCACACCACTCTAAGTACGGTGTGAAAATGAAAAACAAAGCACTTATCTCAAGGCGCCGCGCCCCCCTCAATCAAGGGCGGGCACGGTTTCCAGTAGGCACTAGTACCGGCGCAACGCCGGTCCCCTTCTACTCTAGTCCTATGTACCACAAGCACCTCACATGGTGTAGGTGACGTCCGGTAGAGCTACACTACAGGCGGCAGATCGGCCCCCTTTGAGCCCGCTGCCACATAACTGTAAAATGAGCATAGCTAAAAAATGATAGATACTATAATAGATATTATATCTGTTAGCTATAATAGATATTATATCTATTAGCTATAATAGATAGACCAGATATAGAACAATAGAATCTGTTAGCTATAATATATATTATAGATATTATATCTATTGGCTACTATAGATAGACCAGATATAGAGCAATATAGATAATGGACGACTGTAGATGTAGGCAAGAGGGTTCGCGCTAACTGCATGCAGGAACATGTTTCGGACCATGCGGAGGGTTGACGCGTACGTGCACATTGTGAAACCATTCAAGTCATCATTTGTCGGTCCCCTTGCGTCCCAATCTCATCGATCTAACCACTTGTGCCACATCTCATACATCATCCACCACCGAAATCGCTGTTGTCACATGTCATACCCCATATTGTGCAAAGTATTCCCCTCCCTGAGGAATCACGCCCCCTCTGCTCACGTGACTCATGCCATGTCCCACACGTGCCACGCACAGCAGGCAGTTCTTGCCAGGGGTTCAACGGTACTCCCCCCTTAACAGGTACCACGTCGGGGGGCTCGTGCCTCTAACACGGCAGGCTTCGTACCCAACATTTACACAATCCAATCCCTCCTTTGACACATCTCCAATATTATTTAACCTTACATCTTGATTCATGCGTAAAATGAATTGAATGGCACATCATGAAACGTTCATGCCTTGACACTGCAATGGCACTTGCAGGGCGTGAAGCGCGAGTGGGGTGACAAGTGGGAGGAAAAGTTTGGGGGCAACCGGCACGGCAGCAAGCTGGGGGAGACTTGGTCGCACGCATCCAACGGGGAAAACTACTCGCGCACGTGGGGGGAGGAGCACCGCAACGACGGCCGCGTGCACAAGTTTGGCAAGTCGTCAGACGGCGAGCACTGGGACACGGTGGGTGGGCTGCTATTGATTAAGTTAGAAGATTCCACGCTGTTCAAGTATTAGTTGAACAGGGAGCATTGGGACATGGTGGGTGGGCTGCTAATCGTTGCCCTTCAGGAATGGATGGTGGCGTGAAGTTGCACAGGGAGAGTTTGGCCACGATGAGTGGGCTTCTATGTGTCTCCCTTTTAGCACGTCAGGATCAGGATGGTTGCGTGTAGTTGACCAGCGAGCATTGGGACACGGTGGGTGGGCTGCTTATATGCTTCATAACCACAAGTATGAGTACGTGGGGATAGGCTTGTGGGGCTTTGAATTTAGCAAGTTATCAGACAGTGAGCAGTTGGGCACTTTTGTTCAAATCTTAATAGCACCCAACATAACTGGGGCACGTGGGCAGCCCCGTGCCTAGATTTATTTGCACGTCGACTGCGTCCCGTGCCTAGCTACGTTATGAACATGAACTGGCTGGGTGAGTCTAACTTGCAAACAGACGCTGCTGTGAAGCAGATGTTTTGTCATGCAACTGCTGTGTAGCCTTGCGTGCTTATGCTGCTCAAATTAATAGTATCTGTGTTATTATTATCTTGTTCGTTTGCTGGCTCTTCCGCCTCTACTTGCTTTCTAACTTGGAGCCCTTTGCGTTTCACCTCGTACGTGAATTTTACTATCTGTCCTGTGAAAATGCAGTACTCGGAAGAGCCTACCTACTTTGAAGGCAAACCACACTTCGGCTTCAAGGAGGCCTTGAACAACGCGCATGTGCTTCGCAACATCAAGAAGCGACAGAAAAAGCGGCAGTTCAAGTAACTGGCCTGTGACTTGCACTTTTTTTTGTTCATCCATCCAACCATTGGGGTTAATGCTCAGTGACTCCCTAACGGGAGCATTTGTAATCAATTAATTTCCTGGCACTGACTTTTTTTTTTTTTCAAGAGCGATTTTGCGGGCTTTGCATTGGTTGCAACAAGGCTATATGCGTAGGCTTTTTCACCATACTTGTCCAATGTAACTGGCAGCTGCACTTCCGTTGGTTCAGATTAGGCTAGGTTTCGCAGCCTTATAGAACTAATTAATTAATTAATTTGCAGCCTTACAAAGAAAATGCTGAAGAGCTCCTTGGCTCTTTGATAATTGTAAGATTACTAATTACCACCTTGTCTCAGACGGCAGCCCATATCTCCTTGTCTATCATGCGGGCGAAAAGATGCCGAGCTATGGCTGCCGAGAATCACCCATAACTCCGGACTCCGGCCATGAAATTTCATCGGGTTGGTTGCATTCGACTAGTCTTTTGATGACGAACACGCCGATATAATGTCCTGCAGCCATCGCCCCCGATTTCGTAAACTGTAGACATCGGCCTGCCCAGCAGCTAGATACCAATCTTTTTCGGCTCGATAGGGCGGCATTGAGCACGGGACTAGTGCGACTGCGACATAATACACGTGATATTGATCGTAGCTATGGAGGCCCTAGCAACGTCTTCAGCTCTTGACGCTCGCTCCTTGGACACCTTTCTTGAGGACTGAAACCGCCTCGCCGCCAGCATATCGCTACCGATGCTAACAAACGGCCGCGCAACACGGAAGCCGTTTCCATGGTGACCGATGCTAACTCAACGCCAGCAACCCCACAGCCTGCTCCCTCTGATTTAAAAACATACACACGCATTGGCACTCGCCTGCAGCCGGCCGACATCGCTGCATTTTTCACCATGTCGGTCGCCGACGCGCAATACACCCTCAAAAACCGCTGCGACGCCGACTACCAGATCAGACACCCTAAAAACAGCGAGGTTATGACGGAAGACCCCCCGGCCCTCCAAATGGCAGAAATGGGACGAAGACCTGCTCCGAGCTGCCTGTGCACATGGGTCCTTACTTGTTGCCCCGAACTTTGCAACCCGCAGACGCTCTCTGGCTCACCGCAGAAGCAGCTTGACCAGTGGTATTCCTCCCAGTCCCGGCTGCTCGGCTTGCGCACCCCCACCGCCTCCTCCGCTTGGCCCTCGGGCGGCCGCGCGCCCAGGTGGCGCCTGCGGCCGCCCTGCGCCGCCCACGCCGCCCGCCGCCGAGCAGGACTACACGTACGCGGCCCTGACGGAACCCCTGGCCGACCCCAACAAGCTACCGCCGTTCACCGAGCTCGAGCTGAGCACCACCGCCAAGCAACTCCGCTTCTACGCCGCCGTTGGACCGGCTGACCAGCTCAGTCCCCGCCCCGGTGATTAAGCTGACGGCGCTCACGGGGTTGCTTGACGTCTGCAACCGGATCCTGCTTGCCGACGCGCCGCCGATTCTTTAGTGGCAGCACAGCTACCGTATTATGCTTTACAAAAACAAAGGTTCCCCTGACCGGACCCCGCCAACTAACGAGGAGTCTGCATCCAGAGCGCCGCACTTAAGTTGTTCATGCGCATGATCCTCAACCGCCTTCGTTCTGCTCTCGACCGTCACCTAGGGGAAAGTCAAATGGGCTTTCGTCCTGGGCGCAACACCGTCATGGCCATCTTCGTCGCACGCCACCTCTTCGAGAAAATCGCTCTCCTGCAACCTGGTGACGGTTTCCCGCCATCCTGATCTTCGTCAATCGTCGACTCTATCAAGGCTTTTGATTCTGTCCTCTGGGACGCTCGATCTATGGGCTGTCCTTGCTCGCGCTCGCGTCCCCACTCCCCAGATTACCGTCATCCGCACGTGCGCTGTATGAGGGGTCGACCACTTCGGTGCGCACTCAACACGGCTTTACCCCGCCATGCCCACTGCAGACCGGCGTCTGGCAGGGTTGCGTCCTGTCGCCGTACCTCATGTTTATTATTGTAGTGGATTATGTTATGCGCCAGGCACGTGCTCGCTTTGCTAGCATTGCAGCCTGGTCGTGCCCCTGGCGGGCCTAGCGATCACGAATGAGCTTGGGGAAGGGGGGCCGACTAACAAGCAGAATTTACTAGCTGACCTCATTTATGCCGACGACATCGATCACGCTCATGGAGAAGCCGGCGTCTGCCCAACTTTGGCTGGTGACCTGGCGCTCAAGGCTCGGGTGGTTGGTCTAGAAATCAGCCCCAATACGGAGGCCCTGGCCCTCGGCATTAATTAATTAATTAAACTCGGGCTCGCGTCGGGGAGACTTCACAGAGCACCGAAGTGCTTTTAATCCGCATGTATACTGTGCACCAGTATAACTGGAGGGGGGACGTCATCCACGTCGATCGACCACAAGCCCTGGCAGGCACCCCCTGCCACCTCAGCAACCCCAGTCTAGGAAATATTCTGATTCTGATTTGGCACGCCGCAAAGGTGAAAACCATTTGCGTTCAGTGCCGGTCCGCGTAAAACGCGATCTGCAAATGAATTAATCCAGGCCGGATCGAATCGAACTAGGGACCTCTCGCACCAGGACCTGAAACTATATATATCGGACCTGAAACTATAGAAACTAGATGTAGCTAGCATCATCCCATGTCCATCCCACTGAGGCTCACGTGACGCAGTCCACGTGTCAATTAATTTTGGCGTTCCAACGTTGTGTAAGTTCTAGTGTAGTCGCCTGAGAGGAAAGACGCGAAGACCGCGGGAGCCGCGAGACTATCTGTAAGAAGACCTGCATGGAGGGAGACTGATGGTAGACAAACAATAAAAAGGTTTCTATAATCAAACAAAAAAATATGAAGAAAAATATGACATATAATACAACCCCACAACACAAGGGGCGCACATGACCTCATAATCATGCCCGCATCAGTAGTACTCCGGCAAAAGGACAGCCAAAGTGGCAGGATGCAGCCCCTGCCATCTTCTCTGCTAATCATTTTAACGGAGTACAGACATTTTGCGGCCCAGCCATTGATCTTGAAAACACTGCGAAAGACAGCCTGGGTGCAGCAGTTACCAGCATAGCAAGTGCAGGGTGTTAGAGGCAGCGACAAAGGCTGTTTGCATATTGCCCAACGCTTCGCGAGGGTGACCCCCGGCTTGGGGTTACTTTGCCAAATAAATACCCACGAACAACAGACAAATGAGCTGTGCGTCGTTCGATAGTCAATAGCTCATGCAAAAAACGCTGTTATCGCTGAGCGCAGCAGAGCTTTTGTCAACCAGCCTAGGCATAGACTAGTGCGGCTCAACAAGCGGAAAATAAACAAACCTACAGAGCAGCATGGCCGCTATTGCCAGCAATAAGCATGCAAGGAGTCCCGAGAGCTCAACTCAACCATATGGGATGGGACAATTTGATTGGCTAGAAACTACATGACTGACCCCCCAGAGGGGCCCTCGGAGGGGTCATCTGCTGCATGCACCGGAGAGGTCAGTCGCCACTTAGCAGCCCTGTCTCCCTACCCTTAATCTCCGCAATGGTCCTCGTCTTGCGAATTGGATCCTTCTGGTTCCGACTCTGGCGCTCTGCCATGGCGTGTCGATGAGCTTACGTGCTGCTGGGGAGCCCCCCCCGGCTGTGCCAGCTGCAACAACTGGGCAGTCCAGCGGGCCTCCATCGCACCCAGTGTTGCCGTCAAATGGGCCTGCATGTCAGCCATTGATGCGGACCAACGCGACTCCATCTCAACCATCTGCGCCTGCAGGCCACCCAGCATCTGTGCTACCTGCACGGTTGGGTTCTCGGGCATGGCAGGCTCGAGGGCATGTGCCATGCTCTCCAACGTCCCTGTCGCTTCCCTCTTGACCGAGTCCTTACCCGCGTCATCCGCCCCTGTCGTGCCAAACCGCCAGATGGCGTGGCTGGAGATCTCGCGAGCCACGTCGTGACAGGTGGCAGCGCTGATGATTCCCCTGGCAGGTCCCATGGCAGGAGCGAGCGCTGAGTGTTCTGTATGCTTGTTATGCTGACTACTCTCCACATCCACCTCGTCGTCCCCCGCTTGCATGCCGCGCGGTTTCCGACGCGTGCTAATGCCATTGTCAGCCACCGACGCAAAACCTGCCCGGTTGAGCGGCCCTTTTGACATGTCGTCCCTGTCGTTTCCCTTGCCTGTTCTACCACCCAGTTGCTCGCCCCTGGCCACCTGCGCAGGTTCACGGCCAAACAGCACCTTTTGCGCCTTGGCCAGGTCAGCATTCGCCACCGGGTCTTCGCCACACGCCGTGACTCTCCCCCCCCCCACACACCTCTCTCCCTGTGCCCCCCTTGCCAGGGTGGCCACCTGCAGCCTGTCCAGCAGGAGCTTGGCGATCTCGTCTTCAGTGAAGCTGGCACCCTGGATGGTGACGTGGCGCTCCTCCGCACCATGCTGCCGCCGTCGCGCATGCATACGCAGGCACCAACTGCCGGGGAGAAACAGCGACAATAGCCCGGACGCGCTCGCTTTGAGCCGACCAGCCGAATCACCCACGGGAGGATCGCCAGCACCACCGGCAGAACTGCCTCTTCTCCCGTGCAGATCCCGGCCCGAATCACTTCTATGCCCACGTCGATCACCGCCAACATGCGGCTCCAAACGGGCCTTGTCATCCGCGCCCGCCGCGGCACCGTGTCTAAGCTGCTCGTTCCCATGGTCACCATTGGGTGTGTTCCACTCCCATGCAGCAACGCGATCGCCCCCCTCCTCGTCCATGCTAAAAATAAACGCCTCAGATATCCCATTCATGGATCGGGCCCCCCTGCTGCCAACCTGCCCATGTGGTTCCGACGTCCCACCCACATCCCTGCTACTACCTCTTCCCATTTGCCCATGGGAAGGTTGGATGCTGCCAGGGTTATTGGCGGTAGCTGTGCCGGGGTCGGCAGTCAGCATGGCAAGTGCATCGATCTTTGCCGCGATGGTGGCGTCATTCCGCCCGTAACGACGGTTGCAAGTGAGCAACGACCAGAACTGCCGCACGGCGTCCCGGATGATGTCACGCATGTCGTGCGCAATGGTGGTGGATGACCGTGCACCGGAGCTCATGTGCTCGGAGAAGGAGTCAATGATGAACGCGATGAAGAAGTTGATGAGGATGAGATTCTGTGGGGGGGGACATGGTGGTGGCAAATAGAACATGGTCGTGAGAGAAAAAAAAAGGGTGATGGCGAATACAATAAAAGGAGACGTTCGGGGATAAGGTGCTGCATGGTGCCACAATCAGGAGAGAAGATACAGGAATGCCGCAATCAGGAGAGAAGATACGGGAATGCCGCAATCAGGAGAGAAGATAGGGGAAGGCGAAACATATGAATAAACAGTGAGCGACCATGATCAGGTGAGCATAGGCAAGTAGTGATAAAGGCCAAGATAAGCAGCGGGTCAGTAAGGATCTTGTACAGCTTATAGTGGCATAGCACGCCATGATCTCTGGATAGGATCTTCTTGAAGTGGAATGGGTGCAGCGGTGTCTTCTTGAAGTGAAATGGGTGCAGTAGTGTCTTCTTGAAGTGAAATGGGTGCAGTATAGTCTTCTTGAAGTGAAATGGGGCTCACTGGCTGCTTGGAAAGAATGGCGTGACGTGGACCGTACGATAAGTCGATTGCGTCCAGTAGGGCGGGACTGGTTGGTCGCAACGCATGCATGGCACGGCAGGAGGATGGTCCACTTGGTTGTACATTAAAAGCACAAACAATAAGATTTAACTCCCCGTAAAAGAGGTCAGTTAGATGCATTCTGGAAGGCGTTTCATGTTTGGGAGTGTAGTCCAAGCACATGCATGTGTAGTAGGGAGCAGGCCATAACGGCGATCACATTGGCGTAGACAATGGGGGGAGTACCCGGGGATGGATGAGCTGGCCTGATGGGCTGGTAGGGCGGGAGGAATAGAACGACGGATGGTGAGGACAAGAGAAATGAAAAACCTTGAAAGAGTTAGGACGGGGGCTCTGAAGGGGAGGGCAGCCAAAAGAAACTATTATTAATATTTCTAGAATATGGAACCAGCTTATTAATATTTCTAGAATATGGAACCAACTTATTAATATTTCTAGAGTATGGAACCAGCTTATTAATATTTCCAGAATATGGAACCAGCTTATTAATATTTCTAGAATATGGAACCAGCTTATTAATATTTCTAGAATATGGAACCAGCTTATTAATATTACTAGAATATGGAACCAGCTTATTAATATTACTAGAATATGGAACCAGCTTATAAGAACGTGAATTCCGGCCAGGGGGAGAGTGGTCCTCTGTTTACCTCACTTCCAAGTTGACTAAGCCGACAGTCTTACCATGATGATCATGAAGAGCCTGCTTGTGATGAGCGATGAAGGATGTTGGGGGGGAGTAGAAAGGCAAGCACAATGTGCAGATGCAACAGCAGAAAACGAGATCAGTGATGGCAGGAAGAACAAAACATGGCGAGACGTGGCTCCCACTAACACTGGCTCCAATGCGATTTCAGCATAGAGTCGTATACGAAGCAAACATATGGTGGGATGCCTTGCCGTGTAATGTCTACTAGAATGGCAGGCCATGCTCTGCTAGGTCTTCACTTGCAACATGGAGTCCATACCAGGAGAATATCCAGGCCTTTTCCATCAACAGATCCTACATGGTCCACCGTAGCGAATCGCAGCACCACAAAAATTTCCAAGCCATTTCCAGCAATAGATCCTCCGTGGTCCACTACATCAAGTCGCAAGCACCAGAAGAATATCCAGCTCATTTCCAGCGACAGATGCTGTGTACTTCACTACAGCAAATCGCACGCACCAGAAGAAAATCCAGGCCATGGAGAGCTGCAGACCCTGCATGGCTATGAGCTTGTCATTGATGTTGACCTCGCCCACCACCATGAGGAAGCAGGTGTTGAATGAGTTGCGGAGGGTGGAGAACTCGGCCAGGCTCGTGCCAAAGGACCTGCCCAGGTTGAGCAGCAGCATCAAAAGGACATCAGACATACCACAGGAGCAAGGTGTGGAAGCATAGGCCAGGCTTGTGCCAACGGACCTACCCAGGTAAATAAGATGGTATTTGTTACAACTGTGCATTATAAGGGTGGGGAAGGCACAGCAAGGTGAGCTTGGACACACTTGTGCCACAAGAGTTGGCCCCGTAGGATAGATAGGGGTGAACAAGGGGGTTGAAAACGTATCAAGGATCCGGGACAGGAATATGCCTCATGAGATCCATGTGTAAGATATAAATGATAAACATGCTTATATAACAACAGCGCTATCATGTGGCAGACATGTGCACCTTAAAAAGAGGTTGGCCCGCTGCCCAGTTGTCACACCATAAGGAATTAAACAGGATCAAAAGGTTGAGAGAAAAAGGGACAGTGGCTTGCTGACGAACGAGACCAACATCGATGGGGAACTTGTGGGGGGTAGGCAGTTATAACCTTGCCATTAGGGATAGTTGGGTGTTTTTGGGCCAGTCTGTTGTCAAGGCAGCAAGCTGTGTGCAGTACAAGTGCCACCAGAGCTGTCCAGCACTTGTACAGTGCACTGCGCCGCCAAGAAATAGCTTATGTCCAAGTTGGCTTTCCAATAAATCACAACTGCGCCGGGATATAGCTCACCACTGCCCATCCGCGTAATAGGGAAACCTGCAACGGGTGTGATGCAGTCTGCTATGCATGAGAGACCCATGTCACAGCCAACGATGTCACAGCCATGTCACAGCCATGTCACAGCCATGTCACGGCCATGTCACGGCCATGTCACAGCCATGTCAGAGTCGCCCGTGTGAGAGCCTCTCTCTAAGACAGCCAACCGAACGACAGTGTGACCTAGAGATATGCCATGGCTACCAAGCTGAGCATGGTGCCATAACGATCAAGGGCGTCGATCAAAATCTATGGTGTAAATAATAGCCTTGTATGCCATGTACAGGTGTGCCATCGTCGCAAAGCTGAGGAAGGCGCTATAGAAAAACTAGGGTAAAACTTTGTGGCTACGTGGCTCCCCCCCCTCCCCCCCTAATACACAAAAACTGTTTGAAGTGTTTGCCACGTACAGGTGCGCCATTGTCGCAAAGCTGATAAAGACCACGCCAGCGACCAGTAAATAATGGGTGATGTCGTTAAGGGCGCGCGCGAGCGTGTGGGTAACGATGCCCAGACGCGGGTGAAAGTCGGTCAGCTTGAGGATGCGGAACATGGTGAACAGCAGGTTGAGCGCGGTCAGAAAGCTGTACATGTCCACCATTCGCGAGATGTCCTCCACCTGTTTGTGGAGGTTGTGAAGTATAAGGGGTACAGAGTGTTGTAATGTAAGGGCAGACAGAACGGAGCGAATACAAGGTCAGGACATGTGCGTCGATTCTTGAGAAATGCCTTGCACTGTTTCAAGGTTTAGGTTTGAGGATGTGATGGGTTCAGCGGGTTCGCGTTCAACAGACACTGTGGAGTAGGACAAACGGAGTAACAAGCACCTGTACTAAGTTTTCAAAAATCCAGGCCGGGTAATTCTAGCCCCCAACCATTAGAAAAAGGTTTGGCAATCGCAGAATAACATGGGCACCGCCCCAACTTCCACATCCTAAGGAACAGCCAGTCTTCAGTTGATAAGCGAGTAGATCTAAACGTGTCCAATTACGTCAAACCCTGACGGAAACTTGGCCAAAGTTATACACAGCAGTACACCAGAAGAAGGCAAAGAATGTAGTCGTGTCCACAACAGCCAGTGGCAATGGGAGATTCCCCTGCTTATGGGTGCAGTTAAGCATAAAGATCAATAAGAAGTGACCCCCACATACCTCCTCAAACGCATCGATCAACTCAAGCATGCCGGTCCCGTTGTTGGCTAATTCAAGCATCTTTGCCAGCCTCTCGCCATCCGTCTCAAACTGCGTCCGGTACGGCTGATAGCTCAGCTGGATGTCAAACCCGCCATGGTACTTGACCAGGAAGCTTATCCAGAGCGCGATGCAGACGTAGAAGAGCGTGATGGAAGTGAGGTCGATCAAGTTGGCCACGTTGGCAAAGTAATTATAGAGGCTGCCCGTCTTAACTGCACAAGCCAGCATCTGTTGCAGCTCGGATAGGGTGCCTGCGGGGGACCATGAGGTGCAGTTTTCAGCACTCACAAAGTGTTGTCATGACATTGCCACGCTATAGGATCCTTGGGCGAGCATATAGAAGCATCTCTCCCTTGGGCGGTCTCTCTCTCTCTCTCTCTCTCTCTCTCTCTCTCTCTCTCTCTCTCTCTCTCTGTGTGTGTGTGTGTGTGTCTGTCCGTCTGCCTGCCTGCGTGCCTGTCAGTACCATTTTCTAAGCAACCTGAAGTGTCAATGGTTGACCATGGCGATGGCCATCGCCGCTGTCAGTTGTCACATGTCCACGATGGCCATCGCCGCTGTCAGTTGTCACATATCCACGATGGCCATCGCCGCTGTCAGTTGTCACATATCCACGATGGCCATCGCCGCTGTCAGTTGTCACATGTCCACGATGGCCATCGCCGCTGTCAGTTGTCACATGTCCACGATGGCCATCGCCGCTGTCAGTTGTCACATGTCCACGATGGCCATCGCCGCTGTCAGTTGTCACATATCCACGATGGCCATCGCCGCTGTCAGTTGTCACATATCCACGATGGCCATCGCCGCTGTCAGTTGTCACATATCCACGATGGCCATCGCCGCTGTCAGTTGTCACATATCCACGATGGCCATCGCCGCTGTCAGTTGTCACATGTCCACGATGGCCATCGCCGCTGTCAGTTGTCACATGTCCACGATGGCCATCGCCGCTGTCAGTTGTCACATGTCCACGATGGCCATCGCCGCTGTCAGTTGTCACATATCCACGATGGCCATCGCCGCTGTCAGTTGTCACATATCCACGATGGCCATCGCCGCTGTCAGTTGTCACATGTCCACGATGGCCATCGCCGCTGTCAGTTGTCACATATCCACGATGGCCATCGCCGCTGTCAGTTGTCACATGTCCACGAGCATCACACGTGGTGGAAGGATAAAAAGCTGATAGATGTGTCGCGTCTCAATGTCGTGATTGTTTTGGTCGATGTGTCGTGATTGTTTTGGTCCCATCAAAAGGGCATCACATCTACAGCATCGCAAAATATTATGACAAAAATAATGATGGTGGTGACAATGGAAACTTAGCTTATGCAATAGCACAGGATACTTCATACATGTTTGCAAGCACTCCCAGTCAAAAGGACACAGGATCCCTACAACTACCCCCCTGTATGGGTGCTCAGTTTAGGTAGCGCACCCCACCTGCCATGAGAAGGCGTGCCCGCAGCAGGCCAATAAAGCAATACCCCGATTACAGCAAAAGTAGCCCGCAAGTGAGGCAACTCCTAGCTAGTCCACCCCACCTGCCATGACCATGAGCACCAGCAGAGCCTCCCCCACACCGCGCACGCACTCGGCTGGCGTGTTGTACATGTCGAGGCTGAACATCTGGACGGTGGAGCTGATGAGGACCACGCCGCCGGGCTGGCGCTGGAAGCGCACGACGAGGAGCCCGAAGTACTCCAGGATGCCGTTGTAGGTGACGATCTGCAGCATTATAGGCGATGGGCGGAACAAAGGAATCATTTAAAGAAGGAGATGACCACCACCCCAAAGTACTCGAGAATGACGTCGTAGGTGACCATCTGCGCACAGTTCGACGTATCAGGGGTGGGTGGTCAACACCATTGTTTAGAGACGTCTGTTGGCATACTTGGCGGTCATGTCATGATTCGCAAAGTCGGGGGTTGTCAGATGCCGTTGACAGGTTGGGGGGAATAGTATTGGTAAATGGTAAACCACAGCTAAGACTCCCAGTGAGGAGCATGTCATGATACCGGACGTAGTTTACATGCCAATACATGACACATATGTCAGTTAGAACACAGCCTTCAACGCCCTGCAGTGCAGGGTCACTTGTGCCTTTGTGGAACCGCCCGTGCATCCCTCGTTTATTTCAATACCCGACGCACTACCTTTTGGTCATATATCGCTGGCTGAGCGAGGCATCTTGCCTGTGTGCAGCAGCTTGCCTGCCAGGCATTTAGCCGCCATCAGAGGATAGCGGCAGGCAGTCTGGGTGGAGGCCTTCCTGGGCAGGGAGTGTGCGCCCCTAGCCAGCCTGGCCTGCTGTAATGTATGCGAGGCAGTTTCTGTGCTTACCTCCACCTGCAGCTCCTCGGCTGCACTTACAAAGGACCGCTTACGAATCCCTAAGGATGGCACACCACGTAGACGTCAACATGACCGTGTACTAGACAGCAACAGACGACGGTGCTTAAATGCTGGGCAGGAATTAGCTCCACCTCTACTTCCTTGGTTTGGTAGGACAGAGGACCGCTTGATAAGAATAAAAGAAATAGAATGGTATGTACAAGTAATAGACAACAACTCAATCTTGGTAGGATGCTTACCTCCACCTGTACCTCCTCAGTCGCCGTGTCCAGAAATGACCCTTCCCTGAGGTACTCCACCCACAGGAGTGCCTCCTCCTGACTCTTGCTCATGTCGATGAAGATGGGGAAGATATCCCTGCCATGATGGTGCAGGGGAAAGAACCCTGTGGAAGGAAAGAACCACCCATGCACATGCCAGAGTGTCAAATCAGTTTCTTGGGCAGGCTGCTGGTGCAATCCTCTGCCACGGAAGCATAGCCCACGATTTACTTGAAGCACAGCTAGGAAAACCATAAGAATAACAATTCAGTTACGAAGCCTTCAATAACTCTTTACTAGCTCTTTAGTGAAAGAAACAGGTTGAAGAGATAAGCATGGCACAGACTTATCCATCAGCTCCTGATCAACTTTATAAAAGATACAGGAATGTTTGATAAACTGTTAGTGACTGCGGCATTATGCTTACCATTTCCTGGTGAGGCATTAGTCAGAGTGGATTGTGTCTATGGGCCCCACTACTGACCCAGTGATCCTCCGTGGCATGACCCTACCTTGTGCGGACACTACCATATTTACCACCTGATTTGATAGCGCTCTTGCCTCCATTACAGGTCTATTTGTGCATTAATTACCCATACCATGTTAGGGTGGATACCCACTGGATCCTTTTCTTCCTTATTTTCCTCAACCAAGATATCTAATAAGCTATATCTAATAAGGTTGCTAGCGCGAAATCCTAGCACATATACTTGTCAAAGATGCCAATACCTAGGGGGACGTCCTGCTTCGTCAGCTGGTCCGGTGTAAAAAACTCGCGCGTGCGGTTGACCAGCTCAGGGACGTACAGGGACGACTCGCGCAAAAAACGGGGGCTGCACACCAAGCCACCCCACACACCATGATTGAGACAAGTCAGCGTTATCTCACAGGGAACAAACGCCCACCACGGTCCCACAACCGCAGGGACATTCGGAACCGTTCAGAAAAGCAGAACAAGGAATCCAGGCACAGCACGAGGGAATGCGCAACAGAACAAGGTCGGTTGCCACAGAAATAAAAGAAGCTGCAAGGACATCATTAAAAAGAAATGCCTTGAAGCACAAGGTAACGGAATGTGACAGCAACACCACAAATGAAAAGGCTATTCAAAGCTTGGGAAGCTCAACTAGTCAAAATAACCTTAAACGGCCTACAGGCTCACGCTGCCTCACTGTACTGGCCCTAATGCTGGGTTCCCACTGGGCTGGATTCCAAGGACAAAACTCTCCCTTTCCCAACCCTTTACCCCCACCCCACCTCGACCTCTTGGGCCCACCGCTACCTTCTGCCCCCCGCCCCCCCTTAATGATACAATCCATTGCTTACTTAGCACCAAACGGCTTTGCCTGGCCCCCCGCGCCAAACGCGAGCTTGAACAGCGACGAGAATTTCTTGTTGGGGGGCACCACCTCCAGCGGCGTCCGGTGCTGCTTGATCACGATGCCTGCGATGATGCGGTTGGTGACCCCCGCCATCCGCCACCGCGTGCTGTCCTGGTAGGCTGTCGAGGGAAGGCCCTGTCCTGACGTCTCGTTGGTGATGTTTGGCCCTTCATCCATGTCCGAAGGCACGGTGAAGTTGAATCGGAAAAGCTGCTCTCCCAGTCGCATCAGGCTGCCGGGCTGGCTGGACGGGCAGTGATAATGATGATCGCCTGGGAGTGGATGGCAAGGGATGAGGTGATGCGTACGAAGCCGGTTTGTGGGCATGGAACAGGAAAGGGGTTAACCACAGCAACGAAATGCAATGTAAGGTAGCAGTTCCAGCCTATATAGGAGGCGATGAGTAAGGAAGGCACGCAGACATGTTCGACAAGGCCAGTAGGAATTGCTCATAGATCAACAATTTAGCAGAAAAAAAATTCATTTCGGATTGATGAGGAAACATATGCAAGATGATAAAATGTTCAGTGTGCATCATTTGTGAACATTCATCAGTATGGATGCAACTGAGATAGGCCCTTCGGTGCGTGGAAGGATCGTGGGGGCATGCACACAGTGTACGTCTATTGGGAATGCTCAAGCTGAAACATGGGTAGATAGGCACCAAGTCTGAGATGGGACAGGGAAACGGGAAAGGGGGGAGGAAGGCGGCGAAAGAAAGCAGAACCAGCAGATAGAGGGAGGGATACTGAGGAGCAGAACCAAGAGCATCCAATAGAGAGATCGAGGTTAATGCTCCGTGACTCCCCAACGGGAGAACGAGTTTAATTAACTCATTAATTAATCCAAAGGGGAAACTCTAAAAGTTTAATTAACTCATTTATTAATCCAAAGGGGGGAACTCTAAAAGTTTAATTAACTCATTTATTAATCCAAAGGGGGAAACTCTAAAAAACGTGGCTTAGGGGAGGCAAAAAGAATGAGAAGACGAGGGCCGACGTCTGGGGAAGAGTGGCCAATGATCCAGCGGGGTGGACGAGGCGATTCCTTCAGGGCCGCCACGGTAACATAATCACAATTATAGCATAATCACAATGGCGTGTGCCATTGTTAAAATACTAACCGCTATAGTGGACGTGCTCCTCGCAGCAGTCGGCAAAGTCATAGTTGCACTCCACCGACAAGCAGTCAAGGTCACAGTGGAAGTCGCCCGCGTGCAGCAGAGAGCAGCCATGCGCGCACTTGGGCGCCTCCTGCAGGGGGGTGGACTCAAGCTTTTCTAGGTTGGCGTGGCATTCGCTGATGAGTAAGGCCAGGGCAGCGACGTCTGCGGCGTCCATGTATGGACTGACGTTGATGCTGCCCTGCACTCCCACACAAGGACCAGCGCAGGCATGCAGCGACAAGAAAACACATACAGAGGACTTTTGAAAAGCATGATACATAAAAGAAGACTTCTTGATCCCAAGATGCAATATATAATTTCCTTGTTGAAGAACGAGACACTGGAATCCAAATGCCCTGCGTTCTCAGACAAGGGGTCGTCCCCAGGAAGCCAAGGATGGAGTATAACCCTAGGATAGAGTATCATCCTAGGATACAGTACAAGTTATGTTTCTAATTAATTAATACAGTACAAGCCAGGGATAGAGTATCGCCTAGCCTGCCTGCCCCCCCGACCTTGGCGCTCACCCAAGCACCTGCCTGACTGGCCCACAAAGAAGGCGACTAGCATGCCTACTAGGCATTGAGGGAGCAACTACAAAGGCTGTGCGGGAGCAACTCCTCCAATTCTTAGGTCCCAGGCCC
Organism: Mesostigma viride; assembly: GCA_009746045.1. Classification (NCBI taxonomy): domain Eukaryota; kingdom Viridiplantae; phylum Streptophyta; class Mesostigmatophyceae; order Mesostigmatales; family Mesostigmataceae; genus Mesostigma; species Mesostigma viride. The sequence continues at coordinate 1,058,722 of RPFO01000744.1, read as the reverse complement.
ACCTTTTTGTGCCCCTGACGGACCAACGGCCACCCCATTGTTCACAGTTAGACCAAGAGGACCGTGATAGAAACGATAAAAAGCTCAACGAGTCAAGGCATTTACACGGGCAATCAAGCACGACACTCCTCACGACGCGTGCGCTTCAATACTATCCCCTCCAAACCACTACCGAGCATTTTAATGGACAATAATTCAAAAAAGTTGGCCGCTCCAGCAACCTCCACTCCAACAATGCCCACTCCCTAGTCACATTGACACACTAATTGCGATCCCCACTTGCCTGCAGCGGTGGACTGCCCCCCGTCGTGTTCCCAGGATCCCCCCCCGTGTCCACCAGTGCCTCCCCACGCAGCAACAGGTTCAAGAACGGCCCGAAATTACGACACTCGAACGCCGAGGACGGCAGCCGCAGCTCGGGCCGGGCGTCGCAGCCCACCTGGGTCGCACACAGATCCGTCAGCTCGTTGACGGAAACCTCTTCCAACATCACGTTGAGCTCGGCTTTTGCCTCGGGCCAAATGGTCTCGCACCGGAAGAGGCAGGCGGTCATTGCGAGGCAGTCGGTGCGGCAGGGGGACACCTTCCTGTGACATGAAATGACAATATATACACCAAACGGGCAATATTGTCGTCCGTTGATTTATTCTGTATGGTAAGGCATATCTTCCTGCGCCGCCCCCAAGCGGCACGTGAAAACGATCCGCGCGTGTCCACACACATTACCTGCTCATGCCCCCACATCATTTATGTTACAGTCAACAGGCTTTTTACCTGCTTCCTGTCACCCCTTCGTTATTCAGCCAGCAAATACGTTTCCACGCAGGTGGGGAGATGCACCATGAAAAGGAAAGGGGCTGTGACAAGACGGCAAGAGGCCAGGCCAGCAGGTCCTACCGCAAATTGGCAAACCTGAATTTCTTCAAGGGGATGCTCTGACGTGCCCAGTAGAGGAGACAAACTGCCCAAAGGGTGATCCTGGGTAGTAATGCCAGCAGGCAGCCACCGGTGACCAGACACACGGCGTAGCAGCAATTGTGACCAACAAAGGCTATATTCTATAAGCTGCAGTAGTGGTCACAATCACTGCGACCCCGAAAACAAGGCGATAGTTTAGGTCTGCAAGGCAACGCGATTTCCACACACTAATTGCGACTCGGCGCTTTCTTAGTATGATTCCATGAAATTATTCCAGATTCTAGTAGGCGAGTAAAGCAGCATTTGAACTAGACTTTGCGAGAGGCGGAATACGGCCCATGGATAGCAGTGTGCGAGGTTGATGTGCAACGTATTTGTTGCAAAGTGATTTGACCACTACGGCAGTTGATTAAAGGTGATGAGCCTACATAACTGTGTACACACCCGGGGGACATGTGAAACAACACTTTCTATTAAACTTGTGTGAAACAACACTTTCTATTAAACTTGTGTGAAACAACACTTTCTATTAAACATGATGCAGGAACCCCAGGGTACCTAACCAGGCTCTTTACTTTTAAAAATAGGTAAGGCACATCCGAGAGGCAGGCCGCGACCTCCTGAACACCGACCCGTGTCTGAGGCCACACCAGAATCAAAATGGTCGTCATGTCGAGCTCTATAGCCTATAGATGGAGTGGCTAGAGATCCTCGCATGCATGTCACTAAGAAGAGATTTGTTCAGAGATACCCCACGGCCAGGGGGGAAGGTGTGTGTGTTTGTGGAAAGAACAGCGCACTTTACCTGCTGAACCCCCACTCCTGCAGCCGCACCGACCCTGCCCCACTCGCAAACCGTGCTGATGCCGCATCGGTCGGCTCATCGTTAATGCTGGCACCCGACGTGAGATTGCCCGTGGTAAAGTCAGCGTTCACGCCAACAGCCCTGCCGCTCGTGCCCCCTCTGCCTAACCTTGGGCCTGACGCCGCCAAGTCCTCCACACTCGTGTCAAAAGGGCCCTCCCCCAAGAACCCCTCTCTTTCGGCGCTCCGACGCTCTCTCTCTGCCTTGGACATGGGCACCTGGGTGATGGTCCCGGCGACGGACAGCACGGAGGATGAGGTCACAAGGCAGAACTCCCATTTGGAGGACAGTGGCAGGTAGACCTCGGCGCTGACGTTGCCCTCTGCGTGCAAAAAGAGGCCCGCTGTAGAGAAGTAGCACGACTGCTGCTGAAGCTTGGGGCTTCGGACGGGGTCGACTGAGGAGCGGGAGCAGAGGCCCTCCCTGGTCGGGACATTATTAAAGGGGAATTTATGCGGAAAACAACGAATAGGATATCCGGGCAACAACAAAAAGGTGCATACACGGGGCCCAACAATTAATACGAACGTACACGGGGTTAGCCCAACGTCGAATATGGGAGTATGAGGGAGACAATTTCAACATGGATGGCAATCGTTGATGATCGAGAGGCAGTCAGGGAGAGTGGGAAAGCAAGCCCTCAGGCCTGAGGGCTGTTGGAACTGGAAGGTGGCCCCAGCTAAAAAAGGATTGCTGACATCTGACGAGGAGATTTTTTGTGAGGAAATCACATCAACCTTCATTGAAATTTCTGCCTGGCGGCATCTCTATTATCCCGACACATCACAAAGTTGTTAATTAACTATCACCACAAATGACCACGTTTACCAAAATAGCAACCAGAACTACTGTTAAGAACTGGCAACCAACACAGATGTTTACACAAGTGCAGCCACGCACACGCATGTGGAGGTAGCCGCAGACATTCAACAAACAGCCGTGTTGATGATGATGATGGTGGTGATGATGATGATGAGGAGGAGGAGGAGGAGGAGGAGGAGGAGGAGGAGGAGGAGGAGGAGGAGGAGGAGGAGGAGGAGGAGGAGGAGGAGGAGGAGGAGGAGGAGGAGGAGGAGGAGGAGGAGGAGGAGGAGGAGGAGGAGGAGGAGGAGGAGGAGGAGGATCGAGGAGAAGGAGGAGGAGGAGGAGGAGGAGGAGGAGGAGGAGGAGGAGGAGGAGGAGGAGGAGGAGGAGGAGGAGGAGGAGGAGGAGGAGGAGGAGGAGGAGGAGGAGGAGGAGGAGGAGGAGGAGGAGGAGGAGGAGGAGGAGGAGGAGGAGGAAGAGACTCCAGGAGGAGAGCAACCCTTGTGTCACATGCACATACATGCTTACACAAAACACTAAGAACAGGCTGAGCTACAATGGCCAAAAAGAAGATTGGCTTTGAAGATGGGATTTTGATAAACCTGCTGTTTATACTCACCATCTGAATACAATATATTTATTGATATTAAAATTTCATGGCATTCTAAGCTACTCAGCCTGTTCAGAGGTAGATAACTGACCAAAAGCAACTCATCCAAGCTGGCTAGTAAACAAAACAAAGTCCATATCACTCAAGCATTCAATTCACTACTGTATCAGATGCTCCCTACATTATCGCTTGAAGCACATATGGGATAAGTAGATGCCGCGTCGCTTTTAAAAGTGTATTAATTTTATCTGTAAACTACTGTACTTGTAAATATTGAAACAAGCACGCGTACGTTGCGCATTGATCCTGTTTACCAACCTGCAGATATTCCACAGTGACGACGTTCGAGCACTCTCGGTGCCAAACTTGTAACTGAGGTCAATAAAAATGTGCAGCAGGTCCTCCCGCCAGCCACAGTCCTCCTGACAGCCAAAACGGCCGTACGCCAACTCTTCTACTGGGATATCACACACGCCAGTGCCGCAGTCGGGATCGATCCATGTCTCGTTCACTGTTGTCTCCAGCCACGTATGGATGGCCAGCATGCTCCGAAATTCGGTAACCACGCCACCGTTGCCATCGCCAGGAAGCAAGTACGTCAGGCTTTTGTGAATGTCGTAGCCGAGAAATGCTCGACGCTGGCAGAACAGGATGGCGGCATAAAAGGCCGTGAAGAAAACAAAACTCAGCAGATTTACGTAGTTGGTACGTCGCATCAAAATTCCCCTATACCGCTCCCTTAGACCACCGATCAGGCTGTGATAGGCTGCTCCCTCTACATTTCCAGGGGCTGCGGGGGCCACTGCGACATAATCTGTCGCTTGCGACATTATAGAGGCGCCCGGTCCGCGGGGCTCGCGACGTGAACTGTGATCATTGACCCAAGGGGATTGACTAGAGGCATCATTGACAATAAACGGGTGGGAAAAAGGAGCGCCATCCGGTTCGACTGAATCTTGGTATAACGGGCCACACGAACGTGTGGAGCTGTCGGCAATGTCGGGCAAATCGCTGGTGGAGTACTGCAAGGACGTGCCTGCATAGGATCCGGAATGGCCGCGAGCTACCGATGCTGACGGTGCTCTGCGGCTAATTGAGGCCCTAAGCGACCAAAAATTAATCCAAACCTTTGATAGGCTATCCGTGTCACGTTTGTCGATAGATGCCCTTTCAACGGTCGTGCTTTTCTTCAATAACGTCGCAATTGCTGCCCCTTCCGTCATGCTAATATTCGGCAATATATTGAATTTAGTAGTAGCTGTTTATTGAAAAAATTGACGTGGTTACGTTGCATAGTGCCTTCATCCTTTACGATGTTTTTTTATTCTTTTAGGTCAAGGGTATTTTTGCTGGGCACGCACAAGTGTATCTTTGGCCATTTGTTTCATTTGAATCCTGCAACTCGTAAAACATCCATTGCGCTGCAACTCCCGGTCGGGTATGTATTCCGACAGGAGGGGTGACATCTCCAGGCAAAATTTCCTGGATACTAGGGGCCCGTCCAAGGGCCTGACTGCTGCGGTAAGCGCCGGCCCCTGAATTGAAATAGGGGCTGGCGAGTAAAACGAGGGTCGGCGGCGGTGGCCCCGTATTACTGGCCCCCAGTAGCGCAGCGCTACGTGGCCGAGCTGCGGCACCACGTGGCAAGATGCGGCACCACGTGGCAAGATGAGGCGCCACGTGGCTTGATGCCGGCATGCCTCTCCGGCGACAGGCAATTTTTTTCGGGGAAATGGGTATATTTTATTAGCCAATTATGGACCAAAGAGGTGAGAGGGGAAATGAGTATCAGCGAATCCTAATGAAGGTGGGCACACACACGTGCCGGTGTGGCGGTGACAGGTGAAAGGCTAATAGGGCGCGTTATTAGACCAGGGAAGCCATTGGACCTGAGTAATGTCGCCATGAGGCATACTGGTGAATACCTGATTACGGCCCAGTAGATCATGAAAAAGCTGGAGCGGGCTGGGCTTGTCGTTATTGGGCCCTGGGTCCCACACCCTGTGTTGTTCCTGAGCTAACAGCCAGTAGCGGCGCATAGCCGCATTCCATAGGTATATAAAGCGCCGGACTACGCCGCCGCGGGTATACTCCTCGCGGACCTTAAAGACTGTCTCGTTGCGTATGGTCCAGATCGCGTATAGCATAGTAGTGCGTAGCCATATCCATTCTGCTTGGGAAACTGAAAGCTCGGTCCCTGGTGTGCCAGCAATACCGAAAATGATGGTACGCACGCTAATTGGGAGAGTGGGTGGCGATGCCGTCCATGCGGCCCAGATGTTAATGAGCCACGTCCAAACCCCAGGGAGATTACAGTAAAGAAACCTGTGCTCAATGGTTTCACTAGGGTGCGTGCACAGGCATGATGCATCATGACCAAAACGCTCGTGGAGCGTAGCGCAGACCCCTATCGCCCTATGCATCAAAAGATGTTGTACATCAGTGGCCCTGCGGTCCACGAGAGGGTGGTCTACCGCCAGGGTAATCATCTTAACCCAAGTGTAGCCCGGCCAATGTATTCCCCAGCGGGCTCGGCCCGGATGGGGCTGATGGTACGTATGCAACAAGATATCATAACCCCAATCTGCGGTGTACTCAAAGATACATTTGCTGGTTCTGATGTCCCCCTTGGTTAAGACCCATCCAAATTCAACCGGGTCCAGATGTAGTAGATCGAGCCGTGTGTTGCCCACGTGTAGCCATGTAATGCTCTCAACCGGGGATAATGGGTCCGGCTGGATCATGCAAGATCTTGGCACAGACCATGGGACTACGCGTATGCGGTGACACTGGGAAGCTGGCGTGTACGCATATAAGGTGGATAGTTGATACAGACACCCATTGTGGCCAGAAATAGCTTCCAGCAGTTGTAGTTGGAGCCCCTCATGTGGCAGAACCGTCACGACTAAACCCTTGCACGCAGGCGTGACTCCGTCGGCGTAGAAGCTAACCCAGTCGCCGGTTATAATTGGCTTGCGTGGGGCAGTCATCAATGCATGCCACGCAGCTGGTATCGCACTTATAAGAGTTTGCCACGCTTGCAGGGAGGGCATGTGGGAGACCCAAGTGCTGACCTCGTCGTAGCTGAGCCGTCGATACGCAGCGCCGTGCCCCAGGTAGAGGTCCAGCACCCTGACAATCGGCGGTGACGCGCGCAGAAAGCCATCATACGGGTTGTGTCCGTGGAGAGTGCCGAGGGGCTTGTTAGTAGCGTCTGTGATTAAGTCATTAAAAAAGAGTGGCTGCCGTGCCACCTCCTCTCGAGTAGTAGGAAAGACTAGGCGACCCGGCTTGAGCTTATTGTAACCTGTCCATATGCGCTGCCAGTACCATGGGAGTCCTTTGTACGAAATAAGGGTGCTGCCCAGTATGCCCGCCCCCAGTTGCCACGAGGTGCCACTAGCATGGGTGGAAAGAGAGGCTAGCGTTTCACGTGCAAGCATGCAGCCAGGGTGTGTGTTAACTCCCATAAAAACGGATATCACTTGTTTAGCATACAGCGACCACAGACGCCATTGTATGTTGTGGAGCCCGAGGCCCCCGTGCACCCATGACATGAAGGACATCTCTCTGTTGATCCATCCGTGGACCGTGTGGGAGATTAAGCCTTTCTGTTTCCAGACAAAATTGCTGCCAAGGCGTTGGATGAGCTGTGTGGTGGCATCATTGGGTGGGTGTGCTTGGCAATAATACAAGACCTTAGAGAACAACAGTTGGTTGACGATCAGGGTTCGCCCTCGTAGGCTCATGCGGTGGACGGCCCCCCAGCGCCCTGCGGTAAGGAGAACGCCTGCAAGCTTGCCCACGTGGTTGGTTTCATCATACATGAAAGAACGTTGTTCAGCCAAGCGTCCCTCGGGTGTGCAGCCGATGGGACAATTGTGCAAAAGGTGGTGATCCCCCGGCTTGACCCAGGTCACAGCCAGGTTGGGGAGGGCGTAGCGTAGGGTGTTGGTTTTGCCGATATGCAGTCCCGTGGACTTGAGCACATTGCATCGTTGTTGTGTGGCAACAGAATAGGTAGTGATATTATCCATGACAGCATGCACTTCAGGCAGAGAGATACAAACATTTGTTGTGTCATCCACATAAGCCGTTTGGAATATACCTTTACCGTTACCTGTCGGGAAGCCCCGAATGCGAGGATCGTTCTGGTGTAGCCAGTAGAGTCCTGCGTGGGCCAGGAGAAATAGAATAGGGGACATGCAATCTCCTTGTGGTAGCGATCGTGAGCTAGCGCCGGTCGCTGACTTGTGTCCGTCTATTAGTAAATACCAAGCCAGGGATTTGATCATACCCATAATGACGGTCATGAGTTGTGGGCCAAATCCTAGTGCGGTTAGAATGTGTTCTAGGTATTCCCAGCACATACGGTCAAAGGCTTTTTCAAAATCCCAGAACAATATGAAACCCTCTATATCGTCGCGCCAGGCTTTTTCCACAATGTCCATGATGAGGGTAATGCTGTCGTTGATGTGGAGATTGGCCCTAAAGCCCACTTGCTCCGGACCAATGAGGAAGTCTAGGACGGTGTATAAGCGTCGTTGGATTATTTTACTGATGATTTTGTACGCTACCGTAAGGAGACGGATTGGGCGGTAGTTTTTCCATAGAGTCTTGTCTCCTTTTTTGTACAGTAAGATAAGCGCAGATTCAGCCCATCTGCCGCTCACCTTACCGTGCCGCCAAATTTCAAGAATACATTCGTAAAATCTATGTGTAGAAGGGACCAGAACGTTTTCCAGAATTCAATAGGCAGACCGTCGACCCCGGGGGCGCTACCGGTTTTGATGTGTTCCATAGCTGTGGTGGCCTCTTCCATGGAGGGGATTTGATCGAGTTCCTGCTGTTGAGCTGGTGTAAGGCGACGGGGAATGGCATGTAGGATTTTTTGCATGGCGGCAGATGAGTCAGGATGGGGTTCGTTTAGAAAGAGAGCTGAGTAGTAACGGTGACCACTCTGTAGTATGGAGGTGATGTCTCGGTGGCTGCCGTGTTCGTCTTGGATTTCCGTGATAGAGGAGTGAGCTTTAGGGGTAGGAATCAGAGCAAAGAACTCTTTGGTCATTCTTTCTCCTACCTGGTGCCACCACAGATTTTCTGAGTCTAGTGCTAATGTGTGACGCTCGAAACGTAGTTTGTCAGTTCGGTCTGAGCTCTTTGAAGTTTTGTTAGTTCCGATTGATACAGGGTAGGCTTCGCTTGGAGTTTATTCACTATGCGTTGGTAGTACCGATAGTCCTGTCCTTTCTGGCGGCGGATATTTTGTGAATACAGTTGGGAAAATTCTAGAATGTTAGCTAGGCCCTCCTGCATCCAGCTGCAGCAGTCGGTGTAGCTACCCTTGCTGGCTCTCCACGACTGCCAGCGTGTCATGATCTCAAGTAGTACTTATCGTCCGCGAGTAGGTGTTTGTTTAAGCGGGGAATGCCGGGGCCCCGGGCGGAGTTGGTGTGATGGGCAAGGGTAACGATGAGTGGGTAGTGATCAGAAAAATTAACAGAACGGTCGACCGATGCGTAGCAAACTAGGTCCGCCCATGCGGGTGTGATGTAGATTTTATCAAGACGACGAGTAGTGCGTACATTTAAACGTGTGGCCAGCCAAGTGGGCCCGTGGTCTCGTGAGCGGATGACATCCTGTAAGTTCAGGTCCATGATCTGTTTACTGAAGGCCGCTGTGCGTATAGGGGGGTGTTCATCCAGGTCTATATTGAAATCGCCCATCAACACAATTTCGAACCCCTGTGAGATAAGGTCAGCGGCCATTTTGAAAGGGAAGGGTAGAATGAGGCTTGATCCGTTGGCTCGGTTGGGGCATATACACTAATAATGTATCCCTTATTTCCTGCCCATGTAATAGACTGCCGCGTCCAACGGCCCTGCCATCTAGCCGCCGCTGTGTCGGTAGCTATAGCCCAGTCCTGGCATGTCAGCGTAGGGTTGGGAGGTTTACGGTATTGAATGAGGGCAGTGCCCCCTTGTGTACCGCGTGCCCATGCCCAACGGTGAACTGTCCTAGGTGCAAGTGCTCTAGCAGCTCTAAGGGCTGTGCGTGTGGCAGCTTCTTGGATTTTATGTTCCTGCAGTCCTATCCAAATTTCATGCGAGGGGCCCACGTAACGCTCGAGCAAGTTGTGTAATGCATTTGCTAATTCTCGTGTGCGAGGTATTCGCTGTCCCTGCCCTGGTGTGTGTGACCCGTATGTGTTCAGCCCCCTGACATTCCACGATACCAGTGTTAGTTGACTCATGTCATTGCAGGGCTCCAGCGGACCAGGCCGGGTAGGTTCCGTGTAGGTCCCCATGGCGAGGTGAGGTTGGACCTGCGAAAGGTGAAAGACACGGCACAACATGAACAGGGCGTGGGCGTGAGATAGTCATTGAAAGAGAGACCTACTGTGCAGTGTGCTGTGAGCAGAACCAAAGCGATTGGAAAGGCTGCATTACACCCACGTTTGGGTAATGGCAGCAGGTATTGAGAAAAGTCGTTATGGAGGTGTCTTGGTGATCGCGGATCACCTAGTGTGGCGATAACTATTCCATAGTCATTGCGCCGGTGAAAGGGTAACCGAGGGTACAGGAGGTCACGCTCCAAGGAGACTACTCGCCCACCCAGGTGGAGGGGCCCAGGCCAAGTCCATCCTGCCGATGGGTTTTCGAATCCGAGCCGTGGCTCACTGACCAAATGCCATAATGGGGTAGCCGTCACTAGAAACAGTGAGGCGAGGGGCGGACTTACGAATTTCGTAAGGCCTGCTCCTTCTACCCACACGTTTCAAGTGACGGCTAGCTTTTCCGCCCCTCAAAAGAGATGGCTAGACGTACCTTTTCGTGCTGAATCCGAATCTGCCCTTTGTTTCGCGTTTAGATTACTACGTAAGGTGCTATCTCGTCCGCCGTCAGGGCCACCATAGCCAGGCTTGGCGTATCTCACTGCGTCGCCGGCGACAGGCAATTACTGGGCAAGACATATCACAGTACCCTAGTAAGGTTACCATCCGAGCTACTTACGTCGCCAAACTATCTCTGTTGGATATGACCGGCGTGGGATTCCAACTAAACTGAACTGAACTGAACTGGCCGCAAGACATCTGCAGACTGCATGACAGTATAGCGCGGCGCGGCGTGAGGACGGATGCCGACACAGTTTTTTTGTGTAGGCATCCGTAGGCCCGTACATAGCTGGCATCCGGGGCATGGCAAGATGGGACGCCACGTGGCATGATGCGGCATGCCGCGCCTGCTGTACAATATGGGGGCCCGAAATCTAGGGCTGGCGGCTGCATAAAAATTCGGCCCCTGGAATCTCCCCTATAGGGGCCGAAAAGATGGGGGCTACAGTAGCTAGAATTGGTGCCGGTAGCTGCACGGGCCCCTAGTATGGAAATAGGGGCCAGACATTCTGGACCGGCGGCTGCAGGATCCGGCCCCTATTTAGCTTGGCTCAATGTGACAATGTCACCCCTCCTATTCCGACCTGACCGACCAGGTTGAGAGTACAGTAGATAGTGAACGCAGTCCGAAATACATTAGTGGAGCCACAAGGTCAGTCAGTTGGATCCCACACCGCACATGGGAGCCACCCTGGAGCCACTGAAGAAACGCAACTCAACTCAACGCAGTCAAAAATCAAAACATTTATGGTCTTCTAGAATCTAGCAGAATCTACACAGATCGTGGATTGACCTGGGACCTCTGCCTCGCCAGTCGCTACAATAGTCGCCACCTTCACGAGTACGGTAGTTTTTTACAGTTTGTGACTCCCATTGTGGCACGTCTTTTGCCCTTGAGGTTTTGCAAGGTTGGCGGCTTCGGATTCGTCGTCAGGTATCCATGCACATCATGAATCTGTACGGCGAAATTATCAACGAATTCAGCAGACCAGATCCCTGGCTGATTTGGCGAACAAATCCCTCGCTGATTTGGCGTCATCTGAACAAAGGGTGGCCAGTGGCACGGCGCACGCCGCGCCGGAGTCGATGGTCCAGGCTCCATACTCCAGACAGGAGGGGTGACATGCCCGGGCAAAACTTCCTGGAACCGCGGTACCAGAGTCGGTCGAGGGTTGGCCCAGGGGCTGACGGTGGTGGATTTTCAGTTCGCGGGGCCCATGGTTAACCGCGGGGTTTGAGCAGGGGGGGTGTCCGAAAGAAAAATATCAGACACATACGCTGAAATTTTCCAAAAGTTGGCCCTTGGACCCTACCTACCTAGTAGCTGACGTAGGCGCTATCATACCCGCTAGCAACTGAAACTCAGTGAACCTTGAGGTCCCAAGGGCCGGCCGGGGTTATCAGTACTATAGCGGTAGGGGTAGACCTAGGGAGCAAAATGATCAGCTCCGCGAGCTCTACCATTTGAGCATATTAGTGGTGTATGGGAAAATTCCGGTTTTCTTAAATGGGTCATTGACCGGCGCGACGCGATACTCATGGCACGGCACGGCGCTCATGGATAGCCGAAGCCTTGTAGTGGTGGCAGACGGCAGCATACTTCCGTAGTGCCTAGGGGCAGCACCATCTTGCGGGCAAACCCCCCCCCCTCTATATGGCACCTGCCAAAATTTTGACTGCATATTTGGGTTCAACTCGCCAAGTGCTATCAGTTTGTCCGTCAAACCGTTTCAAAATTCCGACCATACAGGGAGCTAGAAGAATTCCAAGTGTTTTGTTGTAAAAAACCCATATCGGCCCGGCACCCTACCTACTTACCCGCTTTGTTGACGGTTTTTGAGGCTCTGTAACTTCTAACCTAGAGACCCCCTGGGGTTGCGACCAGTGGCAAACATGCTTGTTTTCGCGAGATCTACTCGAATCCAGCGTCGTGTAAATTTTCTTGTTTTTGGACACCCCCCCTGGTTTCGGAGTGTCAAAAACTTGCCGGTGGCGGTTTGCGGTGGGCCCTAGGAGTTATTCTAGGGCTTCAGGCCTAGACTATCAGTACACGTGGCGTTGTCCCCGTCTCCCAAGTGGGATACGGACATGGACGGTGGTGTAGTACACTGGACATATCTCTACTAGGGTTCAGATCCGCACGTGCCATATTGGGCACGTGGGTGCTAGATATTAGCACTGAGATATGTAGGGCACACGCACGTGGGTATTCACGTGGTAGGGTTTATGAGCTGTGATGCAGACCACAAGGTGGTTGCAGTGCTAGTCCTGTACGGAGGTCCTAGGGGAGGTCCAGGACCATCCACCTAGTGCTGTTAGGCAGTCGGTGCCTGTGGGCATCGTATCAGTCCTAGCTGGAGTAGATCTAGCTGGACGGAGCCAGCACCTCATTGGGTAGCACTAGTGCAGGATAGCTAGGTTACCCTAACCTACGTGCCCATGCAAGCCAGGTTGGCAAGCTTGCATGGATTGATATATGCCAGCCATTGCATAATCCAACACACGTTCGCATCCATTGCACGAGTGCCATAACTTGCATTTATAAAAACTCTCACAGTTTTTATACTACTCTATTCTTTTAAAATGTCGAACGTTTCTGATCGCGAGGGCTCTTCGGAGTCAAGCCTGTCCCCATCGTCCGGAGATTTGGACTACCGGGCGGCAGTGCGGGGCCGGCAGGGTAGGGGTGATCACGCTGGCAGCGATGCCGGCAGTGGTCGCTCGTCTTCGGACGAGGACCCGCGGTACCTGGATCAGCTGGCGGCGAAGCCGCCGATATACAATGTCTGGCGTCCCAACGCACCACCGGCTGAAGGGCAGCCCACGGCACCCGAGCTGGTTACGGGGCCGGGGAGGTTGGTGCAGGTGCTGGGGATATCCCGTCGGATGGATACGACGAGGACGAAGACCTAGTCGATCTTGAGCTGCCTGAGGACAGGGAGCAGAGAGAGGCGATGCTCCGCCGGGAGGCAGAGCGCCTTCGGCAGGAGGCCCAGCTCCGCAGAGAGGTGGAGCAGCAGCGCGAGCTGGAGGCTCAGCGCGAGGCTCAGCTGCGGGCGGAGACTGAGATAGACAGGACAGCCCGGGTGCTCGCGGAGCGGCAGCAGGAGCGGGATCGCGTGGCCAGGGCAGGCCTGCGCGCGGAAGGTGCGCGCGAGGCGCCCCCCTACGTTCTCCGCAAGAAGAACGTCGAGCTCTTCACCTTTGCGCACAGGCGCACAGCGCGCAACTTTCGGCGCAGGGCTGGGGATGTATTGCAGGAGACAGACTCCTCGGTGGAGATGCAGCCAGGAGATCAGGGTGAGGTGCTGGTTCTGATGGACCCGGCTATGGTCGAGGCCGAGCGACTGGCCAAGATCGAGTACACCAGGCATTGCCAGCGGAAGGCGAAGCGGGCGATGGTGCGGTCCATGGCGGAAAACAGTTTGGCTAGGGAGCGTGCAGCCAGGGAGGTGCAGCATCGGGCGCTGCGGCGACTTCGTGCGAAGGCGCACGAGGCGACGGAGAAGACCCGGCGTCATCAGGCGCGTCTGGACGCGGCCACGAAGAGGTCGGAGGCGGCACTGGCAGCAATGGTGGGCCCGGCGAGGAGGGAGCAGGAGGCCAGGCTGGCAAGGAAGAGCAGGCGGAACGCACGTGCCCTCGACAGGCGCATGCGGAAGGAGGAGAGGGCTCTACGCCGGTATCAGGAGGCGGCTAGGACCTGGGCTCTGCAGGGCGAATTCGGAGACGCCATCCGTTTTGAGCGTGGTCTGGCGCCACATGAGCCGCTGCCCGAGGACGCGGTACTGGACTTCATGCGCACCCCACAGCCAGCAAGGGCCCAGCGAGGAGCGGCTTTGTTAAACGCGCGTGAGCGTGTACGCGCTGGTGCAGACACACCCCACCCCCCACCCCCCACACCCAAAACCACTTTGCAGACCGACACGGACTTGGAGCTGGACCGCATCGCTGCACTACTCCACCAGGAGCTGGACGCAGCGGAGACCAACCCGACCAAGCGGGCGCGGGCAGCAGAGGCAGTGGAGCAACTGCTGAGGGCCGCCAAGCGGGTACGCCAAGGAAAGTGGCAGGCGGGGTGTGGACCATCGTCTACGCCCCAGCGGTCGCATCCAGAGGAGGATGGTGACGAGGGGAAGGACGGGGGAGCACCAGGGGGCGGGGCACCCTCAAACACCGGGGGTATGGCGGGCGGCAGCAACGCTGGAGCGACAACCCAGCAGCAGCAGCAGCCACAGCATCAACAGCAGCAGCAGCAGCAGCAGCAGCGGCAGCACCAGCAACAGCAACCGCAGCAGCAGCAGCAGCAGCAGCAACCTCAACCATCAGCGGCTGTCGCTGTACCACAGCGACCCAGGTTTGATGCATCCCGTAGGGAAGATAGGATTACCTTCCCAGGTCTAGCTGAGGGGGATTTGTGCAGGAGGATGCACTTGAGTTTCTTTTCAAGATAGAACACTCCTGGTCCCATGATAACATCCGTGATTGGTTTCCTGCTCTTAGGGTGTCTAACACGATCCACCAATCTGCACCCAGCATAAAACAGATGGTACAGATGTATGAGAGGAGGGCCAGCACACCTGGGGCAGAGGAGGTGCAAATCTTCACAGAATTCATAGCAGACCTAAAAGGGCTGTTGACCAAGGGGGAACACCTGCAGGCGCTCAAGGGGTTCAACTGGTTGGCCTCGTACAAAGTCAACAAGTCTGACTACGTACGTGACAACAAACAGTATGTCCTGTACATAGACAGGGACGAGGAGTTGAAGAAACTCAACTCTAAGTACCTGATCCATCAGTGGCTCACCAAAGCTGAGCTGGACAAGAACACCAATGCAGTTCTGCTGGCTGGCCTTAAAGACAAGTGGGATGATTTTAGGGGGGCCATGTTGTTCATTCAGCAGAGCCTAGAACCCTTCTCAACTGTCAAGGAACCCAAGGTTAACAAGGTCCAAGGGGGGGGAGGTCAGGACGGTGCAGGTCCTAGCAGGAAGAAGCTCATCAAGGAGGTGGTAGCTCAGGTCAAGGCGGTGTTCAAGGGTCCCCAGCAAGGTAAGAAGGCAGGGGGGTCATCCAAGCAGCAGGGGAAATCAGACAAGGGGGGAAAGGGGAACCCAGGCAGTAAGGCCGGGCCCTCCCAGGGGCCTAGTCAGAAAGGTAAGCCTCATGACTCCACCCTGTACTGCACCAGGTGCTCATGCAAGGGGCATGAGAGGGATGATTGCTGGAAGGGCAAACCCGAACTTGGATCTGATGTGGATGTGTGCCCAGGTTGCTGGGAGCCCCGCCACCCGTTACCTGCAGGGGGACGCTGCAAAAAGCCCAGGAAGGGAGCCTCGACGGGGCGCCCCACAAAACAAGCCAGCACTCAGGACGACTGTAAGTCTCCTGTACCCTGGTTTCTAAATGGCCGTGTACCTTCTATTTGCTCTGTGTTGCCTGACAGTGAGGACGTGGATTGGGACCTGGCTTATGACATGACGTTAGCACAGGTGGCCCAAGATCCCACTATAGCCTCCTTAGATGCAGCAGCAGATAAGGTTATCTCCTATGCCAGGTTAGCCCAACAGCTACACAAGGCAATGGGGCATGAGGCAGTGGCAGAAAGGCTGGCCAACAAAATTGATGGCCGTGACCTGGAGCAGATGTGCAGGCATGTCAGGAAGCACTGTGAAGCGTGCCAACTGCATGCACCTAAACCCAAGAGATGGCATGTGGCCACCCCACCACTGGCTAGAGGAAAGCTAGTAGGGGCCGGATGTGATACACGTGGTGAAGGACACGGTGTATTACTTGGTCCTAAAAGATGCCTGGTCTAGGTTTGTGGTGATAGAACCATTGCCAGGCATGGCCAATGAACAACTGCACAGAGCCCTGCTGATTGCACTAGCACGGTATCATCCTCAGGAAAAATTAATGCTGGATCAGCAGTTCACGTGGATACAAGATTATCCTGATCTGCCCAAGATAGACATTGCTGGGGCTCAAGATCATGAACGCCAGGGGATGATTGAACGTACCATGCGTGCTATCAGGGACCTCATAAAGAAAAATGAGTCCAGGACAGCAGAGTCTGGGAGCTATGCTGATAGGACAGCGTGGGCAGCTGAGGTGTGCAGAACTCTGAACACCAAGCCCCTCATGTCTTCTCCTTTTGGTGAAATCACATCAATTGGCCTGCAATCAGGCAGCTACTCTCAGGAGGTACTAGACCACTACAACACGCAAAGGCAACACTTGGCCAAGTTGCTGGCAAAAAAGGATAAAAGTAATGCCAGGCCTGTGTTTGAAGTGGGGGATCAGGTACTCTACTATAGGGAGGGGGAAGGGAATAAAGCCCACTCTGGTAGATGGCATGGTCCAGCTGAAATCATCAGGTTGTCAGAAACAGGTGACACGGTGACTATTCAGCATCACAGAGAGCGAATGGTTGGCAAGCATAGACTGAAGCTTTATTACCCTCCTTTGGCAGACGTGTCAGGGGTAGAATTCTTGGACATGGATTCAGAGCCTCAGTCTGGTGGGTTGGTCTCACCCAGTGAATTGGCTAGGGACATAGCTGATGCAAGCAACACAACCATAGACGCTCCTGTGTTCCTCAGTGGTGCAGCCCCACCACAGCCCACTGGTCCAACTGGGCAGGAGGAACGTGCACTGGATGAGCAGCAGGTCGCTCCTCCCTCATCTCAGAAACAGCCACGCGAAGCAGCAGATCCTGTTGTCCCCAGGAATAAATTTGCTGAGCATAACTCTAGGTGATCACGGAATGACCGTCCGTGGTTCAGTTTACTGCAGCCCAGTAGAAATCATGATCTGCCACGTGTAACTGAATATGTTCATAGACCAGGGCTGCACGTCACGCCGGGTTGGCTCAGGACCGTGGTAGCCGCCTATGGACCAGTAGAAGCATGCCACGTGGATAAAGTTGGAGGTTATGTACCTGTGCCTGCCACGTGGGTTTTCCTAGTGGCCGCCACGTGCGGCAGTGCAAAGTCACTTGACACCGCCATCAGGCGCATGCCACGTGTGCACATGTGGGTTTGTTTCAGTTGAGGGTTGTTGCCACGTCAGCCAGTGGCAGAATACTGGAGTACGGAGAGATGCAAGTATTAGTATACTGAAGTGGTACTATCCGGCCTGTAGTAGGCAGTAGGAATGCTGCCTCGCACTGCTAGGTAACCATGGTGCCGGTGTAACGTGCCAAACCCATCGGAGGAGCGGTGACATGCCCAGCCAAAATTTCACGGGTACTAGGGTCTGGCCCCAAGGCTGCTGGTGGCTGCATTGGTCCGGCCCCTAAATAAATATAGGGGCTGCGGCTGAAATAGCCTGCCGGCGGGTGGTCATGGCCCCCATATGGCGAGCCTACTGCCAAAGAGGATTTGCCACGTGGCAAGTGCTCGTCTGCAGTGTTTGGACTTCGGCGGGTGTTTCCAGCTGCACTAGGAATAAGCGGCGTTGATAAGGGGGCATAGGAATACGTGCACACATTTTGTTCCGGATTATTCCAGCATGGTTGAGTGCCAAGCGGACGTCACCCTCAAAGGGTTACATTATTACGACAATCAGTGCGTCCCAAACGTCAGCGGGCCTTGGAAAGGGGGCAAATTCAGCAAGCGCTGCGGAACTTATACTAAAATTTCGTTTTTTGTTCGTAACGTACAGCCAATCATTTTGCTCCCGGATCAAAGTGGGATCTGGTCACTGCACTAGGAGCCGGGTGTTGACAAAGTGTGACAAATTTTTGTCAACAATTGTCAACTTGTTGACAAAGTGTGACAACTTGTTGACAAATTGTTGACAAAGTGTGACAAAGTGTGACAAAACTAGACAAAAAAATGTCAACAGCTTGACAAAACTTGACAGAATGTTGACAATGTTGACAAAACGTTGACAATCGTTGACATGTCAACTTTATGTTGATGTCAACAAATGTCAAAACACTGACAAGCCAAGGTGATTTGTCAACAAATGTCAAGACGTTTACAAACGCAGGCCAAACGCAAGAAAAATGTCAACAAATGTCAACATGACAAAATGTCAACACGATAAACAAAGGCATAGCAAACTGACAAATCGACACCACGCACAGGTAAACTTACTTCATTAAAATCAATATGGCTGCTGCCTTGCTGCCTGAATTGCGGTTTTCTGCATTACATTAGCATGACAAACTTTACTGACAAAACACATGAATGAAGAGTGCACTCAATCACAGTCCGAGGGTGGCGTGCAAGATGTACAACCGCAAGCATCTCACAAATGCAGTATAACATCCGTCATAGGGCTGTCCCAGCGATCATTGCTGAAAAAAATGGACTCTCTAGAAATTTATCGCATGACAATGTCCAGTGCTACAGCGATGTGACGAGGGCTCAGAGCCTACAAAATCTGTGTCCGCAGGTGCCCTCCCCGCCATGCTGGCCAATGTGTCCGCCATGGTTGTGTTAGGTAGATCGCCTGCATGCAAGGGATACATGCGTTATCCGGCAAAGCAGCAAAGGGAACACACAAAGATCTTAAGTGAGATGAATACCCGAAATCAGCTGTGTGTAATGAGACGTCGTGAGAGCACAGCAGTCGCGTGGCTGTTTGTGAGTAATGGCTTGATTTTAGGACCGAGAAAGTGAGATAGCGGGCAGAGAGAGAGAGAGAGAGAGAGAGAGAGAGAGAGAGAGAGAGAGAGAGAGAGAGAGAGAGAGAGAGAGAGAGAGAGAGAGAGAGAGAGAGAGAGAGAGAATGGGACGGGTATTCTCACCTAACTCGTCCCCATGTACCTCACAAGATGTGGAGAACAGCGAAACCCCAGGAATCCCTAGAGAAGAGCGTTGCGTTGCAAACTGCCGAAAAAACAAGTGGGAGCTGTAAAGTTTCTCCAAGATGCCAGGATGCTTTACGATCTACTTTCTTGCAATCTCACTACTATGGTGAATACGGCACTCTGAGAAAGAAAGAAGAAAGATTGACGCCAGATCCATGCGAAGGAAAAGTTAGGCCAATCAACTGAATATATGCCCCGTACAGGGTACGAATAAAATCTAACGAGGTAGAAGGCATCATAACTAAAGTTGACAGAGAAAGGAGTCGTTTGGTGTGGGGGGTGTGGGGGGTGGGTGAAAAAATCCTGTGATTATCAGCAAAAAGACGCTACTAAGGCAAGAAAGAAAGAAAAAATCTATCCATGCCACGCATGTCAACCAAGGCTTCTGGATTTCACAGAAGAGTCTCCCAACGGCAAAGGAGTTCGTATGATTTGTAGCTAAAAGCAGGGCTCCAAAAATATGCATAGAAGCTGGAAGCACAAAATACACTTTCCAAACTGCTACATTTAATTCCAATTATTAATGCTGGAGGGATCACCACCTACAAACGCTCAATAAAACAAGAATGCAGAAAACAAATTATTCCCGTGTGTGCTCTCCTGCCTGCTTTCTAGCTACCAAACAAACAAAGAAAGTGTACATTCTTTGGCTCTCCAATGTGCCTCTTTAGCGTTAAAAACAAAGAAATACAATTCTTCGGCTCACAATTGTGCTTCATTGGCGGTAACAACAGTGCTGCCGGCTGGGCTATACCAGAACACAAAGAACTATTAAACGGCACAGTCAGTAGAACCGTTGTAAAGTACTAAACAAACGAACAAACAAACAAACCGGAGTTGAATATTCAAATAAAGAAGGCGTTCCCATGAGGGAATTGCAACCGATAAAACATCATTATCAAGTCCCGAAGGCCTTTGGGTGCCCCTGGACTGAATTACAATGCGGACATCCAATGGTGGCTGCAACGCACAGCATGTTTACAGCTTCGTGAATGGACACTAGATGAAGAATGATGACAGTTGCTCACCATAAAAAAATTGGCCGCGCTGGACAGCCGACCACGCCGCTGCCACATGCGATGGGGCCACGTGCAAGTCCAACGGTATCAGGCATCACAAGTACACGCGCGAAATTGACATCGAAATGGCAGCACAGATGCAACATACGAATGTATGGAGAACCGTTAGCTTAAACAACGGAAGTTTGTGAAAAGAAGGAAAGTGACGCAATAGCAGACCGTGGCATACATGATACGCTCAACCTGTACATTATTTAAATACCTAATTCATAAGCACGTGACGCAACCTGTACACATCGGCAGGCTCGAGTTACCATGGTCCGGATTCTCCCATGCGCTGGTTGTCTCCTTGATATCGATGCCTTTCATAAGAATTGAACCAGATTTGGTTTGAATAGTACAATTGACCTTGTGTATCTAGGAGAAAATGAATGTACTGCGAGCATGGCTAACTTGGCGGGAAACTCTGGGCGGCCCATGTAGCATCATGGGCGGTGGGCCCTAGGGCAATGCACGAGAATGTCACGTGCGTACGGCGTGTTCAAGTCGATGCAAGACTGTCAGTATTTCGGACGAAGAATTACTTACTCACCTCAAACGGTTAAGAGTGGGTTAGCTTCTGGATGTCCGAATGGCGCTGTGCCTACCAGCGAACAGATCGATGACAACTTAATTCTAGATCCTGGCTGTGTTTCTCCCCCGATGGCTTCTTCTGGCCCTCCGAGCTAGCTAGATAAATTTCATCAAGGACGGCGATTTAATTGCTAAGAAAATCATGACGGTCATCAGTGAGTCTATGATCCTATTCCTTATATGTAGTTATTCGTTCCTACCATACCGCCATTGCTGAAAAAGTCACAGCATGTAATTCCCACCTTGGCTGCGAGCCTTGGCGTAGCTTCCGTCTTCCACCTTCCCCGGCCACAAGCTTTTCCTTGGAGCACAAGCACGTCTTTCGTTTGTCATCGTTTAGCTTCAACGGGAACACCCGCGCAAGTCGCAAGTCGCCACCACGGGAATCACTTGCACAAGCTTGCAAGACTTTGCGCAAGACGATAGTTGGCGTCGTCTATTAGTATTGTCCACGCATTTGCGGCCGTCTGTCAGTCTGCTGACTCTTATCGGCGGTCCGTAAGTTTGTGGCCATGCCCTGGCCATGCCAGTCATCCGACAGCCATCAGATGACGTCCAGTAAATTAAGTAAAAGTACTTATGACGAGTATTTACCAGTGGTAGAGAAACAGTCGTCACTCTACAGTATCGCTTGGTTGGGATCGCTTGCTGCTGGCGTAATCGCGTCCTTGATCGCCGTACCATTCAGGGAGCGGCCGTACCCGGAAAAACTGCATTGCGCAACAGTTGCCCGTCAGCATCCTTTCCCAAAATTCAAAGTTTGCGCCAAAGGCCAGCGTTCAACGAAGGCAGAAGTAGGTGTTGCGCGCAGGAAAAACCATGTCTACGGTTAGTGCTTGGGGCTAGCGCCGGCCGCCGGGCAGAGAGGGCTCGAGCAACGGGGCCACTCACCGAAGTTCTATGTAAGCAGTGAGCGCCATCCAAGATTGTGCAATAAGAGATGTTGCAGGCCCTCGAAGTGATGTGATTTCTTCAGCAACCGCTATCAGTAACGATGTAGGTGCACTGTCGATGTATGTATGCTGAGCTAGGACATGGTGGTAGCCATTGAGGGAGAAACGTGTGCAGTCCTGAGCCAAGCAGCTCTTTACGCTGTAACGCAGCTCGAACAGGACGTCTGGAGCGCGCCAAGCTCCTTCAACGGCACCACGGTCAGCGAATTTTTGTCGTACGGTTTAACTAACAACACGAATATAGTTAGCATCCCGTGCTCGAATGTGTAGGGCCGTTTCGTTGCGGGTAAAGCTTGCCACGTATTTCAGAGATTTTAATGTGTATTCTCTGAATGCTTTCATTACCATGGTGCTTTCCGTGCTCGTCATCATATGTATACATTTGTGTTGCCGTTTCCTCTTCCATTTTGCGCGTGTACTTGCGGGTGACTGACACCGTCGGACGGGCATGCGGCCTACCCGCGAATGGCTGAGACTGGCTCCTGCTTGAGACTTGTGGTGAGTAGTGGTTACGATCCCATACATAGGGTCTATACTAAGGATATCACCGTGCTGTAGGTGGAATCGCATGCAGTGCCTCCTGTTGTTTTTAACTCCCTTTACCTGGCATTTTTGCCGAGGGGTGAGGATTATTCCTTGTCATGGGGGCATACAGGACGGGTTACTTATTCCTTGTCATGGGGGCAGGCAGGACAAGTTAATTATTCCTTGTCATGGGGGGCAGGCAGGACGGGTTAATTGTTCCTTTTCATGGGGGCAGGCAGGGCGGGTTAATTATTCCTTGTCATTAGGGGCAGGCAGGACGGGTTAATAATTCCTTGTCATGGGGGCAGGCAGGACGGGTCACTTATTCCTTGTCATGGGGGCAGGCAGGACGGGTCAATTATTCCGTGTCATGGGGGGCAGGCTGGACCTGTTAATTATTCCTTGTCATGGGGGCAGGCGGGACGGGTTAGTAATTCCTTGTCTTGGGGGCAGGCAGGGCGGGTGAATTATTCCTTTTTATGGTGACAGGCAGAACGGGTTAATCACTCCTTGTCATGGGAGGCAGGCAGGACGGGTTACTTATTCCTTGTCATGGGGGGCAGGCGCATTGCATATACATTTATTCCTTGTCATGGGGGGCAGGCAGGACGGGTTAATTGTTCTTGTCATGAGGGGACGGCAGGGGGGGCTCATGATACCCTGTAGTGGGGTGGGCGAAGGCAGGGGGGGTTAATGATTCCCTGTCATGGGGTGGGGGAAGGCAGGGGGGGTTAACGATTCCTTGTGTCCATGGGGGGCAGGCAGGACGGGTTTCTTATTCCTTGTCATGAGGGGAAGGCAGGGGAGGTAAATGATTTCCTGTCGTGGGGTGGGAGAAGGCGGGGGTAATAATTTTTCCTTGCCATGGGGGCAGGCAGGACAGGTTAATTATTCCTTGTCATGGGGGCATGCAGAAAAGCTTAAAAATTTCTTGTCATGGGATTGAAAGCACCTCACAGTCAGTTGTCCTCCCTTACGAAATGGCGATTTTGTAGCTACATGATTAACAGAGCATATGCTCTAAATCTTGTAGCAATGGACCGCGTTATATTTCTGTTGGCGACTACTTTCAAACATTCATCATTTTTGTTTTTCTTTTACATTTGTCTTGTTGCGGACAGGGAGGGTTGATTGCCTTTTCATGGGGGGCAGGCAGGGGTGGGGGTTACTCCTTGTCATGGGGGGCAGGCAGGGGGGGTTGATTGCCTTTTCATGGGGGGCAGGCAGGGGCCGGGGCTTAATTATTCCTTGTAATGTGGTGCAGGCAGGGGGGGTAATGATTCATTGTCATGGGGGGCAGGCAGGGGGGGGGTAACTCCTTGTCATGGGGGGCAGGCGGGGGGGGGGTAATTATCCCTTGTCATGGGGGTTCAGGCAGAGGGGGCTAATCCTTGTCACATGGGGGGCAGGCTGCGTGGGTAATTTTTCCTTGTAATTAGGCAGGCAGGGGGGGTAGTTGATCCTTGTCATGGGGGACATGCAGGGGGGGGCAATGATTCCTTGTCGTGGGGGGCATGTAGGGGGCGTCAAGTGTTCCTTGTTATGTGGGGCAGGCAGGGGGGGGATGATTCTTGTCGTGGGGGGCAGGCAGGGGAGGGGATGATTCTTGTCGTGGGGGGCAGGCAGGGAGTGTTAATTATTCCTTGTCACGGGGGGCAGACAGGGGGGGGCAATGATTCCTTGTCGTGGGGGGCAGGTAGCGGGGGTTAGTTGTTCCTTGTCGTGGGGGGCAGGCAGGGGGGGTCAATGATTCCTTGTCATGCCCGGGGCAGGTAGGGGGCGTAATTATTCCTTGTATTGGGGGCCAGGCGGGGGGCGTTAATCGTTGTCATGGGGGGCAGGCAGGGGGGTTTAATCCTTGTCATGGGGGGCAGGCAGGGGGGCTTGTTCCTTGTCATGGGGGACAGGTATGGGGGGGAGATTATTCCGCGTCATGGGGGTAGGCAAATGGGTTAGTTTTTCCTTGTCATGGGGGGCAGGTGGGGCAGCTTTATAATTCCTTGTGGTGGGTTTTAAGCACCTTGCAATCGTTATGCCCTCTTAAGGAAGTGTGCTTGCGCAGCTAATCGATTAACATAACATATGCTCCAAATTTCGTACACAATGGATACCGTAATAAATTTGTTATTGACTACGAATAAACATTCATAATTTTTGTTTTTCTTCTGCAGGAAGTCTCGGCTGTTCTGGTGCCATATGCATCCTCACCATCGTCGTCATCGACGTAGCCGGCGGACTCGTCTAGGGTCCATGCACGGGTTGCTCAGGTTTGTCTTTGAATCTGTGTGATGAGGTGTTTTCTTTGCGCAGTGTATGTTTGCCTGCAGCTACCTTTTTTGTTCCAAATAGATCAGTGCTTTCTTCTTTGCATTTGCAGCAAGAGAGGGAAGTTTTTGTACAGGTTTTTTAACGTAATCTGCCTCTTTAATGTTGCACAACTGACAACAACCATGTATACATTGATGTTATTTCCACCTCTGCATCTTTTTTCTGTGTTTTACAGGAGAGTCGAGAGCTTTTAATCAAAATGACATCCGCAAATGACGGCTGCACACAATATACCCAACGGGCGGCTGCCTGCAAATTCTTTGCAAGCATTTAGAGCTTTCCGTGGAAGTCATGCTCACAACGGGCTGCACGCAACGCAATGGGCTGCCGTCCGAACTTTGCCTACGAGACAATCGTTGTTGCTGTCAGCATTAAGTAATGCTTATTTTGTAATAAAAAGAAAAATTTCACTGGTTTTTGTCACTTTTTGTCACTTTTTGTCACTTTTTGTCTGTTTTATAGTCCTGATAAATTTTCAGGATTGTCTGTGATATATCAACGTTTGTGTTGTGATAAATGTGCACAAATGTCACTAATTGTGGTGTGATAAAATGTGATAAAATCTCACTCTCATGTTGACAATGCGTGACGTTGACAATGTGTGACATTTTTTGACACTTTCACCTTGATAATTTGTCAAGAATTGTCTTGTAAAATCGACCTGATATGTCATGGTTTTGTCAACATTTGTATAGCTTTTGTCACACTTTGTCACACCACATGTCACACTTTGTCACACTTTGTCACACTTTATCAACCTGACATGTCAAGCATTGTCACACTTTGTCAACACCCGGCTCCTAGTGTGAACACGAATTCAGCGCGTTGGGGGGGGGCATATGGGGGCCGGCTGTCGGCGCACCGGTGGCGGCGCCCCAGGGAGGCGCTAGCATACTGGGGGCCAGCAAGTTTCATTCCGGCGGTTGGCATTGAACCCTGAGTTCAATATGGGGGCCGGACATTTCGACCTGGCGGTGGCGGTATTGGGCCCCCAAATAGCATGGCTGTATGTCACCGCTCCTCCCATCGGCCAGGCACGTTGGGAAAGATCGTTTCTATCTACGGGACCATCGTCCCGGTTTGTTGCCTGTCTGAGTAGGAAGGGGAATCACTAAGCTATGGGCTACTTGCTGTCATCACAGCGTAGGCCCAGAGGCATTATAACGATTACCTTCTTGGGTTCTTGCAATTGCAGTTGTACAAGGATATGTGTTGGACATGATTGTATTAAAAGGAATAGATTCGTAGCTCAGATTAACTGAGGTGGGTGAGTCGGCGATTGACGAACGACTGTCTTGTGCATCGTCCTCGCACGCCTTTATGCCAAGCAGTGCCACTAGGTCGGCACTCGGCACCAGCTGGCTGATCCACTCGTGTGGCCCAAATTCACCCGTCACTAAGTTACGGCCTGAAGTTCATTGTAGTGTGCCGAGCTACGGGTCGAACATAGGGCTGATCGACCTCTAACCATGTCCGTGGTAACCATCGTTACGTTATGCCATCGGACACACATCCATCGATATATATCCCAATGTCACCAATATTGCTCTAGATATCGACTGTCGGCACCCTCGTATACACATGCAGAGATGTGCCGGAAGGTATGGACTTCAAACCACCCTAGGTATCTATCTCTTTTGCACGTATCTTTTTATACCATATTTCTTTTGCCAAACTTTCTCGTGCTCACTAGGTTCGACCCTAGCCGGCACGCTACACTCCTCCCCCCCCATCGGGGAAGGGAGCCCACTCCCTTCAAGCGAAGGGTACAAATAGTTTGGCTCATGCGCTATCCAGACCTTGGCCTCGTTGCGTTCTCCCTAGGCTTCCCTTAGTCACGCATCAAGCCGGGTATCCGCTGGAGCCCACCCTATACAGCGATTCGAGGCGGGCGCGCACGATCGGGGGCACGATCGGACGGCAGGCGCGCACGATCCTAGCCACAGCGATCGGGGGCACGATCCTGGGCACTAGCGATCGGAGGGGGGCCGCGCTCGAATAGGGACTCTCCCCACGGATAGACCTGTCCCGGCAGGATTTGTTTCCTTAGGTCGCCCAAGTGTCCAGCTCTAAGACCTTGGCCCTAACTATCTACCGGGCCGAAGAACCCGGGCGGGCGTAAGGCCCTCCTATTCTACCGAGGAATCCCTCGGTCGGGCCTAGAGCCCTGAGATGGAACATAGGGCTATAGGAGCGTTCATGAGCTGGTCCCGCCAGGCCTCAAGCTTCAGCCTATATGATTTCAGGCATCCGCCCTGGGTTACACCAGATTCATGAACAGTCCCATACCCGTTCCTTGAGAGCAGCTTATATCCGCTCATCGTTCATAGTAGAGGGTGGATCCGGCAAGCCTATAATAGCCGTTGATCGTGCCGGTCCATTTGGTACGTGGATTGAAGACATCCATTGTGATGTCAGGCACTTGTGAGGCTGCCAGGTAGTCCTGACCGCTGCTGGGATGTCTGGCCTTATGCGTAATGCGCCAGACTAGCTTGATGATGATCAGTTACTTGACGTATATGCTGAAATCAGAATATGCTGAAATCGTGACGATACGTATCACAGTTGCTTGGAGTTGTTGTCGTCTGAATTGTCAACTGAATCAGGAGAAGCCGTACGTGAACCGGTGGCTGTGTTGATAGCGTGCAGCTCGGTCATATCGGGGAATAACCGCATGTTGATGGTGCAGTCAGACCGTGCACCGCTGAATTGATTACTTGATGTAGCGTCCCGTGTTCAGCGACCGGGAAATCAGCGTTCAGCGACGAAGAGTGCATGATGGGCGCCACTCAAACCTGCAAGATTGTGTGCATGGGTTGGTTGCGCTTGTGGTCGTGCAGAAGCATGGCATACAAACAAAAGTCAGGCTGACTCTCGGGGTGGCGAGAAGCCTGCCCCAAGAGAAAGAAGGGAGACAGCAACTCAGCATAACTATAACAACTTAGACCATGCACAGCTGAAAAAGACAATAAGACTCCACATATAGTAACCTCTGGAATGATGCCAACTGCTGAGGGCAGCCATCGCTGGCCATGCAGCAGTGCAGGGAAAAGGAAAAGACAACTAGTACCAGACAGATTTGTCAAGTACTATGTTCTGACACCTGAACTGGCCCTTCACTTGATGTCGTTTCATCATAACCTTGTCGGACTCCTCCCCCCCCCCTAAATGGATCTGGAGACAGTACTACAGTGTATGATGTCGACAGATTTGTCGCGCCCACGCGACACACTAGGGATTAGTCACTCAGTCAAATGTATCAATGCGATATTAGTATATAGGCGTTAGCAGCAATACCTAAGTTGCGGCAAGCCATTGTGCATGCCATGCACACGAAGGAATCATCCTCGACCTCACGGCCAAACACAACATCGAGCAGAGGCTGCCACGGCTATAAAAAAGGAAACGGGGGTTTGGTCGGCAGACATGCCACGTGGTGAATCAGTGTCAGACCTCCCGGCCGCAGCATTTCGGAATGGTTGCCGACTATGCGGCAGACCTACATGCCTGGCCTTAGCCTGGCAGCATCCTGCCAGGGAAGAAGGGAACAGGTTGGTTCGTTCCCGAAGAAAGGTTGGCTGAGTATCAAACCGCAATGCAAAGCTAGGGGTCCACATGATCATGGTCAATAGTTTGCTGACATGTCACCGGGCGTGCCTGCTCCTCTCCTCAACTTTGGGCAGTTGCGCTTCATGTGACCGATCTCCTGGCAATAGAAGCACCGCATGTGCCAGCTGCGGGTGTTGAGTAGAGCATTGACCTGAGAGTCATTCTGCTCGTCGTCGATCTCGTCCTCATCTTGCTCCTACTCAGCTGGGGATTCCTCCGCGTGGTCGCCTTCGTCTGCAGGATTCGACGCGTCAGTACCGCGTCGCGTCGAGCGTGCAGTCCTACTAGCCATGTGGTCGTCGGCTGTAGTGAGGAGATATGCTTTGACCTTGGACATGTCCCACAGATGCCACGGGGTGTCTGCGAACTTCTTCCTAGCCTCGAGCTGCAGATCAAGGTGGATGGCCTCCATGAGGCGGATCTTGTACTCGTGGCCCGACACATCCATTAGGCGATTCGCCATCTCGTCAAATTCCACCTCAAACTCGCGGTAGGGCATGTCACCCTGTCGGAATGCGCCAAAGGCGATGCAATCCTGGAACTCAGCGTCTGGTGGGACGAGCTTCTGCTGAATTCGTTCCATCAGCTCGTGGATATCCTTGGGGTAGGACTGTGCCGCGATGCTGTCGCAGTGGAGCAGCCGCGTAACTGAGATGTCCATGGCCTGGGTGATGATCAAGTCGATCAAGTCCTTGGTGGACAGATCCCAGTTGTGGTAATTCGACCAGAATGTGACGGCTTTGTTCACCAGCCTAGCCCACTCCTGGATGTCTCGCGGCTTCATGCTCTTGTTACGTTGGGGATGTGCTTGAAGTCGGGCATGGGGTCTGCCT
Organism: Mesostigma viride; assembly: GCA_009746045.1. NCBI lineage: Eukaryota > Viridiplantae > Streptophyta > Mesostigmatophyceae > Mesostigmatales > Mesostigmataceae > Mesostigma > Mesostigma viride. Next base: position 1,029,910 of record RPFO01000744.1, on the reverse strand, counting down.
CCGACAGGCTGAACTTCCATTGTACAGTACCAACCCGCGGTAACGCAACTAGTTACGCAACAAAGGTACTTTCCACGGCGACCGTTCGAATGTTTGTTGCGTAACTACCAAGGACCGATACGGCCCAAAGTGGTGGCGAATTCTGTACTTGAAGTTCCGCACGAGACAGACTGACTGACTTGTTACGAGCTGACCACCGGCCCAACACGTAAAGTACGTACAGAAGTACAGAACGTAAAGAGGAGCCCCCTACATACATATTGCATGGGTTGGCGTCTTGACTGTTTTATTTCCAAGGTGGCGAGGTCTGCGTGCGCATGTATATTCACAGGCATCGTCTCACTTCGAACTTCACAATCCATCCATAACTTTTGCTCTAAAAGCTGGTTTCGTGGTATTATGAAGCAGATGGAAGGAATCGCCATTGAGATATTCCCGGCTGACAGTGCTGCCGGAGCGTCGTGAAATGGCGGCGGCGAGAGACGTCGTCATTTATGATTTTTACGAATATCTACAAACATTTCGCGGCTGCATTTCGGCCGTGCCCAACGTAACGATCCAGATGAACACCGAGAAGAAGTTGAAGAATCTTTCGGAGGAGACGGTGCTGCTTTTGGAGGCGCGTTTTCCTGTTGAGTACCTGTCGGAGGCATTTACTGCCGTCCCCCTGCGCTTCGTCTCCGCAAACGCCCTGTTGGCAGAATTTGCAGGCACGAGCGTTGCCGCTTATCTCGCAGGCATTCCTCGCCAGTCTTCGTCTCGCTACGACGTGTTTGTGCGATTTACGGAGCGCGACAACGACGGCGTCTTAGTCGCGGCGTCTTTCCCCGTCACCGCGCAGGGAACTCCGGGTGACTGCGACGGGGTTTTGTTCTATTATGACGAGAAGCCGTCCGAGGGTGGTCGTTGCGTCAAGTGTTTCAATGGTGGCGCTGGCGTCGATCTGAAGGTATGCCGGGATTGCATGGACGCAACTTATTGCTCCTCGGAATGTCAAGCACGGCACTTTTTGCTTAATCACGAAGGCAAGTGCGAGTTGATTGCCAATGCCCGCCGTAGCGTGGACGTCTGGCGAAGGGCCAACTACAAGGAAGAGAACCCTGTGCAGCAAGCGTCTGTGCCGCAAGTGGCTGTGCCACAGGAGGCTTTGCCGCAAGTGGATGTGGCGCAAGTGGCTGTGGCGCCAGTGGCTGTGCCGGGAGTGGATGCGGCTCTCGAGGATGTGGCGCCAGTGGCATCATCTCAAGTGGCTGTGGTGCAAGTGGCCGTGCCACAAGTGGCTGTGGCGCCAGTGGCTGTGCCGGAAGTGGCTGTGGCGCAAATGGCTGAGCCGCCAGTGGCTGTGGCGCCAGGGGCTGTGCCGGTGGACGATTTTGCCGCAAAGGGATGTGGCGATGGAGAATGTGCTAAGTGAAACAACCTTGGCTGGACGCATGTCATGCTAACCCTTCTGTGACCCACCAAAGTGTGTGCATACATTATTCTGATGGAAAAACCTTTCCAACACAAGTAGAATTGATCAGCGATATGTGGAGACAACCTACAGTACGGTACTTACATGGATGTAGTGCCATGATGAACATAAACTTCCATCGTTGCTAGAGTGTTAGGAAGCCTGGTATCATAAGACCCAACTCTCCTTATCTAAAGGCAGGCTTGCTTGCAGACATACTACGGCTTTGCAATTAAATTGGTTGACCCCTTTCAGTTGTCCACTTATTTGCTCGCTACAGCATGCATGTATATAAAGTGAATGACTGCTATATACTTGATGCAGGAGATTTAGGTTCATATTGGAAGGAACATGCTACATCTAGCCGTGCTAGCCGGCGGGCTAGCCGTGCCCTCCGTCGTGGGGCCCGGGGTGTCTAGCCTTTCATCGTACTAGTATAGTTTAGGTTGACTGTGCATTAGTTTGTATTAAGTGAAACATTAGTTTGTAGGCTGCATTGCATGCACGGGCGGTCATATTGCTGGGGGCCCCATGTCTCGCCTTAACCCTCCTTCCCGATGCCATGAGGACTTTTATACTCATAGTGGAAGTCATATCACATTGTGGCAAGACATTGTCTTGGCACATGAGCCTGCCCCTGTGGGCAAACCCCCCACCACAGGGCGGGGCAAGCGCAAGGCTAGAAAGGTTTAGAGTAGATTAGAATAGATGGCCCCCTTTGGGCCCCGCGGTTCAGCTTCCACCCACCCCCACCCCCCACTGGAATATGTGCTACATGGCCCCCCAGCGGAGGCATGTTATAATTTAATTAAATTTAAAATTAAAATCACATTGTACATGCTCCCACTAACATACTCAATTAAACATCACTCAATTAATGAGTTAGGGTAGTGATGCTGGTATTACCCCTACCATAACCATGGAACTCAACCTCAGGCCTCCAATGTTTATCAAGTTAGTTGTCTAACTTAATAAATCAAGCCAAGTGATGGTACCATCTACACTAGCTATGGTTGTCAAGCCCAAGTCACCATTTGATACACGCCAAGTGATGTTACCATGTACCCTTACCATGGTGGTCAAGACAAAGTGAACAACAATGCTTTAGGCAAGTCATGTTGCCATTACCTTAACCATGCTTGTCCAGCCCAAGTTACTAACTATTATTATTTACCCAGCAAAGAAGGGGTTACCATTATATTAATTCTAATCATGTCACAAGTATTAATGTTCATGTATGTTTAACCAAGTGTCGGCGCTAGTACAAGTATGTACTGTACATATGTATGTGGTGGCGTGATCCACAACGTCGTTGTGGGTCACGCTCCACTTCGCAGTGCACTCCCGGGTACACACGGGTGTACACTCCGGGTGTACACGGGTGTACACGCCGGGTGTATTCTGTAGAAAGTTCATAAGTTCACCAGTACCTAGTTGTAATAATGTACGAGTATTAACTAAGATTATCGTAGGACTTAGGAGGCGAGATTCGCAACACTGACTAACCCCCTTAATATAACTCTGTCGGATAACCGGCGTGGGAATAAACTGACTGACTGACTAACCTAAAGTGCACGCTAATCCCCAGTAAACCTGTCAGCATGTGCATGGGAGACACATGTACGCGGTCAGTACTCGATGACAAGTTGATATTAAGTTGTCCTCACCATTCACATTTATTGGCATTACTTAATTAACTACGCGGAGTCCCGGTGGGGAGCCGTGGAGCATGATTGACACTGCACTCGGTTAGTTCTGGCATGGCGTAATCACACGGTACACCGCTCCATACATGCAGCCGGTCAACTGCTGGACGACATCACTCAGACGACCACGTGGCTGGACGGTTTCCAAAAGGTCATCATACTCCACCCACTTGTCGCACCACCTGGTGGGGTCAGTGCTTGCAGGCACCAATGTGGTCCAGTGCTTATAATACGCTCGCATGAGAATTGCAAGGCGCAGGTCCACTGTGCGTTTAGACATGGCACCGTCTTCATCCACATTAATTTCCACATTGAAAGCGACGGGCAAAGGAGGCCCACTGTACTCGTCCAAGGGGGTACGCTTCAGCCCATGGAGCTTGGTAAACACCAGGTATGCGGGGTTGCCTTTAAAGACACGCTGCCTCAGGCACGGTTCCGGTCCCAAGCTTTTACACCGTGCGACTTGGTGGATGCTTATATAGCCTTCCAGGCAGACAGCCCGCATGTTGGCCAACAAACCGGCGTTGTCCATGAGGCGTGCCAGTACGGAACTGTGCCCCCGCCGTAGGTCGATTGGATGCGGGGGTTCACAATCTTCTTTTTCCGAAGCGCGTGCGACACACTTGTAGGGTGTAAAGGTAGGCTGGCACCCCTTCAAATGTACAAGAAGTACCGACAATGCTTCATGGACGGACCCCATTCCTCCCACTTTAATCGGCAGCTCACGCACCCGGGCGACTTTGGAAAGCTGATCAAACAGCATGTTCCGCCATTTAGTCATCATGTCCAGCCTACCAGCACTCCGGTAGAACATCAATTTCATGAGAATCCAGCCGATCCGGCAAATATCCGGGGTATGTGGCAGACCAGGCGGACGTGTCACGAGGAATGACAGTCCTGGGGCGCCAAGTGTTTGCAAGACAAACAAGATGGTAAAAAAAATCACGTCAACTGCTGCATCTAAGAAGCAACTGTTGCCTTCGTTTTTCATAACGCGTTGATGCTCGCCTGTTACGACCAAGTCTTGCTCCGCCATAAACCTGGCACCCTGCTGGCAAGGCGTGCACGGGGCATCATCACCCACCACCTTCAGTGGCGCGGGATCCCTTGGTTTTCGCTTTCGCTTCCCCCCGCAGCCGCAGCCGCAGCCTCAGCCGCAGCCTCAGCCGCATCCGCCTCAGCATCCACGTCTATGAATGCGTGAGGCCCCGTACGTGCCTGCTCCTCGGTTGGGCGCTTCTCAGCACTGTCCACCTCCTCCGCATCTTCAGAAACTGTCCACCCATCATTGCTGGCCGCGACCCCGCCCCCGCTGCCCGCGGCCTCACCCCCGCTGCCCCCGCCCACCATGCACCGCCGTGGCGGCCTCATCCCGGCTGCCCCCGCCCACCACCGCCGTGGCGGCCTCACCCCCGCTGCCCCCGCCCACCACCGGCGTGGCGGCCTCGTCCCCGCTGCCCCCGCCCACCGGCGCCGTGGCGGCCTCACCCCCGCTGCCCCCGCCCACCACCGGCGTGGCGGCCTCGTCCCCGCTGCCCCCGCCCACCACCGCCGTGGCGGCCTCATCCCGCTGCCCCCGCCCACCACCGCCGTGGCGGCCTCATCCCGGCTGCCCCCGCCCACCACCGCCGTGGCGGCCTCACCCCCGCTGCCCCCGCCCACCACCGGCGTGGCGGCCTCGTCCCCGCTGCCCCCGCCCACCGGCGCCGTGGCGGCCTCACCCCCGCTGCCCCCGCCCACCACCGGCGTGGCGGCCTCGTCCCCGCTGCCCCCGCCCACCACCGCCGTGGCGGCCTCATCCCGCTGCCCCCGCCCACCACCGCCGTGGCGGCCTCACCCCCGCTGCCCCCGCCCACCACCGGCGTGGCGGCCTCGTCCCCGCTGCCCCCGCCCACCGGCGCCGTGGCGGCCTCACCCCCGCTGCCCCCGCCCACCACCGGCGTGGCGGCCTCGTCCCCGCTGCCCCCGCCCACCACCGCCGTGGCGGCCTCGTCCCCGCTGCCCCGATTGGCTGCTGATGCCACGCGCATGAGCTGCAACACACAGTGCCGATCACACACATCACCAGGCAGATTATTGCTGTAAATAAGCCCGGTGTGCCAAGGCCGTGGACATCCTAACAATGGAGATGCTCAGATAAGACGTTACTGCTTGAACACAACAAACAACCCGATAAACAGGTAAACTCAGTGCAAAATAACAGGAGCCCTACCTGCGCGAGTATCTGGTTGGTCACGACTGCCTGCGCCAGATTACCCGCTGCAACGGGGTCTTTAAGGATGGCGCCGCACTTGCTGTCACGCCTTGCAAAGCCTCTAGCGCAGCTCGAAGCAGATGTTGCGCCTCATTTGCTACCTCGTAGCCAGCACGGGCAGCACTGTCCGCATGTGGGAGGCTTGATAAGCCCCCTGAGAGAGCCAAGGACGGCATTGGGGGGGAGGCGGAGGTTAGGGGCGGGGGAAGGACTGCGAGCTGACCCTGCGTCGCTGGTTGCCGTGTATTACCCCCAGACGCAACCGGCGCTGCACCTTCAGCCTCTTTCTGCTCATCAGCAGACGATGTTGAGGCTCCAAGCTTCCGCAGCTTTGCATCGCGCTCACTCTTGACAGGCCACACCTTTGCAGCGCGCTTATTCTGGTGCTCATTCAGTCGTCGATGCTGCGTACAAACGGCATCCATGTACATTGAAGCAGCATGAAACCAGGAACACCCCATGCCACAAATTCAGAGACGTCACCCATGTGCCTCGGCCGGTTGGTTCAAGGCCTAGCATTCTACCTGCAATGCATCCAACAGAAAGCAACAACATTGTAGCTACATTACAGGGAAAACCTTACGGCGGCCGTGCATGCGTTGACGTCCCACGTATCGCCAGCCAGCTTCTTCAGGTCATCCTTGCGCCTGTGTAACTCCTGTTTCGTGTGTAAGGTAACGACGAGCCTCTCAACGGGAGAGCCCTCAAAATCTCTGGACAGACTGACGAAGTCATTCGGTGTCTTGCAATTGTTCACCTGCGCTCCGTGCACGTGCATCCCGGCCCGCGTACGTCCAAAGCATGGATGCCAGCCACCAGATTGGGTTGTCAACAACCGACGAAAAGCATCAGGTGCATGTTGGCCCAAAAAAAACAAAAAGGGCATGGCGCCCGGCCACGCATCACCTGCCTGCATAACGCCAGGGACAACGACCTTGTCTCCGTAATATGCCCAGCCGCGTAACATGAAATTATACCCGCCAACTGCGTAACCGTCTACTGTACTTACCGGCTCACGCAATGTCGAGCGCATGGTGGCCAGTGTGTCCTTCACTCTCTCCGCCGACGTAGCCAAGCCGTCTGCCATCGCTGCCGTTCGTGCAACTTTCCGACCACCTACGTCAAAACATCATTTTTTCAAGGATGGTAATTCATCCTCAAGTCCGCCTGTAAGTGGGTGCACACGGGTGTACACTCCGGGTGTACACAGGTGTACACGCCGGGTGCACTTCGGTCTACTGCCACACGCTAAGGCCCTGTATGCACTGTATGTAGTGGCGTGACCCACAACGACGTTGTGGATCACGCCACTACATAACATATGTACAGTATGCAAGCGCCGACACTTGAGCGTGGCGGTGGGCCGAAGTGTAGCGTGACCCACAACGTCGTTGTGGGTCACGCTCCACTTCGGTCTGCACTCCCGGGTGCACACGGGTGTACACTCCGGGTGTACACTCCGGGTATACATGCCGGGTGTACACGGTGAAGAGGCGCGACAAGTTGCGCACTGGCCCCCTTGCGCCGTCCTACAGTACTCCTTATGTACGCAAGTCGGTAGATTGCGTACCTAATGAGACGCAATTTTCAAATTGCGAGGCGCGACAAGTGCGCACTTGCGCCCTTGCGCCGTCCTACAGTACTACTTATGTACGCAAGTCGGTAGATTGCGTACCTAATGAGACGGCAATTTTCAAATTGCGAGGCGCGACAAGTGCGCACTTGCGCCCTTGCGCCGTCCTACAGTACTACTTATGTACGCAAGTCGGTAGATTGCGTACCTAATGAGACGGCAATTTCAAATTGCGAGGCGCCAGATCCAGGCCCGACGCCGATTTGCGAATGGTCAGATTCGCAACACTGACTAACCCGCGCGTCCGATGCCCGCGAAACGTCAACTCAGCCACGTGTAGGTCGGCAAATATCTGGCAAAGTCGGTGCAAATTGAGTTTGGCGCCCAAATTTGCATATAAAAAAGAGCATCGGTCGTCCTGTGGCACATCCACCACCAACCTGACCTGCGCACAACCCAAGTGTGCGCACCATCCATACTGTACACGTGTGCCCACCACGAGGGCTGGCGCCATAGCCACGCCCCATGACTAACTTCACAGGCAAAGAAAGTGGGGCTAAACCACGGCGGAGACAGCCGCAGCTGTGCGCGCGCGTTCCGGCCAATAGTGACAATGTTTTGCCCACCGCTGACGACAAGGCGGCGCCCATCCTGGAGCCACCCAAGACAAAGCTGGTCACGCTCGTGAGCGCGAAGCAGAAAGTTGTCGCAGTCACGTGTATCGAACAGGGAACTACCACGCCGTCGGCCGTCGCCAAGCAATATGGAGTGAGCACTTCGACCGTCTGCCGGTGGCTGGAATCTGAGACGAAGGCGAAGATCCGTGCCATGGCTGATGACCCAAACCTGAAAAACCACTCGGGCCGAGGGTTGGTGCCCGGCAAACAACGAGAAGGCCGCTTTCCATTAATGGAGGCGGATTTGAGGGACTGGATCGTCAGCCAGAAGAGAGCCCCTGTGCTTGCGTAAGTTTGCATGCTTTCCTTGTTCTTCGTTTTGCTGAAAACACTGATGGGTAGTTTCTGTCTTTAAACAGCGGCATGTGTATTTGGTGAACATTCGAAGGAGCGCAAAAGCTTGCTGATTGTCGCCCTCTCATTGCTTGCGTGCCTGTTTTTCCCAATCGTATTGCAGCGTCGTCAAAGCACAGGCCAAGATCTTGATGGCTAAACATTACCCGACGCGGGGATGGGCTTTGCGTACTCCGACACGTGGGCCCGCGAGTTCGCGTGCCGACGGGGCCTTGTCACGCGGATGGCGAGCAACCACCGCAATGTCACCATGGAGGAGGCGTTGCCCGCGTTGCAGCAGTTTCATTCCGGGCTCATCGTCGCCGGTTTGAACAGCGGCTTGAGGGCGCTCAGGGACCCATATTGGGGGCGTTTCCCCATCGGCCCCGCTACCGGCACGTTTCGGTTTAACATGGACCAGGTGGGCCTTGCCTTGAGGAACATGAAGGGCAAGTGCTTCGCGGAGAAAGGGGCGTCCCACGTGAACATGGGCACCAAGAAGGTGGATTACAAGCACCGGGCAGTTACCGTTTGCCTGACCACCGCCCCCCACTCCCCCTTTGACGAGAACTGGCTGGCTGACATGCCCCCCCCCTCATCATCTTCCCCGGCGCGGGTAAGAACGTGGCTCGTATGGCTTACGAGACCAACCAGTACATGCCTGAGGCGGTTGTCACCTTTCAGGCCTCCGCCTGGTTCAGCGACCACGCCCCGGAGGTGTGGTTGCAACTGTTTGAAGCCTTTTTGAAGAAGTCTACGCCAAGTACGGCAAGCGTGACGTCCTCTTGTTCTTGGACAACCTCGCTGTTCAGGTGGGCATGTGTTTCCTTCCTTATTACCCCAATTTTCTTTGGCTTGTTTCGTTTCAGTGCATGTGCATGTTGGCTGCAAGGCATGTGGTGATGATGATGCCGGAGACTAATATTCTCTTTTTTTTATGTGTCGTTTCCAATGCCTGGGTGTTTTGGTGCTGCGGTGGATCGGTGCATGCAGGTCTCCGACGCCTTTCGGAAAGCCCTCCGGGATATGGGGGTGTTGCCTTGGTATGGGCCGGGCAACATGACCCACTTGTGGCAGCCAAATGACTGCTGCATCAATGCCGTGTTCAAGCGCTGGTTTGACGCGGAGGTCACCCGCATAATGGACGCGAGGGCCCGCGATGCCAGGGCTTGACCCGCCCAACGCCTCCGAGACGCGGATCATCATCCAGAATGCCGTGGCTATCGCCTGGATCCGCCTCTGCGGGCCTGAGGGCAGGCTGACCATCATGAAGGGCTGGACGCAGACCGGCTGTGCCGTCAGCCTCCAGCGGGATCCGAAGCGCGACGCACTCGTCTGCCCCGAGGGCTTCACGAAATACGAGGTCCCACGCCCAACTGACGAGGAACTGGCGGTCACTCCCAACGCTGATGCGGTAAGTCAGGCTGCTAATAACTCGCGTAGTCGAGCATTTTCATCAATCCTCTGACACCATGTCAAAAGAACTCAGCTGGTGTGCCTTTGCAATGTGTGGACCACTGGCTGACTTCGCCAACTTGGCAAACCAACTGATACTTGTCCTGTCCGCACAATCCCTTTAGCTGACTTTTTGCGTGTTGGCCTGCCTCGCACCGTGTGTGTGTGTGTTTGCCTTGTATGTATGTAACAGGTTGAGGCTGCTTCCTTGCGGGTGCCCCTGGCCAACACGCCCGGTCCAGATTCCATGCCCGCTGAAGGCACCGTTTTCGAGGTCGACCCCAACTGGGTTGCCCCCCCCCCCTGCGTCAGATGCAGCAGGTGAGAGGGGGGTGGTGGGCTACAAACCCCCCGAGGAGTGCCGCGTATGGGGCAGCAAGAAGACGCTGGCCGCCCACAATGCTGCCCAAGGTGGCCCGCCCACCAAGAAGCAGAGGGGGCGTGCGGGCTCATCCACCAACAACACAAAGACGGCGCCAGCTGTCCCGACCCCTGTGGTGGAGGCCGCGACCACCTCCAATGCCCGCCCAGATGGCGAAGCTGCCGTGCCCCCACGCAAGCGCACGCGTGCGGCTCGCAAGAAGGTATGTCCATGCTTGTCAGATTGTCCCTTGCTTGTTATTGTTTGCAATGTAGGAGTTGTGAGTGTGTAACCCTTAAGGTAGCGGTACTTTTGTGACCCATTTTAGTATGCATGGGGTTCCCTAGTCCAGCGTACACAGTCTCCGTGCTGGTTTTCTTGCCCGTACACGCATGACAGACATCATCATTGCTGCTGCTTTACCTCACCTCACTGCGTGCAGGTGTCATATGCCGAGGACAGTGACGAGGACTACGACGAGGACGACCTCTGCGACGACGAGGACGATGACGAGCCATCCCCCCCCACTGTGACACATCATGGTGACAAGGTGCAGGTGCCATTCAAGAGGCGGTACGAAATGAAACGCCTGTCAACGTTCGAGGATTCCGAGGAGGTGGCACCGTTCATTGACGAGACAGACGTCCTCCCACCGGTTCACTCGGCGCCCACCGTCACCAAGGCGGGCCCCACCGTCACCAAGGCGGGCCCCACCGTCACCAAGGCGGGCCCCACCGTCACCAAGGCGGGCCCCACCACCACCAAGGCGGGCCCCGCCACCACCAAGGCTGGCCTCACCACCACCAAGGCGGGCCCCGCCACCTCCTCCAAGGCGTCGCCCAAGAAGAAGGCGTCACCCACGAAGAAGGCTCGCGTCATCATCAAGTGGGACCCGCATGCCAACAAGGACGACCCGCATGCGTACAAGGAGGGTGCGTACAAGCGCATGCAGGATAAGAAGATCGACCCACCTGTGGCGTCCGAGCTGCTGGCCGCCCAGGTGTTGCACCTCTCTCAGCTGACCCCTGAGTCCATGGTTGGCAGGCGCATCTGCCAGCTGTGGGATGTGGAGGGGGATGACGGCAAGCCCTACTGGAAGTGGTACTACGGTACCATCGCCAACACACCGCCACGCAACTCGGTCCGTGTCGAGCCGCTGCCCAAGAAGACAACGGCAGGCTGGTCGTTCAACGTCCTGTGGGACCCGGAGGAGGAGGGCGAGGAGGCTGTGCATGACACCCTTACCAAGCAGACGGATTTCAACTATGCCCTCAAGTGGCTGGTGTTTGGTGCCTGAGGCCCGTGCCATACTTGTACAACTGTCTATCCTCAATGTGAGGAGAGAGATCCTGTCATGACACACTTTTGATGTCTTATTCTGATGTAATGCTGTTTGATGTCCTAAACAGAACATAGTGCTGCAGCACAGCATACATGTTGCAATGCCAACAATGTGGTTTTGGATTCATGTCCATAGCCATTTCCACTCAACGGCTATTCAGTTTATTTCCTCCTTTTTAATAAATGTCCAGTGCATTCACCATGCAAATGTACCATGCAAATGCTCACTCATGTAAATGTACATGCACCCCGGATGCCAAAGGGCACACCACCAGACCCAAACCCTATACACATGACAATAATTTAGGAGTATTACTATAGTAGTAGTAGCAATAACATCATCCCGTGCCACTATTAAGTTAGACAACTATGGTAATGTACGCCAGTCAAACAACCCCAAACAACTCGCATTTCCATACCCTGGTTTCTTGAATGTCACAGTCTTTTAAGTGAGTATCTCTATAGTTACAACCCTGACCCTACCCTGGATTCATGAAGGTCACAAGTGCTCAAGGAGCTCAAGACCTACCTTACAATACCCACCACTATGTACATACCCTAACCAACCCTTACCCTACCCTGGATTCATGAAGGTCACACTCAAGGGGTTTTAGTGGCCCAGCAAACAAACTACCACATTGCACTACCCTAAAAACAGACTCAAGTTTCCCTACCTTGCCATACGAATGCCTAAGGTACCCAATACCCATTCAAAAACTCCTCACTGAAAACATCAAAGTATTTACTATTCCCTACATATTGTTTACAATATATAGTTGTCCTGGCTTGTAGTTTTGTCGTGGTATCTCATGTTGGCTTTAGCTGTGGTTATGTGTAGGTGCCTTCAATCTGCTCCAAGTAATTATATTTTTTAATATATAGTTGTCTATTCTATGCAGTAAGTGATACAACCCATGTACAAGGTTGTCTCACTTAATAGTTGTCTCCCTTACCATGCTATAACAACATTCTCGATCTATTGTTGTATCAATTTCAACTCAACCCCGCAATGCATCCTACTTGCTCCTTGCTATTGACCATGTAGAAACATTAAATTTAGAACACTTGGAGGACTTAAGCTTTATTTATTACAGCAGCAGGAAAACCAAAGCCCACGGACACTATTTGCTCAGCAGGTCACGTGTAATCAGTGTCCAACCAAACACTGTGTGGACAGGTAATGTTGTATCCTACTCAATGCAGGATGCTTGTATATTGTTCTGACATGTAGCAGTCAGCCAGGACCGTACAACAAGTGCATGACACTAGCCAATCCTAAACGAGGACGGGGTTCACCGCGTCCTTCACGAGCCCCTTCTCACCCTGTGCCGGGGCGTAGAAGAAAAAACGAAAGTTATCCCTTTCCTTGTACGCCGCTCCCGCGTGCACAAGCGCCCCGTGCCACACCAAGACATCGCCGGCCTCCAACACTAACGTCTTCTTCTTGACGTCAGGGCGGGAGCTCATGTTGTCCAGGCCTGGGTACAGTATACTGTTCTCCCAGTACACAAACGATGTGCCAGCGAAGGGGGCCACTATGACCGACACGGGGCAGTTCACATCCCATGCTCCCGGGTATCGCGTGTAGTCCGAATGGGCGGGCTGCTCTTCGCATCCCGCCTTGCTCCACAGAAAGTAGCCCTTCACTGGGAAATGCTTGCCGTCCGGGCCCATCAGGACACGCACCAGACGATTTGCGATCCTACGCGCCGGGTCACCCTGATCGAAGGGCACGAAGCCCATCCATCGGTGCTTGTCACCAGAATTTGTCACGAATGCGCGAGTTTTCTTGTTGTAAGTTAGCGCGTTGAAGATCGGCTCATAGACCGTATTTCCAGGCTGAGACATTTCACGAAGCAGGGCCAATTCTGATGGCATCACAAGACCTGATGTCCTAAATAAGCCGCTCGTCCCAAGAGCAATTTGGGCCTCATGCGCAACCGAATCCATGGGTGACAAGGCGGCTCGTTGCCTGCACAGCGTCTGCACCACTTCTTTGTTGCGGTACAAGAAGCGCCGCTGGGCGTTATCGCAATCCCGCTTCGCTACTGCCCACGGCTCCTCGGCCTTCACAGCAGCCGATTCTGCTGCGTACTCCTTCTTCCGGGCTTCTCTGCGCTGCTCCAGCCAGGCGTCTTTGCCCATTTTGTTAGGGATATTATATCCACCTGGCCACAATATATCCCAGCCTGATTTATTTCTTGTTGGATTTATTCCATATGGACTGGGAATTTGATAGCTATGATGAGCTAGATGGAACAGGCTCAATGAGCTGATCAATATTCATGTGCCATAGTCCTATACTTGGACATGGATGACTTGTACCCTGAGTCAGCCTAGTAGCATCACGTATTTGATTGACAAGTGGTGCTATGGCCTATTGGACAAGTGTTTGGTCCATGAGCTGACAAGTGTTGGAAGCTCATGATGACACATGTTATGACTTACATGATGACAAGTGGGTAGACTCATTGCATGACACTTGTCACTCCAAGGAGAAGAGATGTGTCACTTTATTAATCATGTTATGTGGCACATTATTACGTAGACACTTGGCATCTAGCTATTATGCCAGCTCATTGGATCATGTCTAGAATGTTCTAGGAATGTTCTAAGAATATGCCAGGAATATTCCTGGAATATACTGAGAATATGCTGGGAATATGCTAGGAATATGCTAGGATGTTTCTACAAGCTTCTGTGATGATGTCATTGCTGATGTCATCCTTCCTAGCCTAAAAGGTATAAAAGGAAACTGCCCCCTAAGGGCAGGTACCTCCATTCACCTCCATTCACCTCCATTCAACCTCCATTCAAGCTCTTCTCCAACTATTATATTCTAATAAAGCCATTTATTCTTCCACGTAAATTGTCTTCAACCTCTCTTTCTTTCAGCACCTGCAAGGTGTGTGGGTAGCAAGGCCAAGCACAAGGCATTGTGTAAAACCCATTAGTCTCCTCTCCCAATCCAAACATGGTATCGGAGGTTTGTTACTGAGGAACAAGAAGACCACTGTGAACCCAGAGACATCCAGTTCCATTGGCGACTGAAGACACCATGGCTACCAAGGAAGCGTGCTACAAGCAATTCCGGGCAACAAGCAAGTCCATCACAACGTTTGATGGGCGGTCTCTGAGGAAATGGGAAGAAATCAAGGCTGTGTTGAAGGCCTTAGCATCGGCCTATTGTGACCTGGTCAAGGTCCTAACTGGAGAGGAGGATTCGCTAAAGGAGGTCAAGACTGCGCTGCTGGAGGCGGAGGAGCTACTGCACGGAAGGCGTTCTGCTCAAGCAAAGAAGGAGGGCTCCCCTAACGGCCAGGTTTTCCACACTACTACGAAGAAAAGTGGAGGAAAGAGGCGGTGCAATTACTGCAAGAAGGCCGGGCACGTGGACACCCAGTGCTGGGAGAAGCATCCGGAGCTGAAGCAAGAACGCAAGAACAAGGCAACGCGACGGAACCAAGCGAGAAAGGAGCACTCACCAGGTGCCAGCGAGGCGCGTATCACCGAGGAGGCTGCGGAGCGGTCCGGCTTCGTCTTCGCCACCATCGCCGAGTCGCCATCGCCGTCGGATGCTGCTGCACTCACGCAGTATGAAAAGAAAGCACCGACCAGCTGGGTGCTGGATTCCGCAGCGAGCTGTCACATGACGCCATGCCCGTCGGACTTCGTGTGCCTGCACCCTCATGACAGGGAAATCGCCGGCTCAGGCGGCCAACTGAAGGCGACAGCCATCGGGACTGTCAAACTGAAGCTGCCGGGTCAGGACGCGGACGTGCACCTCCAAAACGCGCTGCTCGTTCCCAGGCTGAGCACCCGACTTCTATCAGTCGGCCAGCTCGTCAAGGATGGCCACAAGGTCGACCTCGCCAGCGGGTTGCTGTGCTGGACAGCAGGCACTGCAGCATCGGACGAGGAACAACACCTACTTTTTGCCCGCGCACGGTGCGGACGCAGCGATGGACGCCATCCCAGAGCTGAAATCGTCGGCGACGAGCTTCAAGAACGACGCTGCCTGTCAAGGGCAGAAAATGGCGAGCAGCGAGCGCAGCATCTCACGTGCCTCGGGACACGCGGCGGAGTGGCTGGCCGTGGGCCTAACGGTCATACTGGCCATGCTTGCCCGTGTATGCGGGATCGGGGGCGGCCTACTGGGCATTACTCGCACACTGCGTGGCTTTATATACTCTGCGCCGGCCCAGTGGAAGTTCACGCCAATTCGAGAAGTTTCCAGCGCAATGGAGAAGTCCGTGTCAGACGCTGAAGTACTTCCAGAAACCGCGGTCCAGAACAGCCCAGTGCAGGCGGAGCGCGTTGTCGCCGCCAGCATACCAGGTGATACTGGTGCTAGTAACCAAAGTCCGGCGACCAGACCAAAGGCGCGGCGCTCGAACGCTGCCAGCCTAACTGAGGGGGAACAAATTCGTGACGCGAGGGCGAAATCGACCAAGCTGCCAAATTTTTCCAAGTCCTGGACTGCCAAGTCCGGTGCTGGCGCGAGGCCTCGAGCGAGCCGACAACGACGTGGACAGCGACCTGTCAGCCAAAGTGCGTCAAGCACCAACGGTCAACTCAGGTGCAAAATGCTGCCAAGGTATCACGTCGGTCAGTTTACGGTGTTCGGCCAGGCCATGGCATTTGCAACTGCGCTAGCTGCAAC
Organism: Mesostigma viride; assembly: GCA_009746045.1. Taxonomy (NCBI): domain Eukaryota; kingdom Viridiplantae; phylum Streptophyta; class Mesostigmatophyceae; order Mesostigmatales; family Mesostigmataceae; genus Mesostigma; species Mesostigma viride. The sequence continues at coordinate 1,014,094 of RPFO01000744.1, read as the reverse complement.
GACCCTTGGAAATTGTCGCCCAGGATGCACAGACCCCACTCTCAAGGTTGCCCTAATGTTTTGTCTGTGGGAAATGAACTTGTATGTCGACTTTTGTGTCGTGTTTGCTGGAAATTGTGAGGCGCCGTAAGCGTGCGTTTTCTGGTTCTTTCTTTGTGTTCTTCCAGCAATTATGTGTTTATTTTGCCATGCGTTCAGTGGCAATGGCCCACGCATTTTGGTATTGTTCCCACGAGACGTTTTCTACGTACCTGGAGTGTATATCCAGAGTTTTTGCACGCTATTTGTGGCACTGTCTGCGGCGTAGTGAAGCGCCGTTGTATCGTCGTCTACGACTTGTTTTCGTAAGTTAAAGTGCCTGTGACGCGTGTGTTATTTTGTTTTGTGCTGAGAGCATTGCTTGTATGCAAATGCTTACGTCCTTTGTGTCGAATTCGGCTGTGCATTTCGGCATAGCCTGTAATGTCGGACGTAATGTTTACTCTCGGGCACTGATTTGTGAATCGTGACCAAGTAATCGTTACTTGTGTTCGCCTTTGTGGCGGTAATGTTTTGCACGTCCTGTTTTCTTTGCTATGAAGCGTGTTTATCTGTTATGGCCACTGTGTTTTGTGTTGAAGGTTGTATTGTACCTTGTTTGTGTGGCATTTGTTGCCAATATGTTTGTTTGCTCACCCCGTTTATTTGGCGTAAAACGTGATGTTGGTGTCATTTATTTGTGAGATGGCGTATGTTATGTTGCTCCGTGTGTGTACAGCACGTGTTGTTGCCGTTACCCTACCTCTATACCGTTTGGGTTAGCTCATAGGGACTTTCTTTGTTGGCATGTGTTGCCGTATTATATGTGTGGGACTGTGTGCCCCTATTGTGTCCATGGGCAGCCGCTTTGAGTGAGGGGGGAATGTAGCATCTAGAGCACTTTTTCCAACTAAGGGTTGGGTATCAGCCATCCAGGATGGGCAGCTAGTGCGTTGCTGCTATGGTAGGACACTCATTCGCGTTGCCGGGGGGGACGGATCAGTGGCGGTAGTGCGGCTCATGACCGCATGTTGGAGCTTCAAGCGTTTCACGAGGACGGCATCTTCATTTTCAGTTGCACCATGCTAGCAACTGGACGGCATGCTACGAGCATGTGGTTAAGGGGGGTGTTGAGATTCCACCTACCCAGTCATCTTTTGCTTTGTGCCCATGTGGCTAAGGGGGGTGTTAGGGATATTATATCCACCTGGCCACAATATATCCCAGCCTGATTTATTTCTTGTTGGATTTATTCCATATGGACTGGGAATTTGATAGCTATGATGAGCTAGATGGAACAGGCTCAATGAGCTGATCAATATTCATGTGCCATAGTCCTATACTTGGACATGGATGACTTGTAACCTGAGTCAGCCTAGTAGCATCACGTATTTGATTGACAAGTGGTGCTATGGCCTATTGGACAAGTGTTTGGTCCATGAGCTGACAAGTGTTGGAAGCTCATGATGACACATGTTATGACTTACATGATGACAAGTGGGTAGACTCATTGCATGACACTTGTCACTCCAAGGAGAAGAGATGTGTCACTTTATTAATCATGTTATGTGGCACATTATTACGTAGACACTTGGCATCTAGCTATTATGCCAGCTCATTGGATCATGTCTAGAATGTTCTAGGAATGTTCTAAGAATATGCCAGGAATATTCCTGGAATATACTGAGAATATGCTGGGAATATGCTAGGAATATGCTAGGATGTTTCTACAAGCTTCTGTGATGATGTCATTGCTGATGTCATCCTTCCTAGCCTAAAAGTTATAAAAGGAAACTGCCCCCTAAGGGCAGGTACCTCCATTCGACCTCCATTCGACCTCCATTCAACCTCCATTCAAGCTCTTCTCCAACTATTATATTCTAATAAAGCCATTTATTCTTCCACGTAAATTGTCTTCAACCTCTCTTTCTTTCAGCACCTGCAAGGTGTGTGGGTAGCAAGGCCAAGCACAAGGCATTGTGTAAAACCCATTAGTCTCCTCTCCCAATCCAAACACATTTCTTTAATCCGCTTAGCCACGTACGTAGCTCGCCGGGCGTTGGCATTGAGTTTGCGATTTAGCTCCTTCGCAGGATCTGGTGGCTCTACAGACGCCATTATGTACAATGTATGTACTGGTATGTCTGTCTGACAACCCGCGTGGTATTTTTTTTTTTTGTGGTATGACTAAGTAGATAATGAATGCAGTATCAGTAAATATTTGATGTTTTATATATTCGCGCTTGTGCGCGAAAATGCTTCCTCTAGGTTTTGGTTTTGGGCGTACATTATCGCTCCATGCATTATGTTCAATTGCTTTGGGCGGTTCACCTGAAAGTCGGCTGCTCGGCGCTCGGCACTGCCTGTACATGTACAAGTGTAAGTGGGTGCACACGGGTGTACACTCCGGGTGTACACGGGTGTACACGCCGGGTGCACTTCGGTCTACTGCCACACGCTAAGGCACTGTATGCACTGTATGTAGTGGCGTGACCCACAACGACGTTGTGGATCACGCCACTACATAACATATGTACAGTATGCAAGCGCCGACACTTGAGCGTGGCGGTGGGCCGAAGTGTAGCGTGACCCACAACGTCGTTGTGGGTCACGCTCCACTTCGGTCTGCACTCCCGGGTGCACACGGGTGTACACTCCGGGTGTACACGGGTGTACACGCCGGGTGCACTTCGGTCTACTGCCACACGCTAAGGCACTGTATGCACTGTATGTAGTGGCGTGACCCACAACGACGTTGTGGATCACGCCACTACATAACATATGTACAGTATGCAAGCGCCGACACTTGAGCGTGGCGGTGGGCCGAAGTGTAGCGTGACCCACAACGACGTTGTGGATCACGCCACTACATAACATATGTACAGTATGCAAGCGCCGACACTTAGGCGTGGCGGTGGGCCGAAGTGTAGCGTGACCCACAACGACGTTGTGGATCACGCCACCACATACAGTGCATACAAAAGCGCCTTAGCGTGTGGCAGTAGACCGAAGTGCACCCGGCGTGTACACCCGTGTACACCCGGAGTGTACTACACCCGTGTGCACCCACTTACATGTACAGGCAGTTATCATATTATGCGGAAAAGTGTCAGATAAGAGCGCCTAAGGGTAGACATGTATTTAAGTACGTGAAAGGCATGCGCTGCACACTGTTTATCCCCACTTCTATAAATTAAATTAGAAGCTAAGATAAGGAGATAGTTCATACATAGATATCTGTTGTCCTGTCTTACGTACACGTGTATGTAATGCGTGCGCCGGACGAGGGTACACGTTCACGATGAATGACATACACCGCGTCCACATTTTTTGGTACACGTTATGCACGTCCACGATTTATACTTTACTGTACATAATGTGCGAATTTCGCACAAGCCATCGTCAATGATGCTATGCTTTCAGTACATATAAACAGTCCAAGCGAACACATTATATTTCATGAGCCTGTCGGGCAAAATTAATTTTGGCGTGTATGCCAAATTTTAACACGTCGATATGGCATGGCGGCTGTACGTACCGGTGGCAGCCCTTACGCACCTTTCGTAAATACGAGGAAGCCAGACGTAAATAACTGAGGATCGAATTTCAGACTTCTGACTTCCGCCGCATCCTTTTTAACCGCAACGCGTCAGTTCATTATTGGCCCCTACATCGAGGGTACCCCATGTTTGTTGCGTTTCTCCCTCGTTGCGGAACCGCAAAATCGGTGAGTGCCACTTGCGGAACTGGCTATGGCGATTCTTCCTGACCCCGTATCTTTCTGTAGACATAAGCTTTTACGCAACGGAAGGTGGCGTTGGATAGCCCTACACTTCCTTCATATAAATACGTCATTTAATTTTTTTTGATTTGTTGCGTAACTAGTTGCGTTACCGCGGGTTGGTACTGTACGCGGTACTTGCGCACCATGCCCCTACCTCGCTTCTGATCGCGGTGGCCCACAATGGCCTCCACCTTGAGCATTCTCTACCTCTCCCGTCTCTCGGTTGTGTTCTAGCGGCGCAGGGGCGTCTACCCTACCCGGGAACGTGCTCTTGTGGTACAGTTTTAATTGGTCACTGTGGAACGTGTTATTCTGCACCTGCCAAGTGGAGGGCACGTCTACCCGGAACATGGAGTCCTTGAACTTGTCCACCACCGGGTACGGGCCGAGGAAGATTGGCTTCAACTTGGTCTTAAGCCCTTCGATCCTCCACCTTCTAGGCGAAACGACCTAGTTGAGGACCCTCCACGAGGACCAAGTCCCCGATTTCCATCGCGGGCGTGCGAGCATCAATCGCGGCTCTCAAGCGCGCCAGGCGTTTGTCTCGTGTGGCTTGGTATCCCAAAACCGCACTTTCCTGTGCCTGCTTCATGTGCTCAAGCATCTCCCTCACACCTCGCACCGTCGTGCGTATGATTGCGTCCTTGCTGGGCATCTGCATGGCTGGCCAGCATTTCGGCTGGGGTGAGGGGGTGCTGTCCTGTGTCCAGGAAAAATGGCGTATAGCCGTGGGCAGCCTGGGACGAGTTGTTAAGGGCAAACTCGACAAACCCAGTGAACTCATCCCAGTTGTCGCCTCGCCCCTTGATGTAGTGGCGCATGGTCTCCTCCACTACCCGGTTAAGTCGTTCTACCAGATTCGTAGAGGAGCTGTGGTATGCGGTCCCGAGGGAGACCTTGGTGCCCAGGGGTCCGAAGAACTCTTGCCAAAACGTGGCAGTGAACAGCTTGTCGCGGTCGGAGATAAACTGGCGACTCAGCCCATGGTACTTGAAGACATTGTCTAGGTAGCTCTAGTCGGACGCAATCCTGCGCGGTGAGTGTCAGGGGACAAGGCACCAGATGGCACCTGCGGGTCAACCGATCGAGGAACACCAAAATCTGCTCGTTACCCGACGGGGTCCTTTTGAATGGACCAACAAAGTCCATCATCAGGCTATCCCAAGGTTGCAGCGGATCAGGTGATGAGTGGGGGGTGGCCTGCGACCCGGTGTTGCGCGGCTTCATCAATTGGCACGAATGGCATGAGCGCACATCTTCCAGTGCCTCCTGCTTCATGCCAGGCCAGAAGAATAGCCGTCGCAGGTGGCTTAGGACCCGATGGGTGCCCTGATGACCTCCCAAGGGAGAGCCGTGGAGCTCATGCAAGAGCGCGGCTCTAGCGATGGGCGGTATATACAGCCGCCATTGATCCCCGGGTCCCATCATCACGTACAGGAACCCGTCTTGGAACTTGCAGGGGAGTCCGTTCATCTGCTGCGGGTGCGCGGCAATGGCTGCCTGCGCCTCGGGTTCGGTCACCGTGAACCTACTGACGATGCGCTCCAAGTCGGACGTTATCTTAAAGCTGTCCGTGTTGCCTTCGGGTACGGGCAGCTTTTCCAAGTCGTCCAGTGTCTAATCACCAAGAAAATGTCCTCATATGAGGACATTTTTAAGCATGGATACCATTTGTAATAACTCACACATTTCAACACATCCATGGGCACGGCATGGAACCATGTTCATTTATGATATGTTCAAGAGTAGCAATGCTTAACATCCATGAAATATGCTCATTGTATAATGGTTTACGATTTATGAATGCAGGGGGGTCGCTACGCGAGTGACCAACAAGCACTCAAGTCAACACTATGCCCAGAAAGAAGGCAGGGCCAGGTCATGGCTGGTCCTGAAAATGCACCCAGCCAGGGTGCCCACAACATGTCTACGTTACACCCTTGCTATCCTAGACCCTGCAGCCTGCCGGGGGGGGGCACAAAATGTAACTGGCAGCCATGGACCATGGTGCAGGCCAAATAGCAGGTGTAAAGCTAGCTCAAAGCTAGCTCAGTCCAAAGAATGAAATAAGAAGCAAATACTTGCCAAGGTTAGGTCCATGATCGTTATTGGAGGCTTGGCTACCACCACGGTGCTCGACAATGATGCTGAAGCCTTCAATTATATATTCATTGAGAATGATAGATTACGGAGGTGAGATAGGCATGCAACATAAGGAAAAACCCGATAACTGGGAGAATAACCCTGAAGAAATTAATAGTAATCTGACACAGACATCCAAGGATCACGCCAGCGGCACAAGGTACAACTAACTATACATCACAAAACTACACGCAGCAACAGCGCTGCCGGCCCACCATGCAGGCCTGGAAGGGATCTAGACCGCATGGGTCGCGACAAAGTCGGCCCGGGTGCGGCGGAATAACACATCAGCCACGGTGCGAGTGAGGGCGAGTGACAGACGCTGCCGCCAATACGAGGACCACGTGCGGGCCGACCACGGGGCGGTCTGACCCTCGAGGTCGAGGCGGTCTTCACGGCGCTGGCAGCACTCGTGGAAAAACTCCGCTGTCTTGGGGCCCATGGCCCCGAACTCCTCAAGGACAAAGGGGATGACCCGGTGGGGCCCCACATTGCCGTAGGAGGCAAACTTGTCGCGCTCAGCCACAGCGGCAGCAGCGCCGGCATCCACAGCCGCCCGGAGGATGTGGCGACCGGAAAGCGGCCGAGCCACGGAGACATCGATGAGCAGGTGGCAACCCTGCCCGTCGTAGTCAAGCACGGTAATGTCGGGGCGATGGTTGGGTCAGTAGAGGGCGGCCCCATCCGCGTCCTCGCACTTGATGGTGGAGTGGGGAAAGACCGACCGAACCATGGCACACACCACCCGGAGGAGAGCGGTATGGAGATAGAGGAACCAGTTCTGGTTCTGCTGGCCACCCATGCACGCGATGTAGTGCGTCCCAGTAGTATCCAGAGCAAGCCCGCAGCTGCCGCAGGACGCACCCGCCGTGATGAGAGGTTGCGGGGCAAAGAGCTGGTGGCGGAGAGCGATGGCGTAAAGGGCCGGAACCAGTGTGAACAAAGGGCTCATGGGGAGGGCGCGCAGGAATGCGGACCCCACGCTCCCCTCAAGGGAAACGGAGTGAAGCCAAGCCTTCCCCTGATCGTTCAAGCTCGCATGCAGACCCATCCAGTCGGCACAGTGTAGTATACCCGCGTAGGTCTTTTGTTGTTTTTCATGAACGCAGGCAGGGAAGACACTAGGACTGACGACAGTGGACACGCCGGGCGTGCCCCGGGGCAGGCGACGGTGGACGGCCTGAGCGGGGCGGACGAGGTCGCAAGCCTGCTGGATCCCGAGGTAAGAATCCTGCACAGCCTGCACAAAGGGGAAGGGGGATGGGGTGACCAAGTCGGGAATCATGGCGCTGACGGCGCTGGGGACCAACCGGCGGATCTCCGCCCAGGCCTGAGCAACAGAGCCAAGGAAGGCGGCGGGGGCGAGGCGGGCGGCGCGGGTGAGCCCACACCCGCCCATGCGGCAGGGGAGGGTGGCCAAGCGCATGGAGTGAGCTGGCAGGCTAGGGCCGGGGAGGAGCACCTGCAAGGCGGCCTGAATGCGCTCGTCATGGCCTTCCGCGGCAAGCCGCACCAAGTGGGGGGGAGCGCCACGGAGCCAGTGAACCACCCGCGGCCGGGTGGGCGCAAAACCACAGGAGGAGCCCTTTGGTCTGGGGGTCCTTGAGGCGCGCCCAAGTCTCGAGGACATGGGTGCGCTGTTCCACGGTGGCCCGGAGCTCCTCTTCGACGTAGTCAGGGTCACCCACAGGGACGCCCAGGCACGAGAAACCACGCGCCCGCGCCAATGCCCCCGGGATAGCCGCGGGGAAGCCAGAGCAGTCCCCCTGGGGCGAAAAGACTGCACACTTGGGGAGGGTGAGCCGAAGGTTGATGGCCGCCATGGCCACTTCAAGGGCAGCCAGGGCGGCAACCACAGCGTCGGCCGGGCCAAGGGCATGGATATCGTCCATATAGGCGAGGAGCACGACATCCGGGTGCGCAGCGTGGACACCTTGGAGAGCCTTGTGCAGCGGGGCAGACAGGTAAAAGGGGCCGAGGGGGTCACCTTGCTGGGTTCCCGTGCGGGAAGCGATGTCGGCGAACGTCCCATCCTCCATGAGGAAGGAGAGTTGAGTGGGTTCGCCGTAGCAGGCTGCTGTCCACGCAAGAAGGTCAGGGAACGCCTCGCCGACGGCCTCAAAGATGCTAGCCTTGGTGACAGCATTGAACGCATTGTGGCAATCCACCTTCAGCGCCACATGGGTCGGATGCGTCTCGAGGTAGGCCTGAACTGTGTGCACGATGATGTCGCTGCCCCCTTTGGTGGCGACGCCAAGCTGGCCCGCGACGGACTCCTCAGTATCACTCCGGTTGGGGCAGAAGTAGGCGCGAAACTCGGGGGCCTTTTGGCGACAAATGACCTTACTCACCAGCTTGCGTAGGACCTCGCCGCAAGCAATGGGACGAACGCGGCCAGCAGGCGGGGGGACGTCGTCTTTCAGGAGGGCAATGAGGCGTGCCCCAGCCAGCCAAGGGCGCGCCGCGGGGGCCAGGGACCCCGCGGCCAAGTCGGCAGCAGCCTCAAAGAGTGCGGTCGCCCCGCCATGGCCCGCCATCACGGAGAGGTGCTCGTAGCGCCAGCCTGAGGGGCCGGTGGAGGAGGCGTTCGGCAGATCCTTCAGCACAGCCGTGAAGATGTCCAGGTCCAGGACAATAGGCGGGGGCGGGGGGGTGGCCGGGGCGGGCACCGCAAAGGCCGGTTCGTCGGGGTGAAGGTCGCGCAAAGCCTGCAGGGTCGATCGGGGGAGTGGAGGGAGCCAACGCGGTCAGTTCAAGCTTTTGCATGGCCCGGCTCAATTCACCTACCTTCACCAACCGCATGACGTCAGCCTCCACCCGGGCAAAGGAGGCGGCCCCCGACACCCGGGTGGAGGCCGGAGGCTGCAGCGCCCACAGCCCTTCCCAATCCCCGAGGAGGAACCGCCGGCAGCGAGCGATGACCGCACCCTGTACGCCACGCACGCCCCGCTCCAACGGCGCTAAGAGGAGCCGGGGGGTGACGAGAAACAGCTTGTGGCCGAGTTCGTCGAGAGGGTGACTATGCATAGTTAGCCTCTAGTCGTGGACATAGGCTAAGTACCAGATAGCAATGTGCTTTCTGGGGTTTCGCACGTGTAGGCTCGGTCAGAAGTCCCGGCTATATGTGATTCGGCAGGCTAGACTATTCGATAGCCGAGTCCTGGTGACGGACGCCAGTACCCAAGTAGGATTGGCGGTACGGCGTCGCCAGTACCCACTCGGGACTGACATTGAGGTGTCGGATGTTGGACTAAGGTCCTGAGAGTCTAGCAGTGGCGTCGCGCCACTCAGGCTGCACCACAGAGCCCAACGGCCACTGTCGGCTGCTCCAGACGTGGCAGCCAGGCAGAGCGTTGCTTGTCGACAATGCTAAATGCCCTTGTGCACGTTGGGTGCGGGGCTTGTGATTTATTGTAATAAACACATGCGTTAGGCCATTGAGCATTGAGAGGTCCACTCGTTTATTAACTTGAATTAAAGTCGTTTACCATAGACAAAATCATGGGAGATCCTATTATGCCAGGCCTGAAATTCAAAAAGAAGCGGATAGATGATGCTGGCTGGCAGACGGTGCCAACAGTAGAGGAGAAGGCTGCGGCCAAGAAAATTAAAAAAGCAAGAAGGGCGCAGGCGGAGCAGGAACAGCTAGTGGCTAGGCAGCTAGCGACAGCAATGGCTCAGCAAAGCGTCAAGGCAGCCGCCCAAGAGCGGCAGCTGGCAGCCCTGCAAAAACAGGTAACCTCCTTGGCCGAACAGGCCGAAAAATCTGTTTTTTCTAGCCCAGCTAGCTCGCAAAAATCCGTAAGCAGTATGCGGTCCCCCGGCCCTCAGGCAAGCCCCGCTGACCTCCCCGCTAAGGCACCGTCCCAACCTCCTCAGGAGGAGGGCGGAATAGCCAAAAGCGGTGGAGAACAAGCGGGGGTGCCGATCGTCCCCTCATCCGCTCAGAAAGCGGGGGGTACGAGAGGAAGCTGAAGAGGGACGCATACATGTTCAAAATGCGGACCAAGAAGGTCCCAGGACCCGTCATCGGCAGCATTCAGCTGTCTGATGACGAGGTCACCCTCTCCCCAGGGGTTTCTGATGGGGAGATTGAGATGAATCCACTCAATCAGGCGGTCGAACAGGCCGCCGCCCAGTTTGTAGAGGCACGCCGTCTTGCACAGCAAGAGCGGGACCGCAAAAAGACAGCGGCCCGCAACATGACTGCTGAAAAGCAGCTGGCTGCCATGCAAGCTGGAGAGGTGCTCCATGAGCGCCTCTTCAATGAGCTGGTTGTTGCACAGGGGGACGAGGGGGTCACGCTAACAGCGGACCAACTCAATTCCCTCCTGTTGCAGCTGACCAAGCTGCAGGAGAAGATGCAGGCAACAGAAACGCCTGCACTCCCTGCACATACCCTCCCCACCCCTGGCACTGATTTGAGCCAAAGGGTGGTTGGAGGGGCCGTGTCACCAAGGGTGCTGCAGGGCCGTGTCACCAAGGGTGCACTGTGGTGCAGTGAAATCTGTGCTACACTTAACCTTAGACCTGTGTTGCATGCACCATGGGGGGAAATCCTTCCCATTGGCTTACAGGCAGGTGTGTACCCTCCAGAGGTATTAGCTCTGTATAACACAGTAAGAGCTAAAGTGGCTGATAAGCTAGCTGAAAAGGACATAACACACCCCAGAACAGTATTCCAACTGGGTGAACAAGTCCTATATTTCAAAGAAACCAAACATGGCAAGACAGGCATGTGGTATGGTCCGTGCACTGTTCTAAGAATGACCAAAAAAGGAAAAAATATGGATATTCGAAGTTTGGAAACAGGGAGAAAACACAGGGTGAGCAGTCATAGAGTTAAGAAGTATTTCCCTCCTTTGGCAGACGTGCCAGGGGAAGAGTCCTTGAACATGGATTCCCTCCTTAACTCTGGTGAGCAAGCAGAACCACCCAGCATTCCAACACCAGGAGCTGATGATGGCACTACCACACCCTCTGTCATTCCTCCACCCCTCAGTGAGGTACGTGTCACCCCACAACCTGGTGTAAGTCCCTCTGGGCAGAGTTCAACCAGGCATGAGGTACCAGAGCAAAACAAAGGCAATCCAGCTGAGTTCAAATCCAAGCTAGAAAAAGCCCTGGCAGCTCTGCATAAGGCTCACAAGAGCAAGGCTAAACAAGCCTCAGGTTTGGCCAAGGTCTCTGCTGTGTGCTCCGATTATAGCCAGGAATCCTGCATCCTAGCTGTGGACACTCAGGCACAGGTCAGTGTGATCAGTGCACAAGCCATTCCTGGTCTGCAACTTGCACCCTCACCATGGACACAGGTGCAAGATTTTTCAGGCAAAACAACCTTAGATGTGTTGGGTCAAGTAATGATCCCCATACTTGGCATCCAGACACCTTTCCAGGTAGTGGAAGGGTACATGGGCAATGCTTTGTTGGGAGAACCCTTTATCTCTTACCCAGGTGTCACCATCACTGCTAGCCAGCTGCGTGTGACTGGGGTAGGAGCCATTCCCTTGGATCACTACAAGATTCCATTGTCCCAACTGGTTCATGGATTAGATGCCTATATCAAGGCCATTAACATCAAATATGGGCCAGGTGAAATCCCTGACCTAGAGAAAAAGGTGCACAATCAAAGGCCACACCCGCAGTCCTTTGGGGTTGGAAAGTGGGACTTAGCCATGCACTCTCCTCACAACTATGATGCTCTAATCCAACAATGCAAAACACAAAAAGGGTTTCAAAAATGGATCCAAGCCATTAGGCACCAAGCCCGCGAAGAGTGGGTGCTGCCAAACCCTAAGCATCCTGACTATAAGCCACCTGTCACTCCTGTCTGGGAAATTCCAGAAGGTGCCAAAAAGTTGAGACTCAAGTTTGTGCTAAAACACAAGGCACAGCCAGTAGGCTCACCTATATATCATGCTAGGCCATGTGTGACAGAATTAAAAGGCATGTCAAAACTGTCCAAGGGTGAACTCTACACTCCTGGGCTGCAGCAAACATCCCTCAGGATACTGCTCTCTGTCTTCCTCCACCATCTCAATGCTGGCCAAGATTATGCCTGCAAAGCTACTGATATCAAAAGGGCTTTCCTTAGAGGGGACCCTGATAAAGCGCAAGATGTGTGGAAGGGTCAGGTCTATGTGGTTCCCACCCCTGCTGCATGGGCACATGATATTGATGAGCCATATCTACTCCTAAATCTAGGGGTGGAAGGTTTGCAAAGTGCTCCCACTATCTTCAGAAAATCAGCAGAAGAGGTGTTCAAGAAACTTAATGCCACTTATGATGATCTGGACCCTTGTCTCTTTGCTGTGCCCACACCCTCTGGCTTGCTCCTGTTTGTGTGGCATGGTGATGACCAACTGATTTGTGGACCAAGAGCTGAAGTTGACAAGTTCATTCAGCAGGTTCAGCAGTCATATGAGATTGGAAAGCAGACAGAGCTGGGGCCAGAACCCCTACAGTTCTGTGGCATAATGCTAGCACTGGAAGAGCAACAGGAACAGTGGGTGTGTACTCTATCCCCGCCTGCCCAGTACTTAGAAGAATGCCTAGAGCTGCTTGATATTCCGTGCATTCCTGCTCACATGTGTGCTACTGTCAAAGGAAAATTAGGGTGGCTGAGTGCTATCTGTGCACCTCATCTGGCAGTGGTCAGCAGGATTGATGACACAGTATTACAAACCATGAAACCTAAGGATCTCCAGAAGCTACTAAAGGCTGGACCTTCCCTTGTCATTCATCCACTCAACCTCATGGAAGATATTCACATTAACTGTCTGATGGACAGCTCCATGGAGAGTAGGGTCATAACAAAAATGGATGCCAGGGAGGCTGGGGTGTTCTTCCTTACCAACAAGGGAGACTATATGTCCATGGTGTCGTGGTACAGCAGATTGCATCGCAGAAAAGCTGTTGGCAGTAACTCTGCTGAGTGCCGTGCGGTGGTGTCTGCTGTGCAGCATGCTCGATCCCTTCAGCACATACTAACCTGGTTGCAAACTCAGGCTGGCAGCAAGGCTGATGTGCATGCTCACTTACACACTGACAGTCAGTCAGTCATTAGTTTCCTTAACAAGAAATCTGTGACTGCTGCTGTGCATACTGATCTGGACTGGGTGATTTTGAAACAGGAAACAAGCTATTTTTCCAGCTGGCAGCATCTGCCAGACGAGGAGAACCTGGCTGACGCATTGACCAAGATTCCGTCATTAGCAGCAACCCAGTACCAGCTTCTGTGTGATGCAATGAATCCCTATCTGTCTAGTCAGACAAATGGATGATGAAATAGGGCACTCCAGACTAATGGTGCAGACTATGGTCTTTCCCAGCTGGTGGCAACTTGGCAACAAACATAATAATTTCTTGATGTGCCCCCTGGTTTTTCCATAGCCACTCATCACTCCACTGACTTGTACAAACAGGGGATCCTAGGTTCAGAAACCTCAAAGACACTGTCAGATTTAAAGGCAATGGGGTCTGTGGGCGCTTTAATTCACAACGTCCATTGTGGTCTGATATGAGTTTTCCTGTACCAATGTCTTATTCATGATATTGCCAAGTACCTGAAAAAAACAAAAAGGAATAAAAACTGGAGGTGCAGCACTGATGCCTTAAAAAAAAAAAAAAAAAAAAAGAATAAAACTGGAGTTAGCCTCTAGTCGTGGACATAGGCTAAGTACCAGATAGCAATGTGCTTTCTGGGGTTTCGCACGTGTAGGCTCGGTCAGAAGTCCCGGCTATATGTGATTCGGCAGGCTAGACTATTCGATAGCCGAGTCCTGGTGACGGACGCCAGTACCCAAGTAGGATTGGCGGTACGGCGTCGCCAGTACCCACTCGGGACTGACATTGAGGTGTCGGATGTTGGACTAAGGTCCTGAGAGTCTAGCAGTGGCGTCGCGCCACTCAGGCTGCACCACAGAGCCCAACGGCCACTGTCGGCTGCTCCAGACGTGGCAGCCAGGCAGAGCGTTGCTTGTCGACAATGCTAAATGCCCTTGTGCACGTTGGGTGCGGGGCTTGTGATTTATTGTAATAAACACATGCGTTAGGCCATTGAGCATTGAGAGGTCCACTCGTTTATTAACTTGCATCCGGGCCAGGGAAAGCAGGGCGCACCGCGTAAACAAGCTCCGGGCGCGGTGAGGGACGTCCGGGAGCGTCATGCAAGGGTTGCGCGCACAGGCGGCAAAAGGGAGCGTGGCCAGGAATGCCCAGCCTGCCGAGAGGTCCCCCGGATCGCTCGTACCCTGCGATGCCGGTGGAGGGGCAGGGGCCGACCGAGGGGCCGCCCCGGACCGGGAGGCCGGTGCGGCCGCCGGGCCGCCGGGCAGGCCGTTCTGGGGGGTTTGGCGGCGGCACTGCCGCTCATGCTGGTACCGCCCGTGGATCGAAAAGATCCGCTGGCAATGGGCTGCCGGGCAGCGGTAGCAGTCCATGGCGCGCATGGCGGCCTCCGTGATGTGGGGGTGGGAAGCCCGAATGTGCACCAGCAACGAATTCCGGTTGGGCAGGCGCGCGCCACACGGGTCACCAAGGGGACCATCGACTTGGCAATAATGGAAGCCATCTGAGGGGGTGCGCCCACCCGGTGGGGCCGGCCCGGGTCGAGAGGGGGAGGGGTCGGGAGCACCCTCAGCCAGAGGAACTACAGCTGCAGCGGAACCCAGGCCGGGGCCGGCCGCCGGGCGGTCAGCAGGGCTCGTGGCAGCCGAGGACAAGACCGGCGCGGGGACGGCCCCCACGGCCGGGAGGGGGGCGCTGGAGGAGGCAGCCAAGCCGGCGCGCGACCCACGACCACGCACAGGGGAGGCAGGTGGCGGGGCAGGCGCGTGGAACTGGCGGCGCACGGACACGGGCGAGGGCCCCAGCGGGAGAACGCCAGGAGGCAAGGGGGAAAGGACCGCGGCCCGGCAAAGGGGGCAGGTGGCGGAGGTCGCGTGCAAGCTCGTGGCGATGCAAGCGTGATGGAAGACGTGGCCGCAAGCAGGGAGGCGGCAGAGACCGTCACCAGGGCGAGGCAGGTCCAAGCAGATGGGGCAGGAGGGGCCGCTGGCAGTGACATCCACCAAGTGGGCCGGCCCGTAGTGGGCGGGCGCCGCGTCCCACCCCAGCTCCCAGCTCGGCAGTCGGGCGATCTCATCGGCGGAGAGAAGACGGCGGCGCGGACCAGCAGGGTGCCAGACATGGGGGATGCCCGCAAGCTCGAGCACATCGTGCAAGATGGCGGGCACGGCCGCACCCGCGCTCAGCTCAAGAACACGCCCCCCCCCGCATCGTACAGAACCAGGTCGCCGGCGTGCACGGTGACAGGAGCCCCGAAGTCAACGCGCAGGCGGGCGGCTTGCGCTGGGGTGACCGCCGTAGTCAAGCGCCCGTGGGCCTGCGCAACAAGGCCGGCCGAGCCGGGCCCGGCAGAGGCAAGAAACGTGTGCAGCTGAGGGCGATCGAGCAAGGCGTGGTCGGTGGCCCCCCCAGCGAGATATGTCGCACGGGCGGCCTGCTGGGCCTGCACGGCAAGCCCTGTAGCAAAGAGCACCACCGCCTGCGCCACTTGAGCGTCCAGATTCAGGAGCCATTCTTGGCGCACCGCGGGCAGGTGCCAAGGCAGGCGGCCGCCGGCATGGTAGTCCTCGAGGACAAACCCCCAAAGCGTGGAGGCAAGGACAGGGGGGGAGGCTGCCTGCAGCATGTGCCGGACACGAACCACAAGGGCACTAAATTCAGGGGGCCGTGGGAGCGTAGGAAACGCCGCGTGCAAGCCGACAGCGTCCAACAGCAAGGGGCAGTACAGCCAAGAGAACGTGGCGTGCCGGAGCGCGCTGACGCCCGCAATGTTGGTGGGGGGCCAAACGGAGAAGTCGTGGGACCCAAGCGCGGCCGACCAGGGGCCCACCACAGGAGTCGCCGCAGGGTGTCCCACAGCCTCAGGGAGGAGAGCCGCCAGGGACCCCTCAAGCACAGGAGGACGCAGGTCAGTGGCCACCGCCGTGCTGGCCGGAAAAAATATAATTACTTACAGCAGAGTGAAATCACTCAAACTTATACAATTATATATGATTATACAATTATATATGAAGCAGATACTGCAAAGAGGCACAAATAGCAATACAAGCACAATGTAAGCATCACAAGCTCAAGTTTCCAAGCCAGTCTAGTTCACTTGGACATGAGTTAAAGCGTTAGAAACATATGGGCAACATCCCAGCAGACCTTGAAAAAGTTTTCAGCAACAAGGCAGTATGTGTGTAAAATCAAACTACCACATTGCAACTAAGCACAGTGACTTCGACTTGCTGCTGTTTTGACAACGCTAGGCCGTTTACCTTTTCAGTGACACCACGGGAAAAGAAAGCATTGCCCAGCAAACTTCCTTGAAGTTCCCCGGGCATAGGCGTAATCACAACCACGACGTTGGGCATTGAAAAGAACCGGAATCATAAAGTCTGCGGGAGTTATAAGCTACGATACTCTTGACACGCTTATTTAGAACCATGCGGTTGCGGATGACATCCGGAACCTTGTTCTTGACGTGCGCCCAGGCCGCCAGCTGCGCGGGACAGCTCAAGAAATATATATTAAAGGACGGTGACGCGTGGGAAGCACCCAGCCTTGCGGCAAAAGAAAAATATGGCTCGCGCTCGCCCTGGTTTTCGCCAGGCGTGACTGCGATATCACGACGAAAAATGGAGACTCTTTGACCCATCTAACTGCCCAGGTCCCTCTGTTGCCCGGGTCGCCCATTAGCCCAGAAGCGTACCATAACCCATACTCGCGATATCCGCAGCTACTGGGCGGAAAAAGAAATTGTAAAACCGAACTGTATACTGACCTATCATGCCATCCACGCAGCTTCCAGATTTTCTTCAACGATGCCAAAATCCGTTCATGAACAATATTTTCGACATATACAAAGCACCTGCACGTCAAAAGCAGCATCTTCGAAATTACTAGATGATGATCTAAAGTTCTGTCTTCATTCGGGGCAAAATAATGGCCTATAACGTTCAGGCAAGCCTCAGAACTGGCACGACCCCATAGCCGTCACTCGACAAAATACTCGATTACATTGCAACGTTCTTGCTGTTGTAGGTACTTTTCCTCGCCTCATATTTTCCAGGTACGGTCGGCCCCTGTCGACCCCGGGGGCTTGGCGCGCTCAGTACCTATCCCAGTTTCGCGCCAAAACCCACCAGGGATCCTTAGGACCAACTTTGGCGCCAAAACCGCGCCCCTGACCCCCCCCGTCTCAAACGAGGACTATGTCCTCAAATGAGGACATTTGGTTTTTGGACACCAGCTCGATCCTGGCGAATGGTGGTGTCGCCTGGTTGCGAGGTCGTGACTCGCCTAGCCATGGTTCGCGTGAGCGCATTGATGTCCGCAACGGAGCTGAAGTTTCTGTCGACAAGAAGGGGCTCGCCAAGTGGTGTGAGGCTAAAGCCGCCTACTGGTGGGACCGCATGGCTGAGAGGGATCCGGTGATGGGACCCCTCCCCCCCCATCGGGGTGGGCGCGTCCTCGTGCTCGTCGCGGGGCCAAGGGGCCAAAACGTCAGGGGTGGTATGGTGCTCATGGAAGAGGAACCTTGAGGTCAACGATCCGTCCGACACGCCATACGGCGGGACAGCTGGACCCATGGTGGGCACACAAACGGTGTGCAGCACATCCTAGTCCTCATAGAACTGATCGTCTGCGCGGCGGGAAAGCGCGTCCGGGACAACTTTGTCCTCCCCCTTCACATATTGAATGCGAAAGGGGGCGAACTGGGACAGATGCTGCATCCGGCTGACTATGATGATCTTGGACCACGCCCCCATCGGGACGGCCCACGCCCCCATCGGGACGGGTGCTCGGACTATCGTCCAATGGTACATGTTGTTGAGCGAGCCTACGACCCGAGCGTCGCGTCCGGACATCTATATCGTCATCCGAGGGAAGCTCTGACAGGCATTAACTCGCGGTGCGCCATCGTTTTCAAAGTGCTACTCGTACCGTGTGATTTTGGATGTGCTAGTCTATTAGGTGTTTAGGTCCAGCACTCGAGGCCGGCTGCCGGGGTCACGGGTCACCACACCCCAACTACCCACCCCTTATTAGACAAGTCCACACACACACACACTCACCTTTATAGCACTTAGTACTACTAGTAGTCCTACTAGAACCACTCTTGATTCCTGGTCAACTTGTACTATTATTATTAGTAATCCTAGTAGTATTAGTAATCCTAGACCTACTCTTAGTACGTGGTCACCTTATACACGGCTAAAAGAAGGTCTAATGTTTTATTTTATAATGTTACAAAGTTTAGGACCCTGAATAGGGTTGCATCTAAATCAAAATGCAGTATAACTTATGAAAGGTATAGGTCAAGCCACAACCATATTCCCAACTTATGGCCTAATGTCCTTGCCCATCGGCATATGACATGACAACCAATATTTTGAGCCCATCGGCTTATGACATGACAACCATCACATTGAGCCCATCGGCTTAAGACATGACAATCATTATATTGAGCCCATCGGCTTAAGATATGACAATCATTATATTAAGCCCATCGGCTTATGACATTACAACCATTACATTGAGCCCATCGGCTTAAGACATAACAATCATTATATTAAGCCCATCGGCTCGATAATGACAACCATTACTTTGAGCCCATCGGCTTAAGACATGGAAACCATTACTTTGAGCCCATCGGCTTAAGATACCAGTGTAACGTGCCAAACCCATCGGCCAGGCACGTTGGGAAAGATCGTTTCTATCTACGGGACCATCGTCCCGGTTTGTTGCCTGTCTGAGTAGGAAGGGGAATCACTAAGCTATGGGCTACTTGCTGTCATCACAGCGTAGGCCCAGAGGCATTATAACGATTACCTTCTTGGGTTCTTGCAATTGCAGTTGTACAAGGATATGTGTTGGACA
Organism: Mesostigma viride; assembly: GCA_009746045.1. Classification (NCBI taxonomy): domain Eukaryota; kingdom Viridiplantae; phylum Streptophyta; class Mesostigmatophyceae; order Mesostigmatales; family Mesostigmataceae; genus Mesostigma; species Mesostigma viride. The sequence goes on along the minus strand of RPFO01000744.1, from coordinate 995,217 downwards.
TGATTGTATTAAAAGGAATAGATTCGTAGCTCAGATTAACTGAGGTGGGTGAGTCGGCGATTGACGAACGACTGTCTTGTGCATCGTCCTCGCACGCCTTTATGCCAAGCACTGAGTGCCACTATAGGTCGGCACTCGGCACCAGCTGGCTGATCCACTCGTGTGGCCCAAATTCACCCGTCACTAAGTTACGGCCTGAAGTTCATTGTAGTGTGCCGAGCTACGGGTCGAACATAGGGCTGATCGACCTCTAACCATGTCCGTGGTAACCATCGTTACGTTATGCCATCGGACACACATCCATCGATATATATCCCAATGTCACCAATATTGCTCTAGATATCGACTGTCGGCAACCTCGTATACACATGCAGAGATGTGCCGGAAGGTATGGACTTCAAACCACCCTAGGTATCTATCTCTTTTGCACGTATCTTTTTATACCATATTTCTTTTGCCAAACTTTCTCGTGCTCACTAGGTTCGACCCTAGCCGGCACGCTACAGCCGGCTCTCGGGCTTGCCGGTGGCGGGCTCCACGGCCGGTCTTGGACGCCGCTACCCGGCCGTGGTACCAGCAGCGTTGGGTGCTGGTTGCGGTCCACGCGTCATCATGTGACGATTGGACCGCGGGCCCGGCCTTTTTGGCCGGCGGTGGTGGTTTTGTGACCGCGGACGGCCCTTGGCTGGATGTCACCCCTCCTCTCTAGACCCTCTTGCGAGTTCGTGTCATGTCGGCATTCGGCATGCAAGCCCTCATAACCCCCTACTGTACAATCAGTGCAAGAGCATGGTTGGGCCAATAGAGAGTTTTTGCAGAAGCTCAAGCTTTAGTAGCTTTAGCTTTGGCAGGAGACGAGCAATCCCGCGTAAACCAAAACGTAAGGGTTACGTAACCCTGGGCGCAACACCGTCATGGCCATCTTCGTCGCGCGTCGCCTCTTCGAGGAAATCGCTCTCCTGCAAGCTGGTGAATTTTCCGCCATCCTGATCTTCGTCGACTTCATCAAGGCTTTTGATTCTGTCCTCTGGGACGCTCTATGGGCTGTCCTTGCTTGCGCTCGCGTCCCCACCCCCCTGATTACTACCGTCATCCGCACGCTGTATGAGGGGTCGACCACTTCGGTGCGCACTCAACATGGCTTTACCCCGCCATGCCCACTGCAGACCGGCGTGTGGCAGGGTTGCGTCCTGTCGCCGTACCTGTTTATTATTGTAGTGGATTATGTTATGCGCCAGGCACGTGCTCGCTTTGCTAGCATTGCAGGCCGTGCCCCTGGCCTAGCGATCACGAACGAGCTTGGGGAAGGGGGGCCGACTAACAAGCAGAATTTACTAGCTGACCTCATTTATGCCGACGACATCACGCTCATCGAGAAGCCGGAGTCTGCCCAACTTTGGCTGGACTGCCTGGCGCTCGAGGCTCGCGCGGTTGGTCTTGAAATCAGCACCAAAACGGAGGCCTTGGCCCTCCGGGCATGGCAGGGCCCCAGCCCACCCACACTCCGCCTCTTAATTAGACAACACCGAGGTCAACTACCCGGCCTACTTCAGGTCGCTTCAAGCTGCTCGGCAGTTGGCTTCCCGACTGCGAGGACGACCTGACGACACGGATCGGCATCACGTGGGCGCAACTCCATCATGACCACCGCCGCTGGTGGCCGGAGCAACCCCGCCCTACCCCGGATCGTCAAGCTCTTCAAGGTCGTCCTTCTGACGATCCTGACCTACGGCGCCGAGACCTGGACACTGACGCAGGAGCTGGAGCAACGACTCGACGGAAACGTCACCAAGATGCTGCGCAAGGCCCTTAACATCCCCTTTGGTTTGCACATTAGTAATGAGGATTTGTACGCTGATTTGCACTATGTTTCCCACATTATTAGGCACAGGCGCCTAGGCCTAGCCGGGCACCTGGCCCGCACAGATCAGGTATAGACACATCAGATAGACTAGCTGGCACCAAACCCGCCCAGCGTGGGCGATATGTCCTCACCTGGCGTGCCCCAGGCCGCGCGCGGCAGGGCCGCCAGTGCACCCGTGGACTTTTCGTGATAGACTCGGCATGGACATGTGAGCACTACACTAGACGTGACGGGCTCACACCCGGGCAGCCTCCTGGTTCAAATGTCTGTAATATGGAGGCAGATGGTTACGCAAGGATAGATGGCATGCAATGAATTTAGTGATGCATGAAGGAGACCACCCCAAAGTCTGTGGGGGCTCCGTGTGTGACCGCGTATGGCATTCATAGCGATTCGGGCCGCGGTGCCCACAACCCTGTAACTAGGACCTAGATAGCTTGCACCATCCATTCCATACTACATGTGCTCCCAAGACGTGCACGCCACGAGCCGGACGAGCCACGAGGTAGCCATGGCTGACAGCGGAGCTCATAACTTTCACGTTTGGGCACCGAATTCGGCTGTGAATATCACAATCGCTTCGTCTTTCTAAGCTAGACGCACACACTGATATAATTTTCCGAAGCTGTTACGCAATATATGACCAGCAAACGCTCATCTGCGCAACGCAGCCTGGCGAATGCGTTAAGCAATGAAAATACGTCTGCAGCTTCGCCCTCAGGTCCGGAAGGCAGCGGTGACACTATAGCCGCGCACTGGTGATCGCCCAGCCCGGCCCGGGCTTGCCTGCATGGCCATCTGCATCGCCTGAGCCCAAGCGCAGTCGCCCTGCCGAGCCGCACTGGGACGAGATCGCCTGTGACATCAACGCACATGGCTACTGGACTAGCTCGCCGCCCAGGAGCCTTCATGGAAGACGTGTTTTTCGGCACGCACGCCTCGCTTGTAGCCCTGTGCTCGCACCTCATCTCCCACAACCGCGGCCGCTGGCCAAGTGGCCAGCCTTTCGACACTGCCGAGGATCTCCCAAAAGTTCTCCGCATGAATCGCCCCCGGCTCCAGCGCTTCGCACTCTGCTCCCTCCTCGGGCGCTCCGACGCCGATCGAGATGGCTGGGCTTCCCCACCACCACCACCCACCTTCGCCACCGAAGCCATCATCCGCACCCTCCTTCAGGAAGCTTTCGAGCAGCACGTGATTTTTTGCCACAGATGTGGCGGCAATGGGAGGCACGCTAGCTGCTGAGCTCCCTCACATTTCCACCACCGCCACCTCCACCTCCACCTCCACCCTCCTCGCCTCCACCTCCACTGTCACCTCCACCTCCACCGCCGCCCTCAAGGCCCAGCTTCGATCTCCACATCGACCAGCGCCTCAAGGACTCCGCCATCGCCATCGAGTGCATGCAGAACACCGCCGGCATCACCGCCCAGGCGGTGAAGGACATTGCCGCCAAGCCCGCCCCCGCTGGCCCAGGCGACGACGCCCCTCCCACCCAGACCTGGGCGGACCTGCTCAAGCACCACGCCACCTCCACCACCTCCACCATCGCGGCACAGCTTAAGGGGACTCGCACGTCCAAAAGCCTGAAAAACAGACTTTAGCTAGTGAGTATCAGTTCCAATGCACATGGGAACCATCTAGTGATGATTGGGTACCATAAATATGATGTTTGGAGGTGGACCCCCTGACCTCCGCCTTCTTCAAGGAGTGTTGCCGGCTCCGGGAGGACCGGCTGGACCTGGAGGGCCAGCGGGCCCCATGGTCGGCGCGGACCTGGACGTCATATTGGCGTCAGCGCTTGTCGGTGGCGCTGACTCGGGCCATGGCTGACATCATGCTCCGCCGTACGCGGGCTGATTTTGCGGTGCAGCAGGGCTATTAGGTTCCTCCCGTTAGGCGTTTCCATTGGTCTTATCGTAGTATAGAGCTTTGACATGGCTCTGTATATAGGTTTATAGCTGGGCGTTTGCTTTGGTTTGAGTGATTTCACTCTGCTGTAAGTAATTATATTTTTAAATATGATGTTTGGACATTCATACCACCACTTGTTGGGGGTACTACCCCCAACCACGCACCGGTGGCGAGCTAAAAATAGGAAAAGACGCTATTTATGAGATATTTTGCCCAAGCTACAAACCACTTGTCTAAATGACCTGCCCATACATACCTGCAAAGTTCCCCCACTTTTTTAAAAGCTGGGCTATTTACATGGCCAAAATGGTCACATTTGTTTGAGTTATTAATTTTCCCGCAAAATGGGTACTTTTTTGAGCCAAAAAAAAAAAAAATCAAATCATTAACACATCAGATTGGGTCATCCATACATGCGATATTCCACTGAGTGGGGGGAAACACAACCCCAAAGTTTGAGCTCATTCTGACAAGCGTAGCTCAAGTTATTGATTTTCCTGTGATGCCACCTGGGTAGACGCTAAAAGAGAATTGATCTAGTGCTGAGCCAAAATGACATCTGTTTTGCTACCCTAGACACCCAAAAACATGCCCACTTTGATCACGGAGTGTGAGGAGGATGTCCGGAGCGTCATACGCCCCACCCCTCCATCGGCACAGCCAGCCTTGTGAGTCTACCCTTAACAACAAGGCTGGTAGGACGACACGCCTGAGCAGCATATGTCATGCCTATCTCAGGCTAATAATGTGTGATTTTGTGCCAACAACCAAGTTGTTCCACCCAACAACACATTAAAAACCCTGTTCCAAAATGCCCAACAAGCCGGACATGTGGAGGACCACACACGCAGTATATAAAGAGAAAATAAGCTGACTTTTTATCCAGCCAACCTGTGGCTAGCTGCTCTGGTTAGCATGACAAAGGCTATCATTTACTCAGTGGGAAAGGTGAAGAGACCATTGGAACAACCTACCTGACGCATGTGCCATGCAAAGAATTGTGTCCCGCAAAATGCACACTGCCTCCTTTCTAACAAGCACGAGCCACTTTCTTTAGGAGACAGGTGCCAGCTCGTCAGTGTCTGGGGAAAATGATGCCGCTGCTTAGGAAGACCGCGTGAATTTCCTCGAACACAACTGTCTATAAAGCAAAAGAAATTTCAGAGAAGCATGGAAATAAAAGCATTACACCTTCCCGACAGGTTGTGGGCCACGCGCTGCAGCAAGCCAGCCACGTCACAGACGAACTTGCTAAAAAAATCCAGGAATCTAGCGATGCAGCGCCAGGACCCGCAAGTTCATGGCTGCATCTGGCCGGAAAGAAGGCAAAAAGCTTACGCTCAACGAGCTAAGAAAGCAGGAAAGCGCTATCTTAGGACGTTTAATACAAGAACGTACCATAACGGGCATTTATTCGTGCCCAGGCGCACAAGAAAGGCCACCCTTTCATGGAGAGGTTGGGCGCGCATCGCGCAGGCCTAATGTTATCTTACCGCAAAATGACGGGAAAGGTAAAGATAGCAGCGGGAATTTTTACGGCTTTAGATACATCATTAAACTAGCTTCCAGTAGGACCATCAAAACTGGCAACAATCGACAATCACACCTGCAGGCATCCATTATACTTTATTCATCCCGACAGAAATTCAGGCCGGACCCCCCCTGCTGATGGTAAAGAAAAAGAGCCCGCGACATTATAGATCGCAACTATCCCACCATAAATTAGAATCAGTAACTAATTTTCTCCAAGAATCGAGCATTTTTTCTGCTTTCCGCGAGCCAGATTTGTCACGTTTCGTCTAAAAGCAGTCACCATGGCCACTTCCGCAAGGGGTGCGCGCACCGTGCACCCACTTTTCACGGTACGGAGGGTACCGCGGAATTTTTTTGGCGCGGAAAATATTCGCCGCGCCGAGTCCCCTTAAGCAGCAATCCCTCTAGCTACCTCCGCGAGGAGGCCGACCGCACCCAGCGCAGCCACTACGTCATCGTCAAGCACTTCGACCAACCTGCAGATGAGACCTCGACGACTCTTCTCACGGCATTCTTGCCCCCATGCACCCTACTGGTGAGCTGCGGATGTCAGCCGGTCCGCCTCCCCCGCGCGCGGGGTACGGCTGGCCTGGCACCCGTGCTCCTCACCTTTAAGGGGACTCGCACGTCCAAAAGCCTGAAAAACAGACTTTAGTGAGTATCAGTTCCAATGCACATGGGAACCATCTAGTGATGATTGGGTACCATAAATATGATGTTTGGACATTCATACCACCACTTGTTGGGGGTACTACCCCCAACCACGCACCGGTGGCGAGCTAAAAATAGAAAAAGACGCTATTTATGAGATATTTTGCCCAAGCTACAAACCACTTGTCTAAATGACCTGCCCATACATACCTGGCTATGTATGGGCTTCTTCTCAGGGCTATGTGCTACATCTACTCCCAACGGAGTGATGTTGATAATTAATTAATTAATTAATACATACCTGCAAAGTTCCCCCACTTTTTTAAAAGCTGGGCTATTTACATGGCCAAAATGGTCACATTTGTTTGAGTTATTAATTTTCCCGCAAAATGGGTACTTTTTTGAGCCAAAAAAAAAAAAAATCAAATCATTAACACATCAGATTGGGTCATCCATACACGCAATATTCCACTGAGTGGGGGGAAACACAACCCCAAAGTTTGAGCTCATTGGCAGCGCGCAGGGGGAAAGCCGGTGTACTGGAGGGGGGCGGTCATCCACGTTGACCACAAGCCATGGCAGGCCCCCCCTGCCACCCCAGACTAGGGAACCTATACCAGCAGTGTAGATTAGTCAGGCCTAGCCTAGCATGTGGCCCACGCGCATGTGCGCCCATAATGGCCCCCATGGATGCTGCTTTCACTATTTAGCCGCGCCCAGCCTACAACGGGACCTCCCATGGATGATGCATTAAGAATTTAGCCATGCCATGCCTATGCAGGGAGTTACTCTCTGCTGAGATGCCATGTGTACACCAGCTATAGCCTAGCCACATATACCTTCCACCCCATATGTCATGCAGGCCTTCTAGGCCCTCTCCTCAAGCCCCCCCTGGGTGCCTGTGCTTGTTAAGGAGGCATGAACCATCATGGTGGTGCAGGTGCACCTTGTGCACCCAGAGCAGGTGATAGTTGTACATCCTCCACCTGCAGGTTGTAGCCCTGATTGTATTACAAACCCATAGATGCCCCTTTCTCAGGGCTATGTGTTACATATGCTCCCATCGGAGCTATGATTTTAATTAATTAATTAATTGAGCTCATTCTGACAAGCGTAGCTCAAGTTATTGATTTTCCTGTGATGCCACCTGGGTAGACGCTAAAAGAGAATTGATCTAGTGCTGAGCCAAAATGACATCTGTTTTGCTACCCTAGACACCCAAAAACATGCCCACTTTGATCACGGAGTGTGAGGAGGATGTCCGGAGCGTCATACGCCCCACCCCTCCATCGGCACAGCCAGCCTTGTGAGTCTACCCTTAACAACAAGGCTGGTAGGACGACACGCCTGAGCAGCATATGTCATGCCTATCTCAGGCTAATAATGTGTGATTTTGTGCCAACAACCAAGTTGTTCCACCCAACAACACATTAAAAACCCTGTTCCAAAATGCCCAACAAGCCGGACATGTGGAGGACCACACACGCAGTATATAAAGAGAAAATAAGCTGACTTTTTATCCAGCCAACCTGTGGCTAGCTGCTCTGGTTAGCATGACAAAGGCTATCATTTACTCAGTGGGAAAGGTGAAGAGACCATTGGAACAACCTACCTGACGCATGTGCCATGCAAAGAATTGTGTCCCGCAAAATGCACACTGCCTCCTTTCTAACAAGCACGAGCCACTTTCTTTAGGAGACAGGTGCCAGCTCGTCAGTGTCTGGGGAAAATGATGCCGCTGCTTAGGAAGACCGCGTGAATTTCCTCGAACACAACTGTCTATAAAGCAAAAGAAATTTCAGAGAAGCATGGAAATAAAAGCATTACACCTTCCCGACAGGTTGTGGGCCACGCGCTGCAGCAAGCCAGCCACGTCACAGACGAACTTGCTAAAAAAATCCAGGAATCTAGCGATGCAGCGCCAGGACCCGCAAGTTCATGGCTGCATCTGGCCGGAAAGAAGGCAAAAAGCTTACGCTCAACGAGCTAAGAAAGCAGGAAAGCGCTATCTTAGGACGTTTAATACAAGAACGTACCATAACGGGCATTTATTCGTGTATTTAGCTTAGTCCTTGTACAGCCATGCTACGTCCTGGCTTCGATCACATTACTTGCCCACGCTCCTTGTTATGATATGCTCACATGGGTCTTATTGCACCCACAGGCTGCCGGATCGTTAGCGTGTCCGTTTAGCTAGCGCGCCCGAATGCAGCTGTGGCATGCCTTAGGCATGAAGGAGACTGGGGGTCTCTGCCCTTTCTCCTGTTGTGCACACACAGGGATTAAAAGCACTTCGGTGCTCCGTGACTCCCCAACGGGAGCACGAGTTTAATTAATTAATTAATAATTAATTAATTATTCGTGCCCAGGCGCACAAGAGAGGCCACCCTTTCATGGAGAGGTCGGGCGCGCATCGCGCAGGCCTAATGTTATCTTACCGCAAAATGACGGGAAAGGTAAAGATAGCAGCGGGAATTTTTACGGCTTTAGAAACATCATTAAACTAGCTTCCATTAGGACCATCAAAACTTGGTCTGGCCGGTCCCCAGCGGCTCGGCCAACCGGGGCGGCACATTTTGACCTGGCCTGGCCCCAAGAACATTCCTAAAAAGGTAGGGAAACATGCCATGACCTATACCCAGATGTTGCTGGACGACCTAGTGGTCCCAGCCCAGTTTGAGTACCGCATCCACTCTCTCTCCCGTCTTTGGACTGCCATGCAGGACAAGACGCGGTGGAAGAAGATTGTCAAGGCGCACACGCCAGCCCCTGTGGGCAAGCCGCCTCCCCCCAAGCGGAGGAGCCGTTTTGATGAGTAGCGTAGATAGGCTTTTCTAGAGATATAGCTTAGAGTTAGGTTAGTTCGATTACGCGGCTTCCTCCACACCACCCATCCAACCTGGAATATGTGCTACATGATCTCCCAACGGAGACATGTTATAATTTAATTTAATTTAATTTTTTAATCAAAACTGGCAACAATCGACAATCACACCTGCAGGCATCCATTATACTTTATTCATCCCGACAGAAATTCAGGCCGGACCCCCCCTGCCGATGGTAAAGAAAAAGAGCCCGCGACATTATAGATCGCAACTATCCCACCATAAATTAGAATCAGTAACTAATTTTCTCCAAGAATCGAGCATTTTTTCTGCTTTCCGCGAGCCAGATTTGTCACGTTTCGTCTAAAAGCAGTCACCATGGCCACTTCCGCAAGGGGTGCGCGCACCGTGCACCCACTTTTCACGGTACGGAGGGTACCGCGGAATTTTTTTGGCGCGGAAAATATTCGCCGCGCCGAGTCCCCTTAAGTACATGGGGGACAAGCTGTTGTTTCTTATAAACCGCAAGAAGCTCTAGCTCCAGGACTCACTTCACGCTCGACGACGACCTGACCCTGGCCCAGCAACAACGGCGACGCGAGCTATGGCCCACCTACCTCCAGATCCGGCAAAGCGCAGGGGGGAAACCGGTATACTGGCGGGGGGACGTCATCCACGTCGACCACAAGCCTTGGCAGGCAACCCCAGTCTAGGGAATATAGCAGTAGTGTAGATTAGTAAGGCTTAGCCTACCACGCGGCCTTAGCGCATGTGCGCCCATAATGGCCATGGATGATGCATTTAAGGATTTAGCCACACTCTGCCTATAATGGGACCCCCATGGATGATGCATTAAGAATTAGCTCAGCCCTGCCTTAACAGAGAGTCACTCTCTGATGAGAAGCCATGCCCTAGCTCTTGTATAGCCATGATGATCTTCCCCCCCATGCCGGGCCCCCCTTAGCTGGGTGCGCTCCGAGACAGCATGGTGGTGCAGGTGCATATGCCCTTGGTGCACCTAGAGCAAGGGTTGTTTACATTCCCACCCTTGCAGGAAGTAGCTTAGAATGTATTAAAAGCCATATGCCCTTTCTCTAGGATATGTGCTACATACACTCCCAACGGAGTTATGTTTGCTCACGTGACGCAGTCACGTGTCTATTAATTAATTAATGGCGGCGACCTTGATGGAGGCCATTTAAGCATTATTAACGCTGGAGAATTTTGCTGCACATGCTCCGAGATGTGCGATCGCTCGTGATTTACTTTTTTCTATTTTACCGACGTGCTGCAAGTTTAAAAAAATATTCGCGCGGGGGTGGGTACGAGCCTGCCGACCCTTTTGCGGGCTGCTGTCCGCAGATGCAAAAAAGTACACCGTCGCGTTACGCCAGCCACCACTCATGCAGTTTGCGCGTCCTAAGAGCGCGTTGGTAAGTCTATTTTAGCGTTACCGTGCGCTTTTCCTGAAAAAAATTTAGTTCGTTTTGTTTCCTCGTCAAATCTGCTAGTACGTGGGTGCTTCGGAGCTCTAAAACCCCTGAATCCACCGCCCCCCCCTCCCCCCGATGCTCACTGTTTATTGCTCAGATCATCATGAATTTGACGGAAAGCAACCTGCGCTATTGCTACCGGTGCGACAAGCTACGACGGCGCACCTCATGTGGCGATCTCACGTATGGCGGTCTGCCCCGCACGATTCACACCAGCAAGTGCGTAAACTGCGACTTAAAGCTGCAGAATTTTTGCGCTGTCAACGTCCGCCCGTGGCTTCTCACAGCCGCACGGCCCGAGTCTGTCCTAGTCTAGTTGGCCGTTGATGATGACTGTCATGCATACATCAGGTTGATTATGCACATCGTGACGATGTGACATGCCCTCCTATGGTATTTTCTAAAGAATCAGAAAGTACAAAACAAAGCCAAGTCCACAGACACAGGCTTCTTTTCCACACACAAGGAGCTAGTACACCAATGATCATAGGAGCTGCACGTATTTGGAGGCCACCAGTACAGTAGTGCGGAGCCAATTACATGCCACGGTCAAGCTGCATGTCCTCATCTACCCCAACAACACCATCCAACTGGCACACGTCACAATCCCGGTCCTTGACCAGAGAGCTTTCGTCCTCCCCGCCCTCCTCCCCCAGCTGTGCAAATGGCACCCCGAGGCCGCTCCCATCCGCGTCCGCGCCACTGCAGCTTGAGAGCAGACTGTCCTGGGGCGTCCCCTCGCTCTTGCCCTCTTTGGGTACGTCCCCCCCAGGGTCCCTGGGGACCTCCCCTTGGACGGGCTGGCAATCCATGCTCTCGCCTTGCGGCTGCCAGCACGCAGCGGGCTCCATGGCTTCCTCCCTCATGTTTGGCACATCACCGGGCGGGGATGGTTCCCCCCCATTGCTAAGGGCAGCACCTTCATGGCTTGCCTCACCGTCTACCCTGGAGGACGCCAATGCCACCCTTGAGGGAGCATCATCGGGACGACCATCCGTGGCCATGCTCTCCCTCTCCCCATCGCCATCCTCTCGCTCAAATACTGGCACTCCAACGCAAATGCGGGGAATGGCCGCATGCAGCGTGCCCATGAAATCCCGAATCACTGCCCCCACAGAACGCGGCGGTGGCCACGGCCAATGGCCCTGCGGCCATACCCCGACCCCCCCCCGCTCCTCCGCTGCCCGCTGATGAGCTCGCGCATCGTCCGCCTGCCCTGCCATCCAGCGCGCCTCGTCCCCAGGGCGCCCTGCCTCCCTGGGCCGCGACGTCAGGACCCCTGGGAGCAGCACGCCCGCCACCCCTCTCGCACCTTCGACTACCCCTCCCATACCCCCATCACCTGGGCGTGCGGCGGTTGCCCATGGAACCAAATTTTTCTCGGATCTCTCGTCGGCGTCCGCAGCTCGACGCCTCTTCCGCCGGCCCTCACCCTCACCCCCACCCGAGGAGGCCTCGCCCGCTTTCTCAGGATCACCACCGCCAGGAGGAGCCCAGGGGGACGGACAAGCCCAAGGGGAGCCAGGGACCACCCTGGGCAGAAGAGAAGGGTTACTCAAAGCGCTGGCGGGCGATGCAATCAGCACACTTACGGCGGCAGCACCCTCCTCCCCCGCTTTCGCATCTGTTGCTCCAGGCATCCGCTCATCCTGCCTCGATGTAGCCGCTGCCTCGCCAGATGGGGCCGCCCCGGCCGCTCTTTCCGCGTGGCCCCCGCCACGGGAGGTCCCTGGCAGGCCGCACCTGGGGGAGACAAGAGCGCGCGGTGCCGCGGGGCTGAGCCGAGGGGAGCGCCGCGGGGGGCGCGACCTGGGGGCATGACGATCCCGACGATCCCCCACATCGCCAGCAAGGATGGGAGGTACCGGTGGAGAGCCCGCGATGGCCGCAAGGATGGAGTCTGCTGGGGAAGCTTTTCCAGGCTCCCGTTTCTTAGCACACCCCTGGGGCCTCTCCTCAAGGTACCCGCCCGCGTGGTAATCTCGCCCACAGGTGCCGGCACGGCCCGATGCCCCTACGTCCTTCGAGGCACCTTCGCCCTCGCCTTGCGATGGGTGGAGTCGCGCATGACCCTCAGCAGCACAACTGACAGCTGGCAGTGGGCCGGTTTCTGCTGGCTGCTGCAACGCATGGCCACCGGCCCCCTGTGGCCGCAACGCAGGCGAGCCGGCGATATTTCCGACAGCACGCGGCGACGGCGAGCCCCTACCTGGCAGCGCGCCTTCCTCCTCACACGCGGCCTCATCGCCGATACCAAAAAGGAAGGGGCTTGACTTGCGAGGCCGTCGATTGCCATCCTTGAGAGCTGCCCCATTCTCGGAAATAGCAGACGGCCGGCCATCGATCTCGGGCGACATAGAGGCGGATCGTGCCTCCTTTGCAGAAGGACGAGATGCCTCCTCCTCCTGCTCATCATCGTTAGAAGCACGAGCGCTACCGCACTGCAGGGCACCCCATACTGCAGACGGGCCCTCCCCGGGTGAACCGCGAGCTGCCTCGGTGCACTCGTCATGATCGGGCGATCCAGGGTCCCTGCCACCTGCGGTGGCAGAGCGCGGGGCTTCCATGGACGAGCCGTGGTCGCCACCTTCTCTACGCACAGCTCCTTCCGACCCTTCATTACTGCCCCTTGCGACCGTTGGTTGCTGGGCATCGGCGGTAAAGGGCTCTACTGCTTTGGTCACCGTCCGGGGATCCTCCGGCCATCCCGCCGCCAGATTGGCATCACCGCGTGTCAGAAGAACTGCGTGGTTGGGAATCAAAGTCAATGTAGGGGGGGCAGCCGCAGCCGCAGCCGCCGCCGCCGCTGTCGCAGCTGCTGCCATAATGGTGTTGTTGTTGTGGCGGCTGCCGCAAGAATGACTCCCCGGCTCCTCTGCATGGGCATCCACACAAGGACCGCTCGCATCCCCGGCCGCATCCATGGCGGCGCCCATGCGCCGGCTCGCACTTGTCCTAGCAGTCACACCTGTCCCACGGGTACCCCCCGCGACCACGCCAGCAGCCCTATCTGGATTGTCCGCCGCCTCCTCCTCCTCCTCCTCCTCCTCCTCCTCCTCCTCCTCCTCCTCATCATCATCACCGTCATCATTGTTGTCATCGTCATCAGCAGCACCGCCATCAACGCCGGTGTCCAACAGGTCATTGGCATCAGCGCCACCATCGACATTCATGCCATCATCGCTCGCAACGTGGTTCCCAATGCCGTGGTCACACAAGGCCTGATTACCAGACGCTGGATTCCCATTAGGGGACGCTTGGTCTTCCGAGGCCTCGGCACCCGAGGCACCGGTCCCTTCTTGCCCCTGCAACCGTGGCCAGTGGAAACTGGGCTCCCGGATCCGCGTCCGCCGGCTGCCTCCGGCCGCTCCCCGCCCAAGTTGAGGGGGGAGTGATGCGTCCCTGCTGCCCTCGGGGCCAGCTCCCCAGAACTGTGGTCGGGATTCACAGTCCGAGCCTTCCCCTCTCGACCCTCCCCCTCCCGATTCGGATGCCTCTGACGATGACCCTGGCACATGTAATACTGGCGCTGGCACGCGCGATGCCAGCGGCTCTGGCACATCAGGCACAGGCTCGGCATCCAACGCAGCCGTTACGGCTAGAAATGACGGCTCCCCTGCTGGCGCACCCAGCGACGGTTCTGTCCATGCAGTGAGGCGAGGCCTCGAGGCACCCCCCTGCACCGCCTCCCATGCCGTCACAAACCCTCCAAAGTTCATGCTTGACCCCCCCGCTGGACCCCCTCTCAAGTGCCTGCCAACATCCGCCCCTCTTCCCTCTGCCCCTTGCCCCGGTGCCCCCGCTGCCCCAACCGTTTCCACTGGCCCCGTGCTTAAACTGGCTTCCGCGTCCTCATCAGGATCACGTCGAGCCATGCGCGGGGTCGCCGCCTCTGCAACCGCTGCAGAACGGAGCGGAAACGTGTCCAGGCTGGCCTCCCCCTTCCCCTGCACTGAATCGTGTGAAGCCACGCTCAAACAGCTTATTCTCTCCCCCTCCCATCCACGCCTGCGGAGCCTGCGGCACGACGGCGCAGACGCTTCTGGCAAGCCGGGCGGCTGTCTAGGCGGTTTGTCCAGGGGCCCTGGTTGCCCGGGTGCCAGGGCATCGTCGGCCATGCCAGGCACGCGCTGGCGCTCAGCCACTTCACTCAGCCCAGCCGCTCGGCTCCTGCTGCCGTCCCCTTCCCCGGGGCCGTTGGGGAGGGCCGAACGGCTGCCAGTATTCAAATGGCTCCATCGGCTGTTGGTGTTCACAGTTGAGGGGTCCGGGCAGGCAGTTTCTGGGGGCGAGAAAAGGCTCGGTGCCCCTGGGGCAGGTCTCCAAGGGGTCGACCGACCCGCGCTCGCAGGTGGACAGGGACTCGCAGGCGGACAGTGGCTCGTGGGCGCTTGTGACCACAGGGTCCTGAGCTGGCGCATGCGGGTGATCCAGGAAGGGTCATCGGCCGATGGATCCCCACCTTGCGTCCCAAACGGAACGCCAGGTAGCAAGTGTCCTGGGTCTGCTGGATCAGCCAGCGCTGGTGGGGGAGCGCCACTTGGTGCCCCTGCGGGTCTAGTTTTCAGAGGCAAAGGGCCAGCAGCCACCGCAGCAGGTGCAGGAATGAGAGAGCCGGTTGGTGAAGCAGGGGTCATTCCGGGCACGACAGACAGACGAGGAGGGGGGGGCGCGCCCACGCCGGCAGTCAAGCCGGGTGGGTTTTCGAGGACTGTTGATCCCGGTTGGTGGAAATGGGAATGGGCAGTCGAGCCGGGTGCATTGGTAGGGGTGTCCCCCGGCCGAGCAGCCGAGGGTGGCGTGGAAGGAATCGTGCTGACCACCCCCCACCGAACATGGTGATCTCGTCGATGGCCCCTCCCTCTTGTGTTAGCATCCCCACTCCCCTCAGCAGCCTCTTCACCACGGCCCCCCTGGGGGACGCAAGCTGTCGCCATCCCGACAACCCGGCCAGGGGCCACAAGGCCCACTCCCTCGGATACTATAGCGCTTGGTCCGCCAGTCACTGTAGGCCTCGGGCCTTCGTCCATGATCCCTCTCCCCAGACCCTCCCCCACGGCCCCTCTCGGCTCACCACCCCCTGTCGCTGCCCCAGCGATCGTCGGGGCGGATGCCCCAGTGTGCACCGTCAGACCATCAATCGGACCAAGCCAAGCGCCCATGGAGAGGCGACGGTCTGTTGGGGCCACCGGAAAAGGGGCCACCGGGGGACCCTGAGGGTGCCACCACGGCATGTTCGCCGGACTAGTGCCCGCGTCCGGCCGCCAGCCCCGCTGCCAGCCCCTCACCCAGCTCCTGCCCCAACCCTGGGGGTAGTCCGTCCCCTGCAGGTCCCTGTCCGCCCCCCTGGGTTCGTCCATGTCTGGCTCCCAGAGCACCGCCCCGATCTCCCTCTCCCTCTCCCTCACCTCCCTCTCTCGTTCCCTCATTTCCCTCTCCCTCTCCCTCATTTCCCGGTCCATCAATTCGCTCTGCCTCCCCATCTCCCACAAATCCCGCCTCTCCATCAACCGATCCCTCTCCAGGATCGGCTCCGTCCGCCTCTCCCTGTCCCTCTCCCTCGACCTCTGAGCGTACATCTCCCAGTCGCTTGGCCCCCGCCGCTCCATCAAAGGGTCCAGCACCCACTCACTCGCCCTCAACCTCGCCTCGTCTGTCCCCCAACCCCCATCCCATAACAACCTCTCCCCCCCCCTCTCCCGCTCTCTTTCCCTCTCCCTCTCCCGCTCTCTTTCCCTCTGACTCTCCCGCTCTCTTTCCCTTTCCTGCTCCACCACCCTCTCCCTCGCCCACTCCCTGCCCCGCTCCCTCCACCCACCCGTTCCCCCTGCAACCCCTCCCCCCGACTCACGCCCGTCCGCCCCCGGCCAAAATAGCTCCCTCCCCCTATCCCCCTCGCCCCCCCTTCCGATGACATCGCTCATCAGTCCCCTTGGCCCGGACGCTGCCGCCCCTCCCGCAACACCGGCACACCCAGCCAATGCCCCATTGCCACCGCTGCCAAGGGGCCCAGTCAGTTCCTCATTACCAGCACCAGCAAGGCGCTCAGCCAAAGCAGCATTACCGCCATCACCCCCGGTCGGGCCAGCCAAGGTGGCAGCACTGGCAGCACCATCCCCGGGGGGGGCAGCCAATGCCGCACCACCAGCACGGGGGTTACCAGCAGCGGCACGGCTCCGTGACAGCGCCAGCGCAGCACGCCGCTCCGCCAACGACCCCACTCGCGCCAGCATGTGGGCCATGGACCTCAGACGCTCGTGGGCGTCCAGCACCAGGGATAACAGCTGGCGAAGGAGATCTACCTCCTCCGCCAAGGACAACCCGTCATCCAGAACGTCGCCACCCCCGACCGCGTCTGGCCTACCTTGCCCCCCCTCAGCCCCTAAGCCTCCCAGTGCCAGCCTTGCCCTTGTTGGTCCTGCCAACGGCGCTGCCTCCATGACCGCCGGCGCCAAACTTCCCACCGTGCTGTCATTATCCCTGGCAGCCGCAAGGGCCCCCACGACTGGAGCAGAGCCAGCCGCAGGACCTGGAGGATGGGCACGAGCAGGCATGGGAGCAAGAGCAGGAGCAGGTGCCCATGTAGGAGCGGTCAAAGGAACAGGGGCAGGGGCGAGAGCAGGAGCGTCCCCACCCCCAACTGTCATGATCGGAACATCCGTGGCACCCGCCGCGATCATGATGTCATCGTCCGCCACGATCCTGATACCATCCTCCTCCACGACGTCACCACCGCCACCCACCAAAGGATGCTCACCACCACCACCCGCCACATCAATACCACCCGCCAACGTGCTCAGATCGCCAACTGGCGGGTCACCGGCGGCCGCGCCACCACCAACATCCGTCACTGCCACGTTCTCCCCCTCCCCAAATACAACATCCCACAATGCGCCCGTCCCCTCTCCCCCTGATTCTACCCCCCGCACCCCCCCCCCGCCACCAGGGGGCTCCAACCTTCCACCTCCCCACCCCGCCACCCCTCCAACCATCATGCTGGCTCCCACAACCGCTCCTCCCTCCGTCAGGCCCGGCCCCGGCTCCAAAACAGCCATCATGCTCGCTCCCTCGTTGGCCAATGGGCTGCCAGGCCGGCCTAATCTCGCTCCTGTTCCTGCCACTTCCGGTGACACTGGCCTTTCGAATTGCGG
The DNA here is from genome assembly GCA_009746045.1 of Mesostigma viride. Lineage (NCBI taxonomy): Eukaryota > Viridiplantae > Streptophyta > Mesostigmatophyceae > Mesostigmatales > Mesostigmataceae > Mesostigma > Mesostigma viride. The sequence continues at coordinate 977,786 of RPFO01000744.1, read as the reverse complement.
CACAGGTGTCCCCTCGTACACCGGTGAGGGCGTCCTTGCTAGATCCACGAGCATCAGCATTCCATCGTACTCAGGAGAGCCAGATCCTTCCAAGTCCGATAGATTTGGAATCCTCCCATCCATCTCCATGGTCCCGTCCGGTGCATCCGTGGGCACATCGGCCTCATCAGATACCGCCACATCAGGCGCACCCACCGCAGCTGCCTCTCCATTAGCAGATGGCATCCTGACGACTGCCGGATATGCCCCCGCCCCTGGCGTCCTGACTACACCAGGCATGTCCTCCGCGCCCCCTGGTCCTGTTGCGGATGGCAGGTTTTCCACCGGTGACAAGTCAACTGTTGGAGCACGGGATTCTTCCACCACATGAAGTGCTGGCGACCATCCCCCTTGCGCAGCGGTGTCAACAGGCACGTCACCAGCGGCGGTTCTCGATTCTGGCAGCCGAATCCCTGCCAGCAATTGCACTCCTGGCAAAGCCACGTTGACAGCTGGCACATGCACCGCTGGCACTCCCCTAGATGGCATCGCCATGGGGGGCAACTGCACCGCCGGCAAGTCCACCTCCATTGACTCCAACCCCATCGTCCGTCCCCCCCCTGCCGCCCCTGCCGCATCGGTGGCCACCGCGCTGCCACCTGGCAGCCACCTGCGCACCGAATCTTTCCTCTCCAAAAAAAATTCAAGAGCGTCGAGACCCAGGGCCTGGGGCGGTGCCGGACTCCCTGGAAGTCCGGGCTGGATCCCGCGGGTACTCCCAGGAAAACTATCGTTAGCAACACCGTCCCCGTCACCGATGATGTCAACATCAACATCACCACCGTCACGGTCACCCTCGACGTCGACACCCCGTCGCTGGGCATGCGGCAGCCCTTCACGATCCTGGGGCACCCTCCGGCCTTGCCCGTCGCGGGCAATACGTGTGCGCACCCCCCCTTGCCTCGCGCCCCTCACCGACCCCTCTGCCCACGCTTCAACTGCAGCAGCCTCCCCGGCCGCCCCATGATTCCTGCCACCCTCAGCGGTGGCCGTGACTGCGGTGGTCGCAGCCGTGGTGGCAGCAGCCGTAGCGTCGGCGGTGGCGGTGGTAGCAGAAGCCGTAGCGACAGTGGCGGGGGCAGCAGTGGTGGCGGCGGTAGGGACGTAGGTACCAGGGGGAGTCAGGGTAATCGCGGCAGCAGGACTTGCCGTGGTTGTTCGGGGGGTCATGGTGGCAGGGGTGGCAGCGATGCCCCCCTCCCTGTCACCGCCCACCAACCGCGTCAAGATCTCCCTGACCGCCTCCGCATGCGTCGCATCCGTCGTCCTGCCAGCTGCACCCCGACTTGCAGCCGGCATGGGAGCCGTGTCCCCGCCAGCGGGACCCCCACCAGCAGAAGACCGGGCCATCCCTTCCCCGGTAGCCGGAGCCATGGACCTGGCAGCCCTTGATCCACCGGCACTGGCCCCGGCAGCCGCGATTCCGACAGCAGTAGACCCGGCCGCAGCCCCCCCAGTGGCAGTATCCCTGGCGGCAATAGACTCGGTGGGAGCTGATCCAGCACCCGCACAGCCAGCAGGAATAGACCCCACGGCAGTAGAAATGCTGGCGGCAGGAATAGACCTATCAGCAGAACTAGACCCGGGGGCAGTAGACCCGGCACCCATCCCCCCATCCACTGTCGCCCGGTCCCGTCGCTGCGCCCCAACCACATCCCGATCCCTCCGCGTCCTCGCGGACATCAGCGAGCGGAGGGTCCCGTCCATTCCAGCAGCTGTCGCGCGCGTGGCCAAGGGCCCGCCGTTTTCAGGAGCACCGTTGAGCGCCTCTAATTCCGACAACTGGGAGAGCACCCTGCGGGCGAGCGCCTCCAGCCCAGGGTTGTCCAAGTCTGAAACCAAGTCCCGATACAGCTGGGACCTCTGCTCGCCCCGCAGCGCGGCCGCACGTTGCATGGGAGAACCCCGCTCTTCACCCGAGTCGCCGTCCCCTGCCGCACGCGCCGCGGGAGACCGCCAGGTCCGACGCTCCGACGAGGGCGTGGGCGGGGTCATCCGCTCCGCGATGTGCACGGTGGACCGCTCGGAACGACCCGTCAGTGCCCCCACCACAGCCTGTTCCTGACCCCCTTCCACTTGTCCGCCGTCCCCTGCTTCTTCTCGAACCCCCAGAGAGAGCCGCCGACGATGTCCTCCTCCTGCTGGGGTCCCGGACTGAGCGGGCGGGGTGGTGCGCTCCGAGAGAGCCGATGATGGCTGCGGGGGAGACAGCCCTGGGAGACCCTGGGCTTGGCTACCTCGCGCATGCCTCCCACGAACCCCCATCCTCTCAAGGATGTAGCGGGAGAGGCTCGAGAGGCTCGTGGGGACGGAATCCAGGGAGGCACGGGTGGTGCCGGATGCCAGCGGAGGAGAAGGGTCAGCCCCCATGGCACTCGGTGGTCTACCCAACATGGTGGGGGGTCGACCGCCAACACTGGCAATCAATGGATCGACCGTATTCGTACCAGGAGGACCACCCACCCGAGCATCCGGTGGACTACCCATGGCGGTGGCGCACTGGGGCACGTTGCTGGTGCCCCGGCTACTGCTTGCTCCTCCGCTGGTGGCCGCGGATGGAATCTGCGGATTCTCGTCGGCGCCGATGGCGGGGGGACTGCTCCTGCCGGCAGCTCCTTGTGCGGCACTGCTGGCACTGGTGGTAGCGGTGTTAGGATTGCTGGGTCTGGCCACGTCTTGCCGAGTGCCAGGTCTGCCATTGATTTGTGGGGTGCTGGGTCGGTCATTCGCCTGGGGGGTGCTGGTTCTGGCCGCTGCCTGCGGTGTGCTGGCGTCGCCTGCTAGCTCCTCTTCCAACCAATCTTGCAGGGACATCCGCCGGCCACGCCGGCTCCTGCCACCCCCAGGTCTACTAGTACTGCCGCCCACATGGCTACTGCCATACGTGAAGAGGCCCGCCAGCCCTGGCAGGTAACACGTGCACCCGCGCGGATGCAAGCGGCAACTCCCGGGCGCCGCGGCAGGGCTGCCAGCCCCGGGCCTGGCCCCTGGCGTCACGGCATTACTGGAACCGGCGTTACCAGCATTAACATCGGATGCGCCGGCGTCGTGAGCACCGTCTTTTGCAGGCGCTAAAGCATTGGGGGACCCGGCGTTACTGGCGCTGGCACCCGGGGCAGCAGCAGCATCGGCATCAGCATCGGCAGCACGGGCATTATGGGCATTGGCATTATGAGCCGGCGCTGCTGCACCGCCAGGTGGACCAGCATGGTTAGCATTTCCAATAGCCACCGATGCAGCAACATGATTGGCAGAACTGGCGTTAATAGCATGCACATCCCGTGCAGTAGTAGCAGGGGGGGAACCGGCATCCGGAGCATTAGCCGCCGGTACGGCGGCAGCATTACCAGAATCGGATGCCACGGCTGTCGCAACTGCCGTCGCTGTCCCCCCAGCCGCTGCCAGCGCCTGCAACGCCTGTGCCAGCAGACCCTCTCCCCCGGACCGCGTCATCACGGACCTCAATGGCCCTGCCAGGGTGCCGCCAACCGCACGGCGAGGGGGCGTGGTGCGTGAACGGGCCCCTGGGCTTGCACGATTGCTTTCATCGTAGCTAGAGGCCAGAGGTCGCATCGACGTGGGCGGCGTGGTTGTAGACCCCGGGGGGGGGTTGCCACTTTCCACGGGTGGCGTGGTTGCTGCTGCGGGTGGCGTGGCTGTCGCAGGTGCGGCAGGGAGAATGGCTGTCGTTGCAGGTGGCGCTGTCATCAGGGCAGATGCAGCGGGAGGTGGCGCCGTTGCCGCGGATGCCAGCATTGGGGCGGTATGGCCCCGGGTGCAGCGGGGACGGCTCGCGCGTGCCAGAGCGGGAGACAAAGCCCCGTTGGCGTTGGCGTTGCCATTGGCGTCGGCGGTGGTGTTAGAATTGCCATTACCATTGCCCTTTGTGTTGACATTGGCATTGCCGCTCGTATTGGCATTGTTATCGTAATGAGTGTTGGCGTCGGCACTGGCACCGCGGTCACCGCGACTGCCGCTCGCTGCATTGCCTTCTGGACCAACTGCTGGCCTCTCCCCGCCCATCCCGCTCATGTGCCGTGCCGCTCGCGCAAACCGTGTACGCATCGCCAGGCTTGCACGGGCCGCCTTTAAGCCCTGGGTCCTGGCCGCCGATGGACCGCCGCCATCACCATTGTCGTTGTTATTGTTGTCGTTGTTGTTATTGTTGTTGTTGGTGGTGGTGGCGCGGTGGTCCATGTGATTGTTGTTGTTGCGGATAACAGTGGTATGATTGTCGGCGCGGGCGGTGGCATCATGGTTGTCCGGAATCCGCAGATACGACGAACGCAAGGGACGCATAACCTGGCTAAGACGAGGCCCCTGCCCGTCCGCACCCATGACCTCCCTCTCCCGTCTCCTCTCATTACCTCTGGCATCTGCACCTGCAGCCCCAGCGCCTGTGCCAACTGCCGCACCGCCCGCACCTCCTCCCCCAACCACACCTGATTCGCCCATGCCTTCCGCGTCCCCAACCCTTGAAACACCCCCACCCGCGCCCCCATGCGAACTGGCATCCTTCTCCGCACCCCCCTGCATGCGCCCAGTTTGCCTCCTAGTCACTCGGATGGCCAGCCGGCCAGATGGGCCACCCCGCCCACCACGAGGGCTATCCAGACCGCCACGCCCAGTGTCCCCGTCAACCACCGGTGACTGTGCCTGCCTGCCACCCGTAAGCTCCGACCAGAGCTCCTCCAGGCTGGGATGCCGCCCTGGCCCTGCCCGGCTCGCACCGCCAAGTGACGACCGCCAGTACTCACGGGGATTGCGCCTCCTCAAAGCAAGGAGTTCTCTTTCCGCCCGCGCCAGCTCCCGCCGTCCCTCGTCCAATGGGACTCGGACGCGGTCCTGATCTGCGGCTGCGCCTGCTGGCCCTTGCCCCTGTGCTAGGCTTTGTGTCGCACCCTGACCTGCCCCCTGGGCCCCCCTTTGCTCTTGCCCATGTCCTTGCCCTTGCCCTTGGCGGTCAGGTAGGGCGATGCGTGGCGAGCCACCAACCGTAGGGGAACCATTTCTTACCTCCAAGATTTCCACAGGGGAGGCCCTCACCGTGAGGCACGGTTCATCCCCCCCCACTCCCCTCGCCCCTGTTGGCACCCGCAGGCCAGTGCGAGTGGGTTGTGGCGGATGCTGGGTCTCAAGTGTCCCCCCACCCCCCGCCGAGCCGCCCTCCCCTGAAGCCCGGCCCACTCGATCTGCTTGCCTCCTGAGTGACGGATGCTGGGTCCCTGTAGGTGACGGATGCTGGGTCCCTGTAAGTGACGGATGCTGGGTGCCCGTGAGTGACGGACGCTGGGTGTCAGGTGACCCCAGCGCTGCATCCCGGCCACCGCCAGCGTCCTGCCAATATGCCCTTGCCAGTGACGCGTACCGTGTCTGCCTCGCAAGCTCGGCTGACCTCCTCAGTGCCGGGTGGTTTGGGCTCTCGGGCGCCCCTACCGCTGCCTCTGCTGGCCTCGCAAGTGACGGGTCTGGGTTGGCAGGCATCCCCGTTGTTTGCTCACCTGGTCTTGGGAGTGTGAGTGACGGATGCTGGGTGTCCGCCGTACGCCCCCTCGCCGCCGATTCTCGGAACAGCTGATCCCGCCATACCCTCGAGCCAGGCCCGCCGGCCGCCGGTCTCGCGCCATCCCTTTCCATCGCGACAAAAGCGGCATCCAGGATGGAACCCGGGTAGGTCGGGTCCGGCCCCCCCTCCAGTGGTACATCATCCGGCTGAGTTAGGTCCATCAGCTGAGGGGTCGCGAAAGCATCCATCGGCGGAAGCCTCAAATCCCTCAAGATGGGATCCGCAGAGGGGGGTTGCCTGGTCCCCGCCATGTGAAGGGCACCCCCGAGGCGCAACGCGTCGGAATTTGCTGACCTGGCGGTTTGCACCGCCTCGGCCAGCTGGCGCGCGTGCTGGCGGTTTCGCGCGTGGGCCTGCTGCAGCCTATGCTCGATCGCGCCGCGCCACAGCGCCTCTTGCGCACGCAGCCGTGCCATGCGCACCGAATGGGGGTCTGAAGGCCCAGCCCCCGGGCCCCCTGCCGCCCTTGTACCAACACCTGCCCCTGCCCCTACCCCTGCTGCGCCCCCTGCCCCTGCGCCCCCTGCAGCCCCCAACCCCGCCCCTGCAACACCCCCTGCCGCTGCACCAGTCGCCGTCCCAGCTGTTGCGCCGGCCGCCGCCCCGTCTGCTGTGCCATCTGCCCCTCTCTCGCCTAGCAGCAAGGCCCTCGCCCGTGCGAGCTGCGCATTTGCGGCGGCGTCCACCAACGCAGCGTGCCGACGGGCAGCAGCCGCTCGCACGTCCAAGGCGTTGCTAGGGTATGCGGTGGCGTTGGCCGCGTTGGTGCGTGCCGTGGCATTAATGGCCGCGGTGGGCGTCCTCGGTCCGGTAGCATCAGGAGCGTGGCGGGGTTGGGCACTGTCTTGGAGGGCTGTACGGCGCCAGTGATGGTTGAGGAATTCAGAGAGACGAAGGGCAGCGTGGGCGTGTCTCTCGTGCGGCGCCGGGGGGGGTTCTTCCCGGCCACCCGGCGGGGTATTCGAATACGGGTTGGCGAACGGCCAGATCCGGGTAAAAGGGTTTCCTCCGGCACCGACGGCAGGAGTTGGGGGTGTCGCGGGCAGGGTACCCCACGTGTCGCGGCACACGGGGCACCTGCGGTGGCTGTGAAGCACGGACGCCTCGATGCACTTGAAGTGAAAGCTGTGCCCGCACTCGCCGGTGAAGAGGGCCGTGCCGACCCGCCGGTGTTTCCGTTGCGAGCCGGATGGGTCAGAATTCACGGATAGTCCAAGAGGCTCGAGACATATCGGGCAGGTGTCTGTGCTTGGGCCCGCCGCGTCGCCGTCGGCCTCCTTGGCGTCGTCCTCGTGTTCTCGTTTGCGACTGGAGCTAGGGCCGGGATCATCCCCACCTTGTCCCGCCGGGAGGCCGGGACTGGACATGCTACCTTAATTACGGCGGGCTATGCTTCATGCCCAACCAGGATGCGTCCCGGGAAAAAAAGTCCTCGTAAGGCTCAGAAAAGGGTATTTTTCACGCGGCAGTCGCCCGCTGCTCCCGATAACGAGCAAATTAATCAAGCCAGTCGACCCCATGGGCCACTACAGAAAGAACGCTGGTCAATTAACAAATTGCTGGGAAATTATGACATCCAAAGCAAATTTGTTTCTTCTCCGTGACATTCTCCGTGGCTTCTTGAAGCCTTTAGCAGGATGCCTCTTCGTTCCTGTCACCGAGTCGAATATGAAGCCAATTATCTTTGTCCTGGCCTCGTGACACGACGTGGACTCTGGATGAGTTTCCAGTTTCCAGTTTCCAACCTTCACTGTCACTTGTCAGGTTTACTTCTGGTCGAAAAACGTCGCGAAGAATTCCTTTCCCGCAGCAGTTACTTCGGCATGTGTCACAAGGATTTTTTTTGTTGATAATTTTCTCGTTGAAGGAGGATATTATGAAATTTTGCTTCAAATAATTGGTCGTAACAAAAAGATATTTTTACTTTCCGCCAATAATTAATCTCCAGAAGTACTAATTGTCCATTTTATCCAGTTCTTTCCCATCTGTTGTTGACTTGTTGCCCATGTGCGGCGTGGGCAACAACAACAACAACAACAACAAGCCGGTTCTTTCCGGCCACTAGAGAATCTCTGCTGCCCATGTGCGGCGTGGGAATTTTCCGGGTAAATGGGTATTTTTATTAACCAATAGGAATATCATTAGGTGAAGAGGTACCACGTATCGACCAGCTGGTTACCCTCTGAGGGCCCATGTGCGGCGTGGGAATCAAGCCAAGGGCAAGTTGTTGTTTGTTGTTGTTGTTGTTGCCCACGCCGCACATGGGCAGTAGAGATTTAAAACGCCGGGCAAGACGTGGCAAGACGCGCCGCACGCGATCTTGCCTGTTGTGACCCGTTACTTAGTTAGTTAGTTGAATCCCACGCCGTACATGGGCAGTTTTGATCCGTAATATGTACGTAATGGATCCAACAACAACAAGGGTATGGATCGATTGCAACTCCGATGATGCAACCGTCCACATCACAGTGCCCCGATGGTACCACCGATACTGAATACATCCGGCCCTCACGTTTGTTGCTTTCTGACGACAGTATCCGGCCCTCGGCCACTACAGATTCTCTGCTGCTCATGTGCTGCGTTGAGTTTTTTCCCGCGCCGGTGGTCCGACAGGGTTGAATAGTGGACACAACTCATTTCCCCTCTCACCTCTTTGGTCCATAATTGGCTAATAAAATATACCCATTTCCCCGAAATAGTGGACACAACAACAAATTTTTTTCGGGGAAATGGGAATATCTTATTAGCCAATCAAGTAACGTGCGTGTTTGCAACTTGCCCGTTGAAACTCTACGGCGGAGCCAATTTTCGGAAGAACCTCACCCTTATGCTTGCAAATTCGGGACAAATTCGGTGGATGGATGGATGGATGGATGGATGGATGGATGGATGGATGGATGGATGGATGGATGGATGGATGGATGGATGGATGGATGGATGGATGGATGGATGGATGGATGGATGGATGGATGGATGGATGGATGGATGGATGGATGGATGGATGGATGGATGGATGGATGGATGGATGGATGGATGGATGGATGGATGGATGGATGGATGGATGGATGGATGGATGGATGGATGGATGGATGGATGGATGGATGGATGGATGGATGGATGGATGGATGGATGGATGGATGGATGGATGGATGGATGGATGGATGGATGGATGGATGGATGGATGGATGGATGGATGGATGGATGGATGGATGGATGGATGGATGGATGGATGGATGGATGGATGGATGGATGGATGGATGGATGGATGGATGGATGGATGGATTGACGGATTTTCATCCCCTATTCCTATGTTTTCTCACGTGTACGGCCTTATAAGCTTCGCCAATTCTGGCGAACCTAACGGTTCTTCCGAAAATTGGCTCCGCCTGATTATAAGGGGAAATGGGTATATTTTATTAGCCAATTATGGACCAAAGAGGTGAGAGGGGAAATGAGTATCAGCGAATCCTAATGAAGGTGGGCACACACACGTGTGGCGGTGACAGGTGAAAGGCTAATAGGGCGCGTTATTAGACCAGGGAAGCCATTGGACCCCGCGAGCAATGTCGCCATGAGGCATACTGGTGAATACCTGATTACGGCCCAGTAGATCATGAAAAAGCTGGAGCGGGCTGGGCTTGTCGTTGGGCCCTGGGTCCCACACCCTGTGTTGTTCCTGAGCTAACAGCCCGAGTAGCGGCGCATAGCCGCATTCGGCACTGATAGGTATATAAAGCGCCGGACTACGCCGCCGCGGGTATATTCCTCGCGGACCTTAAAGACTGTCTCGTTGCGTATGGTCCAGATCGCGTATAGCATAGTAGTGCGTAGCCATATCCATTCTGCTTGGGAAACTGAAAGCTCGGTCCCTGGTGTGCCAGCAATACCGAAAATGATGGTACGCACGCTAATTGGGAGAGTGGGTGGCGATGCCGTCCATGCGGCCCAGATGTTAATGAGCCACGTCCAAACCCCGGCCCAGGGAGATTACAGTAAAGAAACCTGTGCTCAATGGTTTCACTAGGGTGCGTGCACAGGCATGATGCATCATGACCAAAACGCTCATGGAGCGTAGCGCAGACCCCTATCGCCCTAGCTATGCATCAAAAGATGTTGTACATCAGTGGCCCTGCGGTCCACGAGAGGGTGGTCTACCGCCAGGGTAATCATCTTAACCCAAGTGTAGCCCGGCCAATGTATTCCCCAGCGGGCTCGGCCCGGATGGGGCTGATGGTACGTATGCAACAAGATATCATAACCCCAATCTGCGGTGTACTCAAAGATACATTTGCTGGTTCTGATGTCCCCCTTGGTTAAGACCCATCCAAATTCAACCGGGTCCAGATGTAGTAGATCGAGCCGTGTGTTGCCCACGTGTAGCCATGTAATGCTCTCAACCGGGGATAAGGGGTCCGGCTGGATCATGCAAGATCTTGGCACAGACCATGGGACTACGCGTATGCGGTGACACTGGGAAGCTGGCGTGTACGCATATAAGGTGGACAGTTGATACAGACACCCATTGTGGCCAGAAATAGCTTCCAGCAGTTGTAGTTGGAGCCCCTCATGTGGCAGAACCGTCACGACTAAACGGCCTTGCACGCAGGCGTGACTCCGTCGGCGTAGAAGCTAACCCAGTCGCCGGTTATAATTGGCTTGCGTGGGGCAGTCATCAATGCATGCCACGCAGCTGGTATCGCACTTATAAGAGTTTGCCACGCTTGCAGGGAGGGCATGTGGGAGACCCAAGTGCTGACCTCGTCGTAGCGGCTGAGCCGTCGATACGTAGCGCCGTGCCCCAGGTAGAGGTCCAGCACCCTGACAATCGGCGGTGACGCGCGCAGAAAGCCATCATACGGGTTGTGTCCGTGGAGAGTGCCGAGGGGCTTGTTAGTAGCGTCTGTGATTAAGTCATTAACCCTTAAACTGTACTGAGTCCGTTTTCGTGGCGCCAGTTGAACTCGCGCCACTCTAACGGACTGAGTTTGTGGCAGAACCAGGCGCCGCGCCAATAATAATTTAACGGTCAAACCTGGGGGGATCGAAAGATCTAGACGCAAGCTACGCCTGGCACTATTCAGACCGTACTTTGGACAATTGGCCAGGGAGATATGCTTGAGCAAAGTTAGGGGGGTACCATGGTCTAACGGGACCGACGTGCATGAAAAATATTGACGCGCACGGCTATGGCGGTGCACACAACTGACTGGTACGAGAGAATGGCTTGACATAACGGACTCAAATTTTGTAGGCATGATTTTTAGGTCATAAAAACGTTATACCCCTAGCCATGGAACGTTTGAAGATGCGTAGATGGGTCTCGGGGTGCTGGTAGGCGCAGCAAAACATGTTAGCGGCCAGGCGGTGACAGTGCGAGTGCTGCATGTTGCTAGGCGGAAATTTTCGAGATATTTGCGCATGGATAAACGTTTGACGTTGTTACCAACCAGATTTGCTGGAACTGGCAGCCAGGAAAGGCTCGAGGCTACGTCCATGAATCGGGCGTGCTGGCTCCCGCAGGAAAGGTAATCTGCTGTTCCGACCTGGTACGTTCTAGCCTCCTACCGTGTTCCGTTAACCGTATCTGGTTGTATTATCGTTTATAACTAATATCAGGGTTATAACCGAGGGCTTGTGATCGTCATTTTGTTGTTTTGCTGCCTGTAAGCATCGGCTTGTCATGGTTGTGGAATACCATCAGGTCAAGCAGATTGTAGACCATGTTTGGTCGCTGTTAGCTGAGGCTGCAACGGAAATAGCGTGATAACGGTTGGTATTGGTTAGTAGTATGGTAACGTTGATTACCCAATGCTTTTCCTGGCTAAAACAGCCCGAGACAAGTTCTTTTCTGACCAGTTTCAGGCATGGCTTCTTGTTTTGCTGGCCAACGCCCACCTTCTTATATTGCAGTCCATTGCATGTGACAAACATGGAGATACCCAATACCTGTTTGCATGGAAGCATTACCAACTTGTTCCTTTTGTTTTCTTCATTGTTGCAAAGAACGTGGAGGTGTTTTGTCATTCATTTGGTGCGTTAGTGATGTAGCTCCTTGCCAGCCCTTTGACGCGTGCTTGAGGCCTTGATATGAGCCTTTCACCTATTGTTTAGCATGGTCTTGTGTCTTATATGCTGGGCATGATGTTTGCATTGCTTTTGTTGCCATCTAGTTGTTGTTTTGTGCCACTTTGGGATAGTAAACCTATGCGGTAGTGCTAGCAACCGTCCCAAAATAACTTGCACCGTTATAACGGCCTGAGCTATTTTGGGCTGTTTGCTAGCTAGCCTGTGCAGTTCTGTGGCATTTCATGTTTTGAAAGCATTGATGGCATGCCTATGATTATGATAAACTGCCTTTAAAAGGCCAGGGCCAACTGATTTGTGTAAATGGTCGATAATGCATTATATATGTCTCCAACCCCACGTGCACTGTACCCCCCTGGGGGGGGCGCTATTTATAGCTCATGTGGGGCATGCATATATGACCAACCACATGTCCCCAGTGTTATTTGATATATAAGCATGCTTCCTTCCAAGGGTGGGCCAGAAAATATTATTTGGCTAGATACTCTCGTACTTACAAAGATACCCCAACTCAGTCCGTTACGGTGGTTCCAGTTCAGACAGTTGAAGGGTTAAAAAAGAGTGGCTGCCGTGCCACCTCCTCTCGAGTAGTAGGAAAGACTAGGCGACCCGGCTTGAGCTTATTGTAACCTGTCCATATGCGCTGCCAGTACCATGGGAGTCCTTTGTACGAAATAAGGGTACTGCCCAGTATGCCCGCCCCCAGTTGCCACGAGGTGCCACTAGCATGGGTGGAAAGAGAGGCTAGCGTTTCACGTGCAAGCATGCAGCCAGGGTGTGTGTTAACTCCCATAAAAACGGATATCACTTGTTTAGCATACAGCGACCACAGACGCCATTGTATGTTGTGGAGCCCGAGGCCCCCGTGCACCCATGACATGAAGGACATCTCTCTGTTGATCCATCCGTGGACCGTGTGGGAGATTAAGCCTTTCTGTTTCCAGACAAAATTGCTGCCAAGGCGTTGGATGAGCTGTGTGGTGGCATCATTGGGTGGGTGTGCTTGGCAATAATACAAGACCTTAGAGAACAACAGTTGGTTGACGATCAGGGTTCGCCCTCGTAGGCTCATGCGGTGGACGGCCCCCCAGCGCCCTGCGGTAAGGAGAACGCCTGCAAGCTTGCCCACGTGGTTGGTTTCATCATACATTAATTAATTAATTAATTAAACTCGTGCTCCCGTTGGGGAGTCACGGAGCACCGAAGTGCTTTTAATCCCTGTGTGTGCACTACAGGAGAAAGGGCAGAGACCCCCAGTCTCCTTCATGCCAAAGGCATGCCACAGCTGCAATCGGGCGCGGCTAGCTAAAAGGACAGGCTAACGAAATCATACATGAAAGAACGTTGTTCAGCCAAGCGTCCCTCGGGTGTGCAGCCGACGGATGGGACAATTGTGCAAAAGGTGGTGATCCCCCGGCTTGACCCAGGTCACAGCCAGGTTGGGGAGGGCGTAGCGTAGGGTGTTGGTTTTGCCGATATGCAGTCCCGTGGACTTGAGCACATTGCATCGTCAGTTGTTGTGTGGCAACAGAATAGGTAGTGATATTATCCATGACAGCATGCACTTCAGGCAGAGAGATACAAACATTTGTTGTGTCATCCACATAAGCCGTTTGGAATATACCTTTACCGTTACCTGTCGGGAAGCCCCGAATGCGAGGATCGTTCTGGTGTAGCCAGTAGAGTCCTGCGTGGGCCAGGAGAAATAGCGGAATAGGGGACATGCAATCTCCTTGTGGTAGCGATCGTGAGCTAGCGCCGGTCGCTGACTTGTGTCCGTCTATTAGTAAATACCAAGCCAGGGATTTGATCATACCCATAATGACGGTCATGAGTTGTGGGCCAAATCCTAGTGCGGTTAGAATGTGTTCTAGGTATTCCCAGCACATACGGTCAAAGGCTTTTTCAAAATCCCAGAACAATATGAAACCCTCTATATCGTCGCGCCAGGCTTTTTCCACAATGTCCATGACGGATGAGGGTAATGCTGTCGTTGATGTGGAGATTGGCCCTAAAGCCCACTTGCTCCGGACCAATGAGGAAGTCTAGGACGGTGTATAAGCGTCGTTGGATTATTTTACTGATGATTTTGTACGCTACCGTAAGGAGACGGATTGGGCGGTAGTTTTTCCATAGAGTCTTGTCTCCTTTTTTGTACAGTAAGATAAGCGCAGATTCAGCCCATCTGCCGCTCACCTTACCGTGCCGCCAAATTTCAAGAATACATTCGTAAAAATGCTCCGCCTGATTATGGACCAAAGAGGTGAGAGGGGAAATGAGTATCAGCGAATCCTTAATGAAGGTGGTCACACACTGGTGTGAAGGTGACAGGACACAACAACAACAAAAACATTACAACGACACCTACGGTCCGGATATGTACGGTGTGGTGCGGCGTGGGCTTCAACTAACTAACTAACGGTCTGGATCTGCGCAGCTTTGGTCGCCCGTAGAAAGTTACTGCACCGACAAGGTACTGACGTGCTTTTCTGAATGAAACTTCAACGTGCCTTGCCACGGAAAACTTCGCCATGGCTACCACGGGCCAGGAATTTTAACATGAGAAACACCAGTAACCCCAGTATGTTTCACTGCATGCCAATTCGTTGGGCGTTTGCTCGAGGGGTGACCGACAACCCATGAGTTAATAACTTTGTTTAGCAGCGCGTGCCTCGCTGCTGCAGTCTGCACTAGGATGGATAAGCCACATGTCCCCCGATACTATCAAAAGGAGCTATGCGACATAGCAACTCGTGAATCGGTCATTGCCTTCCTTCCGACTGGGACCGGGAAAACCCTCGTGGGATGCATGGTGATAAAGAACAAGCTGGGGGAAGAGGCCATGCGGTAAGGATAACCCGAGGAGGAGATGACGGCGTGCTGATTCCTTCATGAGTGGGACCTGTTCATTCGTTGATTAGGCCGCTGATCACTTGCAGAAGCCGAAACGAGGGTAGTCTGAATTCTCAAGTGTTATGCTGCACACCCACCTGGTCGCCGCTCGCGAATGGCAGGGAAAAGGCCCCAGGCGAGAAGGGCAGGGTGTGCGTGTTTCTCGCCCCCACCAAAGCGCTGGTGCACCAGCAATGGATGTATATTCGCTCCAATTGCGACTCTCGGGCTGGGTGGGTTTGCTTGCATTGTACTTGCATTTTAAGGTGATGGTATACCTTGCATGCAGCCTGTTCTCTCAGCAGCATCTTCAGCCGGCACCTTCCCTGGCCTATTAGCAACAACTTGTTAGCCTCGGTGATATTGAAAAGGAGGTAATTGTATACTTCCCCCTCCCCTCTAAAAAAAATTAATGCCTGGACACGTACCGACATTACAATTACGCATTATGCATTAGATTTATCGTTTGTTAGCATCCCCTAGTCCGCGTGCTTTACAGTAATTGCTAAGCTTGTGATGTTTCTACAAATCCTGCGCAGCATCTGCCAAGCATGTGCCCCTGTGTGTGGTTGTGCCCTGAGCAGTACGCCAGTACCAGTGCTTCTGCTAAGGGTTTTTGTCATTCGTCAAACGGTTGACTATTTGCCTCGGCACTTCGTCAAATGGTTGACTATTTGCCTCGGCAATTCGTCAAACTGGTTGACTATTTGCCTTGGCGCTTCGTCAAACCTGGGGGAGGGGAGGGGGAAGCTTTATTTCTTTATAATTAACTTAAGGTCGCTCACACATGCTTGTAATGCATGTGGATATAACACAATATCACAAGGTGTTTGTTGACGACAGCATAAACTACAGAATATTGACTAGTATCCTTCACAGCTAGGCCAGAGTCAAGTGTGCACAGCACGATGCCATTAAACAACCATGACATCCTCCTCGCTGCTATCAACAGGCATTACTGTCACAGTTTTGTCCGAGCTTGGCCCTGCACCCTGCGAGCTGCGCGCGCCTGTCCACTTGTTGCCTGTGCCACCGCCCATCCGGCGGGGGCCAGCTGCGTTGAGCCACATCTGGTATGCCCGCCGAAAGCCGTCACCGTTGGCTTTCTCTTGCCCTTCTTCTTCCCTGGCTCAGAGCTGCCGCCATCATCAGCCTTGCTCCTTTCTGTCTCGGCCCCCTCCTCGCCAGATTCCTCCTCGCTAGATTCCTCCTCGACAGAATTTGAGGCGCTGTCAGATGATGCTGACTGGCCGCCATCTTCCTCTTCCTGCGCATTAGACCCGTCCCCTTCCTCACGCTCTACTCTCTTGCGTTTGTCGCGGCCCTGCCTGCCCTCCTTTTCATCTAAACTGCGGCCTAGGTTGACGATATTTTCCGTTGCTACAGTTTCTCCAGCTTGCTTCTTAAACAGAGCATCTAAGGTGCTAGTCTTGAAACCCGCCAAACCGTTTTTCTTAGACATTCTCTAGCTCATGCAACACTACCTAAACATCGGCCGCCGTAATTATCGAAACAATTCGGCATGCAATATTTTATCGCACATGTAGTCGCCAGACGGCCTGAGGTCGGAGGGTAATCAATACCATGATGAATTTTTTCATGCCCTGGTCGGCTGGTCCTGCCTTCCTCGTCTTCAGTTTTGGTACCATTGTCCTGAACCGTACTTACTGTCTTTCCAAGCCAACTCTAACTGCAGCGTACCCAGGATTCAGCTGGTACCAGGTACGGGCTGACGGCCTGACGCCGCGCCGCTGGACCTCAGGTCTGGCCTCTCTATGGGTAAACCTGACTTAGGTGGTTGACGAATACCCTAAACATTTCGTCAAACCGGTTGACGAATTGCGGAACATATTCGTCAATTGGTTGACCAATTGCCGAGTTGGTTGACGAATGTGGTTGACGAATTGCCCAAAATGGTTGACTTTTTTACTACTTATTTCGAAATTCGTCAACCAGTTGACGAATTAGTCCCGTTAGTAGAAGCACTGGCCAGTACGTAAGCCCTGTTGCTACTCCCCAGGCATCCTTGGCAGAGGGTTTGAGCACTTTGGGGCTGGAACATGCATACTAATTGAAACGAAAAGTACCCAAATTTAGTAACCTCTTACAATTTTGTAGAAAATGTTATTTATCCCTGCAACTTCGCCGCGCACGCGCGCACACACACCCACGCCCGCATCCCCACACACACCAGCATTTACACGAACGGCGCGTACCGTTGTAGTTGTAGTTGGTTTTGACCTCTTTTTTTCTCAACATGCCATGTCCCCCCTTCTCGCTGTGTATATAGGGTTGAAGGTTCCTTTACTCTGTATTGGCACCCACGTGACGCAGTCACGTGCTTATCAATCTCAACCCCCCCACCATGTCCCCGTCTCGCACCCCCCAGCATGTCCCCGTCTCTCACCCCCCACCATGTCCCCCTCTCGCACCCCCCAGCATGTCCACGGGCGAGTGGTGCAGCGCCAAGGGCTGTCTCCCACATACCTCCAGGTCATGTCTCCCAACCTTGGTGTCCTTGTCACGTTCGCCCACACCCACACCCATACGCACACCAGCGTGCACAGGGGCGAGTCCTCCAGCCTTGAGGGCCTTTTTCAATGCACCTTGGTTTGATGTCACACAACCCTGTGCCCTTGTCACGTCCCCCCCCCCCCCCCCTCCTCCCTGGCCCCCACCCCGTCCCTCACCCCCTTATACAACACCAGCATCTTCACCGGCGAGTCGTTCAGCCATGTCCAATCGACCTCACTGTCTCGTCTCTCAGTCTCATGTCCGGGTCAAAAACAGAAATCCACCGAAAACACAAACTGCTCCTCCGTAAAATAAATCCCCAAACCAATTTTTTTCTTGGTCCCACATCACCCTCCATCTCAGCATGTACACGGGCGAGTTGTTCAGCCCCGAGGGCTGTCTCCCACATACCTCCATGCCATGTCCACATGACCTAGGTGGCCTTGTCACGTACAACCACAACCACACCAGCATGTACACGGGCGAGTCGTTCAGCCCCGAGGGCGAGCACGTGGATACCTGGTCGCGCCGGCACTGGGAGCGCGAGGCCGACACACAGCGCGTGCTGGTCATGGTGCCGGAGATATTGCGGCGCGCGCTGGACATGGCGCTGCTCCCGCTGGCGCGCGTCGCGCTGGTGGTGTACGACGAGTGCCACAACGCGGTCGGCAGCAGTGCCATGGCACGGTGGGTGGGTGGGTGGGTGGGTGGGTGGGTGGGTGGGTGGGTGGGTGGGTGGGTGGGTGGGTGGGTGGGTGGGTGGGTGGGTGGGTGGGTGGGTGGGTGGGTGGGTGGGTGGGTGGGTGGGTGGGTGGGTGGGTGGGTGGGTGGGTGGGTGGGTGGGTGGGTGGGTGGGTGGGTGGGTGGGTGGGTGGGTGGGTGGGTGGGTGGGTGGGTGGGTGGGTGGGTGGGTGGGTGGGTGGGTGGGTGGGTGGGTGGGTGGGTGGGTGGGTGGGTGGGTGGGTGGGTGGGTGGGTGGGTGGGTGGGTGGGTGGGTGGAATATAATAATATTTGCAATAATGCTACTAGTAGTAATCGTAGCAAAGAAGATAATGATAGTCTGTGTCGCGCTGGTGCTGTATGACGAGTGCCACATTCATATTTAGTAACATCAATACCAGGTAGTAAAAGCAGGAGAAATAGCATGGATAGTATGAATAATATGATGCATCGCACTGGTAGTCCCTCGCACCCGTGTTCACCTCGGTTGTCTGACTGCACCTCCGACCGCCTTTGAACCCTTGTAGAGTGTGCAAGTACCCTACATGCGTATAGCCGCACAAATAATACTCAATCAACTAATTAATTACTCTTTCCCCGCCCTTCTTTCCAAGTGTCTTTCTGCACATTTGGCTACTACCCCTCCCCCCCGATCTGGTACCCGTTGTCGCACCCCTCCGCGCCCGTTTATGCTTCTCCCACCCCGCCACCCCCACCTCCCCATCCATCCATCCCCCCCCCCCCCCATTTTCCCCCAATGACGACCCCTTTTTTCAAAGAACAGCAACGTTACACCTCATGGATACCACATTTGCACCACACTTAGGCCACCATTGCAACGGGGTCAAACCAACATTACACCAACTCTACATCAACAGCACATCAACAGCACATCAACAGCACATCAGCTCTACATCCATGTAACACCTGCACCAATATTACACCACCATAACACCACCATTAAAATTAAAAAACTAAATTAAATTATAACATGACTCCGTAGGGAGATCATGCAGCACGTATTCCATTGATGATGGGTGGGGGTGAGTGAAGCCGCGAAAAGTAACCAAGCTAACTCTTCGCTAATATTCTATGCTACAAAAATCCTAGCTACTCTACTCAGCAAATACGCCCCTTCCTCCTGGGAAGGAGGAACACCACCATAACACAACACCACCATAACACAACACTACCTTACATCACCATTGCACCAACATTATGCCACCATTGCACCCCCAACAGGGTCGCCACGGCGATCCAGGAAGGCCGGCGCAGCCACCGGGGGCCCCCGGTCCACGTGCTCGGTCTCACCGCGTCCCCCCTGCAGAGCAAGACGCGCTCCGAGGAGCGCCTGCGCGACAAGGTGCTGGCGCTGGCCTCCCTGCTGGGCGCCCGCATCGTCACCGTGCGGGAGGAGGAGCTGATGGCGGAGTCCGTTCGCGAGGCGTCCGTCACGATGCTTGAGTATGACCGCTGGCCGCCTGTGGAGACGGGGGGGGCCGGCACTAGCGCGTACGAGCGCTGGCCTTCTGCAGGTGGCGCAAGTGCCACAGGTGACGAGGGCTCAAGCGCATCCCGACAGCAACCCTGCCATCGGGCATCTCCGCAAGTTCAGCACTGGGCCTTGTCCGCGACAGGTGGCAACGAGTCTACGGCTCCCAGCCAGCAGGCCTCGCCGCTTGCATCCCTGAATAATGGGCCTCGGCCCGTGGCAACGACAGGCGGTGGTGGTTCTGTTGAAGCCCGGCTGGTCGGGCACTGCCCCGTTGCGGTTGGCAGAAGCTCCTGCGACACCCGAGTCAGACCACTGGGGTGTCCAAACCCACCCCTGGAGGGCCATGACACACCCCTTGTTCCTGCCGATAAGGCTATTTCTGCGGGTGAGCCGCGGCCCATGGGCAGCTCCAGCGATGTGAGCAACCAAGAGGAGGTCGGACCGAGACGAGACCAGAGCACTTCTGCCCGACCCACAGACCTGAGTCATCGATGTCGCAGCGATGTCTGTACTGATCCCATCGATGAGGCGCGGCCGGGGCAAGGGGGTGGGGCCGAGCGGCCGTTGGGATCTGAGCTATCCTCTTCGCCAGGGTGCCAGCCAGGGATAGACGATGCGGCACGTGTCAATAGGGTGGCCACTGCAGCGGGGATGGGGGTTGATGCATTCGATGCGACCCACGTGTTGAATGTCCCGTTGTTGTCCGGGACACAAGTCTCCTCGCTAAGAGAGGTCGGTGCTACCCACATGGCATCGCCCCCGGGACAGCTCTCTGTGATGAAGGCGGCGTTGCTACTGCCAAGGTCATCAAGGGTGGGGCTCGGAATTCTGCTGGACGCTCCCACCGGCTCGGACGATCCCCCCGGTACTTGCACCATGAAGGTGACGGCAGCAATGGGGGTCGACAGCAGGGTGGGCGCTGGCGGTCCATTGGTGACATCTGCTAGTGAAAGTGAAGTCTTGATTGATGCAGAGAGACCGGTAGTCTTTCTGCGGTGCCTGGGGCCGCTGAGCATGGTTGCCGGTATTGCCCCGGAGGCCAGCATTGGTGGCGGTGTTGCAGGGGACAGCAACCACACAAATGTTCGTGTAGCGCGAGTGGGGGGCGGTAACCCGCCTTTGGCACCTCACCGCCTGCTGGCTGATATGACGCCCGCATCTCACCGCCTGGGCGTGGAGTCTCGTGATGGACAGCGTGGAGGCTCTCTGGATGCTCCTACTGTCACTGCGGACGCATCTGCCGCGACCGTGCCCACATGGGGCGACAACAGAGGACTCCCGAAGGGTATGGAGGCAGCGCCGACGTCGACATCGACACCAAATGGTGCTAAACAGCGAGATCTTCCAGGGGGCGGTGTACCAGACAGCATGGCCGCGAGCTCACGGTTAGAGGACAGTGGCGCAGGCAGTGCACATTCAGAAAGCAGCGGCGCGGCGAGTGCATGTTTAGAAGGCAGTGTCGCGGGGAGTGCAGTAGCTGAGGGCAGCCGTGAGAACCGCAACACTGTGCTGACACCTGTCCCCAGGTCCCGCTCGGCGCTCGCTGCTGCCGCAGTGATGACGGCCCTGCCTGGCAGGTCTTTGACCGCTGGGGGCCATGGTGCTGGCTCGGCGCATCCGGCCGCTGAGGAAAGGATGCTGGGTCATGCTCCCGCCGATAAGCACAAGTGTCCGATCGATGATAAGCTTGTACCGGGTCGCAGCATCGCATCACTGCCAACAACTTGTCAAAGCGCCCCATCCATGCCAACAACTTCTAACTCGCGTCACACGGAGGCCATCCCCTCCGACTGTACCTCCGCCTCCACCCCTGCCACTACGTGCGCCACTCCCTCAACCCCTGCCTCTGCCCGTGGCTCAACCCTCATCCCTTTGGCTCCTCCCTCCTCGGCGGCGGCTCTCAACGCCCCCGGCCCCTCAAGCTCCCTCGGTGTCGCGCCCAGCAACATGGCGCGATCGGATTTCGACGCCAGCATCAGGGCCTGTCTCGCGGCCATGGGCGGGGCGCCCCGGGGGCTGGGGCCGGCGCGTCGCGGCGCTCTGAGTGACAGCTCGCAGCCCAGTGGCGTGATGGGTACCAGTAACTCCAAGCTGCCACATCAGGTGACGGGTGCGAATAGCACCAAGTCGTTGGATTCTGTGGCGGGTGCCAGTAACGACAATTTGCCATCGCCGAGTCCGATGTCTGGTGCCACGAATACCAAGTCCGTGGGCCCTGTGACGGGTACCAAGAGCTCCATGGTGCCGAGGCAGGTGACGATTGCTAGTGGTAAGTCTTTGCCAGGGTCTGGTCATGCGACGGGCAGCAGCGGCAGCCAAACAGCCTTTTCCGAGCAAGGCGACAACAAAGGGGGTGAAGCGGGCCACCTAGAAGGGGCCAGCGAGGGACTTGGGACATCACGGGCTGCGAATATCTTATCCCGGCCAAAAACTGGGGATACAGAGCCGATCCAGCTGGTGGGCGCCCCGCCTAGTAAAGCAGAGGATAACAAGGCCAGTCATTCCGTCGCTACAGAAGCAATGCTTGGAAGTGGCCTCCCGGAAGCAGCAGGGACTCCATCACCCGTGACAGCAGCTGCCGTCAACGCCAAGGATTCTGCGAACGGGCTTGTGGACAGACCATGTCTGCCTCGAGTAACCAAGGCATTGGGGAGGGAGAGAGGCAGCAGCAGCCTGCCCAGGAATCAGCCTCTATATTCAATTGTGGAGAAGCCAATCGGGGCAAAGGAAAGGGAGCAGACAATCGGGGCAAAGGAAAGGGTGCGGCCAATGGGGGCACAGGAAATGGAGCAGACAATCGGGGCAACACAAGGAATCACCGAGAGGGCCGGTGGGGCAGGGCAGGCTGGCCCAGCCTCACTGGCCGAGCCCACAGGCACCGATGTGGCTGCGGCAGCCAGAATAAATACCGCCCTGCAAGGAGGCACGCCAGGTCATGCCAGGCCAGACCAGGTTGAGGCAGGTCTCATCACCTCTTCCAAGACAGCACCTGTGGTAGCTTCTCTAACTGTGCCCCTTGCAGCACCCCAAGGCAAGGCTTCAGGCCTCGAGAGGAGCGTGCCTGGCACCGCGGTGGCTGCTATAGCCTCCGGTCCTATCCATGCAGCGGCTGCTGCACGGCCGCATATGCCTGGCCTTGCCACCGCTTCCCAAATAATCCCACCGGCCGGTCCTCAAGTAACGGCTCCTGGCACCGCGGTCGCTGCGGTGGCATGGCCAGGCAAGGTATTCCCTTGCATGACCGGAGGCCAGCAATCTGATGGGGCCCAGCAAGGCGTTGGATTCGATTCAACTGGGGTTACATCTGCTGGGGCCCGTCGAGGTGCTGCCTCCGTAGAGGGCCGGTTCCTCGACCACTGGCATAATTTGTGCCATCGGGACGGCGACGTGCTTATTCTGCCTTCCGGGCTGCTCCGTCTGGCAGACCACGCACGGCGGCGGTTGGATTGCTGCGCCAAAGTTCTTCGGCTGCGCGAGCAGCTGGTGACGTCCGTGGAATTACACGAGGTGGCGTTCCTGGACGCATGCCTGCAGGCGGGCGTCATGGACGCGAGCGAACGGGACTTTCAGAAGCTTCAACCCGGACATGCTCCCCTCCTTCCTGCTGCTGCTCTTCATGACTACCGTGATTCTAAGGAAGGGCCGTTACCTCCTCTTGGCAGTGGTCACCGTTCTGTACCTCCTCATGCAGATCAGGGTTTGCTCCCCCCCCAGCCAAACGACCACCCAACCCCTTCTGCCTCCACCCAGCCACACCACCACCACTTCCACGTGACGGCCGAAGAAGTCGGCGATCTCTCCCGCGCGTTCCTGCAAGTCTCCCACATCATCCAGGAGTGCGGCGTCATCCCTGGCCTGATCGCGTTTGAGGCCGTGACGGGCGTCCGTGGCGTGGCCCGCGTGAGGGAAGACCTGGGGGCCGTCCGGCTGTACAGCGTCCAGTCCGCGAACCCACTCCCTCGGATGCTGGATAGCGAGACCCCGGTCACGGGGTTGCAGGAGCTCAAGGAGTCCGGGTTCGACCTGCGCGCGCTCAGGGACCCTGGGGCGGTCGTGGCGGAGTCTCTGGCGGAGATGCTGGCGGCGTGCGCGTGCGGGCTGCCACGTGGCGTTCTGGTGCAGGCGCACGCGGCATGCTCTGGCCACGAGGGGGTGGCCAGCTACAAGGGGGATGCAGAAGAGGCACTCGAGGCGGCGCGGGCGACCTCTTGCAGAGGAAACACCGGCAAGGGGCCTGAGGGGGCGGTGGGCGCTGAAATTCTGTCGGCCGTGATGCGGCTACTGCATGAAGAGGGCGGCCGTTACGTCCTGGGACGCCCGCTAAGGATTACCAGACCGACGCGTGGACCGAAGCGTGGAAGCATGGCGAAGCCGCAGCGACGAGCGCCCCAGCCGCCGCAGGAGGAGGCAGCGGAGAAGGAGGATCCGCAGCAGCAAGGGAAGGAGGAAGGTAAAAAACAAGATTTCAACGAAAGCATCGATTTAGCCCAGCAGCTGCTGAGCCGATCAGAGGAGAAGGACATTGCATGTCCCATGAGCATGGAAAGGGTTGCCGAAAGGGATGCGGGCAGCAGTGATGGTGACCATGCCGAAAGGCGGGACGAGGGCAGTTGTGGCGGTGATCACACCGTGGTGGTGACAACGACGGGCAGTCCTGGTGGGGACAATCAGGCAGGACCAGGTGGCGGCGCAGGCGATGGTGTTGTAGGGGCCAGCGGGGGTGACAGCTGCCAGAAGCTGCTTCTTGGCACCGGGCGGTTCCGTAGGGCGATGCGCGAGGTGCACGCGCTGGTGGAGGCGATGGTTGCGGCGATGAACGACGATTTGTTTGAGGCCGCGTTCGTGGGGGCCGGGGCGGGGGGTCGACTCCACCGATCGGGCCAGGATGAGCAAGCGCAAGCGAGCTTCCTGGCCTCCCCCAAGGCGCAGGCCCTGGTGAGCCTTCTGCTGAGTAAGCGGAGAGCATCCTTGGCTGCTGGTGGGGGTGGGGGTGGCTCGAGTATCCCACCCGCCCCTGATCGTAATGCCAGCCATAGCACCACGGCGAAAGCAGGTCATAATGCGGGCGATGGCACCACCCCGGAAGCAGGTCGTAATGTGGGCGATGGCGCCACTGTGGGAAGTTTTAAGGCTGGTGGTGCTTCCACCGCAGGAAGCTGTGAAGCAGGCCAGGCCAAGTATCATACCAGCGGCGCGGGAAAGGATAATGGTGGCGCTTCGGCGGACCGTGCCGATAATGCTAGCAACGCTATCGTGGCTCACCAGGGGGTGGCCAACCACCGCTGGGCGGCTCTGGTGTTTGTTGACCGACGGCTGCTGGCATTGACGCTGTCTCGGGTGTTGCGGCGGATACCCTCATGTCGGGGCCTGCTTCTGCCGCACTTTTTGACGGGAGGTGAGTCGCTCGGTTTTCACACCAGGGGGGTGGATTAGGAAAATGTTGTTGTTGACGGGAGGTGGGTCGGTGGGGCTGGAGAGTGAGCACCTAGATTCAGGCTACAGGGTGGGAGTGCTGACAGACTCGTGTTATGGTTGCAGAGGACAGGAAAATGGGAAAGTGGGGTAGGTGCTCTGTGAGAGTCGCCTTGGTAGATGTCGTCGGGAGTCTTGAGAGTTTGGTTCGGTGTATGTGTGATGTAGAAGCTTGTTTGGACGTGGACATGAGTAGACATCATGTCCCCCGCCCCCCGTTAGACATCCATCTACACGGATGCAAAGGCATCAGGGTGAGGCATGTTTCTTGTCTGGTATTAAGGCATTTTTATTCACTGCTCACCAGCAGACCTCTGCACACAATGCTAGTGCTTGCCGAGGTGGAACAGTGACCTTGAGGGAACAAAAAAGGTCCCCATTAATAGAGGGGACTGAGAACGCTACACTTCAGTCCACGATCTCCCTCTCTTTTCCCCGCCCACCCCATACCCCCACTTCGCCCACCGCATACTTCCACCCTGTGCCTCAACACCCTGCCCTGCCCTGCCAGGCAACCCTGCGGACGGCTGCTGCCACATTCCGCTCCAAGAGCAGAACCGTGTTGTCCGGGACTTCAAGTCGGGGTCGCTGAACGTGCTCGTGGCCACTTCAGTCGCCAAGGAAGGCATCGACGTGCCCGCGTGCAGCCTGGTGGTCGCGTTTGACCCGCCCGACCACACCAAATCATTCATCCAGGTGGGCCATAAGCGCTCATGAGTGCTAGTATTCGACTACACTTATATGATTCATGTTTGTGATGTCACGGCCGGCAGACTGGTGGTCGCGTTTGACCCGCCCGGCCACACCAAGTCCATAATCCACGTGGGCCATTTCCTTTGTATCGTTGTATGTGGGCTCCTTCGTATCGTTCTATGTGATTACTCGCAGTATATAAATCTTATGTCGTTGTAGTGTCTTTTCCTGGTGGTTGTTTTTCCCTCATCTCCCTATAAACACCTCATCTACGCCTGGTCACCCTGGTGTTTTTTTCCTTCATCTCTCTTTAATCCCCGCACCCTTACAAGTCCCAACCCACGCGATGCCTCGTCCACAACCGTTTTCCCTCCCTCAAGCCCCTGTTTCCCTTTGCCACTGGTGCCCCCCCCCAACCGACCAACCCATCCATATTTCCTACGAAAACCTGTACACAACCCCTGTAAACCCCTAAAAGTCCCGTTCTAATTCGGTCCCATCCCAGCCCCCTCCTTGGCTCCCAGCCGATGCGCGGCGATGCCTCAAGTCCCCACCAAGCTCCCCATCTCCCCAAACGGCCCAAAACCGCCCCACACCTGGTGGGAACTGCTGCGTGGTGTTTCCGCACGTAGACGTGCGGCGACATGGGTACATAGTGGCACATGGGTGGGGGGACATAGCTTCCCCTCACGCCCCACACTTGGAAGCATACTTCTGCGGCGACATGGGTACATAGTGGCACATGGGTGGGGGTACATAGCTTCCCCTCACGCCCCACACTTGGAAGCATACTTCATAATTGTGTAGTACATACTAAATATGTAATACATACTACATATGTATATAATGTATGTAGTATGCTATATATATTCATTGAGAATGATAGATTACAGAGCTATATATGTGTAGTATATTACATATGTATAGTACATAGGTAGTACATAGTACACATATTTTCCTTACAACCAAATGCCTGGCCCTGCTTACAATCCCACCGCTCACCCACGCAACCATTCTTTCAAAAACTTTGCTTCACAACACAATTTTCCCCTCCATACAGATGCGCGGCCGTGCGCGCCAAGCCTCGTCGCAGATGGTCCTGCTGGTCCCACGCGGTGACGAGGACGCAGCCGCACTGCTGCCCTCCTTCCTTGCCGAGGAACGACGAATGAAGGAGATCGTGACCGGGGAGATGTCGCGCGGGGGTGGGCTGGGGGGGGGCAAAGGGGCTGCGGCACACCCTGGGGTCCCTGGGCGTGTTCATTGATGACGATGAGGCGGGGGTAGAGGGGGAAGACTCAGAGGAAGATGAGTTTGAAGAGGATGATGATGATGATGAGGAGGAGGAGGAGGAGGAGGAGAACGAGGAGCAGGTGGAAGTGGAGGAGGAGGATTCTGAGGGCCAGGTTGGGGAGGAGGCGGTGCAAGAAGGAGAAAAGGAGAAGGCGGTAGAGGGGGAGGATCAGGAGGGTGAGGGGCGGAAAACGGCACATGAAGTTTCCCTCGAGGCGGCAGGCAGTGCGGGCACGAAAGGCAAGGCAGGGAAGAGGAGGACAGGCAGGAAGAAGAAGAAGGCGTGGAGGGAAGATGACGAAGGGTCGATCGAGAAGGGCAACGTGGACCTGGGCGTGGCCCACCTTCGCAAGCGGCCGTTCCGTGTGCCAGCGACGGGCGCGGTGTGCCGCATGAGCACCGCCGAAGAACAGCTGTGGCTGTACACGCAGTCGCTCCCACACGACGCGGCGCATGGGACGCCGTATCCGATATTCCACGTGCAGCATAAGGACTTGGTGGCATCCGACGCAGGTGGCAGTAGCGGGCCAGGTAGCATCGGTGGTGGCAGCGGGGCACTTGGCGCCGAGGCTAGTGGTGGCGGGGAAGGGAACCGGATGGCATCCGGCACGGGCGGTGGCAAGCCGTCCCCCCCTCGGTGGCCCAAGGGCTACGTCTGCAGCATCTTGCTGCCGAGTTCGGTGCCGGGAAGCGCACGCTGCGTGCGGGGGGGTGTTTGGAGCACCAAGAGGAGCGCGCGCAGGCACGCGGTGGGTGGTTTGGCTAATGGATTTACTTCTACTAGTACTACTTCTACTTCCACTAGTACTACTACTACTTCTACTACTACTACTACCACTACTACTACTACTACTACTACTACTACTACTACTACTACTACTACTACTACTACTACTACTACTACTACTACTACTACTACTACTACTACTACTACTGCCACTACTACTACTACTACTACTTCTACTACTATACTAGCTCAGCGGGTGTGTAAGAGGACTGAACTGTTAGGATCGCGCGTAGGCATGCAGTGGGTGGTTTGGTTTACTATGACTACCAGTATCGATTGGTTTACTAGTATCACTCTAGAGGGCTGTACGCGGGCCGTTCAAAGCGCGGAAAGAGCCTGTTAGAGGTTTGTCAAGCGGACTTGTAAGAATGTGCGGGGGCATGCGGGGGTCGGTCTTCTTTCCTTGGTTTCTCATATCTCCAAAGGCAAGGGTCATTAGAGTCCTGTACGGGGTTATGAAGAGGGTTTAACTGTTAGGAGGGCGTGGAGACGTGCTGTGGGTTTTTCTTGGCCTGTTTGTTATACTATAGTTGTACTAGTTTAGTACTGTTGCACTGGAACTATGCTAGCTCTCCTGTTATAGTAGAATACATGCATTACGGTCCTTGATACGAACAGTGTAAGAGGACTGTCGAATGCGCCCAGACGCACGCGGCAGGAGATTCCCTTCCATGTGGCTGTGCTATTGCTGGCTTCTACATGCAACCAAACCTGTCCTTGTGCAGGCTTTCATCGCTGTCCGTAAGCTGCATGCGCTGGCTGAGCTGGATGGGCGCGTCTTGATGACTTCCTATGGTGGCAGAACCGCCCTTACCCCTGCTCATGTGGACACGGGAGCTTTTGCCTCTTGCTTTGTGCAGGCAGAGGTTGTTTCCTTTTTGTACAGGCGGAGGTTGGTTCGTATGACCCTGCTTACCCCGGCTCCTGTGGACACCCAAACGCTTGCCCCTTGCTTTCCCCTTGGCAGGCCCTCATTGCCATCCGCAAGCCTTACACACTGGGTTATCTCGACGATCACATGATGGTATCGTTGTTGGCATAACCCTCCTTATTTATTATTTATTATTTATTATTATTTCTGCGGCCTCTTGTTTCCCTTGGGCAGGCCCTCATCGCTATCCGCAGGCTCTACGCTCTGGGGGAGCTTGACGAGCACCTGCGGCCGTCGGCGGCGGTGGTGGACGACGACCCCGAGGGCGGGGCCTGCGACGACGGCGCGTGGACCAACCGCTCGTTCCGCAGCGGCAACAAACAGATCATGCGGCCCACGCACTGGGTGGAGATCGGCAAGTCGCGGCAGATGTTCAACGAGGTCGACATCACGGCTAAGGTAAGCCTGCCATCGAGGCACTAAATGGTACTACCATGCCACGACTCTACCACTGTTAGTGCATACTATTAGTACATACTGGTAGTTCTAGTACGACTGCGCTAGTAACAAAGCCAACCAAGTAAAGTGGGTGGAGATTGGCAAGTCCCGGCCCATGGTCGCCGAGGTTGACACCACCTCAAAGGCGAGCTTGCATTTGCGATAAAGTTGCTCGTTATTTTAAATTACTTATTATACTCTTGGACATCTCCACAATAGTAATGCATGTTAGATTCGAGTTCGGTCAGTTCCTTCATTTTGGTATGAGTCATCTACGCGGCAAAGAAAGTTGTAGTAGAAATGAGGGAGGCTGCCACCTCGGTGACTACTATTACAGCAGTCACCTTGACTTGTACTACAACTTCCGACAATCGTCTCTAGTAGCACTACAACTTGTATGGAACAAGCAGGATCCCCCTGCCCACACATTCTTCAATCTTTCTGGAGTCTGGTTATAAACCGGCCCGTACGTCTTCGGTGGACTCGAGTTCCCCCACCATCAACAAGAGGAGCGGTGTTTCTCATCCTCACCGTCTCTCTCACCCTCGCCCTCACCCTCACCATGCCATGGTCCTCCCTCCCCTTTCCCCGCGCGTGAACCCCTTCTTCTAAACCCCAGGTGGTCCCTGACTACCTCTACATGGACCCGGCCTCAACCGCCGACCCGATCTTCCACCTCTACGGCCTCTCCGTGGAGCTGCTCCGAGAAGCGCCACCAGAGGCCGCCGGCCACCTGGCATCCTCTTCCTCATTAACATCACCATCCTCGTCATTATCATTACCATCCTACAAGGCCGACCCAGCCTCATCCTCATCGTTGACCGGTACTGCAAGCTCAGACGCGGCGCTAAGCGCTATCGCTCGCGCAAACGGAGGCGGAGCCGCCGATGCGGAGGCGGGGGCAGGGGGAGACTTGAAAGCCCGACCAAACGCAAACGCGGACGCCAGCGCATTGTCGCATTTGAACGCAGACGCCAGCGCAACCTCAAGTGCAATTGCAGGTGCCAGCGCAACGTCAGGTGCCAGTGCGGATGCGGGTGCCAGCGCAACCTCAGGTGCAAACGCGGATGCGGGTGCCAGCATGAGGATGGTCTCCGCCCCCTTGAGCACGGACCTGATGACCGGGTCCCAGCTACGGCGCGAGCAGCGGCTCAGGGACCGCCAGCTGGCACGGTCCACCTACGCGCGCGAGACCGCCGACAAGGAGCTCAAGCTGGCCCAGTTCTTCCTACAGGGGATGGAGAATTTGGGCCTTCTGCTGCCGTCCGGGCCGATCCCAGACGACTTCCCGCCAATCGATGTTGCGGTCACGCCGCAATGGAGCGTGCGGCTGAGGGTCTCTGGGGTTGTGTGGGCGGGCCGGGCGAGCGGCGTTCAAGCGGCCACGTTACAGGCGCTGTGGGCGTTTCACCTGGGGGTGCTGGGGGAGGGGCATCAGGCGGTGGTCGGCAAGATGTCGCTCCAGGACAAGCAGGTGACTTGGGGGGGGGGGGGGGGGGATATAAGCATTGAGAACAAGAGAGTATTGTGCTCGCACGTGTTGTGACTCAGGATGCCGCCCAAGTGTGTGTGTGCGTGTGTGTGTGTCTTTATGATTTAGGTACATCTTTGTGCATGTTGCTGGTGCACCTGCTTCTCTGATAAAGGTTTGGGGCGTCTCATTGCGCACTATCCTGCTAATTGCGCACTATCCTGCTAATTGCGCACTATCCTGCTAATTGCGCACTATCCTGCTAATTGCGCACTATCCTGCTAATTGGGCACTATCCTGCTAATTGCGCACTATCCTGCTAATTGCGCACTATCCTGCTAATTGCGCACTATCCTACTAATTGCGCACTATCCTGCTAATTGCGCACTATCCTGCTAATTGTGCACTATCCTGCTAATTGCGCACTATCCTGCTAATTGCGCACTATCCTGCTAATTGCGCACTATCCTGCTAATTGCGCACTATCCTACTAATTGTGCACTGCTCATACTAGTTCACTGGTACTGTAAGATGTGTGTAAGATGTGCTGGTAGTGTCCTGTGGTAGTAGTATAGTCGCTACTAGAGCAGCGTCCCATCAACATATCAGCAGCAGCAGTATAGTCGCTACTAGAGCAGCGTACCATCAACATATCAGCAGCAGCAGTATAGTCGCTACTAGAGCAGCGTACCATCAACATATCAGCAGCAGCAGTATAGTCGCTACTAGAGCAGCGTACCATCAACATACCAGCAGCAGCTGTATAGTCGTTACTCGAGCAGCGTACCATCAACATACCAGCAGCAGCAGTATAGTCGTTACTGGAGCAGCGTACCATCAACATACCAGCAGCAGCAGTATTGTCGTTACTAGAGCAGCGTACCATCAACATACCAGCAGCAGCAGTATAGTCGCTACTAGAGCAGCGTACCATCAACATACCAGCAGCAGCAGTATAGTCGCTACTAGAGCAGCGTACCATTAGCATACCAGCAGCAGTAGTATAGTCGCTACCAGAGCAGCGTACCATCAACATATCCTCACTGCTCACTTCAACTCGGCCGAGATCCCCACTATCACTTCTGTGGCCATCATCCTCGTCTTCCCCAAGCAGGGCTGGGGAAAAGGAAACGCTTGGGCTGGCGGCGCCGGGCGCTGCTGGTACCTGCTGGCACCGCTGGCATCCGCAACCGTGTCCGCTTGTGGTCAGGGGCAGACACCAGCAGCTGGGGGACGGCAGACGCCGGAAGGTGTAGGGGGGAGAGGAGGGGGAGCCGGAGAGGAAGGAGGACGGGAGGGAGGAAGGGGAGGGGGAGGGGGCTATACGGGGCGGGTGCCAGCAGTGATTGGGGGAGAGGGGGGGAAACTATGCCAGTCATTAGTGGCGGAGACTTCCATGGGAGTGCTGCTGGTGAGTACGTGCCTGGGGGCCATGCGCAGCAAGGATCTGCCCCATGCGCCAGATGTCCAGGCGACGTGGGTGCAGACGCACTCGTAGGCGCTCATGAAAGAGGGCGCCCTTCTGAGAGAAAGTCGCAGGCAAGGGGTGCCAACTTGCAGGCGGGCAGTGCCAAGGTGCTGGTGGGTCAAGAGGTTGGCGATGAGCCGCAGGTGGGCGGTTCTCTCTCGCTCGAGGCGGTTCTGGACATGAGGAGGGTCACCGCAGCGGCCACTTCCACCTCTGCATCTGCGTCTGCCCCAGCTCCTGCCTCTGCCTCCGCCTCCTCTTCGTCTGCCTTCCCCTCTGCTTCGTCCACAACAGCAGGAGCCACAATGGCGATGATCAAGCAGGCAGCCGCTGTGCAGGGGAGTGTCCGAGGGGCAGAGACTGGCCGTCCCTGCCCAACCCCTGGGGAGGGCGATGTGAGCCTGGCGATGGCAGCTGCGATTGCCAAGGATGGCTGCGACGCAGGGGGAGCAAATGATCAGGGGAGAGGACATGGTGGTGATTTAGGGAGCAGTGGCGTTGCAACGGAGCCTATCGAGCC
The DNA here is from genome assembly GCA_009746045.1 of Mesostigma viride. Classification (NCBI taxonomy): domain Eukaryota; kingdom Viridiplantae; phylum Streptophyta; class Mesostigmatophyceae; order Mesostigmatales; family Mesostigmataceae; genus Mesostigma; species Mesostigma viride. The sequence goes on along the minus strand of RPFO01000744.1, from coordinate 945,402 downwards.
TATAGAGCGCATAATGCTTGTAGAGCCTAGAGAGGCTATAGGGACTTCAGGGTTGGCCAATGGCGGCAGCTCTATGACAAACTCTTTGACAAGCTCACAGGAGGGTGAGGAGGGGAAACCAGATGGCAGCAGTATGGTCGGGGGGATTGGGGGCAGGGATGGAGGGGACAAGGTGGCCACCAGCACAGGGGCAGACAAATCCCAGTGTGGAGCGGCAGGGGTGGAGGGGTGCGGTCGTGAGGATGTCGGCGGAGATAGTGGGGGTGTGCCCGAGTGGCATGCGAGGCGCGGCCGCTGCAAGGCGCAAGACCTAGTGGGCCAGGTGGTGGAGACGATCTACAACGGGGAGTGGTACCTGGTCCTCTCAGTGGCGCCGCCCAGCAGAGTCCCTGCGGGCGGGAAGCAGTGTATGTCTGGGGGCGCCGGTCAGGACGACGATGTGTGTGATGGTGGTGGCAGCAGCGCCGATGATGGCGGCAAGGATGGTGGCAAGGATGGCGGCAAGCCAGGTGATGCGGCCATTTGCGACCGCCACGTCGGCGCTAGGGGTCATGTCGACAGTTCCAAGGATGGCGGGGAATCACATGACGTCAGCAGTTCCAATGGACACTTTGATTGTCCTACATCGCAGCCGACTCCTGCTGCGCAGGTGGCCCCCAGTGAATTGTCGCGGATGCCAGAAACAAGGGATTGTAATCGCATCACGTCGCCAGGCTCAGGCTCCGACCGGAACCGGAGGGGCTCTGAGGAAGAGCACGGGAGGGATCCCGCGTCGCGGGCGGCCGTAACCAGCGCCCCCAGCAAGCCCACAGTGGGGGCGGTCGTTAGCACCACCAGCAAGCCCACAGCGGGGGCGGGCGGTAGCAGCACCAACAAGCCCCCAGGCGGGCGGTCGCGCGTCCTCAGCGCGCTCGAGTGGGATTGGGAGACCCTGGCGGCCTACTACGAGGAGCGGGGCATCACGGGACTGGACAGGTGTCAGCAGCTGGTGGTCGCGGCGCCCATCACGCGGGGGATCGCCCCCAGGGACTCAGTACTGGGGCCGGTGCTCCCTGGGCCACCTGAAGGGTGGGTGGGTTCTGGCAATAGAGTGGGGTAGTTGCTGGCCTGTTGCCCCCCGTGGCTTGTCAGTAGCACGTTTTGGTATCACTGTTTTATAACTGTCTTGGTGCATGTGGTGGCTCCGGAACTGTCTTGGAATTGGTGGTGGATCCGGAACTAATACCATCGCATGTCACCGTGGTGGGATGTTGGTGTCAACTACCGTTTGATAGTTGACACTGTTGACAGTATTGATTATACATTTATACGTTGTATACATTATGCAGTTTTGATAAGATAGGACGCTCAAGTATGCTTGAGAGTACAGAGCAGCCGCACGGCATTGGGATGGTGAATCCTAGAGCGCAGTTTGGGCGACGTTTTCAACGCAGGGATTCGATGGCCGCTTCATGTTTTAATGTTGATCGGGCTCAGACACAATTCCTTAGTAGGGCTGCTCAGCTTCCTTTGTCTGTTGAAATCGCGGACACCACAATACGGCGATCTCAGGGGTAGTATTAGTCATCACTGTAGCCATTCTGTTTTTTGCTTCGAGGGCGATATATCGCGTGGTGTTGTATTGCGTGGTGTTGTATTGTAAAGTTTAATGACCGTGTGACTTCAAGAACAGTCTCACGGTGTCCTTTTAATATAGCCTAGTGGCCTTTTGTTTTCTTTTGAGAATTCACTAATGCATGGCTACTTCTCGTGAATCTGCCGGGCTGTATGACTGTCTGACGCTTCGATGGTGCCGCCCTGCTGCCCTTGCCTGGTGCCGCCCTTGCCCGCCCGACGCCCCTACAACGCTCCACATTCGATTCTCTCTACTTTCTTTGTTGCCTTACCTGAAAAAAACACATGCCTCTGGCAGCTACCTTGGCAAAGAGCATCACAAAGTCGAGTGCCCCAATGGCGACTGCCCTAAGTGCCGGCGCGAGGCGCAAGAAAGTGGGACAGGGAGATCCAGGCCAGGGGGAGGAGCCGCCAGGGACCTCGCATCAGCCACCGTGGGCGGCCCAGCTGTGGGAGATGCCAGAAGTCAGATTGATTTTGAATGGCAGCAAAGGTTGAGCGCGTATGGGGCCACAAAAGGGGCCGGGTGCCGGAATAAGAGGGAGCATCGAGTGGCGGAGGCAGAACGTCCCCGTAGGCCGGCTGCCTACGTGGGGCGCTCGGTTATCTTGGTCCCTGAGCTGTGTGGACTGCTGCTCCCAGGGACTGCGTATGCGGTCTGCCGCCTGCTCCCCTGCGCGCTGTGGCGGTTCGAGCGGCTGCTGCTCGCGGCGGAGCTGCGGCAGCTATTTTTGGAGGCAATCCCAAAGCTGGCCTTTGAGGGGCTGGAGGCGGCTGAAGAGGGGACGGAGGAGGGGAAAGACAAGAGGAAGGGGACGGGGGAGGGGAAGGGGCAGGGGATGGGGGAAGACAAGAGAAAGGGGGAGGGGAAGGGAAAGGAGGGAGGGGCAGAAAAAGGCAGCCAGGAGGGGATGTGTTTAGGGGAGAATGGGAAGCGGGAGGGGGCGGGGTGGGATGGAATGGGCGAGGACGAGAGGCCGAGTGTGGTGCCCAATGCCATGCCGTTGGCGCTGGGGTTGGGCGCGTGTGTGGCCCCTATCGCAGTTTCGCTGCCTACGGTGGCCCCCATCCCCGTGCCAGTGCCCAGCATCAGCGCGATGTTGGAGGCGATGACGGCCACGTCCTCCCGCGAGGTGTTCAGCTACGAGAGGCTCGAGTTCTTGGGCGACTCCTTCCTCAAGCTGAGTGTTGCGCTGCTGGCGATGCTGGCGCTGCCAGGACGGCACGAGGGCCATCTGAGCAAGCTCAAGGACCGGGTCGTCTCGAACGCGATGCTAGAGAAGCGGGCCAAGAAGCTGGGGCTGGGAAGGTAAGTATAAGCTGGGGTTGGGCAGGTCGTAGGTAAGTACTTGTGCAGGGAATGGTTGTAGCGTATCTGCATTGTGTGTGGTGGGAATAAGGGTTTGTACGATGTCGGAGAAGCAGGACGAGAAGCTGGGGCTGGGAAGGTAGGCAGATATACTGAATATGCCTTCGAAGGGAGTGGTTTTAGTAGATGTCTGTGATCTATAGTAGTCTAATCCTGCAGCGCAAACAAGCGTTCACGCAAGGACAGCAGTGCGCAGTTGCTTGGGGCTGGTGATGGATATAGATATCCAATCTCAGGGGAATATTCCAGTCGGGGCATGGTTGGAAGGCATTTCGTATGTCGTCATAGGAAAGCTTGCACCCGGTAGGCCTGGGCAGGTGACTGGAGAAAGCTCTTGCATGCCTACGCATTGTGGAAAGTCATGACCTTGTGTCATGCCTGATGGCTTTTCTTAATCATGCCTAGAATCGACTCATGGCCTCTATCATCTCCTGTAAAATGGCATAAGCCTTTATGTGCTATTTTTCTCGCCTAATCATTACATTATTGCCTATCTGCTTGCTTTCCAAGCAAGGTGCGTACAGACTTTGATTCTGGTTCATAATGAATTAATTCTTTGATTCTGGTTAATAATGAATTAATTTACATTCATGGCTTCCATTCCTGCAATTCGAAATACCATGGCATTCCTGCAACTGGACTTCTGCTTCTAGAACGCGCCCTTCACCCTTGTCTCCCCCTTCGGTCATCCTCCGTCACATTTTCCCTCCTGCATTGACGTGCCAATATTTATACTATGTGTGTATGCATGGACGTGCCAATATTGAACTTCCGGCCATTCCGCTGGTATCTCGAACTCTAGCAGGCGCGCTTCACCCTTCTCCCCACCCCCCAGTACTCCCGCTTTTTTGCTTTATTCCCTTGGCACCGTGCCTATCCCTCCTCAGGTACCTAGGCAACCAGAAAGCCTTCCATCTAGGCCTTTCATCTAGGCATTTCATCTAGGCCTTTCATCTAGGCCTTTCATCTAGGCCTTGCATCTAGGCCTTTCATCTAGGCCTTGCATCTAGGCCCTTCATCTAGGCCTTTCATCTAGGCCTTTCATCTAGGCCTTTCATCTAGGCCTTTCATCTAGGCCTTTCATCTAGGCCCTTCATCTAGGCCTTTCATCTAGGCCTTTCATCTAGGCCCTTCATCCAGGCCTTCCATCTAGGCCCTTCATCCAGGCATTTCATCTAGAATGCATTTTCAACCCACAATACCCCTCATGGATCGTCTTCCGGTGTTGACACTCCACAGGTACCTCCTCACCTCGCCCTTCCTCACCAACCGCCAGAACGCCACGTGGGCGGCGCCCGGGTGTCGGCCGTGGGAGGCCCCCACCAAGGCAGCCCCTGACAACCAGAGCAACTCTGCCAACCATGCCGCATGCAATTCTGCCAACAAGACGGCTGATTGTGCTGCAAGCAACGCCTCTCCTAACTCCGCAAATAGCATAACAAATAATACTTCAAAAGATGCTTCAAACAGCTGTGCTCCTAACGCCGTAAACCGGCCCAACGCTAGTGCAGGCGGCCGCCCGCCCACGGCTGTCAACCGCCAGGTGGGGTCCGGCAAGCCCGCCCCTGGGGTTCAGCACACCCAGGTGGGCCAGCCCGGTCCAGCAGGACAGGCCGTCCCCGGCCAAGGGCAGAGCAAGAAGGCAAGAAGAAAAGCCGCCCGGGCCGCCCAGGTAGCTGAGGTAGCCGATCGGACTGGAAAAGCCCCTGGTGATGCCAAAACGAAGGGTGACCGGGGACTTGCCGGCGGGAAGCAGGAGGATTCCGGCAGTGACGCGGGCTTGTCTGCACGCCAGCATAAAGCGGTGCGTGTGCAGCGGAAAGAGCTGGCCGACCTCATGGAGGCCATCGTGGGCGCGTTTCTGGTGGCGGGCGGCAGCGAGGGGGGCCTGATCGCGTTACGTGCGCTAGGAGTGGTCCCGCCGGACCTGTTCCGAGCGGCGTGCTATTGGTCTAAGCCTGAGGTGCGTGACACGCTGATCGTGCCGGTGACAGAAGTGGGCACGACAGAAGTGGGCACAGCGCCGGCTAGCCTTATGGCCATTCCCGGCACAGGGCTGATTCAAGGCACTGCAGCTGGTCAAGGCACGGCGGCCGGGGGCCCAGTGGCCGCTTCCGCGGCGACCATTCAAGGCACGATGGCTGGAGGAGGCATGGTGGCTGATCAGGGAAAGGCGGCCGCTGGCTTCGTGGCCGCTGGCACAGACGGTGCCCCGGGCGCTGTGGCGATTGGGGCTAGTGCTGATGGGGAAATGGCCGCTGGGATGGTGGGTGCTGGGGCTGGGACGGATGGGACAGTGCCAGCTGTTCGGGTGCCAGTCACTGCACCGACGGCCGATGGGATGGGACATACCGGTGGTCACGCGCTGGCGGGTACAGCTGCGGCCGCGGCGGCAGCGAGGACCGCAGCGGCAGCAACAGCCATGGCCATGCCATCAGCAGCCGCGACAGCAGCCGTTGCAGAGGCCTGCCACGGTGGAGAAGAGGTCACTGCAATTGGTGCTAGACAGAAGGCCCCAGGCAGTAGAGAAGAAACCGCCCCTGCCGCAGGTGGGCAAGCCGGTTGCGACGCGGCCTGCACTGCTGGCTTTGTGGGTAGAGAAGAGGGCACCTCTGCGGGAGCTAGCCAAAAGGCGTGCGTTGATAGGAGAGACAAAGGCCCCCGCCCCGGCTGGGTGGGCTGGTACCAGCTTCTCTCGGCGCTGTCGCTTTACCGCACGAGCGGGGGCGCGGATGCCAGCCGCGGCGCGGATGATGACGCCTACAGCGGCCGGCCAGAGGATGATCATGAGGGGGGCCCCGGCGAGGGGAATGGGGAAGGCAAGGGCGTGGGCAACGGGGAAGGCAAGGGCAAGGAGGACACACTGGTGGTCCCTGAGGGCTTCTCTTCGGTCCTGTGCCGGCTGGTGGAAGCGCGGAACCTGTCGAATGCGCGTGTGGCGATCGGGCTCAGGGGGGGCCAGATGGAGGCGATTATCGGTCGCCCGTTTCGAAACCGCTCGCTCCTCATGCGGGCGCTCACGCATTCGTCCGACACGCAGGCGCCCAACTACCAGACGTGAGTGTGCATGCTGCTAATGTTGATGTTCTAGTATTACCAGGCGTGAGTGTGTGTAACCCATCTCGGCGTATTGTCTTCATGATCTACTTGCAGACGTGAGTGATCTGTTTTCTGTTATGTGTGCTTGATGCCTGAGTGCTTATTTGAAAGTGTGGGTGTGTTTTAATCCAGGGTGTACGGTTGAGCATCTCGATAAGCATTACGAGAGGTCTGGTCTATTTTTTACGATTACCATCACGAGGGGTCGGGTCTATTTATTACGATGACCATCGCGAGGGGTCGGGTCTATTTATTACGATTACCATCGCAAGGGGCCAGGTCCATTATGTTGTTTGTGCCTTTGCTAGGCTGACCTGTAGCACGTTTTCATGCGGTTGACAGCGGGTTGCGAATGCTCTGCCAACACGCCAGGGTACCATGCCGGCCAAAGCGAGTTTTCATCTCAAGTAGCGTGGTTGATTGGCTTTCTTGTCGGTATCTTTTTCAGTCTCAGGTATCCGGCGTGAGTGATGCGGGCGCTAGTCGCTGTCTGTGACCATCGCCAGTGGGTCTACACCATGGTGATGGGCAGTTCCCTCACCAGGCGTGGGAGTGTTTGTGTCCAAAGGGCCAGACGTGAATGTGTTTGTCCACCCCTGCTCAAGCGCTAGATGTGATGTGTGCGCACCCTTGATACAGTGTGAGATGCTACTACATCGATGCACTGTAACTTATATCGATACAGTGTGAGATGCTACTATATCGATGCACTGTAACTTATATCGATACAGTGTGAGATGCTACTATATCGATGCACTGTAACTTATATCGATACAGTGTGAGATGCTACTACATCGATGCACTGTAACTTATATCGATACAGTGTGAGATGCTACTACATCGATGCACTGTAACTTATATCGATACAGTGTGAGATGCTACTATATCGATGCACTGTAACTTATATCGATACAGTGTGAGATGCTACTATGTCTATGCACTGTAACTTGTATCGATACAGTGTGAGATGCTACTATGTCTATGCACTGTAACTTGTATCGATACAGTGTGAGATGCTACTATATCGATGCACTGTAACTTATATCGATACAGTGTGAGATGCTACTATATCGATGCACTGTAACTTATATCGATACAGTGTGAGATGCGACCCCCGCCTTTGCTCGCTACCACGTACCGTAACCGGTTGACATCATGCTTCAATTGTTAGTCTGGCGGAGCCAATTTTCGGAAGAACCGTTAGGTTCGCCAGAATCGTCGAAGCTTATAAGGCCGTACACGTGAGAAAACATAGGAATAGGGGATAAAATCCGTCAATCCATCCATCCATCCATCCATCCATCCATCCATCCATCCATCCATCCATCCACCGAATTTGTCACGAATTTGCAAGCATAAGGTTGAGGTTCTTCTGAAAATTGGCTCCGCCGTAGAGTTTCAACGGGCAAGTTGCAAACACGCAGGTTACTTGATATACTTGAACCGTTAGCATGCTTGAATCGCTAGCATGCTTGCATCACCTTGGAATGGCCCTGTAGCGCGGTTGCCCCGCCTACAGGGTCAGTCCCTGGGCCGTGGCTACAGGATGTGCATGCATGCCTCGTCCTTTTACATAGCGCGGTTCTCATGCCGCGGTGCACAGCGCGGTTCTCATGCCGCGGTCAACATGGCATGTGGATCAACATTTTCATGGCATAGGCTTCTCGAGGGCATCTACTGACAGATATGGTCGGACTGTCTCGTTCAGGGCCCTCGATTACGCTTTTCCTCTGCATCTCATTTGTCCCCCCAACCACATTTCTGCCCTACGATTCTGCCCTACGATTCGTCCCTGAACCGCACATGACCCGCCGCACGTGACCTCCCACGCTCAGGTTTGAGTTCCTGGGTGACGCCGTGATCGGGTTCCTGTGTGCGCGCCACCTGTACGTGGCCTACCCCGCGGCGACACCTGGCATGCTGCACGAGCTGACCAAGATCTCGGTCTGCAACCTCGTGCTCTCGGTACGCTGCGTCGCCGCGGGCATCTCGGGGTACCTGTGCCACCAATCGCCCTCGCTGCTGGCTCACGTCACCGAGTACGTGACCAAGCTGGACGAGATCTGCGACCCGGAGGGGCTGGAGGACGGGGATATCCCGGAGACTTGCAGGCCGGCCGCCCGGGGCCTGATGGGCACGTGGACAAACCCTGCGGGCGCTTCAACCGAATCGCTTCGCCGAACTGCTCAACCAAGTTGCTCAACCGCATTGCTTGAGAGGGAAGCCGGTGCTTGTTCTTCTGATCATGCCAACAAGGACGAGGGTGTTTCTAATTCTAGCTCGACCGAACCACCCAATACAGGAGCGGCTGATGCTTCGTCTAATGCTGTCATGAAAGAATCCGGTGGCACTTCCATTGAATGTGCCAACAAGGACGTGCCCGGGCCTGCCTGCTCTTCATCGCACCCCCAGAGGGATGAAGGTGGTGCTGCGTTTGGCGCGGCAAAGGAAGAAGCACCTGCGGGGGGGGACAGGAAGGGAGGGTCTGTGGGGGGTGCCCAGGGTGGGGAGGGCCACAAGGGCTCTGGGGGGGCAGATGCCAGTGCGTCGGGAACCGAGCATGGCAAAGGAGCATCGGAGGCCTTGGACAAGGGAGAAGGTGTTGACTCGGGAGGGAAAGCTGGCACGCAGGCGACAGCTGGCACGGAGAGGGAGCGAGGGAAGGAAGGGCTGGATGAAGAGGAGCGAGGGGAAGGTTTGGCAACAGAGAGGGAGGGGAATGATCTTGGCGCCTTGGCCAGCTCTGTGCCCGATAATGTTTCGACATCATGGGACTGTTGCCCATCAAATGATCCTACGTCGCAGCCCGGGGAAGGGGAGCGGGCGACTCCTGGCCCCGCCGCCAATGAGGAGGACAGGGGGCAGGAGTGTGCCAGCACAGGACATGCTGGTAATGATCGTGCGAGCGATGTGGCTGGAAAAGAACAATCCGCGAGCAGGGCACGTGCTGCGAAAGAGCCGTTTGTGCCCACCAAGGGCCTGCGGCGGCGGAAGACGCCCGCGTCCCAACTCAAGGACCGTGAACGCAAGCGCCTGTACCGGGTGGTTGCGGACCAGTGCGCCCGAGATGAGGCGATGGCGGATATTCAGGACGTGTTGGACCCGCCCAAGCCGCTAGGGGATGTCATGGAGGCCATTTTGGGCGCAGCGGTGTTGGATAGTTGCGGCGGGCGGGAGGCGCCGTTGAACGTCGCGTGGGGGATCATGCAGCGGGTGGCGCCGGTCGCGGCACCGGACATGAGGTTCATGGAGCCCAAGACGATGCTGGGGGGGATGCTGCGGAAGATGTGTTGAGGGGACTGCATCACGTGGGTACCAATAAAGGAACCTTCAACCCTATACACAGGGGGGGTTAGTCAATTATAATTGATTCATTATAATGAAAAGCGCATAGACTGCATCACGTAGGTACCAATAAAGGAACCTTCAACCCTAAGCACAGGGGGGGTAATCAATTAATGAAAAGCGCATAGACTGCATCACGTGGGTACCAATAAAGTAACCTTCGTCCCTTATACACAATAAGCAGGGAGGGAGCCCTAGCTTCTCTCACTGCTCCAAGTGAGCAGGCTGTTACGTCCAAGCCTATTAAATTAGGGTTCTTTAGTGGACAGTTGGCCGTCATAACAATGTATTGGTTCCTGGGTTACTGTTAGCTACGCACTAAGGTATTGGTATGATGGATTGTTTCGTACGTAGAAGATTTTACTAGCATATGTTACGTAGGTTCAGGGCCAGCGCCGATTTGTGGTGCCGGTAGTCAGGGCGGAGTCGTCTGTTGGCTGAACCATAGGGTCGTGACACATTCCAGTGTCATACCATTCGTAGCTAAAGTCTTGTGGGATTCAACCCACCGAGCTGCATGGGTTGGATGTTGGTGCTACTGATGGGTCGGTTGTGGGTCGATCATTGATGCACCGCATCGTGCATCATTCTGACAACGAGCATGACGGCAGGCATATAAGCGTTGTGGTGTGATTTAATATCCCTCTCTTGGTTTAATTGCTATGGCATAAAGTTTGGCTCACGTCTACTTCGTTCCGAGGGGGCCTTGCCCGCTGATTAGGATTTTACATGGGTCCTGATTTTACATGGGTCGCTTCGTCATGGCCTCTCTGGACCTGGGAGCCGACCCCACTGTTGCTGCCGCCATCGACATCACCGCCCGTCAAGTCGCCAATACCTGCTTTGATCACATCCCCTCCCTCAGGTCAACGCTGCCCTCAACTCTGTCCACGACCACCTCAGTCGCCACCCACCACGCCCATTCCACACACGCCGACACCTCCATCCACTTCGCCATCACCCACATTGCAGCAGGCCTGCAGCAGCAGCAGCAACTCCTCTATCAGCTCCAGCATTAACTGGACACTTGCCGCCTCCATAACCCCTGCCAAGACCACCTATGCCGCCACGCTTCAGAACCCTACGGAGCTCATCAACGAAATCAAAACAGCAGTCAACGGCCAGTGCTCACACTGGATGCTATGCACGAACCCATTCGCTCATGCAGTATTGTGGTACGTGGCGTCCCCTCGAACGTCAACGATGCACGCCTGGGCCACCTATCATTACATACCCCCCACACACACGTTTAAGATTGGGGTCCGACCAATCCAGGGCTCACGATCTTAAAGAATCTTACTACTGTGATTCGATTAGAACTACTAAGTTCTACTACATTCTACTGCAATTATACTACTAGTAGAGGTCAAACCCAGGGTCTCATGATCTTAAACCTTAGAATCTTAAACATGGGGCTGGGGGTGTACTGCCGGGGCGACCCCTTCCTGGGGAAGCTCGGCGTGGCCCAAAGCGTCGTCATTAAAACGGCACGCCGGCTCGGCGGCCCCACCGCCCCCGTCCTGGTGGAATTCCACCGCAAGGAGGACATGACCGCAGGTGCTGAAGGCCGGCCGGAACCTCCACGATACCCAACTGAGCATGGACGATTGCTATACCCCGGAGCAGCTCGAGGCCCGGGCTGCCGCCCTGAACCAGACGCAGGTCCACCATGAGGCTCGGGCAGCCAAGCAGGCCAAACCGCAACTACGGTGCAGCATATATGCCCACCTCAGACTGTAATGGCGTCTTCGTCGTCGATCTGCATTAATGGCCAGGACCTTCCTCCAACGACGGCGACCCCCGTGGATACCGCCGTGCCAGCGCCCCAGCCCGGCCCCTGCTCGGCCCGGCCGCCGTCACCGCCATCGCCACCGGCATAGTCGACGGCCACCCGCTCCCCAGCACGTGTGGGGATCCGCCGGGGCAACTTCAGCTCAGGTATGGCTGCCGGGCCTGTCCGTCCCCCTAATTAATTCGTTCGCTTTGCACCCGAGGAGCTCGCGCTGCGAACCGTTCTCAACTATCCATTCGGCCCCGCCGCTTCGCGGCTCTAGCAGTGGGATCTGCCTAACTCCCCTTCCCGCCCCTTTGCCTTCGCAGCCCTCGGGATGTCGGAGAGAGAGCAATGGGTCGGCAGTGAGCCAGGTTCGCCCCGCCTCGCGCGGCCGCCTCCGAAACCTCCTCAGACTGCACGCATTTCTTATGCATGCGGATGCACATTCATTCTACCTGGCCACCCGAGCCAACCGTCGGCGTCGCCTCGACACGCTGGCATGCAGGAAGAATGGAAACGGTGATTACAATTAAGAGCATAATAATAAGTCCTCAACCCGCCCCCACCATCCTCCCACCTCCACCCCCACCCCCATCACCACCCCGGCCTGCTCCATCTCCGCACCCACCCCGGCCTGCACCCCCCCGCTCCAGCTTTGGTCAACGCGCGCCATTGGTCATCGCCACCTTTAACACCCGCACGCTCCAGCCCGACGCTGACCGCTGTTGCTGCCTGCGCATCGACAACTGTCAGTGCCATCGAGTCTCCAATCTTATTGTTTTCTGCATTGACAATAACATCACCATCCTGGGAATCCAAGAACACAGGCGCACTGCATTGGCTCGCGGACCGACCGCCCTTGCTGCTGACGACATCGACGGCTGGCGGTTTTCATTATGGAGGCGGCGACGGCACCGGGAATGGGGGCGTCGGTCTTCTCTGCTCCCCGCTCGCCGTACGCCACATGGGTGAAACCCAGCTGGTCAACGCTCGCCTCCTCGTGGCCACCTTCCAAAATTCGGTGCCACTCGACCTGGCGCCCTGACGGTGGGCGTCGTGTACGCACCACACTCCGTCCACCCTGAACAAGATCGCAAGGACTTCTTTGCTGCGTTGGAGAACCTGGCGAACTGCACCCCTGGTCGCAACTACCTCGCTCTGCTACTGGACGCCAACGCAACGCTACCACTGCATGGGTACCAGTTGGTGGATGTCAGCACGCCCCGCCCCAACAGTACGGTCTCCAATGCCAACACTGAACTTAATTTGCTGATTTGCTTACGACATGCCGGATTTGGTAGCTGCCAACACCCGCTAACCACATAATAGTAGTCCAGATGCTCTGGTCACACACACCTCGCCAACTGGCACTGAACACTGCATCGACTATCTGTGTTGTAATGCGCAATTTAAGCGTCATCAAGGATCTGTACTACTATAAGCTGCTCGCTCGCACTGTGATCCCCCTGACCAGTGCGCCCCGATCATCGCATCGTCACCGCCCGCATGATTCCGCCTGCGATTCCCCTCACAAGTGCTTTCGTAAGCACGTGGCACCACCTGATTTGCGCACACTGCAGTTGCTTGAGAAATCTGACGACGCTCTGGAGGACTTCCCTGAAAAACCTGCCCACAACCGCGCGGCAGAGGAGTTCGTCGACGCGCTGGACATCCCGGCCAGCCACACCCAGCTGCCCGCTGCCGGCCCGGCATCGGCCCTTCGGCACCTCGCTGTCAAGCTGCCCGCGGCAGGGGCCATACTGCCCCCCTGCCGCCCGCCCCGCTTCACCAGCCTGCACTGGCTCCCCGCCGTCATCATGCACGCCCGGCGAGCTAGCCCTGCGCGACAGCCGACCGAGTAAACGCGACCCCGCCCGCTACGCCCGCCTCAAAGCCGATTACCCGACTCGGCCATCCGGCAGGCGACCAAGGAGGCAGGAGGACCGCGAGTACTTCGCCCACCTCAAGGACCAGTATATATGGCGGCAAGTACGCCTGGACCCAACTGTGTCACGCCCAACGGCCAGCCGGCGGCGCGCAGCCAGCGCCATGGACGCTAGCTCACGGGCTCCCCGCAGCAGCAGCTTGACCAGTGGTATTCCTCCCAGTCCCGGCTGCATGCACGGCGCCCGGCCCCCGCCGCCTCCGCCGCTTGGCCCTCTGGCGGCCGCGCGCCTGGCGCCTGCGGGCGTCCCTGCGCCGCCCACGCCGCCCGCCCGGCCGCTGAGCAGGACTACATGTACCCGGCCCCAGTGATCGACGGAATCAACCCCTGGCTGTCGAGGCTGACCCCAACGAGCTACCGCCGTTCATGCACCAAGCTCGAGCTGAGCACGGCGCCGCCAAGCAACTCCGCTTCTACATACGCCGCAGTTGGACCTGACAAGCTAGCTCCCCGCCCCGGCGGTGATTGAATTGACGGTGCTCACGGGGTTCCTGCTTGACGTCTGCAATCGGATCCTGCTTGCAGGCCGGCCGCCGCGCCGCCGCGATTCCTGAGACTTGGCAGCGCAGCTATTATATACCGTACTATGTTGTACAATAACAAAGCTAGGTTCCCCTGACGACCCCGCCAACTACCGCGGAGTCTGCATCCAGAGGGCCGCAATCAAGTTGTTCATGCGCATGATCCTCAACCGCCTTCGTTCTGCTCTCGACCGTCGCCTTGGGGAGAGTCAAATGGGCTTTCGTACCATGGGCGCAACACCGACATGCATGGCCATCTTCGTCGCGCGCCGCCTGAGTCTTCGAGGAAATAGCTCTCCTGCAACGGTCCTGACCAGTGAGTTTCCCGCCATCCTGATCTTCGTCGGCTTCATCATCAAGGCTTTTGGTTCTGTCCTCTGGGCCGCTCTATATGGGCTGTCCTTGCTCGCGCTCGCGTCCCCACTCCCCTGATTACCGTCATCCGCACGCTGTATGAGGGGTCGACCACTTCGGTGCGCACTCAACACGGCTTTATAACCCCGCCATGTCCACTGCAGACCGGCGTCTAGGCAGGGTTGCGTCCTGTCGCCGGCGCACTGGCCTGCTTATTACTGTAGTGGATTAATAATGTCATGCGCCAGGCACGTGCCCGCTTTGCTATATAAGTTACAGGCCGTGCCCCTGGCCTATGTAGTGCATGATCACGAATGAGCTTGGGGAAGGGTGAGTTAGTATCCATGCTTTGCTGCAGACTAAGTCTCAAAGGCATTGTGAATACATACGCCGTATGAATAAGCCTTGTAAACCTACATTGGTATGTGAATATAAATACCACGTGGGCTATTCAGATAGGACGGCTAGTCGAGTCACATATGTTTCCCTATACCTCGCGGGCGGCGCCGACCTGGGCCTCATGTCCCCGCGGCAGCTTCGCCTCTTCTTGGACGCCCAGGCCCCGCCTCCCGGCCCGGTTGCCAGTGGGGGCTTTCTCATCACCTCCCTCAGCCTGGCGCAGGCCGCCATGCTGCGTGTGGAGTTCGGGGCCCCCATCGCGGTTCAGGGCGGCCAGGCCATCTTGGTGGACTCGGCCGGGCGCGCCCAGCCCCTAACCGCGGGGACGCCTGTTTCTGCCTTCCTCCACGACATCCTGGAGTTGGCAGGCATCCCGCACGAATGGCACCCCGCGGCTGACCAACCGGTCGGCATCCTCTCGCGCGCCCAGATTGCTGCTCTCCCGGGTTGCTGGGAGGCCGGCTGGGACCCGCCCCCGGCCCCTCATGTCCGGTCCCTTCTGGAGGGGGACGACCCCGAGTCGGGCTCCTGTGCCATCTGCCTTGAGCCCTTCCGGCCGGGGGATGGCTTGTGTCGCCTGCCCGCGTGCGGCCACACATTCCATCAAGCGTGCATCGCGCGCAGCTTGCTCCACTCCGTGCCGCGCTGCCCGTTGTGCCGGGCTGTTGTGCCGCCCCCTGGGACTGCGCTTCCTCTCGGCCCGCCCCCGGTCTCGCTGGGTCCCCTGCCGGGTCCCCACCGGGCCCCGGGGCCAGCTGCCTCCCCGACCCCTCGGCCGCCGCCCCCGGCCTCGTTGCCGGGGCCTGGGGTGGTCGCGGGCGCGCTGGCGAGTCCCCCTGGGAGGGGCGCCGGCGTTCTCGATCCCCCTCCGCTGGGGGTCTCCCCGGTGGGCACTGCCTCCTCCGTGGCCCCGGCGGGCATGCCGGGCGCTGGTCGGGTCGTGGTGCGCGCGCCTGCCGGCCCGGCTGGGGAGACGCCGCAGGCCCCACGTCCTGCCTTTGCTGGCGCCGCTCCCCGCCACTCAGCGCCCGCCGACGGCCTTCACCGGTGTGCCGTGCTGCTTCCCACGGGGTCCCCGTGTGCTGGTGTGTTCCACAACCGTAACCTCCTCTGCCAGCACCTTCGCGCTGTGCACCCCGATCTCGGCGCGGCGGATCTGCAGGCCATGAGCTGTTACCGGTGCCCGGAAGCTCACTGCCAGCGGGTGTACTCCATTCACGGGCGCGCTCAGCACGCGCGCGCCTGTGTTGCTCAACGGCCCCTCAACCGGCCAGCAGTCCCGGCCCCCTCCCCCCCTCCCGCCTCGGCTCCCACCGGCTCCCAGCCCCCGCCGCCCGACTACTCGGCCAGTTGGCGTTGGCTTGACACGGTTCCCTGGGATGCATGCGCCATCAACCCGACGTCTACCCTGACCGACCTCCCCCACCGCGCGCGTAGCCTTTTCGCGCAATGTGCAATCGTTTCTCTCCGGCGCATGCACGCCGCTCCGGACGACCCGCTGGGCTTTAAACTGCACATGGTGACCCCCCGCCTGCTCCTCACCCCTCTCGGGCGTGGTGTGCGCGGCCTCCAGGGTGCGGTTATTGCCCGTTGCCGACGCTTTCTGCAGGGGGACTGGGAGGGGCTGTTTGGCGTGCCGCCCCCGCGCACGGCCCGGCTGTCGGGGGAGGTCAACTTCGAGCGGGTGGCCGCCGACGTCATCCGCCTCGTCCGCGAGGGGCAGCTCAGCCGGGCCATGACCCGCTTGGAAATGGCCAAGCTGGCCCCCGCCAATGCGGCTACCCTGGCGGCCTTGGAGGCTCTTCACCCTGCGGAGCCCGGATTCCAGCTGCCCGTGCCGGACCCCCTGCCGGCCCCCCTCCGGCTGG
Organism: Mesostigma viride; assembly: GCA_009746045.1. Lineage (NCBI taxonomy): Eukaryota > Viridiplantae > Streptophyta > Mesostigmatophyceae > Mesostigmatales > Mesostigmataceae > Mesostigma > Mesostigma viride. The sequence continues at coordinate 929,114 of RPFO01000744.1, read as the reverse complement.
ACCGCGACTGCTTCCTGGAGGTGATGCGTGCGGTCCCGCGGGCTTCCTCTACCGGGCCGTCGGGCTGGCGCTACGAGCACTTGGAGGTCCTGGTGGGGCATGGGGGCGAGGACATTCTCTTTGACACCCTCATTGACCTGGCGGCTGGTCGCGTTCCTCCCGCTGCGCGCGAGTGGTTAGCGGGCGCTCGCCTCCTCGCTCTGCTCAAGGGTGTCTTGCCCCCCCCGAGGGCAAGGTGCGCCCGATCGCCTGCGGTGAGGTGCTCCGCAAGCTCGTGGGCAAAGTGATCTGCCGCCAAAAGGCGCCCGAGCTCCGTGCCTTTTTCTGCCCGCCCCTCGCAGCGGGTGAGACCTCGGTGGCGGCCCAGCTGGGGGTGACGACTCCAGGCGGGGCGGATATCCTCATCCATTCGGTGCAGGCCTACCTCGAGGCCCACCCCACCCACGCTGTCGTCAAGGTCGACTGCCACAACGCGTTCAACAGTCTGTCCCGCGCCAGCATGTTTGCGGCCGTCATGGAGTCCTTCGAGGACTTGTACGCTTGGACAGCCGTGTGCTACGGCCAGCCCGGCCAACTGGTTCACATCATGGAGGACGGCACTCGCGGCGGCCTGCTGTCGCGGTCGGGCACCCAGCAAGGGGACCCCCTGGGACCCCTGTACTTTGCCGCCCCCCTCCAGGGTTGCCTCCAAGCGGTCCATGCTGCCCACCCGGCGGTCGCTATTCAGGCCTACTTGGATGATATCTACCTTCTGGGCCCTGTGCCGGACACCACCGCGGCTCTGCTGGCACTGCAGACCGCGGTGGCCGACATCAACCTCCAGTTGACCCTGGCCAAGTGCGCGGTGTACTCGCCCCAAGGTGATTGCTCCGGCTTTCCGCCCCAGCTCTTGGGCCGGGACGAGCGCCTCCATGGGTTGGATGTCCTCGGCGTTCCGGTTGGCGACCCCGCGTTTGTCATCGATGCTCTGCGGGCCGCCCTCGAGGCACGCACTGAGGTACTGCCCTTGATTGCGCGCCTTCATGATTCGCAGACCAAGGGTCTGCTTCTGTGGTTTTGCGCTCACCCTCGCGTCGTTCACTGGCTCCGGGGCGCTCTTCCGGCTCAGGTCCGGCTGGCCGCCGAGGGCCACGACGAACGCATCCAGTCGGCCTTGGCGCAGCTGGTCCCGGGCCCCGACCTCCCGCCACATGCTATTCGCATTGCCTCCCTGCCTGCACGGATGGGTGGCTGCGGTCTGACTCGTGCCGCCCGGCTGGCCCCAGCAGCATTTTTGGGCTCCGTCGCTCAGTCGTGGGCGGAAAGCTGCCGGCTCCTGCCCCTTTTGGCAACGGCAGCGCCTGACCTCCTGGACCCCAGCAGCCCTTTGCCCTTCGTCACCGCCATCCAGGAGGCCTATGCTGAGATCCAGCAGGCCTGTTCTCCCGTCCGTGCCGCTCAGGCGGTACAGCGCCACCTCCCTCGCGGCACTCCCTCGGTCGCCTCCGTTCAATCTCCCGCCGCATTCCCTGCTCGCGTCATCGATAAACACCAGAAAACCTACGCGGGTATTCTGCACACGGCTGATTGGATTGCTCTTTTCGCGGACCTCAACGCCCAGGGACGTGCGTGGCTGTTCTCGCTTTCCTTGCGGAGTGTGGGCTCGGCGTACCTTCGTGCTCTTCCCATGGCCCCCCCATTCGCCTTGGCTCCCAGCCACTACTCGGTGGCGCTCCGGCACCAGCTATTTGCCCCGCAGCCTCTTGTTCCGGCCGGGCGGCCTTGTGGTAGCTGTGGGCAGCCGCTGGATCCCACGGGGACTCACTACCTTGCCTGCATGGGGGGCCAACAGAATCAGAATTGGTATTTGTATTTGCACACTGTCCTCCTGACGGTGGTGCTCGCCATGATTCGGTCGGTTTTCCCCCACGCGAACATCCGGTCCGAGGATGCGGATGGCGCTGCCTTCTATTCCCCCAACCACCGGCCTGACATCGTGGTGCTGGACTTTGAGGGGGGTGGCCGGCATCTGCTTATTGACGTTTCGGTGGCGCGGCCCTTGGCTCTTAGCCACGTGGCTGGGGCCTCCCTCACGGCAGGTTACACGGCGGACCGGGCGGAGCGGGCCAAGCTCCTGGCCTACGGCGACGTCGGGCACCATCGTGTGGTGCCCTTTGTCCTGGAGGAGTTTGGGGCCATGGGGCCCCTGACCTCCGCCTTCTTCAAGGAGTGTTGCCGGCTCCGGGAGGACCGGCTGGACCTGGAGGGCCAGCGGGCCCCATGGTCGGCGCGGACCTGGACGTCATATTGGCGTCAGCGCTTGTCGGTGGCGCTGACTCGGGCCATGGCTGACATCATGCTCCGCCGTACGCGGGCTGATTTTGCGGTGCAGCAGGGCTATTAGGTTCCTCCTGTTAGGCGTTTCCATTGGTCTTATCGTAGTATAGAGCTTTGACATGGCTCTGTACATAGGTTTATAGCTGGGCGTTTGCTTTGGTTTGAGTGATTTCACTCTGCTGTAAGTAATTATATTTTTAAATATATATAGATAGGTATACGTCAGTACTTACTTTGGGTACTGGGGTACGTGACAGATGTCAGTACCCAGTATGTATACGTAGTGTCATGACATCGGACGGACCGTACTAGAGTATACTAGATAGGGAACGTACTGCAGAGTGGAGTGATCTGTGATCCGACACGATGCTGTGACTAGACTGCTACCTGTCATCGTGCGGCCTCGGGCCAACAGTCTGCACCCAACGGTCACTGGCGGCGCAGCCAGTGAGAGGAACGTGCTGATAAAGGGTAAACCTATTTTCTAATAAGCAAGCAATTCATTGCCAACCATATCCTGTGCTCTCAATTAAGCAATCAGCCTTATCGCGTTCGTGCATTATCATTCCTAACTTGAATTTATTACCAGTTCCCTTCAGGCTAGCTTCAGCTACACAATACTTAACGACAAGGTCATTATTAAGGGGACGGGACACCCCCGAATTTTTTGGCGCCAAAAAATTCGCGCCGGAACCTAAGGTCACAAATTTCACGTGCACGGTGCGCGCACCCCTTGCGGAAGTGGCCATGGCGACTGCGTTCAGGCGAAACTACCACACTAGGGCAGGCGAAATGCAAAAATTTTACTCGAATCTAAAAGGAGATGAGTTTATGATGTTAGTGTGTGGCGGAAATCAGCTGGTTTACAATATCGCTGTTGTTTTTTTATGCCATCGGCATGGGGGGTAATCTGAATTTTTTGGTCGCGCGGAATGAAATAGAATTCATGATAGCGGCTGTAAAATAGCGGTTTGGGGGGCTGTTCTGACCGTGAAGCAGGCATTAGTATCGGTTGCATCGAATTCTAAACCGAGCTGGTGCTTTTTGCCAGATTTTCGGCCATTATCGGTAAGTAATTGTTCAGACCTGCGCAGTGCGTGTCTGACCTGTCCATGGAAGAACGGCTGTTGTTGCGCGCCTGGGCGAGGGATTTACGAGGGCGAGGTACAGATTTGTCGCGAATGTTATCTGCTATCGGTGCTTTCTTCTATGAGCTCATCGTTCGAGGTTTTTTGCGTTCTTTTTGGGCAGTTTCCGCCAGCTAGCTCGCCGTCGCTTGCCGTTGTGTTGTCGAATACCTGGCAGCTTTAGATTGTTTTCGTTGATGTCGTGATCAGGGCCGCTTCAGTCGCAGCCTGTAGCTCTTCGGGAAGGTATAAGGCATTTCATAAAACGTGTTCTGGCAAGGATGTTGTGCGTATGGACGCTTCTTGTTGTTTGAGAGTGACGCACCCTCTCTTCGCAGGCCGCAGCGGCATCACAGCGCTCATGCGGTGAAGGGCCGCCAATGGTTTCTTTGCATTTTATCGTGCAGGGATGGAAGTGTTATAGTGATGATGATGTTGGAGATATTGCATTTGTGTGCCTGCATGTAGATAGCTGGCACCAATGGTTGTTTGAGCTTTCCTTTGTTATGATGATGTGACAAGACTACAATGTGCTGAGCCAACCATGGTTGACATGCATGACTGCATGCAAGCTATATATACCATGTTCCTACTTGGTTCCTTGCCCTCCATAGTCCCAGTTTGTCATCCATGCCGGGGAGGACAGTTTAGGAGGTGTTGTTGTGTTGATTAGCTTGGTTGGCATCAACCTTACACTCTAACCTGGGAGAAACATAGGAAATACTGCTTAGGCATGTTAGGGCTACCATCGTCAAGGCTATGCACATATTTACAAGGCTGGCCATGCTGGAGGGATGATGAAGACATATGAGGTGCGTGGCCACCCCTTTGTACTTTGTAAACATACTCTGCATGGTTTTGGTGCATGTTGGATGGCATATTAAGTGGCACTGTGGGGTTACTAACTTACTGAGTGGTCCTTAGCGCATTGTCATGTGGTCATATAGGAAACCCATCAACTTGAGCAGTTCTTGTCGCAATGACCCCCCACATTGAGCATGCGTTGCCGTCAGCGTGCAAGAGTTGATTATGTGTGCTTTGGTCAGTTTGCAGATGTCTTTGATGAAGAAGGAGGTGCTAGTGTGGCTAAATGGTTACTCTAATTTCCTTGTAGCGTCTACATGGGTGGCCGTCTTGGAATGGTTGTAACTTGGGCAGTTCTTGTCAGAATGGCGTCAAACCTTGAACATAGGAGGTACCATATGTGCAGAGAATGGTAGTATGTGGTTTGGCCAGTTTTCATGAGGCTTAGATGTATAAAGGGGTGTTAGTGTGGTTAAATACTAGCTAAAACCTCCCTTAGCTTCGTCGCAGGTGGCAATCTAGGAATATCCATCAAATAGGGCTGCGCTTGTCAGAATGACCTGAAAATTTGGGGCTGCATGTCCCCCCTCTCTAGTATTTGAAAATATAAGATATGGCATGATTCCATGTGTTTATGATTTGTTTTATTTTTTTTGGTGAAAAAAAGTACCCTTTTTGCGGGAAAATCCATCAATGTGTCTAAACATCATTGTTTTGTGCTCAAAATTAGGCAGACTTTCTCAAAAGTGGGGGAACTATATGGAAATATATGATTTGGTCCAAATATGTTTGCCCATTGTCCTAGGGAAAATATGCCAAAAGTAGCGTCTTTTTCTATTTTTAGCGCGTAACCGGCATCTGGTGGGGGCTAGTACCCCCCCCAAGTGGTTGGAATTTTTTTTTAAATCATATTTATGGTCCCCAATCATAATTGGATTTTTAGCACATGCATAGGTATGGTTTCCAGAAAAGTGCCCTTTAGGGGTGTCCCCTCCCCTTAACCCCTAAATGGGCAGAAATACTGCCGATGCATCGGCTGTAACTTCACAATTTTGCAAACCAGATGCCATCCAACCCACCCATATCCAATGGCTGTCCTTGGGGGCCAAGCATGTCCATGAGTTGCCCTTCGGGTTGGTATATCACAACCTTACATATATGCAGGGTAGGCCATGTATAACTGCCGTCAAAGTCAGGGGGGTCAAGACGAGCGTTTTCATTTTTGGTAGAATGTGCATTTTGAATTATGTTGTAAGAGCTAGGCACCTACCACTTCAGGGATGATAAACAATTAGTTGCTGAACAGTTTGAGCCATTGGGGTCATCATTTGGGTGGGTATGCCAGCAGTTACACCCAGTACAGCCCATAGGGGTACCGTTGGTAAAAAGCAACCAAGGGGGTAGGAGTGGGCATACTACCTACTAATACCTACTAATATGGCCCCCAACCATGCCACACAATACATTTCCCTTCCACAATGATGGGGAAACATAACTGCATCATCACACTGCCCTTACATGGCACCTATGTGCAGGTGCCACCTTGTCCATGCACGTAGGTAACGTGGTACGGATACCCTACGTAAGGCATGCATTCTAGGAGGCAGCCACCAACAAACTAGTGATTTTAAGCCTATTTCAGCTTGCCCTAGCAAGGATAAACTAGGCCTAAGCTGCTATAGCTTGCCAGGTGATGGCCAGCACACCTGGTGGCACATGCTGACAATGGGAAGCTTCTACTCACCGGTTACATGCTTGATGATGCCACAGAGACCAGCCAACTGCCTCACACTCATGCAATATGTGTGTGGGAAATGTATAACAAACATATATGGAGGTATTCAAACCCATACAGCATCTAAAACTTATCACCATCACACTGTGGCAGGTCAACTGACTGAGGGAAGCATCTAAGAAGGGTGTTTTAGAAAGGGGCCAGGCCAGGGTCAAGAAAGAGCATGAATAATGCAAAAAGAATGTGCTACACAAGCTAGAACGTATATATAAACGTCAAACATCGATAGGAAAACGATGCTGAAGCTTTACCAGGCATGGATGGCGTTACCTTGGCCCAGGCGGTGGCCGCAAAATGGCGCATTTCGGCACACCAAAGTTGTGCAGCATGGTCGCTGGATTCGGCGATTTCTGGCCACCCTTGCACGTTTACGACTACTATGTATCATAAAAAGTACAAAGAAACCAATATATCCTTTAAAATACGCCGGAAAGGTATTGCTGTCAACGTTTCTATCGTCCGGCCTGATCGCAGTTTTTTCCAGCAAGAACGCTGCCGACACCTATCAAATGGCATTCCCGCGGTCCAAAAATTGGCCTGTGTGATCTTTAGGACGTATAAAATCAATTTCCTAAGTTTGGTCAGAAAATTCGAACGAAAACGTAAATGCCATGCGTGGGCGCAAGCCGCCATGGCCAGGTCGTCGTTTTCCGGAATGCACGTTGTACGTGAAAAAGTACCCTGACCCCTTGTACTTTGACCGGCCAGAACACCTCTATAACTTTGTCAGAAGTATGCAAACCCTAGTACCATGCTGTGAGGAAAATTATAAGCTTTCGATCTTCTCAGCTAAACTTTTCCTAATTCTCAATAGTTTTCGCGGCATTTGGTCCCCCGAGAAGGGGCCGACGTGTCGGCTGTAACTCAGTTTTAGGCGGAAAATCGGCAGCCAGACCATCTAGGGGTTAAGAAACTCACCTTAGTACAACAACGATGAGGATGGGCAGGATATGCGGAAGCCCGAACAAGGACAACCAGAAGCCGGCTGGTGATGCGGCTATTTCAAAAAAAGAAGCAAAAGAAAAACAAAAAGACTACTGAAAGGCCAGGCGGAGGGTCCGGCTGCCACCCGGCAGTCCGGCTTAGAACCCCCCTCCCCTGAGCACGAGCAGGTGGAGGATCCGACCCCTAACCAGGGGATTGGCCAAGAACCCTCCTCCCCTGTGGCTGTTCCAGCATGGTCAATGCTGGTGCGGCCATGGCCGAAGAGGCGCGGGAAAACAACCCCACAGGTGGCGCAAGCACAGAGCCGGCCCCGGCCTGTGTCTTCCTCGTCTCCTCGGCCAGGACTGTGAGCCTCAGACCATTACGATTCGGGAGCTCACGCCCCGACGTACTGCGTCGGTCGCTCCAGATGGGGCGATCACTTTTCGTCCCGCAACTGACGTCCAATCTGCAATTCCGATGGTCCCGTCCGCCACTGGATCGACGCAACACTCTCGAACATATGTTCGGGATGGAGACCATGGCTTACAGAAAAAAGAATCGACATGGAATCCGTAAAGCTCACTCGGGTGCTGCTAGCACAACGGTCTGAAAGTGCCAAAAAACACCCATCTTATTCCTCCTAGCTGCATGCAGTTATATTCAGATGATGGCGGTCAAACTTGGTGGCAAGCTTCCTTATGATACCTAGTTTTACTGTGACAAGTTGCACCTCGTTGGCTGGCTACCTGGTGCTTACTGAACGGTGACGTCGAAAAGCATTAAAAACGCAAAAAATGTCAATTTTATTCATTATTAATTGCACAAACATCACAAATAATGTCTGCTTGACCTGCAAATAGGTAGATAACTTATTTACATCACATTTAGCTTACCTACCAAATAACAAATTGCACCCGAGTTAGACACGGTTTGGAAAGCAATTATGCTGTCAAACGTCACACATAAGCCTATATTAGGCATTTTATTAACAAGTTGATGCCTCCATTGCAAATGAGCTTAGATTCACCTAGAAATTGTTAAACACATCATTTATGAAGTATGAAGCCGGACAGGGAACTTGCATCTTACATTTAATGGCAGTTAATGACAATATTCTGCTGTCACATGATGTCAGTCATGTCACCGCGATGCCAAATTAAGACATTCATTACACCGTAGGTGGTGCGAATGATCTCAGTTTGGCTTGAAATCTGGCAGGCAGTTATGCTGCACCATGCTACACAAGTCTCCCAAGTTTTACTGAGATCGCACATCAGATGGCGAAAAAACTCTGATGCGTGCCAGCAGCCAACAACGTACTCGCACTTCCTAGAAAGTGCACACCTCCAAGCAAGCAACTGAGGTCCTAGTGAGCTTTTAAACTTGGTACCACTCTGTATAATGATATACACATCAATGAGAACGAGACATCCAGCAAAGTTAGCCATCGTAAAATCACCAAGAACTTTGTGACATGTGAAAGCATAATAATGCCAGTTTATTCGTCTATAACACACATAAATAACACATGGAGAGCCCACTGGCCACAATTGAAGAGCCCTCGCCTGGCATGCATGCAAACGTCATGCTATGCCTTCATCAAGCTGCATGCCCTGCACGTAGACTCATTTTGCTGCAGCCCGCAGGTGATCCAGCATCCTCTTCCTTGCTCGTTGTTCCGCATAGGAAAGTGGCACGCAGAGGCGGTGTGCCAACTCTTGGCGCACCATGCCAGCATGCATGCTCTGCGCAAGTGCACCAACGCACATGGCCCTTCCACGCTTGCCAGTCCCAGTTTTGACACGCTTGCCTAGAGCGGTGTGCATAGGTCAGGTGCCTTGTTCACATGGTGGAGGTGTTCTAAGGCCTCCCCTGAAAACAGGCGCAGGTCACCCAACTCACGGATCTGAGATGCATGGCCTGTGGGCCGGGCCACCAGGTCGTGCATGTATGTGGTGACATGCTCGGGGGCAGTGAAAGAGATGAAAGAGGCAACATAAGTGGCTGCCAGCTCCTCTACCTCGGCTGGGCACCTTTGCCTCCCGCTTGGGCCCCCCTGACCCATCATCATCTAAGTCACACAGGGCCTTCCAAACATATCCTTCAAAACCTGCCACACCCTGGTCAGCTGGCCTCCCTGTCCACATGTGACTCTGCATCCTCATCAGCGTTGTGCTGGCAAACAATGTTCACACACATGCAGCTGGAATTTGTCCAGCAAGGTCTCAGCCTCCCTTCCAATGACATGTGGCTTCTCAACTGCCTTATAGCACTGGCATTCTTCTATGGTGCTTTCACGTACTTAGAACTCCTTAATAAACACGCCCATCTCATCATGCAACACCTTCAGCATTTCTGCCTCCTCGCTCTTATGCATCCGTGCCATGATGGTCCTGTCCAGGAGTGCACATACATTATTGAGAAGGCAGTGAAGAAGACAGGTTGGGTGTTCATTGTGCTCTGACAACGGGGAGGAGAGGGGAACAGCCCCACTTCTGGCCAAAGTGGTCCCGGGCATGCTGCCCTGCCTTGCTCTCGTTCCTTGGCTCTGTGTCTCTGAGCTCTGCCTGGGTATGGAAAACCTTGCCGCAGTGAGGGCTGGGGCACTTGAAAGGGGCAGTGGGATCAACCTGCACATCGTGGGCTAGCTCCCTAGCCATCTGCACAGTGCGGCCTGGTGAGAAGTGCTTGGATCCCTCCAGGTCACCGAACTTGGCCTTGGGGCATGTGCACTTGTTGCAAGGGTACTGGTGTGAGCATCCTGCTTGCACTCTCTCTGCATTCACATATGCCTTGTCCCCCCGCCCCAAAGCATCCTGACAACCGGCACGCGCCTCCCATCACCTAAGTGCACCCCCTCCGCTTCAAGGACCTCCCCCGATACTCTCGGATGAGCTCAGTGCAGTTGGCTGTGCTCCTGTCTAACTAAGGCACGCGAGGCAGCCACACGCTGGACAAAATTCCTCACCCCTTCTACCGTGTTCCTGCCCCCCAACCCGTTGGCAGCAAGCTCGTTGAATTGATGATCCCTAGCCACATTCACACTCCCCATTGGGTTTACCACGACCCACTAGCTGAAGTGAACTGTCAACTTGGTCATGCCCTCGTGGGGAGATTGAGTCCAAACAAGCTTCATGGGAGGGGCCACAACACCTACACTGCCAGCTGAAAACAACACTGCTCCCTCCCATTTATTCTCCCCAGGCACAGCCTACCTGAGGATATCTTGAATGTCTCGAGGAAGCATCAATAGGCGAACTTTACGCTTAATTCTTTGGCGCTGCCTGGTCATCCTCACGCTCACGGCTCCAGTTTTCTATTAGGCGCCCGTAATTTGTAAGCATGATGCGCTCAATCGGCTCAGGAAAAGGAAACACGCTGAAAAACTTGTTGGCGAAAGGTGTGAGCTTCACTAAGCTATAAATGCGATTCTAGACGTGTGCGTACCACTCTCTTGTGTCGACTCCAGCCATGCAGCTCGCGTCGGTGCCGCAAGAATCACAGACGTAGTTGAGCGACGTGTGCAGGCGCTCATCGCACCTTGGGCACGAGAGTAGTGAGGGATGTGCTCTGGAAGCCATTTAAACGGCCTGAGAAAGTGGAACGACCAAATTCGCAGAAACCAAACAGTACGTGGCATATTTTTACGTAAGTGCACCATTACCGCTCCCGCAAGCACCTCCCAGCAGCAACATAATTTGCGGTATCGCAGCATTTACAATGGCAGTCGTTTTAACAAAAAGTTTTTCGGTAAAAAATTTTTGAATTAGTCATAGAATCATGCGAGCGGCTTACCTCGTGCTGCACTGTCGCCGTTTTTGATAAGTTTCCGGTGTGACTTTTTGGGGGTCCACTGCAAAATGCAGCGGACCTGACCCGACCTCGCGAAAATGCCCGCCCTTTTTCTGTTTTCCTGAAAAAATGGGCCGATTTCTTTAGGATAAAAAAATATCTACGTTCAGTAGATGATGAGTTATGAAGGCATTCGCTTTCCTTAATGTGTTCTCAAAACCGCCACTAGGATTTTCACGGCCGCCATGGGTGCTGCGTGACTTTTGGCCTTGTCGACACCATCCCGCACACCAGATTTTCGGGATCTCGCGCCACTTTGGTGACGGAATAAGATGGTCGTTTTTGGCGGGGCTCGGACCGTTGTACAGGCCCGTCGCCCCTGCAGTTGCCGGACAACCCATGTACGACGACGAGGTGTCGGACACCGCCAGCCTCCCCGACGGGGAGCTAGAAATTCTCCTCACCCCAGCGCTCCTGGCAGTGGAGCAGGCAGCGCTGGTGGCTAATGAAGAACGTCGCGCTCGGCAGCGTTATAGGGAGGTCCGCCGTGAGACGGCCTTCCCGTCTCGCTGAGAAGAGGCAGCGGATTGAGGAGGATCCTCCTCGAGGCTGCTCGTCGCCTGGCAAGACACCAGGCGATGGCAGAGGCGTACCGCGAGGCCACTACGCGGTTACGTGATATCCTCAACCATCCTGACTATCAGCTAGATTATGCTGAATCATGGTAAAAACCTGGCTGCCATAGCGCGGTCAGCACATTTTTAAAGCAATTATGGACTCTATAACCCAAGCCAGGGTAACAGAGGGCGCGCAGGAATGCAGACCCCATGCTCCCCTCAAGGGAAACGGAGTCCAAGTCTTCCCCTGATCGTTCAAGCTCGCATGCAGACCCATCCAGTCGGCACAGTGTAGTATACCCGCGTAGGTATTTTCTGATCAGGCACTCCACAAAGGTGAAAACCGTTTGCGTTCAGGGCCGGGCCGCGGAAAACGCGGAAAAACGCGATCTGCAAGTGAATCCGACCGTAATCGAACTGGGGACCTCTCGCACCAACTTTCGCTGACTATAGGACGGACGTCTCCGGTTACCATGGCATCGCCAACTTACACCTACAGTCATCCGCAAAAGTTCTCCTTTCCGGGGAGTGATGCAAGCCTTTCGGATTTGGTACTAGATAAATCACTCGAGATCTGTGTGTAGGAGTACTACACACGTGTCCACTCGAGACTTGTTCAGTCTCGAAACGTGAGACGGGCTGAACACGGCTGGATCCTTCTTTATTAGAAGGGGGCGTAGCCGGTACTAACGAAATCAGCCATGCGTATATTCTGATCAGGCACTCCGCAAAGGTGAAAACCGTTTGCGTTCAGGGCCGGGCCGCGGTATTTTGTTGTTTTCCATGAACCCATGCAGGCGCCGTCACCAAGATGCTGCGCAAGGCCCTTAACCTCCCGGCCTTTGGTTTGCACATTAGTAATGAGGATTTGTACGCTGATTTGTACGCTGATTTGCCCTATGTTTCCCACATTATTAGGCACAGGCGCCTGGGCCTAGCCGGGCACCTGGCCCGCACAGATCAGGAAGATACCTCAGATAGACTAGCTGGCACCAGGCCTGCCCAGCCTGGGCGATATGTCCTAACCTGGCGTGCCCCCGGCCGCGCGCGGCAGGGCCGCCACCCGTGGACATTTCGTGATCGACTCGGCATGGACATGTGCTACACTAGACGTGACGGGCTCACCCCCGGGCAGCCTACTGACCAGTTTGTCTGTAATATGGAGGCAGATGGTGCGCAAGGATAGATGGCAAGTAGTGATGAAGGAGACCACCCCCAAGCCTGTTGGGGCTCCGCGTGTGACCAAGTATGGCATTCATAGCGATTCGGGCCGCGGTGCCCACACCCCTGTAACTAGGACCTAGATAGCTTATACCATCCATTCCGCATTCCATGTTCCCCTCCCACTGAGGACTTATGCTCACGTGACGCAGTCACGTGTCTATTAATTAATTAATTAATGAACCCAGGCAGGGAAGGTACACTAGGACTGACGACAGTGGACACGCCGGGCGTGCCCCGGGGCAGGAGACGGTGGACGGCCTGGGCGGGGCCGATGAGGTCGCAGGCCTGCTGGATCCCGAGGTAAGAATCCTGCACAGCCTGCACAAAGGAGAAGGGGGATGGGGTGACCAAGTCGGGACTGGTGCTGACGGCGCTGGGGACCAACCGGCGGATCCCCGCCCAGGCCTGAGCAACAGAGCCAAGGAAGGCGGCGGGGGCGAGGCAGGCGGCACCGCCGGCGCGGGTGAGCCCACACCCGCCCATGCGGCAGGGGAGGGTGGCCAAGCGCATGGAGTGAGCTGGCAGGCTAGGGCAGGGGATCGAGGAGCACCTGCAAGGCGGCCTGAATGCGCTCGTCGTGGCCTTCCGCGGCAAGCCGCACCAAGTGGGGGGGAGCGCCACGGAGCCCGTGAACCACCCGCGGGTGGGCGCAAAACCACAGGAGGAGCCCTTTGGTCTGGGGGTCCTTGAGGCGCGCCCAAGTCTCGAGGACATGGGTGCGCTGTTGCACGGTGGCCCGGAGCTCCTCTTCGACGTAGTCAGGGTCACCCACATGCAGGGACGCCCAGGCACGAGAAACCATGCGCCCGCGCCAATGCCCCCGGGATAGCCGCGGGGAAGCCAGAGCAGTCCCCCTGGGGCGAAAAGACTGCACACTTGGGGAGGGAGAGCCAAAGGTTGATGGCCGCCATGGCCACTTCAAGGGCAGCCAAGGTGGCAACCACAGCGTCGACCGGGCCAAGGGCATGGACATATATACTACAAAAGTAAATATTCAGCCACAAGCGTCGTAGAGTTGGGTATTGGCATCCGGCGCGGCGCTCCACACCGGCCGGTACCCAGACTTGAACAAATCCAAGCCAAACGGCTACCGCGGAACCAAACCAACGGAACTGAACCGGTCGTAAATGATTCGGTGAACAGCCGTTTCTCGAGTGCACGGACGTAAATGATCACGGACGTGACACAAGTAGTATCACAAGTTGAATGGCAGACAGTTGTTGCCGTAGAATGGCCTGTCAAAGCATGGTCAACTCTTGCACAGGTGCCAAACAATGTCGAAGCAGACCTAGCTAGCTTGACGTAACAGGCATTCCAAGATCATCACAACTTCCAGTAAACTTTATATTTGAAAAAACGTACAATCAGCTCACACTATCTTCTAATATTTGTACAGTTAGGTCGCACACTGGACCTTCTAATTCAAACAGCCCGTGCAGCCATACCCTTTCTACCCAAAACTCGCCAGCAACACAGGCGGCCAGGCTAGCTAGTCGCGCGACCGACCAGCCTTCTTCTTCCCCCTCAACCCAGCAGCCGCCGTCTCCATAATAATCTTGTGCATCTCTCCCTGAAACCTCGCATCCTTCCAAAAGCTCCTCACATCCTTATTCCGCAACAACGGCATCCGTGGCAAGTCGTCCGGCGTGTGATGCACATGCCGTTTCACGACCACGCTCCCTATCTTCCGCTGCTTGTCATTCGCATGCATGCCATACACAAAGGGCTCGGGGCACGGGGGCCCCTGGTCATACACCTCTACGTCCACGGAACCCATGACCCCCCACTTCTGCATCACCATGAGCTCTCCCATCGTGTCGTGGTCGCTCCACATGGGGTCCCCCGGCGCCCAGTAGTGCCCATCGCCCGCCCGCTGGCTAATCCCATAAATAGACACACTCCGGCAGAACTGCAGGCTCGTAAGCACTCCCCGGAAACCCAAGCTTGGCAGCGTGCTATCGTGAACCTCCCGACCCGATGACGTCAGCATCTCCCTCAGCATCGCCACCGCCGACGAATAACGCGTGGGGGCCAGCACGAGCGTCGGATGCCCCAGGGTGTCCCTGAACTCCCGGCAGTCCGCGTCCCTGGTGGCCGCACCCAGGTAGTCATCGGTCAGCACGACGAGCCGGGGGGGTGGGTCGCGCCCAAACAGCGCATCGTCGCCGGTCTTCTCTCCATCGGCCCTGGTGTCATCAGGGCCCGAAGTATCAGGGCTGGCTCCCGCTCGCTGGGTAGGTCCAAAGCCGGATGGCTGGGTGGCGAATCCACCGGGGCTGTTGGACTGGGTTGATCTCGTGGCATCATAACCGGTGCTGTTGTGGAAAGCGGACACCAACTTTTGCTCCAGCTTCCAGTTGATCAGCGCGACATCCGTCCGCCCGCCCACGTCCGGCTCGAACCCTGCCACCGGGGGTGCGTTGAACCGGATGATCGTGTCGTGGCCGTCGATCTCACCGCCGCACGAGCTGCGCAGCAGGCTGCCCCCGCTGAGCACGACCGCGCAGCTGCCCCACGCGCCAAGCGTCGGCAGGAGAGGCGAGGAGCCGGCGGACGCGGTGGCAGGTGGCTCAGACATGCCGGTCGCCCCGCCAAGCCCATCCCGCCTGCCTAGCGACTGGCCTGCTTGCTCTGCGGCCATCGTGGACCTTGGCGAAGGTGCTGGGGCTGCCACTGCTGCTGGGATATTGCGTTTGTGCAATCGCCGCCCCTCCCTCCTGCCCATGTCGCCCCCGGCCCGCTCCCCGCGTCTCCAGCTGTCCTTATCGGTGCTCGCCTCTTGATATCGGCTCCACCTCTCCGGTAATATGTCAGTGGCGTGCAGCTGCCGGCCCCTCCGGTTCACCCCGCGCCTGGCTTGTCCTTCGGCTGCCCCGCTTCTCCTGTTTATAGCACCCGCCTGCATCTGTGCGCTCCTCCTTCCTGGTAGAGCACCTGCGAGTCTCCGGGTCCCTGCCTGCTGCGTGGCACCTGTTTGTGATCCGGTCCCTGCTCCCGTGGTGCCGCCGGCCTGTCGCGTGCCTGGGGGCGCTGGTGCGCTAAGGCCGCCCGATGCTGCACCGCCCAGTTTGTCTGGATCCCAGTGCACGCCTGGATGCACCTTGGTGGTCGCCGACGTCGCGGATGACGGCACTAGGTGCTCGCGCCGCACCGGCATGGCAGATGTCGGAACCAAGACGTTTTGTCGCATCAGCGAGTCGTCCGGAGCGCCCTCGCAGGACAAGAACGGCTGAAACGGGTGCAGCCGCACGGTGGCGCCGTTCAGGGGGACGAGTTCGGACCGTGGTGGTTGGCAGGTGTAGTGGGAGTGGGCACCGAAACCGGGGTGCGTCGCGTTGAGCGGCATCACAGTCACACGAGGGGTGATGCGGAGCACAGGGATGCTGCAGTGAGAAGCGGCGACTGGGGATAACTCGCCCTGAGTCGTCTCAGTGTGGGTCCATTCATCATCGCTCAGGGGGGACTCGGCGCGCGGCAGCTGGGAGGACTCGGTGCGAGAGAGCTGGGAGGGCTCCGTGCGCGTCGAGCCGGCGCGGGACTTGGTGACAGTGCGAGACTCGGTACTGGATGGCGAGGCCGACCGAGTATACGTGTGGGTCATGACCTTGCTCGGGAGGAATGCGGCCTGGACGAGCAGCTGACACAGGAGGCAGGCGAGGAGAATGCTGGCGCAGGCACGGCGCAGGCGGGCCCAGTTGATCAGGGCCGCGCGCGCGGGCGGGGCCGACGAGCCGTTATTAGGACGCATGGTCTTACGACGGAGGTAGGAAGGAAAGGGGAGTGCTGGCCAGATCGTCTGACGCCGATGATCTTCCAGTAAACGCGTTTTCCTCATGAAGATTTCGCAGGCTCGAATCCCCTACGCCCGCGTTTGCTGGCATCCCGGCAGGCCATGACGTCGCTTCTATGTTGCGGTGCTTACTTACTTACCCGTTTTTTTCGCCGCACTTCGGCGGGTCGCCCACAACTTGCCGCCTAGACATAACCGGGCTCGGCGGGGGCTCCATGTTAAAAACGATATCGATGCAATAGCGCCGCTGGCATCATGACCTTCGTGTCATTATCACTGCTGCCGTCAGCCTCGGAAAACGTGCTTCCATAATCCCAACAGCGTGCCTCCACTGAAGGATGTCCTGTCTCATGAAAACGGCCGAGGCTGCGTTGATTGTATGGCTAATAGGAAATACGTCTATGGTCATAGCGCTGCAAGGATGCTGCCAGGATTAAACTGCGGAATGTTCGGCATCCTCGGCAGAATGTTAGGCATCATCCGCCACAGGAAGGGGGAGTTTACTCCCTCTTTCCGTAACAAAACGGAACCATTCAGGAATAGTACGCGTTCGCCGCTGCACTAAGGATGTCAGCTTTCATAGTTTCATTCCAGACGCCGCACCGATACATTTAGTTCAGTTCAGTTTATTCCCACGCTAGATTGTTGGAGCCATAGACTGGTCCTGTCTGATGGTCGTTGATGGGACTGGCAGTCTGGCACCGATGCATGCAACAAACGCAGGCACTAATTAGTTACAGATCTCGGGCGACCTACGCGCGACACTCGGCGCTAATCGATTAGGTAGCCAACGCATGCCACCTTCAGGAGGCGACCATGTTTTTGTTGGAGAACCAGGCAACCAGCCAACTAAATATACCGGTATTCCGGCCCTCGGCCACTAAAGACTCTACTGCCCATGTGCGGCGTGGGATTCAACTAACTAAATAACTAACAGCACCATTCAGTTCATTTCAGTTCAGTTCAGCTCAGTTCAGTTCAGTTCAGCTTACACGTACACCGGCCATGCCGTAGAGAGATACAGTAATGAGTAAACATGATTCTCCACTATGATTCTCCACTATACACTGTATGATCTCCTAGGCCGTAACCAGGTATTCACCATTATGCCCCACGGCGACATGACTCAGGTCCACTGGCTTCCATAAGTAAGTAAGTACTTGCGTGTCATGCGCAAAGGCATGCCACGGAGTACTATGCTAATCTCATTAGAAAAATAATTACACAAAAGTTTAAACAAATATCGTCTGCATCATCCCCCAACCGTTAAGGGGACATGACACCCCAAAAGGGCACTTTTCTGGAAACCATACCTAGGCATGTGATAAAAATCCAGTTATGATGGGGGACCATAAATATGATTAAAAAAAAAAATTCCAACCACTTGGAGGTGTACTACCCCCCACCATGATGTGACCGTTATGTGCTAAAAATAGAAAAGACGCTATTTTTGGCCGATTTTCCCTAGGACAATGGGCAAACCCATTGTGGCCAAATCATATATTCCCATCTAATTGCAACCCTTGCCATTAATTCCAGCTAGTTTGCAGGTCAGAATAAGCATGTTTAGACACATTGAAATAGTTTACCCCAAAACACGTATGATTTTTTGGTGCCTAAAAAAATATATCAAATCATAGACACATGCAATGGGGTCAAATCATATAATCAAAATTGGCCCAGGGTTGCAATCACACAGCCCCAAAGTTTCAGCTCATTCTGACCACGTTTACTCACATTGAAATATGGTCACGTGCAAAAAAAAAATGATCGCTTTTTGTGGTTTGGAGCTCAAACACCACCACAAAGACACCCTCACTTGCCCACCACAAACTGGGCCAAAACAAGTGCAATTAATTAAGGGGACGTGGCGCGCCGAATATTTTCCGCGCGAAAAAATTCGCGGCACCGGCCGTACCGTGAAAAGTGGGTGCTCCGTGCGCGCACCACTTGCGGAAGTGGCCATGGCGACTGCGTTTAGGCGAAACTAGCAATGTAGGGCTAGAGAAATGCAAAAAAAATGATTGGATGTTGAAGACGATGATTTAATGATGTTGGATTGCGGCGGCAAGTGGCTGGTTTACAATATCGCTGCTTTCTTTTACTGCCATCGGCATGGGGGGTAATCTGCATTTTTTGGTCGCGCGGAATAAAATAGAATTCGTGATTGCGGCAGTAAATTCTCAGTTTTGGGGGTCTTTTTGACCGTGAAGGATGCATTCATATCGGTAGCATCGAATTCTAAACCGAACGGGTGCTTTTTGCTACATTTTCGGCCATTCTCTGTAAGTATTTTTTCAGGCCTGCGCAGTGCATGTCGGAACCTTCCATGGAAGAACGGCCGTTGTTGCGCGCCTGGGCGAGGGATCTACGAGGGCAAGGTATAGATTTGTGGCGACTGTTATCTACTATCAGTTCTTTCTTCGAAGAGCTCATCGTTCGAAGTTTTTTGCGTTCGTTTTGGTCAGTTTCCGCCAGTTAACTCTCCGTTGCTTGCCGTCGTGTTGACGAATACCTGGCAGCTTTAGCTTGTTTTCGTTGATGTCTTGATCAAATCCGCTTCAGTCTCAGCCGATAGATCCTAGGGAAGGCGTAAGGGATTTCATAGCACGTGTTCTGGCAAGGATGTTGTGCGTATGGACGCTTCTTGTTGTGTGATAGTGACGCACCCTTTCCTCGCAGCGGCATCACAGCGGTCAGAAGCTGAACGGCCGCCACTGGTTTCTTTGCATTTTATCGTGCAGGGAAGGAATTTTTTAAATCGACGATCATGTTGGAGATATTGCATTTGTGTGACTGCATGTAGATAGCTGCCATCATTGGTTTATTTGAGCTTTCCTTGTTATGATGATGTGACAAGACAGCAATGTTGCTGAGCCAACCATGGTTGACATGGTTGACTGCATACAAGCTTTGTATGCCATGATCTCCTTGGTTCCTTGCCCTCCATAGTTCCAGTTTGTTGCCCATGTCGGGTAGTGCAGTTAAGGAGTTGTTGCTGTGTTGGTAAGCTTGGTTGGCATAACCCTTACAATCTAACCTGGGAGAAACATAGAAAATGCTGGTAATGCATGTTAGTGCCATAATCATTATTGCTATTCACGTACTTATAAGTCTGGCCATGCTCGAGGGACGGTGAAGGAGTATGAGGTGCGTGGCCACCCCTTTGTACTTCACAACATATTCAGCATGGATTTGATCCATGTTGATGGCATGTAAAGTGTGATTGTGTTTACTTGCTTTCTGAGTGGTCCTTAGCGCCTTGTCAGGTAGTGAGTGGTCGTCTAGGAAACCCATCAGTGCGTGCCACAGTGACCCCCAACCTTGAGCATGTGTCGTCATCAGTGTGCTAGAGTTAATTATATGTGCTTTTGATCATAGATTTGCTGAGTTCTTAGCATGAAGTTTACAAGGTAACCTTGGGTAGAGTATAGTGTATGCTCTCTTGGCATGTATGCCTAGCGATCGTGTTGCTATGCTTGCGCTGGCAAGGTTGGCCATGCCGAGGGCAGGTGAGGGAAGATGTGGTGCCTAGCCGTTTGCTTATGTTTTGTGATCGAGTGGGGCATGCTTTCTGGCTTTTTGGATGGAAAACAGCATGCCTAAGTGGCCATATACAAAGAACCCCCCCTTAAGCTTATGTTCAGGTTTTAGCACGCATAACCTTATTACTTGAGCAAGACTTGTCGGAATGACCTGTGTTAAGGGTGGCTGCCACGACGTGATGCAAAGGGAGGGGCAGGGGGACGATGGGGAAGGTAGTAGTGATGATGAGAATGATGTTGATAATATTCCTTGCCTTGCATGTGCTTCCCCGGATGAAATTGACGGTGTCCCTTTCCTGCTGTGCAGCACATTCGGGTGCAAGGGAGGACTGCATGGGTGCTGCGCTGACCCCCCGTTGACTAAGGAGCCCAAGGGGGATTGGTTTTGCCCTGCCTGCCTTGTGCAGGATGCTTACAAGGGCTGATATAGTGACATTTTCTGTTTTAGCGGGCATTTTTTTAAAACACGTCTGACGCAATAACTTGAGCTAGACTTGTCGGAATGACCTGGGACTTGGAACACTGCTGTCCCCCTGTTAGCCGGAATTTTTGTTGATTTTGTGGCCTTATCGGAAGTGTTTATGATATGTATATTCCCAATGTCCGGTAAAAAATGACCTGTTTTGCGGGAAAATTAATAACTGTTCAAGGTTTTGCCATTTCCATGATGTAAATAGCTCAGCAAGCTACAAACTCAGGGAACTATATGACCTTGATTTTTGGTAGCCAACAAATAAGTGCATTGGCTGGGGCATACTCAGCCCTAATTAGCGTCTTTTGCTATTTATAGCGCATTATTGGCGTATATATGGGGGTAGTACCCCCAACAAGTGCATGGACAACTCACTAGAGATGTTATTTAGTGCCCCCAATCATAATTCAGCATTGTGCAAATGAATTTCAAGTGATATTAGCATATGTAAGATTTTTTGGGTTTTGGGGTGCCACCTCCCCTTAAATTAATGTATCACGAAGCTTGCCACCAAATTACAGGTCATTCTGACCTAGTTTGCCCATATTACATCTTGTTATAGCTGCCAGCCTGCATGCTTGGTGCACCATGACATGAGGCAATACCATGAGCACATTCCTAAGCTTGCCCCCTGCAAATGCATGGGGCAGAACCACGAAAAACAAATGCTAGATGCTTGAAGAAAACAACCACCAACTCTTTAACCATTATGAGCAGGTATGACCGCTTGCGGGAATCACTCATAGCCAACACCATGTCATGACGCTTATGGATAAAAGGTGCATCCTTCATAGCCATAACGACCTGATCCCTGTCATCTAGGAAGTACAAGCCATGTTTAACCGAGTGTTTGGAGGCTAAACAGGTGGGGATGTGATAAGTAACTCACATATTCTCACCTTCCATACAACAACCTTGTTTTCCAGCAGGCTGAAGAGCCATGACAGGCGTTTATGAGCTCGCCAGCTCCTTGCAACGGTGATGCCGCTCCCAGGCAGCTAGGGTCCTTGACCACGCAATATAGAATGTCTACCGTGTGAAAACCTCCATACAGGAAGCGTAGCAAAGCCAGATAACTGCCCGATCAAATCTGGGTAGCTTTAGGAAGCATGGCATACGCAGCGTAAGGAAAACCATTGAAAGCTGCGGAAAATCTTATAGCACAACTGCAACAAGTGGAGAACAAAATAGCAAGAAGAACCCAGAAACGGCGCCAAAAGTTTCATGCCAGGTTCATTAAGAGCGCAAACAGACTGGGCGGTGACATGCGGCAAATCAACGTACCACGGCCGGCATTATTTCCTACCCAGGCGCGCAAGAAAAGCCAGCCAACCATGGATGGATTAACCGCGGATCGCGCAGGCCTGAACGAAATCATTTTAGAAATGACAGGAAATGGCCGCAGATCGAAGACGCTTAGGTTATTTTCATGGTGTCCGTTACTAAACGGCTCTTACTGCATCAATACAACCCACGAATATCGAGTTCTACCGTCGCAGGCACGCATGCTAGATTATTCATCGCGGCCAAATTGTTGGATGAGACCCCCGTGCAAATCTGTACCAACAAAGGCAGCGAATTTGCAAATAGTGCAGATCTGGCTATGAAACATCATAATAGAACATCACTTTTAACCATCGGCTTAATTTTTCGGCCTGTCGCCCGCCGGATTAGCCATATTTTAACGGAACGCACGTCGCCATGGCCACCTCCGCACGGTGCGCGCACTGTGCACCACAATTTCACGGTCCGTCGGTACCGTCCCGACTTTTTTGGCGCCAAAAAAGTCCCGGGTGTCATGTCCCCCTACTGGATGGGGATATAATCCTCATCCGAGCTGTCCTCTACTGTCTGTAATGGCAGACGAGGCGGTAGTGTAGCGGCTATCCTCAGGACCAATAACCTCCACCTGCGGACTTCTAGTAACCCTGGCTAGCAACGGGCCGCGGGGCCCGTGGGGAGAAAACAGGACTGGTCACATAACGCGCCCTATTAGCCCTTCACCTGTCACCTTCACACCCGTGTGTTACCATCTCATTTAGGATTCGCTAATACTCATTTCCCCTCTCACCTCTTTGGTCCATAATTGGCTAATAAAAAATATACCCATGTCCCCGATTCTCCACTATATGACACTGACCCTGGCTGCATGCTTGCTCGTGAAACGCTAGCCTCTCTTTCCACCCATGCTAGTGGCACCTCGTGGCAACTGGGGGCGGGAATACTGGGCAGCACCCTTATTTCGTACAGAGGACTCCCACAGTGGTACTGGCAGCGCATATGGACGGGTTACAATCAGCTGATCAAGCCAGGTCGCCTGGTCTTTCCTACTACCCGAGAGGATGAGGTGGCACGGCAGCCACTCTTTTTTAATGACTTGATCACTGACGCTACTAACAAGCCCCTCGGCACTCTCCACGGACACAACCCGTATGATGGCTTCCTGCGCGCGTCACCGCCGATTGTCAGGGTGGTGGACCTCTACCTGGGGCACGGCGCTATGTATCGACGGCTCAGCTACGACGAGGTCAGCACTTGGGTCTCACACATGCCCTCCCTGCAAGCGTGGCAAACCCTTATAAGTGCGATACCAGTGGCGTGGCATGCATTGATGACTGCCCCACGCAAGCCAATTATAACCGGCAACTGGGTTAGCTTCTACGCCGACGGCGTCACGCCTGCGTGCAAAGGTTTAGTCGTGACGGTTCTGCCACATGATGGGCTCCAACTACAACTGCTGGAAGCTATTCCTGGCCACAATGGGTGTTTGTATCAACTATCCACCTTATATGCGTACACGCCATCTTCCCAGTGTCACCGCATACGTGTAGTCCCATGGTCTGTGCCAAGATCTTGCATGATCCGGCCGGCCGGACCCATTATCCCCGGTTGGGAGCATTACATGGCTACACGTGGGCAACACACGGCTCGATTTACTACATCTGGACCCGGTTGAATTTGGATGGGTCTTAACCAAGGGGGACATCAGAACCAGCAAATGTATCTTTGAGTACACCGCAGATTGGGGTTATGATATCTTGTTACATACGTACCATAAACCCCATCCTGGCCGAGCCCGATGGGGAATACAATGGCCGGGCTACACTTGGGTCAAGCTGATTACCCTGGCGGTAAACCACCCTCTCGTGGACCGCAGGGCCACTGATGTACAACATCTTCTGATGCATAGGGCGATAGGGGTCTGCGCTACGCTCCACGAGCGGTTTGGTCATGATGCATCATGCCTGTGCACGCACCCTAGCGAAACCATAGAGCACCGGTTCCTTTTCTGTAATCTCCCAGGGGTTTGGAAGTGGCTCATTAACATCTGGGCCGCATGGACGGCATCGCCACCCAATCTCCCAATTAGCGTGCGTACCATCATTTTCGGTATTGCTGGCACACCAGAGGCCGAGCTTTCAGATTCCCAAGCAGAATGGATATGGTTGCGCACTACTATGCTATACGCGATCTGGACCATACGCAACGAGACAGTCTTTAAGGTCCGCGAGGAGTATACCCGCGGCGGCGTAGTCAGGCGCTTCATATACCTATGGAATGCGGCTATGCGCCGATACTGGCTGTTGGCTCAGGAACAACACAGGGTGTGGGACCCAGGGCCCAATAACGACAAACCCAGCCCGCTCCAGCTTTTTCATGATCTACTAGGCCGTAACCAGGTATTCACCATTATGCCCCACGGCGACATGTCTGCATGACTCAGGTCCACTGGCTTCCCTGGTCACATAACGCGCCCTATTAGCCCTTCACCTGTCACCTTCACACCCGTGTGTGACCATCTCATTTAGGATTCGCTGATACTCATTTCCCCTCTCACCTCTTTGGTCCATAATTGGCTAGTAAAAAATATACCCATTTCCCCGATTCTCCACTATATGATTCTCCACTACATGATTCTCCCTGCCCTTGGGCGGCGTGGGACACAACAACAACGTACAACAACAACAACAATATGATTCTCCACTATAGATTCTCTGCTGCCCATGTGCGGCGTGGGACACAACAACAACAACAACACCAGTAAACATGATTGTGTTGCATACGCTCTCATGGGGGATGAATAAGGTCTTAACATAAATTACACTCATGCCGGACGCCGATATATCTTCAGTACAATGGCTACCATGGTCGCAGGGCGCGCCTTATTAATGTGGAGGACCACCGCCAGGCCCAGCAACGGGAGGTCACCGACCGCGCTCGCCGCGAGTGCCGAGTGGTGCTACGTCGCTTCCCCCAGAAGCCAGGTGAGACGTCAACCTCTCTTGCTGACGAGCTCAAGAACCAGCTTCTTACCCTCATGGGCCTGGTAGGTGAGGTAGAACTGCGTGGGTGCCACCGCCTTCCCCACTCACGGGACAAGGCGGCTCCCCCACCAGTCCTACTCACCTTCCCCTCCCCTGAGGATAAGCAGCGGTTCCTCTCTCGTCGCAAGCGGTTGCACGACCTCACCTGGACGCTGGATGACGACCTCACCCCCGCTCAGCAGCAGCAGCGACGCCACCTGTGGCCGGAATACCTCCGCCATAAGCAGGACCCCCAGAAGCCCAAGGTGTACTGGAGGGGCGGGGACCTGATGATCAACCACAAGATGTGGACGCCCCCAGCGGGCTAGAATAGCAATAGCCCTAGCTTGTAACCATTGGCGTCACTGCCGCTAAGGCAGCCATGCCTAGAATGTTGCCTAGCTGTGCCAACACACCTAGTCACGTGCCGCCAACGCACGGTACACAACCAGCCATAGCCTCAGCCTAGTCCTAGTACAGCCATGCTACGCCCTGGCTATGTTCAGATTACCTGCCCACGCTCCTTGCTATGATATGCTCACATGGGTCTTATTGCACCCACAGTTTGCCGGATCGTTAGCCTGTCCTTTTAGCTAGCCGCGCCCGATTGCAGCTGTGGCATGCCTTTGGCATGAAGGAGACTGGGGGTCTCTGCCCTTTCTCCTGTAGTGCACACACAGGGATTAAAAGCACTTCGGTGCTCCGTGACTCCCCAACGGGAGCACGAGTTTAATTAATTAATTAATTAATTATTAATGTGGGCACCTCAATTTAGGCACACCTAGGCGTTTGGCTATTTGTGGCATACCGGGGGTAACTTAACCGGTATATGGAAATAAAAAACACCCATTTCCCCGGAAATTGTGTTGCATACGTACTATCAGTGAACCCCGTCCCGGCCCGGCCGTGCCCGATGGGGAATACAATGGCCCGGCCTATAGCTATAATTGGGTCAAGCTGATTACCCTGGCGGTAAACCACCTCTCGTGGACCGCGCAGGGCCACTGATGTACAACACCTTTTGATGCATAGGCCGATAGGCGTCTCACCGTCTGTGCTCTGCTCCACCGGAACGTTTTGGTCATGATGCATCATGCCTGTGCACTCACGTCCCCAGTGAATCCATTGAGCACCGGTTCCTTTTATGTAATCTCCCAGGGGTTTGGACGTGGCTTTTTTTTTCTGGGCCGCATGGACGGCATCGCCACCCCAAATGCTCACAATTATTGTGCGTACCATCATTTTCGGTATGGCTGGCACACCAGGGCCGGGGCTGAGCTTTCAATTAAATACCCAAGTAGCACGGATATGGTTGCGCACTACTATGCTATATGCCATCTGGACCATCCGCAATGAGACGGTCTTTAAGGTACGCGAGGAGTATTATACCCAATTAAGGTGGCGTAGTCTGGCGCTTTATCTTCCTAATATGGAATGCGGCTATGCGACGATTCTGGCTGCTGGATCACGAACAACACAGGGTGTGGGACCCCGGGCCCAATAACGACAAACCCAGCCCTCTGCAGCTTTTTCATGATCTAATGGGCCGTAACAAGGTATTCACCATTATGCCCCAAGGCGATATGACTCAGGTCCACTGGCTTCCCTGGTCACATACCGCCCCCTATTAGTAGCCCCTTCACCTGTCACCTTCACACCGGTGGGTCCCCTTCATTTCGGATTTGCTGATACTCATTTCCCATTTCACCTCTCTTGTCTAATAAATATACCCATTTCCCGAAAAAAAATTGTGGAGCCAAAGAAAGCGGCCAAACAAAAGATCCTCGCGCCAAAAAAAGATTCCGCGGTGAAAAAGTGGGTTTCGGGTGCGCGCACACCCGCGCCGGCCCCCCTTGGCGCAAGTGGGCATGGCTAGTTGGCGACTGCCCTGTTATGCGCCAGGCAGGCATGCACGTGCCCACTTTGCTAGGCATGCTGGCGCGCGCGAACCTGGCCTATAGTGAATGAGATCGGTGAAGCCGGGGCCGACGCGCCATGCCGCAGCATTCAGTTTATTACTATAGTCGTTCGGCTGACGGACCCGGCCGCGGCTCATCCGATGACTGAGTCAGTATGGGCACCGACGTCATCACGCTCATTGAGCCAAAGCCGGAGTCTGGCTGGACTGCCTAGCGCTCGAGGCCCGACGGACGTGTTGTCGGTCTAGAAATCGGCAGCCACCCGCAAACGCGGGAGGCCTGCAATTGCAATGGCCGCCATGGCCCTCGGCCTGGCCGGCCCCCTCACTTCCTGAGCTCCGCCTGGCCTCAGCTTCAAGACGACACCAAGGTACTGAAACTTCCCTAGTTCAGCTAGGCCGCTTCAAGCTGCTCGGCAGTTGGCTTCCCGACTGCCGCGAGGCCGACCGTCCTCGCAGTCAACATGACGACCCGCATCGGCATCAGGCGTGGGGGCAGCGGCTCCACGCCGGAGCACCGTCACTGGTGCAGAGCCACCCCACCCTGCCCGGGATTGTCAAGCGCGACCTGTTCACGGTCGTCATTCTGACGATCCTGACCTCCGGCGGGCGCCGAGATGTGGACGCTGACGCGCGCGAGAGCTGGAGCAACGACTCGACGGCACCGTCACCTAGATGCCGCGCAAGGCATATTCCTTTTGGTTTGCACTGATTCTCAATGAGGATTTGTACTCTGATTTACCATATGTTCAGTTTCCCACATTCATCTTAGTAGGCACACGCGCCTGCATCATGGGCCTAGCCGGGCACCTAGCTGGCCCGCACAGATCAGGTAGATCGATACTTACATCAGGCAGACTAGCTGGCACCAAGCCCGCACAGCCCAGGCGTTTTGTCCTCATGCACGGGGCATGCCCCAAGCTGCGCGCGCCGGCCGGGCCGCCCTCCATGGTGGACTTTCCACGATAGGCTACACTGTGTAGTAGGCATGGCTTGCGACGGGGCGGGCTCACGCCCGGGGACTGACCCCCTGGTTTGTCTGTAATGTGGAGGCAGATGACACGACGTAGTAAAGATACCCGTGGCAGACAGTAATGAACTGACTCCACGTCACCACCCCCCAGTCGGTGGGGCCTCTGCGTGTGACCAACTGAGTTTGGCATGCATAGCGATATTTCGGGCCGCGGTGCCCGCTACCGGTTATAACTATAGGAACTAGCGGATGTAGCAGCTACATCCACCCACCTCATCCCATATTCATTTCTCATCAGGCCGACTTATGCTCACGTGAGTGAAGTGACGCCAGACATTACGTGTCAATTAATTAATATCTAACTACCTGCCATCTATCTTTCTCTCAGACAACTATACCCTAGTCCTTCCACGGCGTTGGATCGCCATGCGTCCAGGAATATATAGTTGTCTCATTATCTTTACATGAAGTCGTCTGCCTGGACAGACTATCACATAGATAATCCCGGGGGCTGACCGGGGGAGAGCCGTCGAAGGGGGCAGAGACACCCGTCTTCCCTCATGCCCGGAGGCAAGCCATGCAGTTGCAATCGAAACTGTTGCAACTCGAAACTGTTGCAACTCGAAACTGTTGCAACGATCGAGGAGAGTCTGGCATCTAGCTAGTCTCTGTGCACATGTGGGTGCAATAATGCTGAAATGTACGTACGTGCGTGCATGGGTGACATGGTGGGGCCATCAAGTCTGGCACGATGAAACTATAGACTAAAGTGTGCGAGTAGACATGCTGGTGCATGCATGTTATAGGCTGAACTATAACCAAAAGTAGCCGGCGGTAGTATGCCGAGCCATACACGGCGATACGAATTCCATGCTGAAGGCGCCCATGCAGCAATTATTACATCAACATCACGCAAACCTATATCTCAAGGAGACAACCATCTGACGTACCTAGTGCAGACATTGAATCGATCCGGTCATGTCGCAGGGATGAAAAGCACTTTAACTCTGTATTATTGTGCTCCGTGACTCCCCAACGGGAGCGCGTGTTTAATAATTAGTTAGGGAATTAAGTAATTAGATTGATGACTTAATTATAGCCTATCACGGAAAGTCCACGGATGGCGGCCCATGGGCATCCGCGCGCAGGCCCGGGGCACGCCATGTGAGGATGAATTAATCAACGCCCGGCCGGCTGCGCGGGCTTGGTGCCAGAGTAGCTAGTAGTAGTCTATATATCCGGATGTATCTACCTCATCGATCTGTGCATGCAGGCCAGCTAGGTGCCCAGCCAGGCCCAGCCAGGCGCCTGTGCCTAAGAATCAACATTGTAACATAAGGCAAGTCAGCATACAACTCCTCGGCGCTAAGATGATGCACCTATATTTGGTGTATTGAGCGCTCTACACAACATCTCGGTGGCTGCATGCACGCCGATCTCCTGTGTCAGCGTCTACGCTTCCATGCCGTAGGTCAGGATCGACCGTCAGGATGACGACCTTGAACTGCCAGGTCGCGCTTGACGATCGCCGGGGCAGTTGGGGGGACGTTGCTCCACTATATACAGTAGGCTGCGACAATGCTCCACTAGCGACGGGACCATGGGTAGTCATGCAGCTAATAAACAAACTCGCGTGATCAGCGCGTTCATGTGTTACTAGCTGCCAGGAGTTTCCAGTCGTAAGCACTGATTGCTGTGATGAGTGTGATCGTTCTACCACCGGCCATCTGGTATACATGCGGAAACACCCTTGAATGGAAGAGACATGGACTACGGTATGAGCAGTCACCACGCAGCTAAGTTTACTGGATTAATTTATGAGTGTGCTCGCCGCGCCTACCTCATCAGTACTCAATTTAATTTCAGTTTCATGTAACTGTGTCATGTGCTAATACATACTGATGAAGTTAAGCGTAAATAAAAAACATATTTCCGTGGGGGAGCATATGTAATCTTATGTCAGCATATGTAAACTTCTGTCAGCATTATTAACCTAAACTAAATCAAACTAAATTAGACTATATTATAACATATCTCCGTGGGGAGCAAATATGTAACAACACTGTCGTCAGTCCTAGTGTCTTCCCTGCCTGCGTTCATGAAAACAACAAATGACCTACGTGGGTATACTGACACTGTGCCGACTGGATGGGTCTGCATGCGAGCTTGAACGATCAGGGGAAGGCTTGGCTTCACTCCGTTTCCCTTGAGGGGCGCGTGGGGGCTGCATTCCTGCAGGCCCTCCCCATGAGCCCTTTGTTCACGCTGGTGCCGGCCCGGTAATAATTTATGCCATCGCTCTCCGCCACCAGCTGCATGTTTGCCCCGCAACCTCTCAATGATCACGGCGGGTGCGTCCTGCGGCGCAGCTGCGGGCTAGCTCTGGATACTACTGGGACGCACTACATCGCGTGCATGGGTGGCCAGCAGAACCAGAACTGGTTCCTCTATCTCCATACCGCTCTCCTCCGGGTGGTGTGTGCCATGGTGCAGTCGGTCTTTCCCCACTACACCATCAAGTGCGAGGACGCGGATGGGGCCGCCCTCTACTCACCCAACCACCGCCCCGCCGACATTACCGTGCTTGACTACGACGGGCAGGGTTGATTGCCACCTGCTCATCGATGTCTCCGTGGCTCGGCCGCTCTCCGGTCGCTACATCCTCCGGGCGGCTGTGAATGCCGGCGCTGCTGCTGCTGTGGCTGAGCGCGACAAGTTTGCCTCCTCCTGCGGCAACGTGGGGCCCCACCGGGTCATCCCCTTTGTCCTTGAGGAGTTCGGGGCCATGGGCCCCAAGACAGCGGAGTTTTTTCACGAGTGCTGCCAGCGCCGTGAAGACCGCCTCGACCTCGAGGGTCAGACCGCCCCGTGGTCTGCCCGCACGTGGTCCTCGTATTGGCGGCAGCGCGCCTGTCACTCGCTCTCACTCGCACCGTGGCTGATGTGTTATTCCGCCGCACCCCGCCGGAACTCCGTCCAATACCGTCGTGCATTACCACCACCAATTATGCACTACCATTCAAATGGCGGGCCGCCTTTGTTGCAGCCCATGCGGTCTAGATCCCTCCCAGGCCTGCATGGTGGGCCGGCAGCGATGTTGCTGCGATCGACGGCGTGTCGTAGTTTTGTGATGTAGTTAGTTGTACCTTGTGCCGCTGGCGTGATCCTTGGATGTCCGTGTCAGATTCCTATTAAATTTCTTCAGGGTTCTTCTCCTTTTCGGGTTTTTCCTTATGTTGCATCAGCCCATCTCACCTCCGTAATCTATCATTCTCCATGAATCTATAACCTGCAGGTGCGGGACGTATTCAGCCACATATACTCTGGGTGCACAAGGTGCACCTGCACCACCATGATGTATCATACCTACAAGGCCTGCCATGCCAGGGGTGGAAGATCGATGATTGTGGCTAGGTAATCAGTGGCTAGGGAATGACATGCCAGCAGAGAGTAACTCTCTGCATGATGTGCAAAGCATGACTAAATACTCTATACGGAGCTAATGCGTCATGTGGCGTGGGTCCCGTCATATAGCTAGGCATACATGCACATGGGCGTGAGCCACGTCGGCTAAGCCTTTCTAATATTCTACACTACTGGTATATCCCGGCCCCTACTAGCTACCGGCTGCAGGGCGCTATATCGATCCCCTACGCTAGGTGCTGGACTGCTGGGGTACCGCTGGGGCAGGGGCGCCTGCCACCTGGGGCTTGCATGACAGTGTGTGCATGACAGTGAATGGTCAACGTATAGATGACGGCCCCCTTCCATGCAGTATACCCGCCGGCTTCTTCCCAACCGACAGCGTAATATATACTACTATTAAAAATATAATTACTTGCATCATGCAGCGTTATATATAGTACCGCTGTCCGCTGTAGACGACGTCCCCCCGCCTGCTGGCCGCGTTCGTCCCATTGCTTGCGGCGAGGTCCTACGCAAGCTGCATGGTGAGTAATTAAGGTCATTTGTCTCCAAAAGGACCCCGAGTTTCGCGCCTACTTAATTCTGCCCCAACTGGAGTGAGGCTGAGGAGTCCTTCGCGGCCCAGCTTGGCGTCGCCACCAAAGGGGGCAGCGACATCACATCGTGCACACAGTTCAGGCCTACCTAGAGACGCATCCGACCCATGTGGCGCGCTGAAGGTGGATTGTCATAATGCATTCAATGCTGTCACCAAGGCTAGCATCTTTGAGGCCGTCGGCGAGGCGTTCCCTGAGTCACCTTCTTGTGTGGACAGCAGCCTGCTACGGCGAACCCACTCAACTCTCCTTCCTCATGGAGGATGGGATGTTCGCCGACGTCGCTTCCCGCACGGGAACCCATGGTAAGGCGACCCCCTCGGCCCCTTTTAACGGTGTCCGCCCCGCTGCACAAGGCTCTCCAAGGTGTCTACGCTGCGCACCCGGATGTCGTGCTCCTCGCCTATATTGACGATATTATCCATGCCCTTGGCCCGGCCGACGCTGTGGTTGCAGCCCTGGCTGCCCTTGAAGTACTGGCCATGGCGGCCATCAACCTTCGTTCGGCTCACCCTCCCCAAGTGTGGAGTCTTTTCGCCCCAGGGGGACTGCTGTCAGCTTCCCCGCGGCTACCCCGGCCGGGGGCATTGGCGGGGGCGCGTGGTTTCTCGTGCCTGGGCGTCCCTTGTAGCTGTGGGTGACCCTGACTACGTCGAAGAGTAGTGAGTCCGGGCCACCGTGGAACAGCGCACCCATGTCCTCGAGACTTGGGTGCGCAGGCTCAAGGACCCCGGCCCAGACCAAAGGGCTCCTCCTGTGGTTTTGCGCCCACCCGCGGGTGGTTCACTGGCTCCGTGGCGCTCCCCCCCACTTGGTGCGGCTTGCTGCGGAGGGCCACGACGAGTGCATTCAGGCCGCCTTGCAGGCGCTCCTCCCCGGCCCTAGCCTGCCAGCTCACTCCATGCGGCTTGGCCACCCCGTCCCCTGCCGCATGGGCGGGTGTGGGCTCACCCGCGCCGGCGGTGCCGCCTGCCTCGCCCCCGCCGCCTTCCTTGGCTCTGTTGCTCAGGCCTAGCTGGGCGGAGATCCGCCGGTTGGTCCCCAGCGCCGCCGTCAGCGCCATTCCCGACTTGGTACCCCATCCCCCTTCCCCTTTGTGCAGGCCGTGCAGGATTCTTACCTCGGGATCCAGCAGGCCTGCGACCTCCGGTCCGCCCCGCCCAGGCCGTCCACCGTCGCCTGCCCCAGGGCACGCCCGGCGTGTCCACTGTCGTCAGCCCTAGTGTCTTTCCTGCCTGCGTTCATGAAAAACAACAAAAGACCCACGCGGGTATACTGCACCGTGTGCCGACTGGATGGGTCTGCATGCATGCGAGCTTGAACGTTTCTGGCACCATCGCATGAACCAGACTCGGGCGGGCCGACTATCTACTACGGTCAGTACTGGCTGGGGGAAAAGCATTTTTGGGAAAAAAAGCATCGCATCCTGATCGCATCAGGAAAAAAAGTCATCCAATAATTTGCGCGGGGTTCAGGGGAAGGCTTGGCTTCACTCCGACGTTTCCCTTGAGGGGCGCGTGGGGGCCGCATTCCTGCGCGCCCTCCCCATGAGCCCTTTGTTCACGCTGGTGCCGGCCCTTTACGCCATCGCTCTCCGCCAGCAGCTGCATGTTTGCCCCGCAATGACCTCTCATCA
Source organism: Mesostigma viride (assembly GCA_009746045.1). Lineage (NCBI taxonomy): Eukaryota > Viridiplantae > Streptophyta > Mesostigmatophyceae > Mesostigmatales > Mesostigmataceae > Mesostigma > Mesostigma viride. The sequence goes on along the minus strand of RPFO01000744.1, from coordinate 895,852 downwards.
CGGCGGGTGCGTCCTGCGGCAGCTGCATGCTGCAGGCTTGCTCTCGATACTACTGGGACGCACTACATCGCATGCATGGGTGGCCAGCAGAACCAGAACTGGTTCCTCTATCTCCATACCGCTCTCCTCCGGGTGGTGTGTGCCATGGTTCGGTCGGTCTTTCCCCACTACACCATCAAGTGCGAGGACGCGGATGGGGCCGCCCTCTACTCACCCAACCACCGCCCCGCCGACATTACCGTGCTTGACTACGACGGGCAGGGTTGATTGCCACCTGCTCATCGATGTCTCCGTGGCTCGGCCGCTCTCCGGTCGCCACATCCTCCGGGCGGCTGTGAATGCCGGCGCTGCTGCCGCTGTGGCTGAGCGCGACAAGTTTGCCTCCTCCTACGGCAACGTGGGGCCCCACCGGGTCATCCCCTTTGTCCTTGAGGAGTTCGGGGCCATGAGCCCCAAGACAGCGGAGTTTTTTCACGAGTGCTGCCAGCGCCGTGAAGACCGCCTCGACCTCGAGGGTCAGACTGCCCCGTGGTCTGCCCGCACGTGGTCCTCGTATTGGCGGCAGCGCCTGTCACTCGCCCAGTCGCCCTCACTAGCACCGTGGCTGATGTGCATGTTATTCCGCCGCACCTGGGCCGCCTTTGTCGCGGCCCATGCGGTCTAGATCCCTCCCAGGCCTGCATGGTGGGCCGGCAGCGATGTTGCTGTGTGTCGTAGTTTTGTGATGTTGTTAGTTGTACCTTGTGCAGCTGGCGTGATCCTTGCATGCGCGTGTCAGATTACTATTGTTTTCTTCAGGGTTCTTCATCTTTTCGGGTTTTTCCTTATGTTGCATGCCCATCTCACCTCCGTAATTTATCATTCTCAATGAATATATAGTAAACTAGCTCAGACTGGCTCCAGCTTGTGGCACTTAGCTTGCGCTTTTCCCGACGTCTTGAGCCTACCTTTCTTACAGCGTATAAGCTATGCGTCAGCCTACGTATGGTACTGCATGGTCGAATTGCACCCACAGTGTTGCGCCCCACTCCCCAGCACCATGCTGTGGCCGGAGAGAGCACTCTGTGGCCTGCCCAAGTGCTTGTGGCAGTGAAGCTAGGGCGCCCTCCCTCCTCGATGTGTGTAGGGGTTGAAGGTTCCTTTACTCTGTAGTGGCACCCACGTCACACAGTTACATATGTTATATATATTTTAATTAATCAATTAATGAAGCGCTTTCTTAACCCACAACATTACGCAGTCACACACGCCAGCCAGCCCTCTAATGCTTTATAAGTAGCCACAAATCCCTAAATTTTTCTATGTTGAATTAAGTTATTGACAGAAAGGCAGCTGCCTCGCTCCCCAACGATTACATAATGGCAGGGGCCTCCCGACCGTTTACAGATGGCACTTACCAGGCTCCCTAACAATATACAGATTAGTGCTGTCTGTGTTTCTACTACTACAAAAAACGCTAAAGAAATCGCATTCACCGCATGGGCGTGGCCCGCACTACGGCTGAAACGCAGCAGCTGGGGACGCCAGCTGCTGCGCAGACAAGGCCTGGGGTAGACAACATAATAATGCGATGCAACCTTCTCTCATGGCTGGCATTTTAATAGTGAACAATCCTCGTTGTACCCAATTCCTCGATGCCACGTATATAGAAACCCTCTTGTAAAAGAACGCGTGCACAAATCCTTGTTAAAGAACGCGTGCACAAATCCAAACCCGCCTGCAGTCATGCAACATCTGCTTGGGGTGACTCCTCAATTGAGCGGAGTCTTCCGCTGTGATGACTGATAATATTTCAGGAGTGCATGCACAGGTCAGGCCCTACGCTCGACATGCGTTTCAGGTCCTTGATCGAACGCAGGCTCCGCAGCGGCCGCGCCGCCTGCAAGTCCAACCCCCCATGCCCTCCCGCCCCATGCATCTGGGAGCCCTCGATCCCCCCTGGGAGAGACAGTAAACCCTCTGCAGAATGCGCGATGCCACCAGCGCTCACAACAGAGTTGTGGACATCCGCCCACGTCGCTCTCCCATGCACGGACGCCATCGCCGACGTGATCGTCAGCGACATCTTGCTGGCACTACTAGCGCCTGCCCCGACCGAGATCCCTCCCTCATGACCGGCATGGACAGCACATCCGGGCCGGTTTGGAACATCCGTCGGCACACTCGCCGGTGGCTGACCAAAGCTGTTCGTCCTCGCCCCCGCATGGTGACCGTTGTCACGATGGCCATCATCCCCGCCACGGCGATGACCGCTCCCGTCGAGCGGTCCGTCCACCCCGCCGAACTTCCTAGGCGTCGAACCCTGCTGGGTGTTTGAGATCTCCCCGTGGTCCTTGCCACCACCAGGGGCCAGAAAGCTGGAATCACTCCCGGCAGCCCGCCGCTGCGGCAGCGGCTCCTGCTGCTTCCCCCCACCATTCGTCCCCCCTCTAGCGGTCCCCCCAACATTCGCCCGGTCCTGCCGCTGCTTGGCCTCCAGCAGTGACTGCTTCTCCTCGACGCGCTTGGCGGCGAGGGCCTCCGCCTCCTCGCGCATGTCGGGGTCGCGGGCGATGTCCTTGATCAGCGGACGCCAGAGGCGCACGCGCGCGTTGATGAACCAGTTGGACACCTGGGGGGTGGTCATTGGGGGGTGGGAGGGAGCAGTTTGCGTGGCGGGGGGGGGGATATGTAACAAGGGGAGCGGCGCAGGCTGCATAAGAAACACGGAAACTAGTTGAAAATCTACAGTATGATCCGGGATCTGGTGTGATGGGTGAAGCTATATCTATCATATATATTATATGAATATAGGTGAAGCCTAGCACGTAAAAGCTTGTGGGTGCAACAAGTCCTGCGTTTGAATCCTGGGAGCCCTCCAACTGCTGGAGCTTAAATCAGTGGCATTCCGATAAACAGATGTGCAGCAGGCAAAATGAATGGTCTGATTAAGGTGCCAAAACTGCAGCCTTGTGAGAGCCCCCCCCCCCCCAAGCAAAACTAGGAGAGTGCCATATCTTTCACTCCCGTCAGGATTCTGGAAACATGGGCTGACCTGCACAGGCGACAGGCCGACCTTCTTGGCCAGCTCCTTCTTGTCCGCCTGTTTCGGATACGGGTAGCAGAAGTGGTCGAACAGCCACGCGCGAAGGATCTCCACAGCTGCGATGGGCAGGCCGCGGTGGGCGCGTGGAGTCTTGGCCTTGCTGGGGTTGGTGCTTGCGGCCGCCACTGCGGTTGCCGCCGGCTGACGAGAGAAAAACCATACAGCGTTGTCGACACGAATCGCAGCGTGCATAAGAAAAGGCGCTGATAACCCATGGGGTAAGCAATGCTGGACGGTGTCACGGGGGGTGCCAAGTCTGAACTGAGAAGAGCCATTGCTGACATGAACAACAAATCAGGAGTTGGAACAAGTCAATCAATTGAATAACATAATTTATATGCAGGCCTGCACTGATTGTCTCATTGATATAATGCGGCTTTGGATCATGAAGTGTTATTAAACTTGATGGATGATGGCGAGTTGTTATAGATGCACTATCAAAAGGACCGGAGAGTTGTTATAGATACGCTATCAAAAGGACCAGAGAGTTGTTATAGATACGCTATCAAAAAGAACCGGAGAGTTGTTATAGATACGCTATCAAAAAGAACCGGAGAGTTGTTATAGATGCGCTATCAAAAGGACCGGATAGTTGTTATAGATACGCTTCTAAAAGGACCGGATCAAGCATGAAACTGCTCATCCCAGGGCCAGTGCAGCAGCAAAACAAAGTCACAAACACTCGCACATGAGGGCTTGCTTGCACGCTGCCCCCACTTTTTGCACAGACGCGTTGATCTTTCCATCATCGACCCAATGCTCCCTCTATCCTGCAGAGTCATGCATTCGCAAGTGGGATACCACCTAGATGGTATAGTAGTATTACTACCGTCGGAGCAGCAATGATAGCAATACATGGCACGCCAACTCACCCTCTTCCGCCGCCCCCTGGCAGACCCGTCGACATTGTGAACACTTGCTCCTGCGTCCGTACCCTGCGCCACCGCTTGTCCACCCCACCCATCGACCCCTCCTGCTCCTGTCCCTGCCCCCCGCTCCTCATTGCTGCCGCCCGCCCCCTCCTCCACGAAGCCAAGTCGCCGCTTCTTGGCCGGAGACGCGTAAACCTCCTCGTACACCCCAGGACGGGCTGCGCCGGAACCCTCCGGGGCGCCATCTGGGCCATCCCTGGCATGATCAAGGGCCCAAAAGGACCCCCCCACGGGACCTTCCACTGTAGCCATGGCCCGCTTCCCTGTGCATGAAGGGGTGCTGCTTGCAGATGTTGCTGGCAGTTGGTGGGAAGCCAGCATGGAAACTGGTTGTGCCAGGAGCTGGTCCTGACATTCTTCTACGAGGGTCTTCGACAAGGGCTGACTCAACTTCCCTCGCGTGGGTGGGTGCGCGGCCGCGGGGGCGTGCCGGCAGGCAGATTCCGGGTCGGACAGCACAGAGACAAGGGGTAGTGGGGGTGGGGGTGGCGGTGCCAGTGCCCCCGTGTGGTCCATACCAGTGGCCTCGCCCATGGAATGTGATGACAGGTCGCCTGCCCCTTGATCATTTTGTGAGTAGCTGCTGGCAGGAAACGGCGGCTCCTCGGTTGAACGGTTGACAGCTCCTTGCATGCCTGGAACTGAGGCCATCCCTGCTGGCTCAGTGGTGGCCACCCCCGTTGGGCAGTTGAAGGCCACCTCTGCAGGCCCGTTGGTGGCGACCTTGGCTGCTCCGTTAGGAGCCGCACCAGCTGTTGCATGCTGGCTGCTGTCACTCGGGTGGTCTGCCTGGGCTGGATGCTGGCATAGCGGCGTGAACATGAACTGCGCTGCCAGGTTGGCGGCACCCTGGATCGCTGCCATCGCCATGGGAGCCGCGTCCAGACGGGGGGGTAGCGCTGAGGGGGTCTGCGGGGGAGAGACGAGAGGTTGCAACCAGCGAATATAAGAAACAGGCTTTATGAGATCAACTATTATGACCTTGGCATGGAAATAAATAATGATCTGTAAGTGGTTGTTTGGTTGAGTCAAGGAAGAGGGATGAGGTAGGCAGTGGGAACGGGGGTGTTGCATAGTGTGTGGAATGGGCTGAACGATCTATGCATGTCGCAATCAGCCTTTGTCTGTATGTTGTATTCTGAGTAAGCAAAGCGCATCCGCGCCACGCGGCACGCGTGCACGCATGCTCAGCAAGGCTGCTGGGTACGACTGTGAAGTCACCACAAAGATGAGTGCGCCATGCAAAAACGTCTCATAAGAAACGTTTCATCAAACTATGCAAAACTGCATGTTCAAAGCAGGAATCCCGGGCATGGCAGCACAAGTGTGCATGTGGAAGGTTGCTGGGTGCAACGATCTTGGGTACTACAACCTGGCGTAGTATGGCAGTCTATGCAGCGGGCTCTAGAAAGAGATGAACGATGTGAAGGCTTTTGGGTGGGCGGTGACAAGTGGGCAAGGAAGGCAGTCATCGCTCCCCTGGGGTCACCCTGGCTTTCTGTAGGTAGCCAGCTGACAAGATAGATACTGCAGGCTGCGAAACAAGTTTGATTATTGCAACCGTCTGCGCACCAGGGAGAGATTGACAGTGCAAGGCCTATGCACTAAGCAACTGAGACACCTGCCGCGTTCTGAGCACAGTCCGTGAGCACAGCGGCATTGACGGGTGCATCGGTCTGCGTACTCCTGTTCTGCGTACCAGGAACAGGTGGACGATGCCTGCCAGGCGAGACGAAGACGCCACCCGTGCGGCCTCTGCCTGTGAAATGATGACAATGATGATCAAGAAAAGCGCGGCGGGCAGAAGCGGTGGGTGTTCAGAGTGCCAATTAAATGATTTCATTGAACAGCGATGATTGGATAGCACTCATCCTTGCCAGCAATGTTGCCAATTCCCACCCGCGAATCCAACCATCCACATCGGCACGCAGCAAACCCTATTTGGCTAAGAGGAATGTACCCCTAGCAAACATTTCATGACCACCCACCCACCTCTGCAAGCAGGTGCGAGATGCGCCCGTCCAAAGGCAATACCCCTGCCGACGGCGCCGGCACCCTCCTGCCGCCATCACCACCCTCGCGTCCCTGGGCAGGGCCACCGGGGCATGTGGGTGCCAGGGAGTACCCGCCCCCAGGCTCCGCGCTATCAGTCTCCATGGCTGTTGCACCGCTCCCGTCGCCTTGTGCCGCCCCCGAGTCCTTATTATACTCGCCGCCGCTACCCCCCCCGTCCTCGTCTGCCCGCAGGGCGGATGTGGCACTCCCACCAGCATGGGCGACGCGGGATGTGGCGTTGCCAGCATCCTCGGCCGTGCCAGTGATGCCTGTCGTGCTGTCACGGTCCTTCATGTCAGCATCCTCGGTATGTGGAATGCCAGCATCCTTGGCCTGTGGAATGCCAGCATCAACATCCATGACAGGCTTGGTGTCTTCAGCCACTCCGACCGCCATGCCCGGCCTTAACTGCACCGTCGCCGGCCCCAATTCCGCAACACTGGCGTCCGCATCATCCCCCGCCGGGCGCCCCTCCTCATCCGTCTGACCATGCCCCCCCTGTACGTCCCTCGCACCGCCGACCTCCTCGGGCCCTTCCTTGCGACGAGCTGCGCTCCCTCGAAGTGTTGCGCTCGACCTGCAACCCGTCCTGTCCACGCTATCCCGATTTGACGCGGCTGGGCACTCCCTCTGCTCGCCCTCGCAACACTCGACACCCTCGCAGCACCCTTGGTGGCAACGCTCGATGCCACCACCAGCCTTCAGCGCATTCACCGTGCCGGCCGCGCGGCTGCTGCTGACCGCGACCGACATCGCATTCTCGGGCCTCGTCGCCGCAGCGGCACGAACACCGTCGCCAGACTGACCTGTCACCGCCGCATCTTCCGGCGCTGCTGCGGTTGCCGAAGGGGCATCCCCTGTGCTTTCCACCCCATGGGCCTCCCCCGCACTATCCTCCTCCACCACAAGCTCCTCCCCCACTGCAGCCGCTCTAGTGCCGCTCTCGCGAAGCCCAGCAGACCCCATTGCGGCAGTCAGCAAACAGCTGGGTCCCGATCGCGGTGCCAATGCCGCGGCCAGCCGGGAGGCAGAGGTGGCGGCGGTGGTGGTAGTGCTAGCGACAGCGGCCGGGGCAGCCGGGGCGGTTGCGTCCCCATTGCCGCAGTCTCGTGTTTGGAGGGGCGGCTCCTTCTCTGTGCGCGTGACACGATTACAACCCACCTCCTCCATTGCCTGGTCGACCCGACTCCCGCACAGTTCCGCGCTGCCAGAATCATGGCTCTTCGTCACCGCTGCATCCAGCACCCTCTCCTCTTCACTCGCAACTGTCACAGGGGGTGAGCCTGGGCCGGCCTGACCCCCCTGCTTCGTCCCTGGCTCGCCCTGGGTCGCGGCGCCACCGCCCGGCATGTGGCATGCCATGATGGAGACGGCGCGCGGTGAGCTGGGCCGTGTTAATTCTGCGGATCGTGGTGGCGACTGATGACCCCCCTGAGTGGAACCGGTCGACTGGCAGCTAAACGCCGCTCGGTCGTTCTCAATCAGCGTCGTGCTGTCACAGTCGCTGTGATGGAGGTCCCTCATGGAATGGCCTGGGTTCTCGCAGGAGGGATGGCTTTCGCTCGAGTCATGGCTCAGCTTCTGAGCAGCAGCATTGCAGGAGGTGCCAGATGCCAGTGGCTTGGGCTGGACCTCCATGGGCTCGGAAAGCTGGCCCTCTGCCAGGGTGGTTGTGCCTGTGGCCAGGGACGTCTCGACTCCGTCGCTCGTGGGCGAGCTCTCAAAGTGGCCGACGAGGATGTTTCTGCTGGTATCCGCAGCAATGGAGGAATCGGGCCACTTGCTCAGCCCGCGGTTGTCCATCATCTGGTCATGAGCAGGGGTATCCGAGTCACCCAATAGTGTGTCTGCTGAGTCACCAATTTGTGTACCTGCGGAATCACCCCAAGTGCTGCCACATTTGGCCATATCCTCATGTTCAGGGCCGTGTTTGTCCGTGCCGTCGGGGCAATCCAGCGGCCGGTGGGCCGGGTCAGCCCCCTGGGCCGGTCTTTCATGTGTCACTTGCAGCCCTAGCGACTCGAGGCACTTGAAGGGGTCTTGTAGTTGGCATTCCTTGGAATCTAACCCTGGAGGCTTGCGCACTTGGACCTGCGCGGGCATGAGAGACGGGCGGGCAGAGGAGGTAAGAGCAACCGGGCGTTGGTTAAGACGCGACGAACTGCGAAGTAGAGATTGCAGTGCGCGCGGGCAATCCGACAGGCAGCGCTTGAGAGCTGAGATAAACTACTCTTGCATCAAAAGAGGGATTAGCTACCACGAACAGCAAATGGCAGGCATCAGCATCCAAAAAGGTTACTTCGAAAAGCCCCGACAGAAAGGTGCTCGAACGTATTGTTTAGTTTCGCCCTGCCGGCATTTTAAGTGGTCCCGCCGCAATCAATTTTCAACGTACCGACGCAATCATGTTCGAGCCCGGAAATATGTTGCCGCTGGTGCTGAATCCTGTCTTGTAGATAGTCCTCGCAAAAACTTACCAAGCTCTGGCTTTTCGCAAACGTGGAGAGGTTGGCAGAATAGACAACGTTAATTGGGGAGAGGAAGTGGCGAGCACAGTAATGGCAATTTTCAAATGATGGCTGACGCATTGTCAAGCTTGCCGTTGATGGCACACTTCGGCAATGCGCGACAAGACGAGAAGATCATAGCAGACGAAACGCCCAAGTGATTGGACGCGGCTGGTTTGCGTAGAGGCCCGTGGAGACAGCTTCTTGTCTGTCTTCCGATTGACTGATTTCAAACGATCACATCACTTTTGCTACCTGCAATTGTTGTGACACCCTTCTCCTCGGCTCCACGGTTAAAGTCAGTGATCTTGCTTCCGAAAAATGCAGCAAAACGAGCACGCGCACCGCTGTAAATTTGCCGCGTCAGCTAGCGCGCACGCCCACAAGGACAGCGGATAATTTTCGCCAAGGCATAGCCACTCGACCTAATTTGTTGTCACATCCGCTAAGATTGCGCAGCTGTCCATGCAGTCTAGGAGCAAGCTGGTGCAACGTGGCAGCTTCTCCGCTCATCACGTCCACGGTTAAAATTGGCGGGAACGAACATCCTCATCCACCTGTCCTGCGCGCAGCATGAAAGTACGGTACCGTTGGCCTCCCGGCAACGATCTCGCTCACTTGCAGGCTGCAGCTCACGCCTCACGCCTCGATGCCTGTGTGGTCCTAGGGACCATTATGCACCCGACACGTTGCCCAGGCCTTGGATTTCAGCAGGAAATTCGCTACAGTATAGGCTGCGCAGAGCGCGCATGGGGCCAGAGCTACACTGCAAGAGCTAAGCACGGCATCACTTGACGAGGGCCAGTGTCGGACCAGGTAGTCGGACCCCAGGCACAACAACCAACTCCCACAACCGAGCATTGCCGAGCCATGACCCTATATAACAACAGCTCGGCCGCCTCGCAAGTAAAAACTTTATTTAGTGGCGTTGAAGTACGGTGCCTAGCGCTGAAGCCCGCGATGTGAGGAGGCAAGGGCCGACAAATTTGAAATGGGTTCGCTATGGACCGTCGAAAGTGATGTGTGCGTACGTTATACGTACGACGTATGCGTACGTACTAGGTATTGATGTATAGCATCGGATGCATGATGGCGGTCCCATCTATTATTTCCAACAAGACCAGGCAGCTGCGTATATATCTCACGGCCAGCCAGCATTTGAAAGCTGAAGTCTCGCTGCCTTTGAAGGCGCGCGCGCTTGTATATGGAACAATGCGAGCCGACGAATCCGGTGGTCGACGGTAGCTCGGAATTAATTCCACGATCTAAAAATCCAACCGCCCCCCCACAAAATCTTGTGCAATGTCCAGCAATATTGGATCGCCTGCCCTAGTTAGCTGGGAACAGTCTTGAGTCATAGCACCTATAACTATACACTGATGAGCTTGCATTCATGGAGATTATTCTCATCGCCTCAAGTGATGATGTTCTCATCAGGCGTTTTATCCCCACATGTCGATAAATTGATGATGTCATTGCTTTCTACAACCCTAGTGTGGATTTCGCAACCCATTTGTACATCACAACTGGTCTGCCTGGCATCTACACGCAAGCGTCCCTCACATTAAAGCTCACGTCGGAGGGTACTCGTTGCAATTACCTCGATCTTAACATTTCCCATGATAACAAGAAGGGCTGGCGTACGGCTATCTATGAGAAGCGCAAGGATCCTAAATACCAGCGAATTCCTTTTATTCGCTACCCCGATATTCAAAGTCTCCTTTCCCACACAGCGAAACATGGCGTTGTTCTTAGTCAGTTGCATCATTTTCCCCGTCTTTGTTCTTATCGTGTCGATTTCATCACGACTCTTGTTGAACTCTTGCATCGTTTGTTGGTCAAAGACCATGACCGAGACAATATGCTCCGTCATAGTCCGGTGTTTTTTGCAACGTTCCCCACGTCTGTTCGGCGCTGCCTCTTGGCACAAGCTCTACAAACAGGTCGTGGACCGGCTGGATGGCGTAGTATCTCCGAGCATCTGAACCCTGTGATGCCAGATCTCCTTTGCGGCCGTTCCGAGCTTGGCAGTGGATTCGTTGTCCACACTGTCGCGACGCTACAGTAACATGATGTTTTCTGGCAGACATGGGCGTTTTGGTTCACGCCGCACATTTGAAAGTGATTTCATTTGGATTTTTGCATTTGCAGTTTGCACCGTGTGCAGTTCGTGGACGTTCGGAAACATGGCATGGCTAACGTACTGACTGACTAGCTAGACCTTTTCAGTGGTTTTCCGCCGTTTTGCGGGTATTTCCTCGTAATTGGTGGGAGAGCGATCGCAGCAATAGTGCTCACCACAAGACAGTAGACACTCCCGGCCATGCAGTTTGGGCTCGTAACACACGCCCTGATCCGAAGCAAGCTGTGTCCGGCCCCACCGTCTAGGCCGGTCATATCTAGTCGCTCTTCACGTAAGCTAGCCGAATTATGGCCGGCTGAGTCATACTTTCAATGAACAAGGCTACACATTTCCATCTCCATTCATATTCATCATCCTGAACGACTCGAAAACGCGGAAAAGATAACGGCAGGCTCGAGCCTTAGTACCATGGTCCCGATTCTCCCGATTTCTGGCCTGCGCTGCATGGTTGTCTCCTTGATAGCACCCTTTGAACATACCACGTTGCATGAAGCCCGCGCCAAGGAACGAATATATAAGGGTATCGGAGCAGCGCCTTCCCATCATAACTCGTTTCCAGTGCTTAAAGTCTCGACCGAGCAATACCCAGTCCATGTCCACGATGGAGCTCCTCAGGCCGGAGGTGCCCCTATTAACTCGTGGTCTGTAGAAAGTCAGCCCTCTTTGGTGGATCCTGAGTTGACCTACTTTGGGATCGTGTAGCGGTAATTAATTAATTAGACTCGTGCTCCCGTTGGGGAGTCACGGAGCATTAACCCCGATGGATGGATGGATGCAAACAATCCTACCGGTCTAATCTATCTACAACATCAAGCCAACTCTAGTCTAAGCTCTCGACCCTAGGGGACCTGTCTGGCATGCTTCCCGCGTGTTTGCAAACGCGGGCGCTTCCCCACGAGAGGGGGTTCGTTGTGTAGCGATAAGGGTAGGGGGGTACCCCATATGTTTGATGTGCATATAATAGCAAGCGTCCCGCACATTAAAGCTCATGTCGGAGGATACTAGTTGCAATTACCTCGATCTTAACATTACCCATTGCAAGAAGGGCTGGCGTACGGCTGTCTATGATAAGGGCAAGGATCCTAAATACCAGCGAATTCCTTTTATTCGCTACCCCGATATTCTCAGTCTCCTTTCCCACACAGCGAAACATGGCGTTGTTCTTAGTCAGTTGCATCATTTTCCCCGTCTTTGTTCTTATCGTGTCGATTTCATCACGACTCTTGTTGAACTCTTGCATCGTTTGTTGATCAAAGACTATGACAGAGACATTATGCTCCGTCAAGTCCGGTGTTTTTTGCAACGTCACCCACATCTGTTCGGTGCTGCCCCTTGGCACAAGCTCTACAAACAGGTCGTGGACCGGCTGGATCGCGTAGTATCTCGGCACATCTGAACCCTGTGATGCCAGATCTCCTTTGCGGCCGTTCCGAGCTTGGCACTGGATTCGTTGTCCACATCGTCGCGTCGCTGCTGCAACACGATGTTTTGTGGCATACGCGCGCTTTTGGTTCACGCCGCACATTTGAAAGTGCTGTCCTCCGGCCTTTGCATGCACCGTGTGCAGTTCGTGGACGTTTGGAATCATGGCATGGCTAACGTACTGACTGACTAGCTAGACCTTTTCAGTGGTTTTCCATTTGCGCTGGTATTTCCTCGTAAATGACCAGTGGGAGAGCGATCGCAGCAATGGTGCTCACCACTAGACACTCCCAGCCAGTTAGGCTTGAAACAAACGCCCTGATCAAGCAAGTTGTTTCCGGCCCCACCGTCTAGTTCATTTAGTCGCTCTACTCGTAAGCCAGCCATAATTTCAATGCACAGGGCTACACATTTCCATCCCCATTCATATTCATCATCCTGAACGACTCGAACACGCGGACAAGATAACGGCAGGCTCGAGCTACCATGGTCCGGATTCTCCCAATTTCTGGCCTGAGCTGGTTGTCTCCTTGTTGATAATAGCAGTCTGGACATTAATTAAGTTCGTGCTCCCGTTGGGGAGTCACGGAGTACCGAAGTGCTTTTAGTCTCTGTGTGTGCACAACAGGAAGAAAGTGCAGAGACCCCCTTTCTCCTTCATGCCAGAGGCATGCCACAGCTGCAATCGGACCCGATAATAAACGATCCGGCAAGATCTGTGGGTGCAATAAGACCCATGTGAGCACATCTTGACAAGGAGCGTGGGCAAGTAATCTGAGCATAGCCAGGACGTAGCATGGCTGCACAAGGACTGCTGTACAAGGCATGGCTACTAAGCCTATGGCTGGTGGTGTACCGTGTGTTGGCGGCCGGTGCACGTGGCTAGGTATGGCACAGCTAGGCAAACATTCTAGGCATGGCTGCCATGCATGCATGGCGGCAGTGACTACCAATGGATACAAGCTAGGGCTATTTACAAGCTATTCTAGCCCGCAGGGGGCCGGCGTCCACATGCATCTTGTGGTTGATCATCAGGTCCCCGCCCCTCCAGTACACCTTGGGCTTCTGGGGGTCCTGCTTGTGGCGGAGGTATTCCGGCCACAGGTCGCGTCGCTGCTGCTGCTGGGCGGGGCCGGGTCAGGTCGTCGTCCAGCGTCCAGCTAGGTGAGGTCGTGCAACCTCTTGCTATGAGAAAGGAACCGCTGCTTGTCCTCACGGGAGGGGCCGGAAGGTGAGCAGTCCTGACTTGTGGGGGAGCCGCCTTGTCCCGTGAGTGGGGAAGGCGGTGGCACCCACGCAGTTCTACCTCACCTACCAGGCCCATGAGGGTAAGGAGCTGCTCCTTAAGCTCGTCGGCAAGGGTGGTTAATTGACGTCTCACGTACCTGGCTTCTGGGGGAAGCGACGCAGCACCAGGCCCGGCAGTTGTGGCGGGCGCGGTCGGTGGCCTCCCGTTGACAGTTGTGCCTGGCGAAGGTCTTCAAGCTCCTGGAGTTTCGTAGCGATGGCGTCGGTACTTGAGGCGGTCGCGGTCCGCAGCAGGTCCGCATATAGGATCTCTTGAGAGGGTCAGGTGGTCGCCAGCATCCTGCCGGGGTGGCCAGCTGGGATGCGATGGTGGCCGTAGTTCTGCTCCGGCCGCTATATCTTTGGGACCTGTGGGGCCAGGGCCTCGGTGTGGGCGGTGATGGCTTCAAGCTTGACTTCATGAGCACGCCGCACTTGCCCTCCACCTGGTTTATTAGGCGAGAGACAAGCTAGTGCAGCGTGCGTCTCAGATGCCTGCGCCGCGGTGTGCAGAGGGGTGAATTGGGGTTGCATGGAGCTTGTGGACGACCTTGGTTTCCACATTCAGTGGAGACCTGGGCCTCCACCGTGTTGAGCGTCGTGTTCAGCGAGGTCAGCTTCTCGGCCAACGGTCAGGCCGGTCGTGAACGTGCTCCTAGCTCCGGCCAGCACTGCTCGGATGTCATCCTTGCAGAGGGAGGGAGCCGCGATGTGGCTGTCGGCTGCGCAGGCTGGGCTGGGGTGCGGAGCTTGGCGACGATTTTGTCCATATAGGTAGCTGGAAGAAGCTGCACATGATAGCGAGAGGCGGTGGTTGAGCTCTGGCCTGGCGAAGAACGCCTCCAGGCCGTCGGCGGGGATGGGCCCTAAGGGCCCAAGGAGCTTGCGTTCCTGTAGCAGCTTAGAAATGCACTAATATATCGGCGCATTCTTCTTTGGTCAGTTGCAGCCAGTTGCTGAAAGAAAAGCGGTCGTAATCTGGTAGGTACTTTCGCCATTCGAATGTGTTCGCGGCAGCTGGGTTTCTTCAGCTCGGGCCGGGCGGGGCGCAGCCTGGGCGATGGGTTGGCGGACCCAGACGGCTGGGCAAGGACGATGGCGAGTGGGTTGGGCTGGGAGCCGAAAGGCTCCTTTTCCAAATTACCTCGCTTCAATGGCTTTTGGAGTCGTCCGATAGCTGCTTGTCACGTGCGTAACTTTGTCGACCTGCGTTTTAGCCGTAACCGATTATACTGGCGAGTGCGTCTTAGAAAGGCGCATGGAATGCACGTGACACTACAATACGCTTCCGCGGACACCTTTTTCAGCGGGGAAAGTGCCCCCGGGCTTCCGGGGCAAATTCAGCAAGCGCTGCGGAACTTAGATACTAAAATTTCGTTTTGGTTCGTACCGTACAGCCAATCATTTTGCGCCCGGATCAAATTGTGATCTGGTCACTGAACACGAAAATTTCAGCGGAACGTACGAAACACCAACGCAACTAGAGAAAATTTTCAGTGACGAAACTGTAGTACCGTGTACCCAAGCAAAATGTAGTAGGACTTCGCTAAATTCACGTTCGGAATTTTTCCCCGCAAGATTCCCCCGCAAGATTCCCCCGCACGATTCCCCCCGCAAGGTTCAGGCTCCAGTCGATGCTCGCCAAATGGCGCAAAAAAAGAAACATATGTTAAAATCGACGGTGCGAATCCTCGTTACCGCTCGGGTAACATTCTCACTCATTTCGCGTCTCCTACGAACCGTATTGTAGTGGATCTGACCGAATTTGGGGCTCAGACGCAAAAGATCTGAGCTCCGCCGTCAGCCAATGATACCGCCGTCAGCCATCTCTGCGTAGGCCTTAAGGAATACCTGTTAGCAGTCCATATCATGCTGATGTTTGGGCATATGCATAAAAAATCATACATTGACCAAATCATGTAGAATTTTACTCGGGTGTTGACCCTTACTCGCGATTTTGCATTTTTGTGTGGAAGCACGAGCGGAAAATTTTTGAGTTAATTTCATATGCATGTTTAAAAATTATAATGAGCATGTGCAAAATAGAGTTCTTAAAACGTGGCAAAAAACTGGAGTCAATTTGGCCACTGGAGTTGAATGCCCTTCACCGCTGGCTAGCACGCCGGCGATGGAGACGGGATTTTTGTTGTTTGGGGAACCGATTGTGGGAGGCTGAGCCCGCAGCCGCCACTGATTGCTATTGAACCCTTGCAGCTGGCCAGGCCGCAAGGAGCTCAGCGGCGCGGCGCTAACCGATAAGGCATGCTCGAGCCTCTAACCCGAGACTACCGGTACTGAGCTATACCCGATACATAGACTGTGCATGCTCGAGCCTCTAACCCGAGACTATCGGTACTCAGCGGATCTGTGCTACCGAGGGCGACGGTACGTTCTCTGACCGTCCTGGAGCGCACTGGCTTGTTAATCCGTACCTTGCTTAGGCACCGACTAGCCGCATGATCTAGACACCAATCTTTGATGCCCACCTAACGAGGCGTCCGGGCCGGCGACTACCGGCCGGCGGATAGATGCCACTCGGGAGCACAACTACTGGCACTGCCTGAAACACGCCAAAAACCACCAGCCCTAAGTATGGAATTTGAGGTTGCTAGCAATTTGCTGCAAGCATGTAAGTGCGGTCATACTACACACCACCGTGGCCACCAACCATGCCAATCAGCTCATTTCCCTTCAAGTTAAGCATATTTATTAATAGGACAACATACTTGCATCAATATCATATTGCATTATACTATCATTCTGACGATCCTGACCTACGGCGCCGAGACGTGGACGGACACTGACGCAGGAGCTGGAGCAACGACTCGACGGCGCCGTCACCAACCAAGATGCTGCGCAAGGCCCTTAACCCCTAAATGGTCTGGCTGCCGATTTTCCGCCTAAAACTGAGTTACAGCCGACACGTCGGCCCCTTCTCGGGGGACCAAATGCCGCGAAAACTATTGAGAATTAGGAAAAGTTTAGCTGAGAAGATCGAAAGTTTATAATTTTCCTCACAGCATGGTACTAGGGTTTGCATACTTCTGTCAAAGTTATAGAGGTGTTCTGGCCGGTCAAAGTACAAGGGGTCACCGGGTCAGGGTACTTTTTCACGTAGAACGTGCATTCCGGAAAACGACGACCTGGCCATGGCGGCTTGCGCCCACGCATGGCATTTACGTTTTCGTTCGAATTTTCTGACCAAACTTAGGAAATTGATTTTATACGTCCTAAAGATCACACAGGCCAATTTTTGGTTCGCGGGAATGCCATTTGATAGGTGTCGGCAGCGTTCTTGCTGGAAAAAACTGCGATCAGGCCGGACGATAGAAACGTTGACAGCAATACCTTTCCGGCGTATTTTAAAGGATATATTGGTTTCTTTGTACTTTTTATGATACATAGTAGTCGTAAACGTGCAAGGGTGGCCAGAAATCGCCGAATCCAGCGACCATGCTGCACAACTTTGGTGTGCCGAAATGCGCCATTTTGCGGCCACCGCCTGGGCCAAGGTAACGCCATCCATGCCTGGTAAAGCTTCAGCATCGTTTTCCTATCGATGTTTGACGTTTATATATACGTTCTAGCTTGTGTAGCACATTCTTTTTGCATTATTCATGCTCTTTCTTGACCCTGGCCTGGCCCCTTTCTAAAACACCCTTCTTAGATGCTTCCCTCAGTCAGTTGACCTGCCACAGTGTGATGGTGATAAGTTTTAGATGCTGTATGGGTTTGAATACCTCCATATATGTTTGTTATACATTTCCCACACACATATTGCATGAGTGTGAGGCAGTTGGCTGGTCTCTGTGGCATCATCAAGCATGTAACCGGTGAGTAGAAGCTTCCCATTGTCAGCATGTGCCACCAGGTGTGCTGGCCATCACCTGGCAAGCTATAGCAGCTTAGGCCTAGTTTATCCTTGCTAGGGCAAGCTGAAATAGGCTTAAAATCACTAGTTTGTTGGTGGCTGCCTCCTAGAATGCATGCCTTGCGTAGGGTATCCGTACCACGTTACCTACGTGCATGGACAAGGTGGCACCTGCACATAGGTGCCATGTAAGGGCAGTGTGATGATGCAGTTATGTTTCCCCATCATTGTGGAAGGGAAATGTATTGTGTGGCATGGTTGGGGGCCATATTAGTAGGTATTAGTAGGTAGTATGCCCACTCCTACCCCCTTGGTTGCTTTTTACCAACGGTACCCCTATGGGCTGTACTGGGTGTAACTGCTGGCATACCCACCCAAATGATGACCCCAATGGCTCAAACTTTTCAGCAACTAATTGTTTATCATCCCTGAAGTGGTAGGTGCCTAGCTCTTACAACATAATTCAAAATGCACATTCTACCAAAAATGAAAACGCTCGTCTTGACCCCCCTGACTTTGACGGCAGTTATACATGGCCTACCCTGCATATATGTAAGGTTGTGATATACCAACCCGAAGGGCAACTCATGGACATGCTTGGCCCCCAAGGACAGCCATTGGATATGGGTGGGTTGGATGGCATCTGGTTTGCAAAATTGTGAAGTTACAGCCGATGCATCGGCAGTATTTCTGCCCATTTAGGGGTTAACATCCCCTTTGGTTTGCACATGAGTAATGAGGATTTGTACGCTGATTTGCCCTATGTTTCCCACATTATTAGGCACAGGCGCCTGGGCCTAGCCGGGCACCTGGCCCGCACAGATCAGGTAGATACATCAGATAGACTAGCTGGCACCAAGCCCGCCCAGCCTGGGCGATATGTCCTCACCTGGCGTGCCCCCGGCCGCGCGCGGCAGGGCCGCCACCCGTGGACTTTTCGTGATAGACTCGGCATGGACATGTGCTACACTAGACGTGACGGGCTCACCCCCGGGCAGCCTCCTGGTTTGTCTGTAATTAATATGGAGGCAGATGGTGCGCAAGGATAGATGGCAAGTAGTGATGAAGGAGACCACCCCCAAGCCTGTGGGGGCTCCGCGTGTGACCAAGTATGGCATTCATAGCGATTCGGGCCGCGGTGCCCACTGTCACCCCTGTAACTAGGACCTAGATAGCTTATACAATCCATTCCATCCCATGTTCCCCTCCCACTGAGGACTTATGCTCACGTGACGCAGTCACATGTCTATTAATTAATTAATTAATTATACTATACCTTATCACGTGTGAGAGCCTGTGCATGCACGTAGGGAATGGGTTTGGATACCTACCTAGCGAGCTACAAAGGCCGGTTGTATTATAAGTGGGTAGTTCAGCAATAATATAATGGGTAGTTCAGCATACTTCAACTGTTTCTAAAAAGAATAGACATGGATAAAACTGTTTTGCCTTGCCATGCAATCGCCAATTACATACTTGCTGGCACATGATGACAGTACTGGTTTATCACAAGTTAGATTTTTCGATCACTCACCCTTACGTACGTGTAAGCTTGAAAGCACCCTTGATGCAGCCCATGGCCACACAATCATGCAGTATGAACGTAGCAAAGGAATAACTAATATCTATGAAGGTTTGTAAACCCATACAACGCCTAAAACCCTGCACAACTACACTAGGGTAAGGCAAATGCCTTGTAACACCATCTAAAAAGGGGGTTTGGGAGATCTAGAGGGCTAGGGCAGGCAACGGTCAAGAAAGCCGGAGCATCAAGGCTCAAAACTGACAACACCTCGCAAGCTTAAACTCACGTACGAACATCAAGAAACGATGAGGCAATGATATTCCAGCTTTACCTGGCACGGCCGATCGTGACGTTACCTTGGCCCAGGCGGTGCCCGCAAAAGTGGCGTTTTGCGGCAGTACACGTCAAACCAATATCACGACTGACGACGTGACAGAGTGTCGAAATAATCAAATCTACACTGCCACTGAGTTTATTCTACGACCATGCATGATAAAAAAGTAGAATGAAACCTATAAACCCTTCGACTTGCGCCGGAAAGCAATCACAACGGTATGAAAGTGCCAATTAATTAATTAATTATTAGACACGTGAAAGTAAATTAAATATTGTAGTTATATATATCAATTCCGTCGACCAACCTGATCGCCGGCAGTTTTTTCCAGCAAGAGCAGTGTCGACACCCAGTAAATCGCATCCCCGCGAGCTAAAAGTTTATTTTTATCATCTTTAGGACATGAAAAAATATATTTCCTGAGTTTGGCCAGCTAGAAATCGTCCGCAAACGTGAACTGCATACATGGCTACTTGGCTAGCTGGTCAAGAGCTGGTCGTGCATTTCCGGAACTCACGTTTGACGTGAGTTACCCTTACCACCTGCGTACACGTGTCGTCCATATGGACTACCTAAGTCACACATGGAGTAATTGGACTGGATAGTTGGGTACGGTCAATGAATTGTCCACCACTTTTCCTTCACAAACAAGTGGGGCCGTACTCGATTTAGGAATTTCAGGTTGAAGATCGAAGGGCTGTTTTTGCCAAAAGATCGAGAGAAGAGTAGGTACAAATTGCTGGTCTGGGTTTTGCACGGCAGGAGACGGCAGGCTGTTTGTTTGCGAGGAAGGGGTAATTAAAATCACGTGCACCAGTGGGAAATCGGTACACTGGTGTAGTGTTACTTGTGGGAACGAGCCAAGCGTACCAGGGTAAGCGGCTGCCACGTTCAATTTAGGGCAGTTCTAATGATGATTGCGAGGGTGTACTTTTTCTGATTGGTTTACGGGGTGGTAATTCCGTAGCTTCTCCTATTTTCGCTTGGGAGTTCATGCCTGCTGTTCTTTGCGGGGTTCATCGTTGCGTGCAGTGGGCGATGGTGCGTAGCATCTTTTCCAGATCATGACCGGCTACCCCTTGAACGACAACATGGGAGGTATGCCAGCCTGGAATATTACCATCGGCGCTTGCTTTCCCGCCCAGGGATGGTGTTTCTTTTCCGCCATCGCGTTTTCCCCCCTTTTTCTTGTACTGTTTCCCACTGTACTCACGGAACATGTGCCATGTGGCCGTGGACGCGTGCCGCATACGGCCCGCGCTAAATCCCCCCCCCGCGATCCGCTGCAATTCTTCAGAACCTTCGGGGCCTGGAGGAGGCGCCCACTGAAGAAACGTGTGTGCAAGTGGATCCGGAGATACCTGTTGCGATGGACGACGGCGGGTAGTTGGGGGCGGTGGTACCTGGCGGCCTCCCTGTGGCGTGCGTCCCATGGATCAGACGTTGGACTCGGAGGGGGCCCCCGCGCTGGGTCACCCTGTCGTTGGCTCTCGGCCGGCACCCTCTCCTGCGGCCACGGCAGCCGTGGGTGTAATGGAGGATGACGAGTCCGACTACCTGCTGGGACAGTTCAGGTGGCCGGTCGAGAACTTCTCGCGGCTCAACGTGAAGAAGATGTACTCTCCCTCCTTCACGATCGGGGGCCACCCCTGGTAATTCGGCACGCTGGGGAGCGTTTAGTCATACAGTACTGTAGCACTTGGGAGGGCACGGGTATAGTCATAGCGCTGGGGTCACACAACAGGGGTCATGATCACAGCGCTGGAAAGTTCTGCACCCTCATCCTGATAGCATATGTGCACTAAATTGCCATATGGACGAAGATGGGTCCTGGATCGGGGTTGACTGTTGATGGCACTTGGTCAACAGCGTATGTGGCATGTATAGTTGTTAAGTTGTCCCTTCATGGTATTGTGTAATTTGTGTACTCATTTGTGTACTTGTGTACGTAAGCTATTGAAGCTAATTATTCAACCCAACCCAACCCAACTCAACCCAACCCAACCCAACCCAGACCAAACCAAACCAAACCAGACCAAACCAAACCAAACCAAACCAAACCAAACCAAACCAAACCAAACCAAACCAAACCAAACCAAACCAAACCAAACCAAACCAAACCAAACCAAACCAAGCCAAACCAAACCAAACCAAACCAAACCAAACCAAACCAAACCAAACCAAACCAAACCAAACCAAACCAAACCAAACCAAACCAAACCAAACCAAACCAAACCAAACCAAACCAAACCAAACCAAACCAAACCAAACCAAACCAAACCAAACCAAACCAAACCAAACCAAACCAAACCAAACCAAACCAAACCAAACCAAACCAATCCAACCCAACCCAACCCAACCCAACCCAACCCAACCCAACCCAACCCAACCCAACCCAACCCAACCCAACCCAACCCAACCCAACCCAACCCAACCCAACCCAACCCAACCCAACCCAACCCAACCCAACCCAACCCAACCCAACCCAACCCAACCCAACCCAACCCAACCCAACCCAACCCAACCCAACCCAACCCAACCCAACCCAACCCAACCCAACCCAACCCAACCCAACCCAACCCAACCCAACCCAACCCAACCCAACCCAACCCAACCCAACCCAACCCAAACCAACCCAAACCAAACCAAACCAAACCAAACCGAACCAAACCAACCCTGATCTGAACCCACCCCATTTCGCAGTTATGATGGATGATGGCAGTTATGCCAACGGAGATATGTTACAATTTATTTGCAGTTATGGTTGATTACGGCAGTAATGATTGATTAATGGCAGTTATGATGAATGATGGCAGTTATTGTTGATTATGGCAGTCATGATTGATTATGGCAGTTGTTGGTCTGACACCTGGATTTGACCGTGTTGTCTGTCGTGTGAGGGTGCGCTGCCGCCCCAGTGTCGCAACATGAGTTGCAACAATTGTCGTGTGTTGTGTCGCAGCCGCCGTTCTACCTGACCAAGGGTGCATGCATTTATACATGTTTTTGATATGTGCCGTATAGTATAGATCGCCACACGATGGTCGCGTGCATGTGTGATTTGGCAGCCGCCAAGTGTGGGCCTGTGGGGGCTTGTTCAGTGGGGCGGGGGCGTAGCGTGGGGCGGGGCGGGACGGGGCGGGGCGGGGTGGGGCGGGGCGGGGCGGGGCGGGGCGGGGCGGGCGGGGCGGGCGGGGCGGGCGGGGCGGGGCGGGGCGGGCGGGGCGGGGCGGGGCGGGGCGGGGCGGGGCGGGGCGGGGCGGGGCGGGCGGGGCGGGCGGGGGGCGGGGCGGGGCGGGCGGGGCGGGGCGGGCGGGCGGGCGGGGCGGGGCGGGGCGGGGCGGGCGGGGCGGGGCGGGCGGGGCGGGGCGGGGCGGGGCGGGGCGGGGCGGGGCGGGGCGGGGCGGGCGGGGCATGGCATGGCATGGCATGGCATGGCATGGCATGGCATGGCATGGCATGGCATGGCATGGCATGGCATGGCATGGCATGGCATGGCATGGCATGGCATGGCATGGCATGGCATGGCATGGCATGGCATGGCATGGCATGGCATGGCGATGGCATGGCGATGGCATGGTATGGCAAGACATGGCACCACCCCGCCACCCACGCACCCCCGTAGCCTCCCTGTTTCAAGTGCCCCCCGCTGCGTAGCTTCTTGTTCTCCCCCGGTTGGTCCCCCCTTGTTGTTCTACCCCGGTTGGTCCCGCTATATCGGCAACACAAGAGCAAGGTGTTGTACGCATGTCATCCACATGCCTGACAACGTACCGGCCTGACAACGTACCGGTTGACAGCATTTTAGTTAACAGTTTAATGTTCGAGTATGACACGATATGCCTGACGACGCACCGGTCGACAGCATTTACTTAACTTGTTCGTGTTCGACGATGACATGATAGGCCTGACGAGGCCACAGGTGGCACTGCGTGTGAGCCTTGTGGCTGTGGCAGGTGGGCGCGGTTCGCTGCTGGTGGAGGCAGTCTAATCTGTTGATTGAGTAGTAAGTTCTTACGTGACACATGCAGCACGCAGCACGCAGCACTGCACGTACGTTTGTAAATGTTTGCGTGGCGTCTGTCTAGCCCTCTACCTATATGCCAGTTAGCCCACCTGGTTGCCTATCTATGCCTATCTACCTGTACAGATCTCCCTGTTTCCCTACTGCCCTTTTATTTTTGATTCGTTTACTCGTCATTTACCTGTTGTTTACCATCTTGTCCCACCCATCATTTACCTTTTGTTTACCGTCTTGTTCCACCCGTCATTTACCTTTTGTTTACCATCTTGCTCCACCCGTCGTTTACCTTTTGTTTACGTCTTGTTCCACCCGTCATTTACCTTTTGTTTACCGTCTCGTATCCACCCGTCATTTACCTTTTGTTTACCATCTTGTTCCACCCGTCATTTACCTTTTGTTTACCATCTTGTATCCACCGTCCATGCACCTGCACGCATTTTCTGCTTCCGCACACTTACACCCATCGGATGTCCTTGTATGTTTCTGGCACGTCTCTTCTCTGGGCCGCTTCGCCCCCACCCCCCCGTTTTCCACCCTTAACCCCCCCACGCCCCCCCACCTCTGCAGGCGCATCCTCCTCTTCCCCCGTGGAAACGATTGCGCCAGCCTCAGCGTGTACATCAAGGCGAAGTACGCGGCGCAGCAGGCCTTTGGCTGCTCGCGCTACGCCGAGTTCAGCCTCACGCTGGTCAACCACATCGACCCCAACCGCTCCGTCATGAAGGGTGAGGCAAATGACCTTCGTATCGTATCCTTGTCCTTGTGTTTGTAGGTTTGGTATTGGTTTAGCCTCACGCTGTCAACCACATCGACCCCAACTGCTCCGCCACGAGGGTTTGGGCAAATGAAAGTACTACATATTGCTATGCTATCGAAGTATACACATCACTTTGTTGGGTTGATATGGCTTGTTTTTACTTCATTCTCCCACCAGTTCGACAGTAGGAATGAGACCGACTTGCGCTTGCCTGCCAAAATACATGATTGCCCAATCTGTGTTTTCTGCCCCCCCCCCCCCCCCCCTTTATCTGCAGAGGTGAACCATGTGTTTGCCAACTAGGATAGGAATCCTGATGCTAGGATACCGGTTTCACAACTACGATACCAAACGGTGGTTCCTGTTAATTAGCCCTATTCCCCTATTCGCATGTCTACGTCCCTACCTGCAGATACGAGCCACACGTTCACCCCCAAGGAGACCGACTGGGGGTTCAAGGAGTTTTTCCCGCTTACAGAGCTGCAGCGTGGCGGCTTCATCGACCAGGATACTATCGTGATCACTGCTTCCGTGCGCGCGCGCAAGCCCCAGCCCGCCGACTCCTTCTCGTACGTGCTTGCTTCTTAGTTGTTATCATGTTGGTGCTTCTGGGAGCTTGATTATCAGGCCCCAGGCCGCCGACTTATTCTCGCATGTTTTGGGAACAGCTGCTGGTAGGGTGGTGGGTCTGGTTCCGGTAACTGGTCATTAGACACCTTCATCACCTCATTGGTCGGGCAAGCAACGCCCAACCAGCAGGTCCAGTGTAGTTTCGTTTGCGCAGCTGGCGTCTGAATTCTTACTCTCATCTATGTATGTCAGTACTGGGCTTAATGCTCCATACACCCACTGATTCAAACGTTCGTTGGCAAAGCAGCGTGTCGCTTTTTCCTGATATGCCCTTGGTGACATGCTTTCTTGATCTGGTCGCTTTGGTACGTGGTTGAATGATAGTCAGTTAATGCTGTAACTGATATACGTAGGTAGATGAGGGGTATTAAAGTTTATGATGGGACAGTCTGTGATCGAACAGCAGGTGATGCGTAATACAGTGATCTGTTCCATATCAAAAGTATCTGCTTTGCTGGTGGCTCGTCTTTCTCGCCGCCGCGCACGACTTTTGGGAGGCTCGCGACAATTTATATGTACATGTGTGTATCGTACTATTGATATATTATTTTATTTTATCAATTAGACAACCAGCGCATGCCAGAAATCTGGAGAAAGGGGTGTTTGTTCCTTCTTGGTCCATTGTCTGTGCCGTGTGCACCCCTCCCCGGTCACCAGCGGCAAAGGGTATAGCATGACGATGTTGGCTGTGGCTAGTGATGTGTGTTGTGCCGGGCTATTTGGATAGACTATTCGCTTTGCCGTTTGACCATTTGGATAGTATGGTTTTTCTACTATTCGTGTTCTTTTTGCCCCCATCGTGCTCCGCATTTCCCTTCCACAAGCCCTGATGCCAAGGAGACAGGCTGCTGATGATACTTGTTTATGGTGATTGTTTTTTCCCTTTGAAACGATCACCATAGAGAGGTTCTCCCCCTCCTGCTCCGCATCTCCCTTCCACCGGCTTTAGTTGTGAGAAGGAGACGGGCTGATGATGATCGGTGCCACGTATATGCGTGGGGTAGACTCTAGGGATACAATATATTAGGTTGGATAATAGTTTTTGAATACATTCTTGGGTCTTTTTGCCTCCGTCGTGCGTTTGCACGTCCGCCTCCACCAGTTACGACGCCAAGAACGAGACGGGCCACTAACGATTGTTACCTTTTACCTCTCCATCGTGCCTTGAATTTTCCTTCACCAGCTACGACTCCAAGGAGACGGGCTATGTGGGCCTGAAGAACCAGGGTGCCACGTGCTATATGAACTCCCTTCTGCAGACGATCTACCACATCCCCTACTTCCGCCGAGTAAGTGGTGGCTTCTGCCTCGGCGTTGTGTGCGGGTATAGACCTAACATCCCCTACTTCCGCCGAGTACGCGCGTACTTAGGTTACGGCAGCGTATTTGCCATACCTGCGATGTGACAACCTTAACTCCATGCAGACGCTCTACCCATCCCCTGCTTCTGCCGAGGAAGTAGTGGTGGTGGCGGTTGCATCGGCGTTGTGTGGGGGGGTATCGGCCTCTTGCCCCCTATCTATCTTGTTGTTGTGGGGAGGTATCGGCCTCATGCCCCCTATCTATCTTGTTGTTGTGGGGGGGTATCGGCCTCATGCCCCCTATCTATCTTGTTGTTGTGGGGGGGTATCGGCCTCATGCCCCCTATCTATCTTGTTGTTGTGGGGGGGTATCGGCCTCATGCCCCCTATCTATCTTGTTGTTGTGGGGGGGTATCGGCCTATATATCTTGTTGTTGTGGGGGGGTATCGGCCTCATGCCCCCTATCTACTTGTTGTTGTGGGGGGGGTATCGGCCTCATGCCCCCTATCTATCTTGTTGTTGTTGGGGGGTATCGGCCTCATGCCCCCTATATCTATCTTGTTGTTGTGGGGAGGTATCGGCCTCATGCCCCCTATCTATCTTGTTGTTGTGGAGGGGTATCGGCCTCATGCCCCCTATCTATCTTGTTGTTGTGGGGGGGTATCGGCCTCATGCCCCCTATCTATCTTGTTGTTGTGGGGGGGTATCGGCCTCATGCCCCCTATCTATCTTGTTGTTGTGGGGGGGTATCAGCCTCATGCCCCCTATCTATCTTGTTGTTGTGGGGGGTATCGGCCTCATGCCCCCTATCTATCTTGTTGTTGTGGGGGGGTATCGGCCTCATGCCCCCTATCTATCTTGTTGTTGTGGGGGGTATCGGCCTCATGCCCCCTATCTATCTTGTTGTTGTGGGGGGGTATCAGCCTCATGCCCCCTATCTATCTTGTTGTTGTTGGGGGGTATCGGCCTCATGCCCCCTATCTATCTTGTTGTTGTGGGGGGGTATCGGCCTCATGCCCCCTATCTACTTGTTGTTGTGGGGGCGTATCGGCCTCATGCCCCCTATCTCTATCTTGTTGTTGTGGGGAGGTATCGGCCTCATGCCCCCTATCTATCTTGTTGTTGTGGGGGGGTATCGGCCTCATGCCCCCTATCTATCTTGTTGTTGTGGGGAGGTATCGGCCTCATGCCCCCTATCTATCTTGTTGTTGTGGGGGGGTATCGGCCTCATGCCCCCTATCTATCTTGTTGTTGTTGGGGGGTATCGGCCTCATGCCCCCTATCTATCTTGTTGTTGTGGAGGGGTATCGGCCTCATGCCCCCAATCTATCTTGTTGTTGTGGGGAGGTATCGGCCTCATGCCCCCTATCTATCTTGTTGTTGTGGGGGGTATCGGCCTCATGCCCCCTATCTATCTTGTTGTTGTGGGGGGGTATCGGCCTCATGCCCCCTATCTATCTTGTTGTTGTGGGGGTATATCGGCCTCATGCCCCCTATCTATCTTGTTGTTGTGGGGGGGTATCGGCCTCATGCCCCCTATCTATCTTGTTGTTGTTGGGGGGTATCGGCCTCATGCCCCCTATCTATCTTGTTGTTGTGGGGGGGTATCGGCCTCATGCCCCCTATCTATCTTGTTGTTGTGGGGGGGTATTGGCCTCATGCCCCCTATCTATCTTGTTGTTGTGGGGGGGTATCGGCCTCATGCCCCCTATATCTATCTTGTTGTTGTTGGGGGGTATCGGCCTCATGCCCCCAATCTATCTTGTTGTTGTGGGGGGGTATCGGCCTCATGCCCCCTAGTTACGCCGTGTAAAGGGTTGGGAAGGTGGGGGCTTGTAGCTTTGCGGTCACATTCAGGGTTGTGGGCATCTCATCCCCTATTTCGGCGGCGTATCGGTCCCTACCCACGAGGCAGCCGGGTGGATGCCCCCCATGGGAAGGCATTGGCGAGCCTTAGTTTTCTACAGGGGTCCGGCCTCGCACCAATGCCTTCATGTGTCAGACGGGCAAGCCACAGGTGCTGGTGTCTGCACGCATGATGGTAGGGGCAAGCGCGTTCGGGGATTATTCCTCGGATGAACCTTGTGCGCGGCTCAGGGGCTCGAGTGCGTGGTGTGGGCGAGGTCTTTGTTGACGGGAATATAAAGATTAAGATAAGGTTCTTGAAATACCCTCAGGCCGTGTACAATGCGCGTCCCTGCTCCCATCCCCAGGCGCTTCCTTCACCAACTGTGGATGTTCCTTGCTGCCCTACCTTCACCTCGATCTATTAATACTCCATCGCAGGCGGAGTATCACAGCCCTGCCGGGTCCATCCCTCTGGCGCTCCAGTGTTTATTCTACCGGCTGCAGTACCAGGAGCACAGCGTGGCGACCAAGGACCTTACCAAGTCGTTTGGATGGGACAACTACGAGTTGTTCATGCAGCACGACGTGCAGGAGCTGAACCGCATCTTGTGCGAGAACCTGGAGAAGAAGATGAAGGTGGGTGGGGGCTGTTGGTAGAGATGGTTTGGAGTATGTGTTGATAGCTATAGTGGTGCATCCTGTGCGAGAACCTGGAGGAGAAGATGAAGGTGGGTGGGGGCTGTTGGTAGAGATGGTTTGGAGTATGTGTTGATAGCTACAGTGGTGCATCCTGTGTGAGAACCTGGAGGAGACGATGAAGGTGGGGGCATACACGGTCGCGAGAGATAGGAATGGCAACAGTCATGCAGCAGTAACTGGACGAATAATGCTGATAGCAACAGTTTTGCCATGGTAACTAGACAAAGCAACAGTTATGCAGCAGTAACTGGACGTATAATGCTAATAGCAACAGTTATGCCATGGTAACTAGACAAAGCAACAGTCATGCAGCAGTAACTTGACGAATAATGCTAATAGCAACAGTTCTGCTGAATCACCGGACGGATATTGCACGGGATCGGATGTGTGCATGAGCTTAGGTGGAACCGGGGTGGATAATGTGCGAAGACCCGGAGGATTTCGGGTGGGGCCCGAAAGAGCAACAGCAATAGGAATGAATAGCTAGCTAACTATGTACTACTGTGTGTAGTAGGATGATAAATATCTAACTATATACTAACTTGGAGTCTTGGAGTCCAGTGAATGTGATTTACATTGAGAGATTCCCCCCTGGTCCCTGCCACGTCAGTGCCCGCAAACTAATGTAAAATTAAGACTAAGAGACTCGAGGCTGCAGCCATTGGTGCTGTTTGGGGCTGAGGGTTTAGTGGGACTGGCTTTCTCCCTTTCCCATGGTACGTGACTGGCTCGCTCACCACCACAAACCCAGTTCAACCCCTCGCTGGCCAACCCATTGCCCTGCCCCCCCGTACCTTGCCTCCCCCTGGCCTCAACCCCCTGGCCTCAACCCCCTGGCCTCAAGCCCCCTGGCACTCATCGCACGACGGTAGAAGGCATGGTCCCTTACGGCTGAAATTAATTAATCAACTAATTAATAATAAATAAATAAATATATTAATTAATTAATGGCACATGTTGATTTGACCTGTCGTTGACCTTGTGGCATGCCCTCCTATCTGCTCCCTGCCGCAACTCCTGGCCCACCCCCGATCCACCCCAATCCACCCCCCAATCCACCCCCCAATCCACCCCTTAATCTATCCACTGGCCTGCCCCCCCCCGCCCCCCCAGGGTACGACGGTTGAAGGCACAATCCAGCGGCTGTTCGAGGGCCACACGCACAACTACATCAGCTGCGTGAACGTGGACTACACCAGCAACTGCACCGAGTCCTACCTGGACCTCCAGCTGGACGTCAAGGGTTGCAAGGACGTGTACGCTTCGTTTGACAAATACGTGGCGCAGGAGATGATGGAGGGCGACAACAAGTACGAGGCGGAGAAGTACGGGTTGCAGGTGTGTGGTGGATTAGGACCTGCATATGAGCTCAAGCTAGTTCTCCAGATTTTTGGCCTGCGCCTGTTGTCTCATGGGTACCCTCAAGCTACTTCAGCCAGCAAGTCTATTTCAACTCGCATGGAAAGGTACATGGCGCAGGTCAAGTGGGTACAACTGGGTATGCGCTGTGGCTTTTGCAAACACACAAAATGTTGAAGCCTTTTGCGCCTGTTGCAAACAGGTTCCTTTGTTTTGTGGTCGTCGTTTCTTTGTTTGTTGCTGCGTTTTTGTGGCAATCTGCCGTCATTTTATTCATGCGTCGCCCGTGTGTCGACTCAGGCTGTCGGCTGGGATATTTTCCACCCCCCCTTGCCAGGTGGCAAAGAAGGGTGTGCTGTTCAAGGACTTCCCCCCCGTGCTCCAGCTCCAGCTCAAGCGGTTCGAGTACAACTTCCAGCGCGACATCATGGTCAAGGTGGGGCAGGGCAGTTGGCTGCCTTCAATTCGTACACTACAGGACACTACTGTACACTACAGTCTACAGGACACTACGGGACACTACAGGACACTACAGTGTACTACAGTGCACTACAGTGCACTACCGTATGCCCCCAGGATGGACGCATACTCGACAGACTGCTACCATCATTATAAAATTATAACTACTTATATCATTATTCCTTTCTTGGTATATCCTTACTATGAACCCTTTACCCACGATGCAGTTCACTATCCACAGATAGCTGTCTTGCAATTTGCCTTACATTCACTGGAAACATCTACCTTCACAGTTCCCCCCAGGGCGTAAGGGTGGCATGTGTTGGTTTCGTCACCACGCGCCTTCCATTTCCCCTTGTCGAACAACCAGAAAGTGCATAACTGAGAACAACCAGAAAGTGCCTAACTGACCTTCCTAGTATTTGGGGGGTGCGGGGGGTCTAGGGGGACTAGCGGGACTAGGGGGACTATGGGCTGCAGGGGTGTGGCAGGTGGAGTTTATGGAGTCTAACGGGGTCGCTGTGCCCAGTTCTAGGTTGCTGGAAGCAACGAACGCTGCAGTGTTCCCAGGACCTCTCGCCACCTTGTTGGCTAGTGTGCCTCTAAACCCTCGCTTGCCTTGTCTTGTTATGTGCCAGATCACCCACCACGAAGAGGCTCCGCATGGCATTGGGCTGATGTGTCTTGGGGTTGCTATATTGCCGTTTGGCTTCTTATTCAGCAGACGTGTCTTGGGTTGCTCTCTTGGTCTTGTTCCTTTGCTTCTTGCGCCCCAGATCAATGACCGCTACGACATAAGGTTGACATGATGCCTATCTTGCTCCTCAACCCCCTTCTTGTCCCTCCTTGTTAATCGCTCTTATTCACCAGATCAACGACCGCTACGACATAAGGTTGACATGTTGCCTATCTTGCTCCTCAACCCCCTTCTTGTCCCTCCTTGTTAATCGCTCTTATTCACCAGATCAACGACCGCTACGACATAAGGTTGACATGTTGCCTATCTTGCTCCTCAACCCCCTTCTTGTCCCTCCTTGTTAATCACTCTTATTCACCAGATCAACGACCGCTACGACATAAGGTTGACATGTTGCCTATCTTGCTCCTCAACCCCCTTCTTGTCCCTCCTTGTTAATCGCTCTTATTCACCAGATCAACGACCGCTACGACATAAGGTTGACATGTTGCCTATCTTGCTCCTCAACCCCCTTCTTGTCCCTCCTTGTTAATCGCTCTTATTCACCAGATCAACGACCGCTACAACATAAGGTTGACATGTTGCCTATCTTGCTCCTCAACCCCCTTCTTGTCCCTCCTTGTTAATCGCTCTTATTCACCAGATCAACGACCGCTACGAGTTCCCCCAAGAGCTGGATCTGGACATTGACAACCGCAAGTACCTTACGCAGGACGCCGACCCGAGCGTGCGCAATCTGTACGAGCTGCACAGGTACGGTACTGGTGGTATGCCACCAGTATAGTGTAGTAGTGAGACCTGGTTATAGTGACCGGTGATGCTGACCCGAGCGTGCGCAATCTGTACGAGCTGCACAGGTACGGTACTGGTGGTATGCCACCAGTATAGTATAGTAGTGAGACCTGGTTATAGTGACCGGTGATGCCGACCCGAGCGTGCGCAACCTGTACGAGCTGCACAGGTACGGTACTGGTGGTATGCCACCATTATGGTATAGTAGTGAGACCTGGTTATAGTGACTGATGATGCTGACCCGAGTGTGCGCAACCTGCATGAGCTGCACAGGTAGCTATCATTCGACTGGCCCCGCTCTGTCACTTGAATCTTGTAACGTTTGGTACATTCTGAAAAGATGGTCGCTCTTTACCCCTCTCGCACTTTCCCTGCTGACTCTCCCACTCTGCTGCTTTTCCCCTTTGCTGCTTCCCCCCCGCTGCTTTCCATGCCACTGCCTTCTCCCCCGCTGCTTCCGTTCTTTGCTTTCCTGCGCTTGATTCTTGTCCCTCATTCTTCCCCCCTGTTATCCCCCGACACACACTTTTGTTCGCCCTGTTCAATGCTCATCCCTTTCTTTGGGGTGGCCTGGGTGTCGGCCTGCTGTTTGTCACGTGCCGTCTGCCAGTGTATTGGTCCACAGCGGGGCCGTGTCGGGCGGCCACTATTATGCCTTCATCCGGCCCGACCTGGGAGAAGTGTGGTACAAGTTCGATGACGAGCGGGTGTCCAAGGAGACGGCGCAGAAAGCGCTCACGGAGCAGTACGGGGGGGAGGACGAGGTGGGTGGAGGCGGCTGGTTGGTGACGCTCTGTGACTAGTTTGTTGAGCTTTGCATCTAGGCTTCGCGAGGGCTACCCCTCGTTCCTGTGTGTCGCTTGTGCGCCCTTTCGCGTGTTCGTGTCGTCGTGCGCGTCGGTGCGTGGCAGTGCGTGTCGTTCGTGGCAGTGCGTGGCAGTGCGTGTCGGTGCGTGTCGTCCCCCCGAGCTAACACGTGGGGGCAGATGGCACGGTGCAAACGCCAATCAAGTGACTGGCAATCCTTGCTGCAGTACCTGACAGACAGGCACCCTGCACACTTGGTGAGACTGACTCCAGGCTCCACCTCCCTACACCAAGAGCACGCCCTGTTGGCAATATCCCACGAATAGCCTGGTGGGCCATGAAACTCCCCCCAGAGCTCATCCGACTTCTGACGGCACGCGGGGCTCAGATTGAGCGACCCGTTGGAAATGAAGAAAGGGCATCTGGCCTCTCTCATCTCCTCCGAAGCGTGGGTTACAAATTCTTCCTCTAGAAAAACGGAGAAGGAAGAAACAAACTCGCTGGGTGGTACAAAATTGCACACCATACCCAGGAGCCACTGCCTCACAACACTGGAAGGCTCATCAATAAGAGGAAAGAGCAGGGTAGTGGCATATTCATCTGCCTCGTTGATAACGGGGGCCTCAACCCCGAATCCGGCGAATGTCTCCGCTCTATCCATTCTGATAATTGGCAGTAAAACAGAGATGTGATCTGGGGTGACAATGTCGTCAAGCGCCTGAATTTTAAACACCATCATCATCCTTTCATCAGCTAACACGTCCGATTCGCGCATTCCAGGCGGAACGGTGATTTCGTATAAAAGCACCCCATCTTCGGAAAGGATCTGAAGGGTGGCTGGTTTCTCAACATAAGACATGGCTGGATGGCAATAATACAGGCGACTTCCCACGGTCGGGTGCAAGGGATTGCCTCCTCCTTGTGGCTTTCTACCCAACTCCAACGTTTTTGGGAGGCGTGGGCGGATGACAGGCGTTTCGCCACAATGCATCCTCAATTTAACCCACGCTTTGGCCTACATTTAGGGGTCACTGTATAATTAAATAATATCAGGCGCTCCTATAAGTTAACGGAGCGTCGCGCCGTTCAGTACAGTTGACTGACTCTAGTGGATATTCGATTTGTACGGTTGAGTGGAGTACCCGCGAGTCGAATCTCCCGAAATTGATGTAGTGGGTAGGTGGCAGGACAGGGGGCTGACACGCACCGTGACGTGGGAAAACGCGTCAGTCACGAGAAAGATGTGGTCAGATTTGCACTGTCAGACGCCTGACGACCTTTTTTTTTTTTCTTTATTATTATTATTATTATTATTATTATTATTTTTATTTTTATTTTTATTCTGATGACCAAATGTGTTGTTCAGAATGACAAGATCTGTGATCCGTCAGATGATCTGGCCTGACGACTGGGGACTTATAACCTGACGCGGGAAAACGCGTCAGTCGCACGAAATATGTGCCCCACTGTCAGATGCTCCTGGTGGACTGGGACCTATAAACCTAATTATCTGCCGGGTGGGCAGACGAAACGTCCTTTTATGGCCAAAAGTGCTGTTTGGCGTATGGTCAAAAGTGCTGTTCAGCATCACAAAATCCGTGATCCATCAGATTACGTGTGATTTCCAGGTCACATAATCAATATATCTGACAAATTGTCATGAATACCACAAGTTTCTGGAGGAATCTCGCTGAACCCTCCGTTTACGCCCTGCTGACGTAAGTTGGGATCTTTTTTACCCTTGGATCTTGTTTAGAGGGTGCCTCGTCACCCAAGTTTTCCAGCGGTTAGTCGCGCTGGGCAGGCAGAGAACTGGAGCCCCGCTGCGCCCGAATTTTCTTAACAGGCGACACACTGCACACAAGTGCACACCAGCCTGCCCAGTCGCCTGGAACGCATTCCTCACAAGGGAATCGCGTTCTGTATCGTCCGAAAATGGAGTATGTTGGTTTTAGAGTCGAGTGTTCCTCTCGAAACACGAATTCTGTTTACTATGTCACCCAGCCCGTGGGAAACGGCGCCAATTTTCCGGAAATGGACATCACCATTGCCATCCATGACATGGGCTACAAAACTAGTTACAACATTCGCCAGATAACTGGTGAGAAAGTCATGAAAGCACCTGTTTTTGACTGCCCTGGTGGCTGCACAACACACCAATTCGTCCCAGTTTCAGACGGACTTGAATGGATTTTTGGCAAGGATAGGGATGTGTTCTTTTCGATTTTGGAGGCTGGGATAAAGTCCGGCGCTTTTTCGTTTGAAACGCCGACTTCCGCCGGTTCGGCTGTGTTTTCGGGCGCGCCCGGACCTTCCCAGGCGCGCCGTGCGCCCGTTAACGTATCTCGTGTCATCCCAGCACTGCCTGAGATGTATTTTGGTGTGCTTACTCCCTCTCAGCTGGGGAGCAAGTACCGGAATTTTCACGAGGATTACACCTTTTTCGGCCTGCTGGGCAGGACTGTGGCACTGGCAAAGGCAGACAAACATCTTCAGTTTGCTGCAATGTGTCCCAAGACTCCGAGGTCACATAAGGCCGACCCTCCCCTCCAGCTGACTGCCCACGCACCTTACAGCCTGCCTACAAACACTGGACCTGAACACGGATCTGCAGGCAGCACTCGGAGTCTTGGGACACATTGCAGCAAACTGAAGATGTTTGTCTGCCTTTGCCAATGCCACAGTCCTGCCCAGCAGGCCGAAAAAGGTGTAATCCTCGTGAAAATTCCGGTACTTGCTCCCCAGCTGAGAGGGAGTAAGCACACCAAAATACATCTCAGGCAGTGCTGGGATGACACGAGATACGTTAACGGGCGCACGGCGCGCCTGGGAAGGTCCGGGCGCGCCCGAAAACACAGCCGAACCGGCGGAAGTCGGCGTTTCAAACGAAAAAGCGCCGGACTTTATCCCAGCCTCCAAAATCGAAAAGAACACATCCCTATCCTTGCCAAAAATCCATTCAAGTCCGTCTGAAACTGGGACGAAATGGTGTGTTGTGCAGCCACCAGGGCAGTCAGAAACAGGTGCTTTCATGACTTTCTCACCAGTTATCTGGCGAATGTTGTAACTAGTTTTGTAGCCCATGTCATGGATGGCAATGGTGATGTCCATTTCCGGAAAATTGGCGCCGTTTCCCACGGGCTGGGTGACATAGTAAACAGAATTCGTGTTTCGAGAGGAACACTCGACTCTAAAACCAACATACTCCATTTTCGGACGATACAGAACGCGATTCCCTTGTGAGGAATGCGTTCCAGGCGACTGGGCAGGCTGGTGTGCACTTGTGTGCAGTGTGTCGCCTGTTAAGAAAATTCGGGCGCAGCGGGGCTCCAGTTCTCTGCCTGCCCAGCGCGACTAACCGCTGGAAAACTTGGGTGACGAGGCACCCTGGGTGGTCCCACGCGGAATGGGGTAGATTTTTGCAAGAAAAAAACGCTAGTTTCAATCGTCCGAAAACCGGACATTGCGCCGAAATTCTTGCCGAAAATTTGGCAGCCGAGCGAATTTTCCACCGGCCGGAAAGGGTCTCTCTGCAGCTAGACCCTTCGCAAATCGTGCGAAATCGCGCAAAATTTGCTGAAATTTACTAAAACCAGGCCAAAAAAGTGTAAAATCATGCGAAATCTTGAAAATTTTGCTGAAATCGACCAAAAACCGACCAAAAAAGTGCGAATTTAAGCAAAAAAGTTCGACCGTAAAAAAATTACGACATGTAAAAAATGCGTGAATTCATGCGAAAATTTTCGAAGGGTCTCTCTGCAGCTAGACCCTTCGTGTAAAATTATGCGAAATCCTGTGAAATCGTGTGAAATTGTGTGAAGTTGTGCGAAAATAGTGCGAAAATCACGCGAAATTGTGCAAAATTTTGCGGGCGTTCTCAAATCGCCAGAAAAAAATTCGAAACAAAAAGTCGAAAACAGCGTTTTTTTCTTGCAAAATGCGCGAAAAACTACCCCATTCCGCGTGGGACCACCCCCCTCTAAACAAGATCCAAGGGTAAAAAAGATCCCAACTTACGTCAGCAGGGCGTAAACGGAGGGTTCAGCGAGATCCCTCCAGAAACTTGTGGTATTCATGACAATTTGTCAGATATATTGATTATGTGACCTCGGACCCTCCCCTCATGCGGCGGTAATGGTAATCACGGCCAAGCGGGTCGCCAGCCGGGAACATTCGTTTTACTGGCATGATACCTATATCACACCTACACTTTTTTTTGCTAGTGTGCCAGCATTAGAGTGCCACCTGTCATACTTTGAAAGCGGGCTGACAGAGGGCCGACAGGGGGTAGGGTCGGCCCGGGCTAGATACTTTACACACACTTATATATGGGGAGGAAGGAGTAGGTGGGTGGCCATGAGAGGGCCATTGCGCAGATGGTTGTATGCAACGTGGCATGTGGCGCTAATGTCTTTTTCTTTCCATGAAACAACCGCTTTCTGCTCTTTTTCCTCTTGTCCGGGATGGTGGGGGTGGATGTGGGGGTGGGGGTGGATTGTGGGGGTGAATTGTGCGGGGGGATTGTGGGGGGGGAGGGGGGCGGGGGGGCTGGGGTTGGGGGGTGATATTGTGACGGGAAACGGGGAGTGGTCTTTTGCCTGGCGGCTCCCTGCTGCGGGTCTTCCTCCACTCACCTAACCTTGAAACGCCGACAACATGGGCCCCCTTCGTTGCTGTGGACTTGGGACAATGGTCGCTGGACGCTTGGGCATGCCACGTTTGGGGGCGCTTGGCATACCTACCTCGCTGCGTTTTGGGACGCTCTGCATCTAACAGGTTCGTCGGCCAGGGGTAAGGAGGGCCTCGTGTGCTGTCACATGGTACTAAACAGAACATAGCGAGCTACCCTACTAATGAGCAGAACAGAACATAGTGAGCTGTTATATGGCTGGCTAAGCACTTAGTACTAAGTACGTGCAAAGGTCTAGGTTTGACTTGGTTGGTACATGGTAGGTGTTTGTGAGCTTTATGTATGCTGTCTCGGTGTGATATAGGCACCCCCCGCCCACACACACGTTTAAGAATGGGGTCTGACCGATCCAGGGCTCACAGTCTTAAGGAATCTTTGTAATATGATTCTATTCTACTACACCCTACTACTCTACTCTAGTATAGTTCAAATCCAGGGTCTCGTAATCTAAAACCTTGATTTCTTGAACAGGGGGGGGGGGGACCTGCGAGTTGTAGGAATCAGCAGCGTGGCTTTTACCGTGCGAACCATTGTTCTGCACCAGGACTTCCGCCGTGGAAACTTGCTTCCTCCCTTTCTCCACCGTCCCACCTACCCCACCCACCCAACCCGCCCCTTCCTTTCTGTTTTTCTTCATCCCCCCCCCGTCTTGGGTGTTTCATTTCCACCCCAACCAGCTTTCCACCTTTCCCCACTGTTGATCAGTCCTTGCCGCCTTTTTCGCCCGCTTGCTTGTCGGCTGCCTCGCGGACGCGTGCCTGGTTTGCTTGCCGCCCGTCTGGCCTTCTGTCTGGCCTGGCCGGGTTGCTTCTCCTTCCCTTCGTCCGCCGCCTCAGAACCTGAACAATTGGCCAGGTTGCCGCTTCAGCAAGTACAGCAGTGCGTACATGCTCGTGTATGTGCGCAAGAGCGACAAGGAGCGCATCATGTGCCCTGTCACGGAGAAGAGCCTCGCCCCCCACCTGCAGGTAAGGACCTCAATTGTGTTAATAAGGGTTGTGTAAATACGTTTTGTTTCGGTACATCTTTGATGTTTGGGACGAGGAGCGCATCATGTGCCCTGTTACAGAGAAGGATGTGGCGCCGCACCTGCAGGTGGGTGGGCCTGCGCTTGCTTACAGCAGTCATAGCTGTAAAGATAAGTAATATTGATAAAGAGTAGTGACAGCGGTAGGCAGTAGTGACAAAGAGTTAGTGACAGCGGTTAGTAATAATGACGAGGCGTAATAACAGTGGTAGGTTGTAATAGTGACAAAGCGCAGTGCCAGCGGTAAAGGTGCATGTTGGGACAAGGAGGTCATTATGTGCCTGAGGGTAGTCGTGCCCCGCCATACATTGTTTGGTTCTTAAAACTATATCCCACCGTAGGGGTTGTGCCCCACATGCAGGTGGGGGCGCCCTACTATCCCTGCACTGGTTGTTATAACACTATAGATATTTGTTATTATAACTCGATAGATAGATGTTATAGCACTGCCCCTGCACCAGCAGTAATGAGATTAAGGTGGTGGTTGTCTCGTTGATATAATAACAGGGCCCGTGAAATCGTAAAATTTTTTGCATAAAATGTATTGGGTACCTTGTATACTAGTATTCGTGCCTTTTAGTTGTGGTATACCAGTTTTTGTGTCTTTGGAGGATTTGTGGCTAGTATTTTTTTCTAGCTCGTGCCATTCCTCTGCCAGCGTTCGCCCCTTTCTTCTGTGGCACAGCTTTGCCCCTTCCGTCACTTTCGTTTTCTTACCCTTAGTGCCAGCATCATACACACACGCATACAGGCACACACACACACACACACACACACACACACACACACACACTCACACTCTCGCTCTCGTCCTCGCCCTCGCCCTCGCCCTCGCCCTCGCCCTCGCCCTCGCCCTCGCCCTCGCCCTCGCCCTCGCCCTCGCCCTCGCCCTCGCCCTCGCCCTCGCCCTCGCCCTCGCCCTCGCCCTCGCCCTCGCCCTCGCCCTCGCCCTCGCCCTCGCCCTCGCCCTCGCCCTCGCCCTCGCCCTCGCCCTCGCCCTCGCCCTCGCCCTCGCCCTCGCCCTCGCCCTCGCCCTCGCCCTCGCCCTCGCCCTCGCCGTCACCCTCGCCCTCGCCCTTGCCCTCACCCTCGCCCTGGCCCTGGCCCTCGCCCTGGCCCTCGCTCCGGCTCCCACTCTCGCTCTCCTTGCTCTCCCCCCCCCCCCCCCCCCTCCCCCCCCCCTTCCCGGGCTCTCTCGTTCTCTCTCTCTCTCTCTCTCTCTCTCTCTCTCTCTCTCTCTCTCTCTCTCTCTCTCTCTCTCTCTCTCTCTCTCTCTCTCTCTCTCTCTCTCTCTCTCTCTCTCTCTCTCCGTCCCCACCCCCACCCCCCACCCCCATTCTCCCTCCCTCCCTCCCTCCCTCCCTCCCTCCCTCCCTCCCTCCCTCCCTCCCTCCCTCCCTCCCTCCCTCCCTCCCTCCCTCCCTCCCTCCCTCCC
This sequence comes from Mesostigma viride, assembly GCA_009746045.1. NCBI lineage: Eukaryota > Viridiplantae > Streptophyta > Mesostigmatophyceae > Mesostigmatales > Mesostigmataceae > Mesostigma > Mesostigma viride. The sequence goes on along the minus strand of RPFO01000744.1, from coordinate 856,165 downwards.
TCCCTCACTCACTCACTCACTCACTCACTCACTCACTCACTCACTTACTCACTCACTCACTCACTCACTCACTCACTCCCTCCCTCACTCACTCACTCACTCACTCACTCACTCACTCACTCACTCACTCACTCACTCACTCACTCACTCACTCACTCACTCACTCACTCACTCACTCACTCACTCACTCACTCACTCACTCACTCACTCACTCACTCACTCACTCACTCACTCACTCACTCACTCACTCACTCACTCACTCACTCACTCACTCACTCACTCACTCACTCACTCACTCACTCACTCACTCACTCACTCACTCACTCACTCCGACAAGACCTGCTGATGCTTGAAATCGATAATGAATTGTGCGAGCGTGTGGCAGCTTATGGGACTTTCCTTTTGTCCTCCCCGTGTTTTGTTCCGCACGCGGGCACATACACACACACACTGCAGGAGCGGCTGACACGGGAGAAGCAGGAGAATGAGCGCAAGAAGAAGGAGAAGGCGGAGGCGCACTCTAACACGATCATGCGGGTGGGTGGTTGTTGCTAGTTCCACTATTGTTAGTGATGTTAGTATTGTTGTGTTTGTCAATATGATTAGAAACGCCGCTTGAGAGCGGACGCAGAAGTAAATCGCGGCGGCGCTCCCGCTGTCCTGTACATAATTATTCTGGAAGGCCACCCGCATCATGATTTGTAGCTATCAATGATACTACTATCGGATCTACAGCCTGCTCATTATTTATAGCTAATTACTATACTCTATTGTATCTACAACTGCCGGGCAGATGTGCACCACGCACGATTGTCTGAGCTGTGCTCTGGCTGTTTTTGGTTCAGATTTGTTGTTGTTTTGCCATGGGACAAGAAAATGCGGAGGATCAAGTGCTGTTTCTTTCGCGACTCACCTTCACTTGTTGCTTGATGATTACACATTGTTTGATGATCGCTAGTTGCTTATTAATTGATCAGTTGATGATGGTGATGACATGTGTGACGGACGACAGTCTGCAGAATGTCTTGCTACCGCCGCTTGTATCGCATGTAATTACACAGGCGTGGTATTGGGAAAAAAAAACTTGACAGGTGGCGGTGGATGTGGGCCTGCGTAACATGCTAGTCACTCAGGAGGTCCTCTTTGGCTAACGAATGATGTATGATGGTGATGTGGCATGTGATAATGTGGACAGGTGGCAATGGATGAGGACCTGCGAAACCAGATCGGGAAGAAGCGCGTCTTCGACCTGGTGGACCACGAACAGGTCAAGGACTTCCGGGTGAAGAAGCAGATGCTGTTCGGGGAGTTCAAGGAGCAGGTGCGTTGATAGGACGGCAATAGTTAAGGAGCAGGTGCGTGGATAGGACGGCAATAGTGAAGGGTACTAGGAGCCTGCCGTATTCGGGTGAGCGCATTGATCCGGTGTCAGGGAGTTTTTGGTGCATGGCCAGCACCTACTCATTCAAGCATGTTCGATGTCTTCTTTTGTCAGTTTCTATTTAACTAGTTTCTGTCTAATTAGTTTCTGTCAAACTTCTTGTTTCTTGTTCCCCGTGTTTTGTGTGTTGGCTCCCAATAAGACTTCCTTACAAGGAACCTTTTGTTCTTGTCCACCACGTTTGCGTTAGCCGCCGTCATCCAGCGAGAGCTTGTTAATGGAAAGCCCATCGTTGTTCCCGTCCCATTTCAAATTGTGACTTGTTCTACATTTTCCTTATTCGCGATGTCTCACAACGGATGAAGAACGAGGACTATGCTTTCATTCCCATTGTTTTCATTCCTTTTTCTAAGGAGAGCTGTTGTTTCCGCTACATATGTATGACGCAGGCAACTTGGCCCTTATTCATCAACTACTTTCACCCTGTCGTCGTCTCCTCCCCTCGCGCCAGGTGGCAAAGGAGCTGGGCATCCCAGTGGAGCAGCAGCGCTACTGGACCTGGGCAAAGCGGCAAAACCACACGTTCCGGCCCACGGCGTGCTATAAATCGGACGAGAACCGGCAGGTAGGCATGGGCATACGCTACATGGCTATTTATAGTGTACCTGGGGTATGGTGGTAGACATCCAACCAGAACTGACACTCTACCCTCCTGGGGTGTAGCTTACCTGGTCAAATGCTTTTGAATTCGACAAGAACTGGCAGGTAAGTTCATGGCTGACTCGGCTCTGTTTAGTGTGCCTTGGGTCTAGTGTTTCCACACTACAACGCACTCGGGGTATAGTGTTCCTGCACTAGTGTGTGCCTGGGGAATACTGCATGCGAACGTACTATTCCTAGTTTCCTTTTGCGTTTTGTTTCTGTCTATCCCCATGTGTCCTTTCATGCGAGTGCTGTGTCGACAGCTTGATTGACAGTCCTCTTTTTTATTGTTGTGTTGTTGCGCATTTGGAGAGTGTTAGGTTGTGGGTCCTCGGGATTCCCTTTTTGTTTGCGATGGGTCGGTTCAATTCAAACACCCTGCCCAACCCCACGCTTGTGTGCCCGCCCACCTGCCCCCCGCTCACCTGCCCACTCATGCACCCACCTGCCCCCGGCCGCACACAATTTATACACTGAATTACCTTATGTTGCATGCCACTCTCACCTCCGTAATTTATCATTCTCAATGAATACATATATCATGACAAACTACTATTTGACCAATTGAGACACGAGACTAATTAATTAATTTCCTTATGTTACATGCCACTCTCACCTCCCTAATTTATCATGCTCAATGACTACATACTCTATGTTATACTTATGTGATGTCGGACAGATGTCGCTGCTTGTACAAGGGCTGATCATGTGGCCGAAGCCAGTGAACACGAAAGAGACGGCGGACATCAAGCTGTTTTTGGAAACGCCGGTGCAGGTGGGCGCACGTAGGGGTGTCACTGGTGACATGATATTTTCATCACTGCGGTTTTCTAGTTCTAGCAGGCTGCTTTGAAACCCCTGTTGGAGCCTTGTTTTGGCACGCGTTTTTTTTGGGGGGGGGTAGGGGCCGATTTTTAAGAGGCATTTTATTTTTTCGTGGAGCTGTTCCACGGCCCTTTTGGAGCCAAATTGACCGTCCTTGTCACCATCGCGTTTTTTGTGCGCAGGCATCGCCCAAATCCAATTTTTCTTATTCTTCCCACGATTTGTGTTGTTGTTTTCCTGGGTGCGATCTCTGTTATTCGTGCGTAGGCATCGCCTTATCTCCATTATCCTTCCCACAATTTCTGTTGTTCTTTTCGCGAACTCTGCTATTCATGGGCATGCGTCGCACTGGATCTGCTATCTATCCAGCAGTATCCCTTTTACTTTCCTTTTACCTCCCCCCCCTTTGCCATAGTCTCTCACTGTGCCTGCTACCTCAAATGCTTCTCCTGTCATCCGTCTCGCACAAGATCTGCTCTCCTTCTCTCTATTCTTGCGCCAGTATCTCAACGTCTTCGCTCTTGCCATGGCCCTTGTCACGCTTGTTAACTCTATCTCACCATGTATCTCACCATTGCCCTGAGAAGAGGATGAATGTCACCATGCCCTTGTCACTCTTTACGCATCTTCATCCCACCCACTGACTCTTACTAAACCTCCATCATTCTCGATCCTGCTCACTGTTCATGTAATTCCTGCACACGCGTCCACCCACCCCACCCATACCACAGCAGGTGGGGCCCGACGTGCCAATGGCGCTCCCGAAGAAAGGCCCTGACGACATCCTCCTCTTCTTCAAGCTGTACGACCCAGTCGAGGAGAAGCTGAGCTATGTGGGGCACTCGATCGTCCGCTCCTCCTGTAGGGTGCCCGACGTGTGCCCGCTGCTGCGCCAGCTGGTGGGGTACGCGCCCCAGGAGCCGATCCACGTGTACGAGGAGGTCAAGTGGGAGCCCGAGGTCATGTGCTTGCGGCTGGACGAGCGGCAGACGCTCAAGGAGTGCCAGGTGAGCGGATGGTCGCGATGTCTTGTTTGGAGCATGATGATCGGTGAGGCTTGGAGAATCTAGCGGGCGGGAGAGAGAAACGAAGGGTGGGGGTGGGGGTGGGCGGGGTGGGGGGGAGGGAGGGAGGGAGGAGGGAGGGAGGGAGGGAGGGAGGGAGGAGGGAGGGAGGGAGGGGAGGGAGGGAGGGAGGGAGGGAGGGAGGGAGGGAGGGAGGGAGGGAGGGAGGGAGGGAGGGAGGGAGGAGGGAGGGAGGGAGGGAGGGAGGGAGGAGGGAGGGAGGGAGGGAGGGAGGGAGGGAGGGAGGAACGAGTGAGGGAGGGAGGGAGTAACGACGGAGGGAAGCTACTGAAGGAATGCCAAGTGAAGGGGTGTGGGTTGTAACCTCGTGTTGTCATGCACAAGTGCCTGTTTTGGTATATCTCGACAAACAGCTGGGGATGGGTGACATCCTCCGCTACAGTGACCTCATGGTGTCATGCGCCCCTTGCCTGTGTTGGTACTCGATATCCCACAGCTGGAGACGGGCGACATCCTGTGCTTCCAAAAGGTGCTCTCGCCTGAGCAGGCGGCGGACTGCCGCTTCCCCGAGGTTCCCGCCTACTTCAACCACGTGCTCAACAAGCAGGACGTGCGCTTCAGGCAGCGCAAGCACGTCAAGGAGGACGACTTCGTGCTCGAGCTGTGAGTGTGGCTATTTATGGCGCACGCTAGTTTAGTACTCGAGTGTTCCACTTACCTGGGGAGTATACATGTGCCCCTAATAGTCATACTTATCTGGGGAGTTTAAAAGTGCCCCTAATAGTCATACTTACTTTGGGAGGCATGATTGCCAAGTAGCGCTATCAGGGTGCCATCCTGTGACCTTGCTGTTCATGGTGCTGTGAATAGATGCTGTTTACGTAGCCAAAGTCAAGGACGGGCAGAACAAAGTGGCAAGGAATGTGCCATATTGGAATGCGCCATTCAGCAATGTGCCATTTTACTATGGGCACTCACCGATGCCATTCCATTTCGTATTCCCATTCCATCCCGTTGCATTGCGATGGTGGCGTAGCAGCTGTCTGCCGTCTGGTCGGATTAAAACCTGTGGCCAGGAATGTGCCCTTTAGGAATGTGCAATTCTACAATGGGCACTCATCGATGCCATCTCATTGCGTTACTGCAATGTGGCCTTGCAACTGTCTGCCATCTAGTCGGATTAAACCCTGACCCCAAAACCATCAACCGCCGGTTGCATTTGTCGCTTATTGTGCAATGGACCACTTCACGGTCCCCCGGTCCAAGAAGGGCACGTTCGACAAGTATTTGCGTTTTATGTGACTATTCTCGTACTACAATATTGTAGTAGTACTACAATATCATTCTCACATCAATATTATGTGTTGCCATTTTTCGGGTGCTGACAGGTCCAAGGAGGACACCTATGACGAGGTGGTGGAGAAGGTGGTGTGGCAGCTGCAGAAGATGGTGAGTGAGGGCAAGAAGGACGGGGCGGCGCTGAGCACGCTCGCGGGGGGGTCTTTGGAGCCCTCCAAGTTGCGCCTGACCGCGCACAACTGCTACCAGAACGTGCCCAAGCCGCAGCCGATACGTTACCGTGGCGTGGACACGCTCATGGGCATGCTGGTCCACCACAACCAGACGAGCGACATCCTGTACTACGAGGTGCTGGACATCCCTCTGCCCGAGTTTGAGCGGTTGAAGACGCTCAACGTGTATCTGCACAACGAGCGCACTGAGGAGGTGAGGGTTGGCCTATTTATCTAACTATTGAGAAACCTGGCGAATCGGTTGAAACGGTCGTTGCATACCGAGTCACCGAGGAGGACAGGGTTGGCTTACTGTGCCTATTCATAGATATACTTATGCTCGGTTAGTAGTAGTAGTAGTCTATGCTCTGTCAGTAGCAGCAGCAGCAGCAGCAGCAGCAGCAGCAGCAGCAGCAGCAGCAGCAGCAGCAGCAGCAGCAGCAGCAGCAGCAGCAGCAGCAGCAGCAGCAGCAGCAGCAGCAGCAGCAGCAGCAGCAGCAGCAGCAGCAGCAGCAGCAGCAGCAGCAGCAGCAGCAGCAGCAGCAGCAGCAGCAGCAGCAGCAGCAGCAGCAGCAGCAGCAGCAGCAGCAGCAGCAGCAGCAGCAGCAGCAGCAGCAGCAGCAGCAGCAGCAGCAGCAGCAGCAGCAGCAGCAGCAGCAGCAGCAGCAGCAGCAGCAGCAGCAGCAGCAGCAGCAGCAGCAGCAGCAGCAGCAGCAGCAGCAGCAGCAGCAGCAGCAGCAGCAGCAGCAGCAGCAGCAGCAGCAGCAGCAGCAGCTGCAGCTGAGCAGCAGCAGCAGCAGCTGAGCACCAGCACCAGCACCAGCAGCAGCAGCAGCAGCAGCAGCAGCAGCAGCAGCAGCAGCAGCAGCAGCAGCAGCATGAGCAGCAGCAGCATGAGCAGCAGCTAAGCAGCAGCAGCAGCAGCAGCAGCAGCACCAGCAGCAGCAGCAGCAGCAGCACCAGCACCAGCACCAGCACCAGCACCAGCACCAGCACCAGCACCAGCACCAGCACCAGCAGCAGCAGCAGCAGCAGCAGCAGCAGCAGCAGCAGCAGCAGCAGCAGCAGCAGCAGCAGCAGCAGCAGCAGCAGCAGCAGCAGCAGCAGCAGCAGCAGCAGCAGCAGCAGCAGCAGCAGCAGCAGCAGCAGCAGCAGCAGCAGCAGCAGCAGCAGCAGCAGCAGCAGCAGCAGCAGCAGCAGCAGCAGCAGCAGCAGCAGCAGCAGTAGCAGTAGCTGTAGTAGTAGTATAGTAGTAGTAGTAGTAGTAGTAGTAGTAGTAGTAGTAGTAGTAGTAGTAGTAGTAGTAGTAGTAGTAGTAGTAGTAGTAGTAGTAGTAGTAGTAGTAGTAGTAGTAGTAGTAGTAGTAGTAGTAGTAGTAGTAGCAGTAGTGGTTGTCTATTGAATCGGGTTAAAATGTCGTTGCACAATGGACGCCACGAGGAGGTGAGAGCTTTTCTGCGTGAGCAAACCCATTTGCAATGTTGGTAGATATCCACTGCTAATGCTGTAATTCTAATACAGCGATAGGGTGAACCTGCCACTCCAGCATGAATGCACGACTAGCAGCTGTGGGTGCCAGGCTCGTACTTCGCGTGCCCAAGGTTTTGCTAAGTCCCTTGGTTGAGTCGTGCATCGCAGCGAGCACACCTAGTAGGGAAGGGCTGGAAGGTTTTTCCATGGCAGGCTGCCTAACTAAGATTCCACACCTAGGCTTCTTACTGACTTAGATTCCACACCTGGGCCTATCGTGCCTCTTCCAAAGATTCCTAAGTTCAGTTAGTCACCTCGTTAAGGTTCTGAATTTAACGCCCGCTCCCCCCCTTCCCCCAACTGTCTTCTACCGTTCCACCCGACCCCTCCCACACAACTTTCCTTCGCCCCCATAACCTGTTTCATTGGCCAGGTGGCGGTGCTGAGCGTGCGACTACCCAAGAACAGCACGGTGGGCGACGTGCTGGCGGTGGTCAAGTCCATGCCGGAGTGCGCCAACATGGGTGAGCTGCGCATGTTCCCGACGTTAAACAGCCGCATCCACAAGACCTTCCCTCCGACCGAGAGCATCGCAAACATCGACGACACCTACAGGAACCTGCGTGTGGAGGAGGTGGGTGTACACTGACCGCCGGAGTAGTCACAGTGACCGCCAGGGCAGCTACAGCGACCATTATACGTAGTATGACCGTTTGCGTGCGCAAGTATGGGTTTACATCTCTGGGATGAAGAGCTCGTCACTGTAGGGTGAGAGAGATATAGTGACCACCAGGTCATGCAAGAGTGTAGAACAAGTGTTGGCGATTGCGGTGACCGGGCCGGGACGTTGCACAAGGCCCTGTCACGCCAGTATGGAGCCCCTACCTACTAATAGGAACCCATAGTTGTTGCGTAGCGAAGCCATGCGGGGTAGGTCCCACGCCGTCTGCAGATGCTGTGAGGAATCCTGCATGGGTTTCATTCCGATCCGGATCTAGCCCATGTTGAGCCCCCAACCCAGCCCATGCTTATTAGGTATTCTATACAGCCCATAATTGCACCCACTCTTATCCCCTATTGGACCTATGCTCAGATCCCGGAGGAGCAGCACGGCGTGGGTTCATGATGCGGCCCCCGATCCAACCCCTTAAAAGCCCCCCATCTGATAACAACAATAAAAAGCATCAATCAAAGAATCTAATTACTATTCGCCCCACATCAGATACCACGTGGTAATAGAAAAAGTACCTCTCCCAAGTATCTAATTACTATTCACCTCCCATCGGATACCATGTGGTAATAGAAAAAGTACCTCTCCCAAGTATCTAATTACTATTCACCTCCCATCGGATACCATGTGGTAGTAGAAAAAGTACCTCTCCCAAGTATCTAATTACTATTCACCTCCCATCGGATACCATGTGGTAATAGAAAAAGTACCTCTCCCAAGTATCTAATTACTATTCACCTCCCATCAGATACCATGTGGTAATAGAAAAAGTACCTCTCCCAAGTATCTTATTACTATTCACCTCCCATCGGATACCACGTGATGCCAAAATTGATCCCACACATCCGGAGGAGGATCGCCTCGTGGGTTCGTTATGCCCTCCTTGGCCGCTGTTGGTCCATACTAAACCCCTCTCTGTAGTGTACGCCCTTACTCCCTTTACCTAACATTTCCAGGTCCCGTAGGAAGAGCGTCGCGTGGGTTTATGATGTGATGTACCCCCTATTCAACCCCTGTAGAACCCCCCTTATCTGATCACTAGCCACCCTTTATTCGTTACCTCGTCAAAATCAATCCGGCAGATCCCAGAGGAGGAGCGCCGCGTGGGCCCCCGCGACAAAGTCATCTCCGTCTGCCACTTCCAAAGGGACGCGCTCAACAGCGCCCTCATGACCGCGTTCGGCCACCCCTTCCTGCTGGCAATCGGCGAGCACGAGAAGCTGGCGTCCGTCAAGCAGCGCGTGCAGGCCAAGCTGGGCGTGCCGGACGAGGAGTTTGCCAAGTGGAAGTTTGCAAAAGTCGTGGGCAAGTCGGAGTACCTGGCGGACGAGGTCGTGGTCGCGCACCACTTCCAGGTGAATGGGGGGAAAGGTAGTGTTGTGCCTGTTTTAGTGCTAGTAAAATCTTTACGTGGGTTGCTAAATCCGAGGTTTGGGGGGGAAGAGGACGTGGTCGCCCACAACTGTCAGAGACAGGGAGGAATCAGCTATTGCACTTAGATGTCATCAAGCTATGGTAATCAAGCTGTGTTGATGTCACCAAGCTATGGTAATCAAGCTGTGTAGATGTCACCAAGCTATGGTAATCAAGCTGTGTAGATGTCACCAAGCTATGGTAATCAAGCTGTGTAGATGTCACCAAGCTATGGTAATCAAGCTGTGTAGATGTCACCAAGCTATGTTAATCAAGCTGTGTAGATGTCACCAAGCTATGGTAATCAAGCTGTGTAGATGTCATCAAGCTATGGTAATCAAGCTGTGTAGATGTCATCAAGCTATGGTAATCAAGCTGTGTAGATGTCACCAAGCTATGGTAATCAAGCTGTGTAGATGTCACCAAGCTATGGTAATCAAGCTGTGTAGATGTCACCAAGCTATGGTAATCAAGTATACAAAAACACAGGGTTAGGGGTGCTAAAGCCTGCGCACCTGGGTGATGAGGATGCACCGCTTCCAGGTAGAGGGGGGGGAAGGGGGTGCAGTGCCTGCTTGAGGAATAGGTAAGTGTCCTTGAGAATAGATTGCAGATGAGCAGTCGTTAAAGGCGCAGAATAATAGGTAATTGTCCTTGATAATAGATAGCAGATGAGCGGTCGTTAAAGCCGCAGCATAATAGGTAAGTGTCCTTGAAAATAGATAGCAGATGAGCGTTTGTCAAAGCCGGAGAACTGGGTGATATGCGCAGCGCTTCCAGGCAGTTGGGGAAGGTGGGATTGCTCTTGGGGGCCCATGTCATATAGTTATATATACCGTGTTGTTGTCATCAGTGCATTCTCTTGCTGTGTCACCGTGTCTTACAACTGCCCACAGCTCACTTGCTTGTGTCCCGCTATATGACATCCCTTTCACACGTTCTCTCTTAGGTGCACAACGAGGGGGCCAGTTCATGGGACCTCTACGCGTGAAATAGTTAATATGTTTGGTATTCTATTAATTTTTCAGTTCCTCCTAATCAATGAAGTAATCAATTTGATCGCTGCCTTGGTGCGTTGGGTGTCTCACCTTGTCTCACAACTTCCCTTCCCTTGCTGCTTGCCGGAATACCCCAAGGAATAGCCCAAGTAGGGGTGTATCTTTGGTAGTAAAAGAATTTCTAGGGTTGCTAAAGCCGAGGTTTTGGGGGCGTCTTGCCTCACTACTCTCTTGCAGCTTGCCCCTGCCTTGTGTATGTCTGCGTCCCCTATATCCTGCACTAAGACAACTCGTACGCCTGCCCTCTATATCCTGCACTATCGCTCGTGGGCCGGCGTGCAGAACAAGGAGGCCGGCTCGTGGGATCACTGCCTTGGCCTGGAACATGTGGACACGAGGAAAACCAAGCGCTCACAGGCGCAGGTAAAGGAAGCAGGGAGTAGTGGTTCATCGCAATGAATCAATACTCAAGAAACATTGAATAGTAGTCTGTTACTCGGGTGGGGCTAGTATGTGGCACATAGAAGGCCAAGCGGTAGCAGGCGGCGCAGGTACGTGGTTGCCTGGATGAATCGAGAGAGGAGCGAACCGATCATGATGCCTAGTACATCACGGTTTGGCACGTATAGCTATCTAGTCGTGCTGACTAGGACAGTTTGATGGGCTGATCCACTGATCATCACTGTTTGGCACGTATAGCTATATAGTCGCGCTGACTAGGACAGTTTGATGGGCTGATCCACTGATCATCACTGTTTGGCACGTATAGCTATCTAGTCGTGCTGACTAGGACAGTTTGATGGGCTGATCCACTGATCATCACTGTTTGGCACGTATAGCTATATAGTCGCGCTGACTAGGACAGTTTGATGGGCTGATCCACTGATCAAGGCATGCCACACTAGCAGACGAGGATCGTTCAGCTTGTTGTCGCTGCCGGCGGGTGCTCCTGCGTGTGGTTGCATGCCTTGACACCTGTTCCCAGGCTGCCTGGGATGTATGCTGGCGACCAGGTTGGTGACAGGTGACAGAGAGGAGGCTCGTTACTGGGCATACCCTAAACCCTAAACCCTAGAACGCCGCGGAGAGGAGGCAGCCCCTGGATAACAGTTGTTTGGGGATACGAGATCAGCTTGGCTTTGGATAGCGGGAAACGTGGCCTATCTCTGTGGGAATCCTTGTAATTTGTCCGGTTACGACAGCTGAACCTTGACAGTACAGAAGGGTCGGGAGACGTGGCCTATCTCTGTGGGAGTCCTTGTAATTTGTCCGGTTACGACAGCTGAACCTTGACAGTACAGAAGGGTCGGGAGACGTGGCCTATCTCTGTGGGAGTCCTTGTAATTTGTCCGGTTACGACAGCTGAACCTTGACAATGCAGAAGGATTGGTTTTGACCCTAAACCCTAAACCCTAAACCCTAAACCCTGGCACGGGAGCCCTGGACGTGCGCCAGCAGGCATTCCCGTGTGCGCCATTGTCTGTTGGTGCCTACAGGCAAAGTCATTTGGTCATGTTCATTCATGATTGAAAAAGGCGTCTGTTGGCGCCTACAGGCATGATTTTGATGGCTGTTTGCTGGCGGTATACACCATGATGACGACAAGGCAGGAGCACGCATGGAATATTGTCGCGGAACACTGCAGGAGTGTGTACTTCAAGTATTTTCCTTGCAGACCATAGCCACGGATGCAGCAGGGTTAAGTATTAAGTACTTGCGTGTCATGCGCATGAGCACGGCATGGAGTGCTACGCTAATCTCATTAGAAAAATAATTACACGAAAGTTACAAATAGCGCCTGCGTCATGCCCCAACCATGTAGCAGCAGGGTTAAGTACACTCATTATGTGGTGACATAGACTAGTACTACGGGATTTGGTGAGCTATGCTCATTTTATCTATGACTGACCTGCTGAGCTGAGAATGCAATGTCGTATGGCAAAAATAGTTAAGTTTGTATGCACAATATTGTATTCTGGCACACGTACCCTAGCCAACCCAGGTAGGGGCTGACTTGGACCGGAGGTGGTCATAAGAGTTGTGCTTCCGTTCTAGGGAAGCAGTTAGTTTACCCCCCACCTTTCCGCCCTGGCAAACCGGGGTAGAGCTGGGGCACAGCTGCTGTGGGATGACCCTGTAAATTCACATAGTTTGCTCACCCTAGCATACGGACGGCCGTGTGGTCGTCTGCTAGACATGTCCGTGTTATTCCCCTGTGCAGAGCTACCGCACGTATGGTTATAAACTTCAGCTTTTGTGGTGGTGCGTGCAAAGCGAACCCGAGGGCCAGAGATGGACTAGAACAACATGGATAAGTGTACTATGGTGTTCGAATATGGAAGTGGTTCGGTCGGGGAGGGAGACAAGTCATCCCCTGCGTTCAGGTAGCCTAGTCATCCCCTGTGTTCAGGAAACCCTTGCTAAATCACCTTATCTTTGAACTTCTAAGGGGTGTGGGGGGGGAGAATGAGAAAAGAAGTGGGAGCAACATCCTGCACGTTTGGATGCAGACGTTTTAACTGGGTGAACTGGCCGAGACCGGAAGGCGTTGCACATAGTGGCCCCCTCAGTGTCTGATTCTGATTGGTCGGCGTACCATGGCCGTCATGACTTGGCATGTCTGCTTGGCTCTGGGGAATAAAGACCCTGTTTTCCCCACAGCACATCGCTTGCCACAACTTGCCCATCCCATTACCCCCGACGCATGCAGGTTTGAGCTTGCCCGTGTCCGTGCCTGGGTTGCCTGGCGAAGCCGTAGCAGCTGGAGCTAGGGGGCATGTATGGATATGCTGAGTTGCAGACCTTTCTGTTTGGCGGATTCCTTGCTCAATTGAATCTTCCTTGACCACAGCTGAGGATGGGTGACGCCCTGTTCGTCCAGAAAGCACTCTCGCCCGACGTGGCCGCCACGTGTCGCTTCCCCGATGGCCCTGCCTTCCTGGGCCACGCGCTCAGTCAGCAGCGCGTGCGCTTCTGCCGGCTGGGAGTCCCCACCGAGGAAGGCTTTGTGCTGACGCTGTAAGTGTGTTGGCTGGGAGACATTGCTCGAAGCAGCTCTTTGAGAAATAAGCAACGCAGTTTGATAAATAAATAAACAACGCAGTCTTTTGAGTCTGCAAATGAAGCCACTCTTGATCCAACAAAACAGCCCTTTACATGCATGGTGCATGAAGCACTAAGTAATTATAGTAGGAAAATACTACCTATGGATTATAAAAATAGCAGCATACTTTTATACAGTTTCTCAAGCAGCCCTGCCTCCCCACCTTGGAATGGGAGGTTGGGACCTAATGTTGCTCCGCTCATACAGTTACAGGGAAGGCCGCTCTGCATAGGATCGTCGAGTGCAATTAGGGTCATCGAACGCCAACATGGCAAACCGTAGCTGCCAGCAACCTCGCTCACGCCTTTGTTTTTGACTTGCTGTGCGGTCCATGGCATGCATGGCCTCCCACAGATCCAAGGCCATTTTTTTGTTAACTAATACAGGCTGTTATCGAAATGATGTTTCTTGTATATCCCTTTTAAATCCCTTTTCTATCTCTTATATCCCTTTAATATCCCTTTCATATCCCTTTCATATCCCTTTATATCCTGTTTCTATCCCGTTTCTATCTCTTTTCTTTCCCTTTTCTATATAGGTACTGAAGCTAAGGTCCATTGGAGTGCCTTCCTACCAGAGAAACAAGTTTATTACAATAAGTGTGTGCAGGCTTTAACAGTTGAGCCTTAGCCACACCCTCAAAATCATTGTACAAGTCATGGTCAAGTTAGGCTAGTTCACCATGCTGGGGCCCAGCACATGCCCCCTTGGTCCAATCTTGTCCCACATCTCCATCTCTGGCCACCCAGGCCGTTTCCAGCCCTGGTGGTAGGAACGCAACCACTTGGAAAGCTGGGCTCTTGTTGGCATGATGATGCCCCCCCTCCCGCCCCCGTGTGGCTGCTACGGTTTCCCGGCGGACGCAGGGCGGAGCCACATGCGTTCTCCTTTATTAGAGGGGCGCATCCCAGTGCTGCCACATTAGGACTTATGCTACCTGGGAACGTCTACAGCTCACCCAACGACCAGCACCAGCCCACCGGCAAAGCCGCTGGGATTTCCCGAAGGTAGAGCCACTGCCACCGGCTCTAGATCCCCCCCATCCTGATGATAATGATGGCTGCGGACCTCCTAGCGCCAAGGCTGACCATCGCCATGGTGTCACGAGCCTTGACGCAGCCGCAGCCGAGTCGAGCTTTATTATGATACTACTATATAATGCATTTTCTTAAAACAACCCCCGAGCTCACTGCCGTTTTCCAGCGCCCCCCTCGAGGGGAATTTTTTTTTCCAGGCTTGCCAGGCCCTGTAGCATTTTTCAAACAGTTTTTAAGTGCGCATGAATTCCCACGGTTTACCGCAGCTTCCCACCTCTCCCTTATCGCCAAGGGCAGAAGGGGCCTGCTCGCCGGAGCGCCGAGAGGGTACAGGACGCCTGCCGCCCTCCCCATGCCGACAGGACACCCCCGACCCACGGCAGCCGCTGCCATTGGTGCACCCCTTGCTCTGCCTCTTTTTAGGTTGTTATTGACCCCACTGTCTGAAAAACGCCCTGCTTCCCTCGTGCACGCGGCTACAGGGATAAAAAAAAAAACGGTGGACACTTTACTCGAGGGCAAGTCTAGCGCTTCCTTCAGGGATCGTCACCTCGCGCTGTCCTTTCGCGGGGCTCTCCGCCAAAATCCACCTTCTCTAAAAACCGCCTTCCCTCTTCCTTGACTTTTGAAATTTGAGTCACTACGGGCTCCCAACTCCAACTGGAGCCCGGCCGGCGCACCCCAGCGCCATGGGAGAACACCCTAGGACCAGCACTACAAGCGTTCACAAATATTTTGAAAAACAGCGGGTCACCTCTCCGCAACACGGGGAGGCTGGCAACGTCGACTTACATTGGGCGTTACAGCCATAGTGGCCGCAAAGCGGCCCCCCTAGCGGCCAGCCCACCTTTCCTCACATTGGAAAGTTGCGAGCTGCAAAAAGGCATCCCTACGTTCACCACACCACTCTAAGTATGGTGTGAAAATGAAAAACAAAGCACATGTCTCAAGGCGCCGCGCCTCCCTCAATCAGGGGCGGGCACGGTTTCCAGTAGGCACTAGTACCGGCGCAACGCCGATCCCCTTCTCTCTAGTCCTATGTACCACAAGCACCTCACATGGTGTAGGTGACGTGCGGTAGAGCTACGCTACAGGCAGCAGATCGGCCCCCCTTGAGCCCGCCGCAACATAACTATAAAATGAGCAGATAGCTCAAAAACTCTTTTCTATCCCTTTTATATCTCTTTTATATCCCTTTATATCTCTTTTCTATCTCTTTTCTATCTCTTTTCTATCCCTTTTTCATCCCTTTTTTAATCTCTTTTATATCCCTTCTTGGATGTGCCGTGCTCCACTGGCACGTGACCCCATGACCCCGCACGCAGGTCCAAGACGGACACCTACGACCAGGTGGCATACAGGGTGCTCTGTGAGCTGCAGCAGATGGTGGCAGAAGGCCGCATGGACAAAGCAGCCTTGGACATACTGTGCTGCAGGCCAGCGGAGCCGTCCAATATTTGGCTGACGGCGCACGATGTCCGCGCCAATCGCCCTAGATCGCAGCCCATCCAGCGGGGTGTGGCCATCTTGAAGGCCATGTTGGCAGACGGGGATGATTTGTTGGAGATTGGCGTGGATGATGCGTCGGAGAATGGCGCTGATGATGCGTTGAAGGACCAGGCTGAGGATCATAGATTTAACCTTTATGGGCGCAAGGAGGCCATTCTCTACTATGAGGTGGTGGACCCGATGCGGCCCGAGCGGGAGCGGTTCCCCAGGGCCATCGACGTCGCTGTGCAGGACCAGGGGGTGAAGGAGGTGAGCCTGGGAGCACTGGTTGGCATATATATGTTTGGTACTGTCGGGCATTATTTGGCATTGTTTAGAAGGAGGTGAGCCTGCGGGCACTGGTTGGCATATATTTGTTTGGTACTGTCGGGCATTATGTGGCATTGTTTAGCAGGAGGTGAGCCTGCGAGCACTGGTTGGCATATATTTGTTTGGTACTGTCGGGCATTATGTGGCATTGTTTAGCAGGAGGTGAGCCTGCGAGCACTGGTTTGGCATATATTTGTTTGGTACTGTCGGGCATTATGTGGCATTGTCTAGAAGGAGGTGAGCCTGCGAGCTCGGGGCCAAAGTGGGTTGCACTCCCACAGTCGGTTCTCAAGTATTTCGCAGTATCAGGCAGCTATCTGGAATTATCTTAGAAATATCTGGCATTGTTTGGCATTGTTTGGCATTGTTTTGGATGGTTTCGCATTGTTTCGCATTGTTTCGCATGATTTGGCATTTCTGCCACCACCACTCTACCCTTGGGTATCTACTTAGGTCCCTGAGAAAAATGCGCTCTCACTACCTTTGGGCATTGATGGCATTTCCAAGACACACGCCCACCGCTCCCTCACCAATCAGCAAGTGTTTCCAAGTATGATAATGTCTTGCCGTCCAATGGAACGGCCCCAGGTCGCAAACTTTCGCGTCCAGCTGCCCCTTGGGAGCACCGTGGCCGAGCTTCTCAAGCTGGTGAGGGCGGAGCCCGAGTGCACGGCCATGGGTGAGCTGCGGTTGCTCAAAACACACGAGGGCCGCATCTACCACGTGATGCCTCCGGCGGAGGCCCTCGACGGCATCGACGACCACCACTGGAACCTGCGTCTGGAGGAGGTGAGGCGTTAGTGGCTAAAGTGACCATTAAGCCAGTGATAGTGACCGCTTTGAGCGCATTGGAAACATCGACACATATACTGCGTGTGGAGGAGCTAAGTGGATAGTGACCACTTTGAAAGCATCGCCCACGCCGATGGCACGTACTGGAACCCGCGAATGGATGTGAGGGGCCGTGATGTGCAAAGAAACTATCTGGTCCCATGGTGCAGGATGATCTATCAGTTGGTCTATCAGTTGCACTGTCAATTGGTTTCACTGTCAACACCTAGATAGCCATCTCGCGCCGGTTGGCTTGCCATGCCACAAATATGAGCCAAAGTTAAAGTGGACAAATATGAGCTTGATTGATGCCACACAGTTTAGCATGATATTATAGCCCATGGCTGAGCTCAGCGGGGTTCAATTTCAGCTCTAGAATTTCGCAGAGAAGTATGTCGGCGTTCTGGAGGCACCTGGCAGTAAGTGGGCCCCGTCCAAGGCTTTCCTGAACAGCTGTTGACAGGAGGGAATCTCGCGTTTGTAACCAGCTGGGTGGACAGTTATCCTGCAGCAGCGTTGAAGGGTTTGTGGCTTTTTACCAACCTTTTCTCTTCCCCATGTCTCCACCATTGGCCCTACTCTCTCTTGTTCCATGGCTTACTTTCTTGTTCTATAAAGATATGTACTACTATCATACTGGGTGGTACGATATAAAGTTATGTACTACTATCATACTGGGTGGTATGATATTATATTGCTTCACTCACCTTACTCTCTCTTGTTCCATGTGGTCACGAGGACTTTGGGTGTCGCTTCGCACGGATGCGATGCCAGCCATGCATCGCTGGTCACTACATTCTTTTATTATTGCTGGTCACTACATTCTTGTATTGTTGCGTGCAGGTCACGGGAAAGGGAAGGTGCGAGGGCCCAGGGTGTGCGCTTCTCCCTGTCAGCCACGTGAGGAGGGATGAGGCAGGTGACAGCAACGACCTGGTGCGTATGCATCCATGTTTCAGTGCTTGATGGGGGTGTGCGGGTGTCCGTGTTCTTGTCTGGTGCTCACCGCAGATAGGAGCAGCCCTTGTAAGCCCATTAGGTACACCAAGATGTACGATATTATGTATGTGTTTGTGAGACAGCCCTCGAATGTTCCAATCTGGTCAATAGGCGTGAGAGCATAACCGCCAAGGACAAACAGATATCGTGTAACATATAGTGGTACTACTATGATTGTTGACTATTGGGGTGACGTGCATTGAACTTAGAAGGGGTGCCACCTGGCACCCTTGCCCGCCGTGTTGAGGTCCATTGCCTCGCAAGGAGATGATAAGAGAGGCAAGAGCGCTTGGCTTGAGGCACACTGCTAGTAGTAGAGGTATACTGCTATGCTTTCATAGTAGTAGGTGGTATACATTGGGTAAATGTTGTACTGGGCATATAGGTTACGAAAGAGTTAGCATCACGGGATCCGCTTCCTGTTACGTTTGTCAGCCAGGAATTATTTGAATCAGCCAGCGATACGAAGTACTCGGAGGGAACGCATGCAAGTGACGGCGATGACCACCTGGCAGCCCTCTTCTCACGAACTGTAAAGCTTACAGTCCTCCTCGCTTTCCCTATCTGACCCGCCCCTGAAGTCTTTCGCGCACATTTTCTGCCTGGATTGCCTGTTCTGTTTGCATCACATTTTCTGCACGGATTACTCACCATGCAGGTGACCGCGTTCGGCCACCCCTTTATGCTGGCGATCGGCGAGCACGAGAAGCTGGCGTCCGTCAAGCAGCGTGTGCAGGCCAAGCTGAGCGTGCCGGACGAGGAGTTTGCCACGTGGAAGTTTGCCATCATGGTGGTGGACACGGCGGCGCCCCTCGATGACAACGACGAGGTGGTCCCACGCTACCAGGTAGGGTAGGGTCCCCCGCTATGTACCAGGTAGGGTGACCCTGGATGGTTGCATAATGATGTATAGGATGATGTGGTCTCGTCCTGTTACCAGGTGCCGCTTGATGGTCGTGTAAAGCTGTTGGAGGGCTAGAGCATATGGTGCCATGTAGCTTAGGGGGCTTGTAGTCAAGGTGGCGTTACCAGCTTTGGATCAGTGGGGGTCCGTGAGCCGTGTTCGCTGTATGTACGGTAATATAGTACTAAAGTATTCTATATTATAAAAGTAGTATAGTGTGGAAGTACAGCATTATAGAAGTCATCAAGGATAGTAAGTTAGGGGTGTGTATGCCATGATATGAGACCGGCGACATGAACGGCGCGCAACATAGGAACAACACCTAGCGCCCTGTGAACCGGTCGCCAGCATAAGCTAGCAACTAACAACCAACGCAACTAACAACTGCAAGCAATCGGCATCACACTTCTTGTGTATTTGTGACTGAGCTAGCATGCCAGTGGCAGATCTGTAATTTCTCATCCATTTCTTTGCAAGGCACCGTAACAAGCACACTCCAGTCCATGCATCATGGGGTGCTTACGCCTTGTATGCTGTCATCATGGACCTGTCTTGCCGACCGTCGGCCCTACCATCCATGAGGTGCTTACGCCTAGTATGCTGTCAGAATGGACCTGTCTTGACGGCCTACTCTGCTTGACAGGACAGGTGGTTCCATCGACTGAATTTTGTACACCCTTATAACGTAACCTAAAACATAATGTGCCTTAATTAAAACGTTACCTAAAAACATAACACACCTTGTTGAGAGCATTACCTAGAAACATGAAGTACCTTGTTAAAAACATTACCTGGGGAATAGACATGAGTATACCTGTTACAGCATTTACTTGATGCAAGATGATGCCTTTTACGTATTAGCATGTGAGGTGTTATGCGAAGTTT
Organism: Mesostigma viride; assembly: GCA_009746045.1. NCBI lineage: Eukaryota > Viridiplantae > Streptophyta > Mesostigmatophyceae > Mesostigmatales > Mesostigmataceae > Mesostigma > Mesostigma viride. Next base: position 836,533 of record RPFO01000744.1, on the reverse strand, counting down.
GCAGAATTGCAGCAACAGGGTTTTGGCTGGAGGGTGGCTTGGACCATGGTGGCAAATGGAGTAGGGCCACCCATTTGCAATTGCAGGTAGCCAGTGTGTTGACCTCCCCTTTTCGCTCCCATCGACATCACAAATGGGCCGGACGCGTGCTTTGTGCGTGGCTGGTCACGCCAGGCACTGCGGGCAGGGAGGTGGGACGCCTGGCTGGGCATCGAGCACACGGGGGTCCCACAGGCGGAGGCATGCACGCAGAGCTGCAAAGGGGTAGCTGCGCCTCCAGAGAATTCCACAACCAGATGGTACGATGTGGCCTCCAATGATAATGGGTGAAGAGTGCTGCCTGTGGTTCGGCAGTTATGCACTGGAAGAAGAAATAAACACACAAGCAAGCACGCACGCACGCACACACACGGGTTTGCAGGCCATGGGATGATCCTTGATGTATGTGGCTGGCAGTACTTGGATGCTGGGACTTGATGCCAGCCACCGGGGCATGCTGGCTCGGCCTAGCTACCTGTTCTGATGCCTGCGGCCTGCCCTTCACTTCCTCTGTTTTCTTTGCTGCCATTACTGTCTTTGTTGCCATTACTGCGGGAAAGTTGCGGGCAATATTTTTTTTGTTCCTGACAGAGTAAGTGTCCGCACCCTCACCTGCAGGCTGATAGACATGCTAAAGACCGAGCTTTTATGTAGCTTGTATTGCTCGCTAGTGCAGTAAGAGGAAGGCGGCCTTCTATAGGGTCTGTTAGTGCTACTATTATTCTCTTGCTATTGTTTCCCTTGCCAAGCGCTACATTTCTCGACTTTTTTTTAAGCTGATTCCTTGCCTCTAATTTACTTTATTTGACTCGCATGATTCTGTTCTCTTCGGTTGCTGGCTCTCTTCTTTGTCTATTTGTTCTCTTGTCTTCATTTCTCCTTTATAATGTCTGGCTCTCTTCCTTGTCTATTTGTTCTCTTGTCTTCATTTCTCATTTACAATGTCTGGCTCTCTTCCTTGTCTATTTGTTCTCTTGTCTTCATTTCTCATTTATAATGTCTGCCCGGGCGAATGCGTGGCCACCCATCAGGTCGTCCCATGATCATCGATGGGGAGACGAGCGCGAGGGCCAAGAAGGCAAGCGCGTTTCGACCTGCGCCATCTGCAAACGGGAGCGCAGGACGTTGAAGGGACTTGACTGGAAACGCGAGCTCTTCTCGCCCACAGTCGCCGAGTCGCCGCAGCTGCCCGCGCAAGACGCCTGCGCGGAGCTCCAGCGCGCCTTGTCTCTCCGCCCCGTTGACACCTGGCAGCTGGCAGGGGTCACCCAGCGTGACGGCCGCGTCCTGTGGGACACGTTGCTGCAGATGCCAGCATTATGCACGGACATCACCGCCGCCGACGAGGAGGGGCGCCGGCTGTCGTCCGTGTGCCAGCAGAAGGAAGCCGTGCTGATGGAGGCCGTCGCGGCCGCGCGTGCAAGCCCCCTGGACGACGCGGCGCTATCTGCCAGGGACCGGGCGCTGGCGGACCAGGTGGCGGCGCTCCAGCAGCTGGAGGAGGCCTACGCGAGAAAGGTGGCGCTGTCCGCGGAGAGGGCGGCGCAGAAGGAGAGGTTGGAAGCTGTTTCGGAGACCTCGGCGGTGGCCATGGATGTGGGGGGGAATTCCGGCGGGGGAGAAGGGAGTCTTTCTGTCCATCGGCCGCATGAGAAACGAGAGCTAGAGGAGGTTGCCGGGTCAAGGGACCACATGAGCGGCATCATCGATGGTGTTATGAGTGAAGTACTCAATGGCAGCAGTCACCCTCGGCCCACCCTCACCCTCTCTACTGAGGCCGCTCCCGCCCCTTCTAGTGTGGCCGAGACTACTGATGGCTCCCCAGAACGGATGGCCCTGGGTGCACAACAGAAGCAACGCCCGGTGGTGGGCGCGATGGCAGGAGCATCAGGCAGGGGAAGTTCCAGCGGCGGCGCGGCGGGTGATCCTACGGGCAGGGTGCACGGGGCTGGCACGGGCAGGGTCCGTCAGGCCTTTGCGTTGGCGGGGAGCGTGATCCGCGAATTCAACAACGAGATGTATCCCGCGGCGCAAGCCACCAAGGCGGCGATGGAACAGCTGGCACAGTGCCTGGTCCGGGAGCGCGCGGTGGCCGAGAGGCTGCGCGAGCGGCTGGATCGGGCGCACCAGGTGGTGGGGGATGCGATGGGCGACGCGATGAGGAGCCTTGAGGACGCGACACCTGGCGAGGACGCGGAGCAGGCGCACGTGCTGCGGGCGCTCGTGCGGCAGAAGAGGCAGAAGGTGGCGGACGCCATCGCCGCGCGCAAGGGCCTCCAGCCGACCGAGGTGCGCATGGGCATGCTGCAGCGCGACCTGCTGGAGGTTCGCAAGAAGATGGCGCTGGCGGAGGCACACCTGAAGATCGCTGAGATGTCCGATAGCGAGAGGGAGGCGGCCAATCAGAGGGTAGAGCTGGGGACGCTGGAGGAGAAGCAGAGGGCGATCGTGGCAGCTTTGAACCGGCTGACAGCAGAAGGCCAGGAGTTGGCGAGGAGACTCACGCACTTTTACCCCGAGGCATCCGCACTGCCCGAGCGTGCCAGCCAGTTGAGCAAGGCACTCCCAGGGTCTAGCTCTCAAGGCAAGGCGCTTCCTGCGGGCGGCGGCGAGGGCGGCGATGATGTCATCGACCCTGACTGGTCCCTGACGAGTTTCCGCAACATCGGGCGGCCGCTGGGCAACTCCAGGGTGCGCCTCGTGGAGGACGCGCAGGGGACCCCCTGGGTGATCAAGGAGCTGTGCCACGAGAGGGAGCTGAGGAGGGAAGGCGGGCGGCTGCAGGCGCTGCGGCACCCGCTGGTGATTCGGCTGGAACGGATCTTTTTCGACGGCGGTGTGGCGTACCTGCAGATGCCCTACTGCAAGAATGGAAGCCTGCGTGCCTGGTTTGAGCGCATCAAAGGCAGGGCGAGGGAGGGGCAGCCCCTTGGCCTGGAGGAACGCCAGCAGGTATGGGTGACCATGCGGCAGGTCTTCCAGGCGGTCGCCTTTATCCACCGCAAGGGCGTGGTCCACCGGGACCTGAAACCAGAGAACATTCTTCTGCAGGACGATGGCCAGATCGCCCTCTGTGACTTTGGCGTCAGCCACGACGTCAGCAGGACCTTCCAGACCACCCTGGCCACCCAGCTTGGAGGCTTCACCACGGCCTACGCCGCCCCGGAGGTGCTCACCAACCAGCCGTCGGCCAAGCAGTGGCCCTTTGCGCAGGACATGTGGTCGCTGGGCGTGATGCTGCTGGAGATCCTGACAGGGTCCCTGCCCCACTGGAACGCCGTCGCCGGGCGCCTGGAGGACGCCCAGGGGGAGGTGGTGGCCATCGATGCCGGCTTGGCAGGCGGCCAATCCCAGGGTGACCCCTGGACTACAGCGTTGCGCCAGCTGGCGTCTTCCCTCCTCCAGGTGGACCCTGCAGGGCGCCCCACTTCTGAGGACGCCCTGAGCGACCCGCACGGTGTCCTGGCGCGGGACCTGACGCAGGTGGCGATGGATCAGCAGCGGCGCATGCACGCACTCAGCAGCTTTCTGGAGAGTCTGCGACGCTGCCCCGCACGTGCAGGGCGTGCGCGTGTCCTGCAGGTGGCCGACCTAGACAACCGGCCGCAGCTGGTGCAGCAACTGCTGGAGGCATTTCAAGCCGATGGGCTTGATATGCGCTTGGTTTTTTCGGTGGAGTGTGGCGGCATAAGGGTCCCCTTGTCTGAGGTGCTGGACCGGTTCTTCCAATCCGTGGTGCTGCCAGAGGTGGGTCTGTTCGAGCAAGGGCGGGAGGGCCGAGAGGATGTGCTTCCGGACACTCAACTGCAGGAAGGGGTGGCGTTCTTGCCTCGCAAGGCCCTGCAGGGTGGCCCGGCAAAGCAGCAGCACCTGAGGGACCTGAGGGCGGTGGGCAGGGTCCTCGCCAAGGCCGTCCTCGAGTTCCTGCACGTCCCTGTCAGGTTCGCGACCGCCCTCTGCTGCTTCCTGGTGGGGGACGAACAGCTGTCGCACGCCACGCCCTCGCGTTGCCTGGAGCTGATGGCGGAGTTTGACCCGGTTGTGGCGGGCCAGATGCGGAGTGTGCTGGCCATTGCCCACGGCAGCGGCCAGGAGCACGGCATGATGGCATCCATGCTGACGCGGTGCACCGCCAAGGACGATTTCGCAATCACCGACGCGAACAAGGGGGCGGTGGTCCGGCAGGCGGTCCAGCGGCGGCTGGTTGAATACTGCAGGGAGGAGCTGGGGGCTCTGCGCGAGGGTTTTCTGTCCCTGGACGACCTGATGGCGGACCACTTGAAGGTCATGACGGGCGAGGTCTTGGTCCTGCTGTTCTTTGGCCAGGACTACTTGGACGTGGACAAGGCAGTCAAGGCCTTTGTGTTTCCGGATGATGCGTGGAGGGGCGCCAAGAATGGGAAATCGTTCAAGGAATGGCTGCACCGCTTCATCCGGGAGGTTTCCGAGACAGGACTGCGGCTGCTGTGCCTGCGGGCACTGGGCAGTGTGGATGGCCACCAGTCGTGCCGGGTGCTGCCAGGAGGCAAGACACGCGAGTTGCCTACGTTCGAGCTTGGGACGGGCTGCATGTATGTGCCCGAGGCGTGCCCGGATTACACCATCTTCCAGGCAAGGATGCACCGCGCGTTGCGGGCTGGGGAGTATGGCGTCCGCACCGATGCCCAGCAGGAGGAGAGGCTGGCCAAGGAGGAGATGGATGCAGTGGTGGGCGCCATGAGGGGTCAGGTGAGGGCGGGAGGGTGGTACCGCTGCCCCAATGGCCACCCCTACGCCATCGGGGACTGTGGGGGGGCCATGCAGGAGGCCAGGTGCCCCACTTGTGGGAGCGCCATCGGCGGCGGGCAGCACCGGCTTCGGGCAGACAACCAGAATGCTCTAGAGATTGATGGCGCCGCCGCACCCGCGTGGCCACCGCAGCAGTGATGTGTACGCCGTTCGTATGCCCTAGATGTTGATGAGATGGCTGCATCCGTACCTGGCTAGATTAGTAAATTATCGCGTAGACTGCTTCACATGGGTACCAGTAAAGGAACCTTCAGCTAGATGCATAGTTGAAAACCGCAGGCTAGCTGCAGCCTGCATAGGGCATGCACACGTGCCATCTAGACGTCAAATGTGACATCGGGAGTTTGTGTTAAAGTATGCCAGCAATAGGGCCAGCTGCTGTAAATTTGTGCTCACATGACGCAATGGCGTCCTGTGAAATAATCAGTTAAATAAAATTATATTATTAATCTAGACTTATACCTGGCATCCGAATATGGTATTGAGATACGCCAGCAAGTATGGCCGGCAGCTACAACTTTAATTAATTTACACGTAAGTGCCTCACGTGAGTGTTACGTCCAGGCCTGGTTAACTTGGATTGCATGAGATTGGCCGTAAGAATGTGTCTACATGATTAGCTATGATAACCCTTTATTGGGTTGGGTACTTATCCTACAGCTATGTTTTACTAGCATTGGTCACGTAGGAATAGAGCCGGCGCCGACCTGTGGTGCCGGCGTGTTTGGCTAAGACACCTTTTGGGCCGTACCCTAGTCTAGGACATTTTCCAACGTTCGACTATTAGTAGCTAGTCCGTCGTGGGGTTCCACCCATTGGACTTTCTGTCTAGACACGTCATGTTGCTGGCTTTATTGGTGGGTCGTTTTGGGGTGGTTGGGTGCATGTCGGCTTGGGTCGCTGGGTCCTAGACCAACGAGCCAGCTGACAGACATTTATGCCACAACGGGTGAATTGTTTGTTCTCTCTCGGATTATTGCTAATTGCATAAGTGTGACTAACGTCTACTTTACCGAGGGGGCTCTTGCCCACGGGTTGGAAGAAAGCATGGCTTCTAATTCCTGTCGTCTACTGCTACATGTCGGTATCATGATAAAGAACGCCTTGATATTTGTATGAAGTGTTCTATTCCAGGAATGCATGCGAGTTCAGGAATGCAGGCGACCACTGTCCATGACATTCAGTCGTGGATCAGGTGTAGGTCTTTCGCAGTCGGTATTCCAGCCGACGTAAAACTGCTATCGGAGGAAATTCACCTGAGTCGCAGATTGTTAAGGCCAGTCAGGCCTGAGACCACGCCGTTCCAGGCAGCGGTTTAGGGTTTACCTACCAAGAACCTGCAGACGGGGTGGTCCAACCCCCTTGCAGTCGACTATACGTGGGGCGTGGTGGCTGGAGAGCGTTCGAGGGAAATTATGGCGGCGTCCGCAGCTCCTTCCATACCGGCGGCGTGCTCTAAGGACGAGGCGGTGGGCGGTCAGCCTGGAACAAGGTTAGCACGCACGCATAGGAGCAGAGCTGCAGCCTTAGCCTCGCCTTTCTCTTGCTTTCTTGCAACCCTGCGTTAGGTATAGTTTGGCTGGTCACCTAGACCTAATCAAGCTAGGTCAACGGTGTTTTGAGAATCAGGCCGCTTTGCCGGCCCGGGATTTTCCTCTTCCGGCAACTGCCGACGCTTCAGATTTTTTTTGTGCACACGATTTTCTAGGCTTTGTAATGCCGAAATTTTCTCGAACCTTGCCCTGATAGGGAGGGGAACTCTCTGTGTCCCAGAGCAGGCAGGATAGTGCAATCAGCACTAGGCCTTCAGCCATTGGGCTCTTAGTACTATTATTAATATAATTTGGGTTCAACCAAAAACTGGGGGGCCTCAGCACCATCCTTCTTGGTATTTCTGTCTGTGATCGTCTTCCCTCGCAATTTAGAATGCAACATGCCTCCTTCCTGTCATGCTGTAGCAGAGGGTAGGTGGCGTGGCATCTTTTACACGTAGGATGCTATCTTTGCCATTAATCAGACTCCTGAGTACCCAGATTTATTTCTGTATCAGGATTTCCAGAGCCTAGAGGCAGCAGAACAATACATCTTTCGCAACACTACGATCAGCAGGCGGCTAGGGTTACGTGGCCAGGGGGCGTGCAGTAGGAATATACTTCACGTGGAAGGAGTGTGAAGAGGCAATCAGGGGGTACCAAAGGGCTACGTTTAAGGGCTTTGCGGACCTGCGTAGCGCGGATGCTTACATCCTTAGGCACGCAGGGATTACCAGGCAGGTAGTACCGCAGGCCTCACCCCCACGCCTTCCTCGTCCCTCCTCTGTTCCTAGTGTCCCACTCCTTCTACCACCCCTCTAGTCATCTCTGTCCAGGACCTCTTTATCACCTCTCCTTCCACTGTCACGTCCGTGAGCTAGATCATCCGCACACAGCGAGGATACATTAGAGCGATGGCGGGTCGCTCGGTGCTGCCATGGATACGGTAGGCAAGAATGCTTGCGCAAAATAGACAACTGGTGTGGGAAACACTTACGGAGACGTTGTAGTGCTGAAGCAGTTCAACGTCAGGGGGTTGTGGCATTACCCCCGGATACCAACAGTTCCAATGCCAGTCGACTCAACAAGATACCATATATCGGGCCAAGGGCACCGCCGGTACTCTTTTGTGTTGTGAATGTTCGTGTCGTAACAGACCCTAGCCAGGCTCGGGGTATTCGATTGCCAAAGGACGCAATGCAAGAATTGCTGTGAAGCAATTCGTTTGATAGCGATGCTATGCGTGGAAGTCGGCAAGCTAAGCACGCACTTATTTTCATCTTGGTGCAGGCAATAGCTATGCGACAGGTCATTACGAGTGACAAGGGTTGGAATGGCATTATTACAGTAATGCAGTATAGGTCTTGTTGATAGCAACAGACCACATCGAGAGCAGTCAGCGTAGGGACGCTGCCAGTGCGTGAGTTACGCATGGAGTTGCGTCAGACAGAATCAGCACACCAGTAGTTATTGGGACACTGAGATGCGCTAGCTGGTTAGGCTAGTTGGAATAGCGTGGGCGCTCAGGCAATATAGGCGCGACGCACAGTCAGGACTTGGTTGAGACAGGTCCTGGACAACGTTATGTGGGTTGTCCAGGAATTAGGCGTGGTGGAGCCTAGGCTAGAGGGGAGGCGGGATTGTAATTCTGGCAGGATTTCAACCTGGCTACCTCTTATGGCACAGACGCCGCAGCTTACGACAACCCTTTGATTACACGTGTCATTTGAAGCGTCGATTGCGTCGCCAGTCACGAGTGAAAGTGCAGATCGTGTGAAAGATATTATATGCTGCTTCAGGTTTGGTCGCTCGGCACTCACGACTAGATATGTCCTTGGACAGAAAAATGCTTGGATTTAGTTGTGCCAGATAAAACGGGCAGTGAGGTGGCAGTTTTAGTTTGCCGTGATGCCATTTTTTAGATGCTCTTATGTGTGGTGAAAATGTCAGGACGGCATTTCTGGAATGCGGTTTTGTTGTGTCAGGAATCACGACAAACGTTTATCGTGTTCTGACAAGCGTGTGTCAAGCGTGTGTTGCTTTGGTGACTCGTGACGTGGGCTTGACTACATGTGTGGGAAAGAGACACCGGCAGCGTGTAGTCTCTTTCATGTACCTTCATGTCGAGCCTTCGTTGGTCCTCTCATCTTGAGGCAAGGCTTGTTGACATCCGTTTCCTTGTGTAGGGTGTGTTCGTCCTCAGTCGTGGGCAACACAATTGCGGATGTGATTGTACAAGGTCGACAACCCCGCCCTACCCCGGATCGTCAAGCGTGACCTCTTCAAGGTCGTCATTCTGACGATCCTGACCTACGGCGCCGAGACGTGGACACTGATGCAGGAGCTGGAGCAACGACTCGACGGCGCCGTCACCAAGATGCTGCGCAAGGCCCTTAACATCCCCTTTGGTTTGCACATTAGTAATGAGGATTTGTACGCTGATTTGCCCTATGTTTCCCACATTATTAGGCACAGGCGCCTGGGCCTAGCCGGGCACCTGGCCCGCACAGATCAGGTAGATACATCAGATAGACTAGCTGGCACCAAGCCCGCCCAGCCTGGGCGATATGTCCTCACCTGGCGTGCCCCCGGCCGCGCGCGGCAGGGCCGCCACCCGTGGACTTTTCGTGATAGACTCGGCATGGACATGTGCTACACTAGACGTGACGGGCTCACCCCCGGGCAGCCTCCTGGTTTGTCTGTAATATGGAGGCAGATGGTGCGCAAGGATAGATGGCAAGTAGTGATGAAGGAGACCACCCCCAAGCCTGTGGGGGCTCCGCGTGTGACCAAGTATGGCATTCATAGCGATTCGGGCCGCGGTGCCCACACCCCTGTAACTAGGACCTAGATAGCTTATACCATCCATTCCATCCCATGTTCCCCTCCCACTGAGGACTTATGCTCACGTGACGCAGTCACGTGTCTATTAATTGAGGTCTAATTAATTAAGGTCGACTACCAATATATTTAATTAAAAAGTGCAATTCAAGTTGCAGCTGTGAACCATCTGATGTATCCATGAGACAAGTCAAGAGGCTATCAGTTTCTAGAGCAGAGGGATACATCTCAACAGGCGTCCTTAGATGGTCAGTTAATTCGTGGCCAATCAACGTGTTGCGGCCCTAACCCGTGTTTGGGCTTAACAATTCCTAAAATAAGTTAGTTTGGTCAGTTGATATTGTTTGAGACTTTCGAAAGTTATTATGTTAGATTCGGGGACTTGGCCGAGTTACAGTATTCCAACAGCCGGCCTATGTACCCATGGCTTTGCTTTCGGTTTGGTGTGTTACTGGTCTGTACCCGGGACTACCAGGTACCGGGTGCCAGACTGCATGGCGGATATCATGTGTAAATCTACGGCTAATATTGCGTAGGGGTTGCCGCGCTCGCTAGAGGTCCGGCCCAAGTGCTGCTGGTCCGCTGGCATGCACACAGCCTAGGACAAATGTCGTAGGTGGCAATGGCTTCCGCATCTTTGGTTTAGAATGAAATCGACTTGAGTAAAACTCGTCTGCCGAACCAGGGGTCACATCTGGGCTGCACTAACGCTCTTCATGCATTCCATGTACATGCATGATTTATCTAGTTGTGCATTCAGGGCCTAGCTAGTATTGCCGCGTACTAGCTAGAATTGGGCTACATTCCCGTAGTCTTCGCGGATAGCAGATTCCGAGTCCATTCGGGCGTAAACCACGCTAGACTAGGATCTTTCGGAGTCGCTGGTGCGGCTCGTTACACAACGGGGGTCTAGAGCGACGCATGGTAAGCTGAGGACTTATGCTCACGTGACGCAGCCACGTGTCTATTAATTAATTAAATAATGGTAAGCGTCTGCGTTTTCCATCCTTGACCGCTCTGTCACGGACCTCTGGACCCCCTCCCCCTTGACCGAATCCACCTTCCTCCTCCACCTCCAAGAAACCATCTCACAGCACGTGACGCCCCTAGCTGCAGATGTGGCAGCTGTGGGTCGCACGCTGGCTGCTGAGCTCCCCACCATCCCCACCGCCACCGCCACCCTCCTCGCCTCCACCCCCCCCCCCTCCGCCTCCACCGACTCCATCACCGCCCAGCTCCGCGACATTGACCAACGTCTTAAGGATAATGCCATCGCTATCGAGGTCCTGCAGAACACCGCGGGCCTCACCGCCCAGGCGGTGAAGGACATTGCCGCCAAGCCAGCCTCTGCTGGCCTGGCCGGCGATGCTCCTCCCATCACGACCTGGGCGGACATGCTTAAGCAGCACACCACCTCCACCACCTCCGCCGTCGCAGCCCAGCTCCAGCGGCAGACGCTTGACCTCCGCGAGGAGGCCGAGCTTGCCAAGCGCAGCCTTAACGTCATTGTCAAGAACCTCGACATGGAGGAAGGTGAGAATTCCGAGAAGCTTGCACGTGCGTTTGAGAGAGAAATTCTTAGTCGCATGGGCCTTACTGGTGAGATCGACCTGGTCGCCCACCGCCTTCCCCGCGCGCGGGGTAAGGCAGGGCCGCCCCCGCTCCTTCTCACCTTTAAGACCCCGGCGGACAAGATTTCTTTTCTCCGACGCCGCAAGCGGCTCGAGAAGACTCTCTTCACCCTTGACGACGACTTGACCCTGGCGCAGCAACAACGGCGACGGGAGCTATGGCCGACCTACCTCCAGCTCCGGCAGACCAAGGCGGGGCAGCCGGTGTACTGGAAGGGGGCGGCCATCTACGTCGGCCACAAGCCCTGGCAGGCGACCCCCGCGGCCCCAACGACTCCAGACGCCCCAGCTTAGGGGAATACAGCAGTAGTAGTGTAGAATAGATAGACCGTGGCCATGTACATGTACGCCTCCTAGAGGCACTATCCTAGCTAAGCCACACGCTTTATTTAATCATGTACATGTGTGCCTATGATGTGCCACACTCCAGATGATGCCTAGCTTTATTTAGCTATGTTGTGCCCATGCAGGGAGTAACTCTCTGCTGAGACGCCATGCCCTAGCCTTTTTGTATAGCTATGCTGATCTTCCCCCCCATGACAGGCTCCCCCTTCGCTGGGCATAGCTTGAAGATCATGGGGATGCAAGTGCCCTGGTGCACCTAGAGCAAGGGTCCTTTACATCCCCACCCTTGCAGGAAGTAGCTTAGGATGTATGATAGGCCATATGCCCCCTCTCAAGGGCTATGTGCTACATATACTCCCAACGGAGTTATGTTACAATTCAATTCAATTCAATTCAAGCGTCTGCTCATCCTTAATTGATACATATGGCAGTGACCTACGTCTCCCAAAGATGTGGCAGCTGCATGGGACCAGGCCAGGCATTTCAGCTTTATAGCTCACCTTGGGTGAGGCATGTCAGCTTTATAGCTCACCTGGGGTTCCCAAAAGCTGAATGGCCAGGACATATCGTGATGCAGGAGATCGTTGCACGCAAACGCGACATGAGCAGCAGAGAATCTATAGTGGCCGAGGGCCGGATATATTTTTTAAAAATATAATTACTTACAGCAGAGTGAAATCACTCAAACCAAAGCAAACACCCAGCTATAAACCTGTATACAGAGCCATGTCAAAGCTCTATACTACGATAAGACCAATGGAAACGCCTAACGGGAGGAACCTAATAGCCCTGCTGCACCGCAAAATCAGCCCGCGTACGGCGGAGCACTGATGTCAGCCATGGCCGGATATATTTAGTATCGGTGGTACTATCGGGGCACTTTGACGTGGACGGTTGCATCATCGGATATACACCCGTGTGAGCTCACAACTTGGTGTGTCCTAGCACGCCAAGTAGCCTCGATGGAGTGGCATAGGGGTGAGAGCATGTTACCAGTTACTGCAGGGATACTTCTCCGATGTGGCGACTTGGCCCCCAAACTCCGCCTGGGAACCTCAGAGGCTGAAGGGCAGTAGGCTCCGCGAGGGCTTTGCGTAGGAGAACGCAGGTTGTATTCACCTGGAGGTGTGTGGGGGGGCGTGGGTCTGGTTGGTGGCTCAACATGGCTTGTTGTCGTGTTCAGTTAGGTCACAGCCGGACGTGCGTAACTAGAAGCACGTGGAGGCGGTACAAGGCGTGGGGTACAAGGTGTGGTGGTACGTCATGGTTTCAGTCGTGTGGGCCGATGGTGGACCTGCATGTGCGGGTGTGGCGGGCTAGTGGCTTGTACGTGTGTGGTGGTGGTGGTGGGTGGGTGGGTGCGTGGGGATCGAGGTGCCCCCCCCCCCGTCGGGGTGGCGTGGGGGACAGTGGGACAGGGTTGGTAGGGTAGTCGTGGTACAACACTACAATACGGTCCATAGGAGACGCGAAATGAGTGAGAATGTTACCCGAGCTGTACCGAGGATTCGCACCGTTGATTCAACAATTGTTGGTTCGTTTTGCGCCATTTGGCGAGCATTGACTGGAGCCTGAACCTAGCGGGGGGAATCATGCGGGGGAATCTTGCGGGAGAATCTTGCGGGGAAAAATTCCGAACGTGACTTTAGCGAAGTCCTACTCCATTTTGATTGGTTACACGGTACTACATTTTCGTCACTGAAAATTTTCTCTAGTTGCGTTTGTGGATCGTGCGTTCCGCTGAAATTTTCGTGTGCTGTGACCAGATCACAATTTGATCCGGGCGCAAAATGATTGGCTGTACGGTACGAATCAAAAACGAAATTTTAGTATCTAAGTTCCGCAGCGCTTGCTGAATTTGCCCCGGAAGCCCGGGGGCACTTTCCCCGCTGAAAAAGGTGTCCGCGGAAGCGTATTGTAGTGAACGGGTGCCATTGCCGGTGGGGTGCATACTCGTGACGTGGTGGGTGGGTGGGAACTCATGTGGGGGAAGAGGGGTGGTAGTGGGATGTGCTCGTGAGGTGGTGCAGTAGGTATTTTGCTATGGTGGTGTGGCAGGTGGTTGAGGGAATATGGAAGGGTGGTAGTCACATAGGTTAGTTAGGGGGGATTCAAGGTAGATTGTTGGGTGGGTCGGCGGATGTTGTGGGATCGAGAGTGGTCCGTAGGCAGGTGGGGATGGATATCGACAAGTGGATGTCTGTAACGTATATTTGTGAGTGGGGCGGGTATGGAACAGGAAGGGGAGTTGTTGAGTTGAGTTGAGTTTTTCCCACGCCGGTGATCCGACCGGGTTATTAAGGTAGGGGAGTGGGGCGAGCCTTGTACATGTATGCCCTACTAACAACTGCTGCCCAAGTGCGGCATGGGATATGTACAACTGACTGACTGACTGACTAACTTGTAACTGTTGAGTTCAGTTGAGTTGAGTTTATTCCCGTGCCGGTGTACCGACAGGGGTATTATAATGTACTGGATCCATATAGACTGGTACTACTTATCCATAGACTGGACTAACAACTGTACGGCATTCAACAGCTCTCGTCAAGCCCGATCCAGCTGCAGCATCAAAGTCGCCGAAAGTCCATTTTCCAGACCAGATATTTTGAGGAAGGCGGGCGGTGAGGAGTACGCCGGGCCGGTGTAGCCACTCAGTGTGCCTGCGTGTTTTACCAAAACTACCGTGTTTAAACCACAACACATTTTGCACTTCTGTAGCGGGTCTACGCGCGCGCTCGTCTTGAGGCGCTTCTTTGAATTTCTCCACGGGACTCGCAGTTTTGACATTCCTTTTAAAGACTGATTGTTTGTTTCTTCCACCAGGGTAACCACCCAGAGCCTCCAAGATTTAGTATGAAGTGAGCCAACTATTTAGTGTTTTAATGCTTTGTTTGTTTTGTAAGTACATCTTTACTCCAATCCACAGTGGTGGGAGTTAGTTAATTAACATTTATTTTGTTTATTTTAACGTTTTTGGGTGGAAAATTGTTGAGCAATTCTTAATTTCATTAAACTACCCATGCGGGCGGTGTAGCTAGGTTGGCGGATATCAGTGGCTACAGGTTAGGCTATGGGCAAGCATGTGCTATCCTATAGGAGGAACGGGTTTGTGCTCCGGGGGAACAAGCTCCCCGGCTAAGGGGGCAGCTGACTACCAAAGCGACTTGGCAGGAGGTTAACTAATTAATTAATTCACGTAGATTGAGCATAACTCCTCAATGAAGAGGGTGGTGGAATGGGTGTCTGTCGAGCCACTATTTACAGGATGGCGGGCACTCCGGCCTGGATCGAGGCGCTATGCATGGTTAGCAGATTTGGTCTCATGCGTCGCCCCCACCGCCTTGCGCTTTGTATCCTGCATAACCTCCTGCCGTTTGCCTTTGCTAGGTAGTCATCAGCCCGGCCCCCATATCACAGATTGATATAAGCTGGGAGGCTGCCCAGGCGCGAATCCGTTCTCCCTAGGATTAATGAACTAAGTAATCACACAAGTCTGACATGCATGCAAGACTGGCAGCTCCCTGCTTGTGTGCTTTCTTGCATCTCATTTAGTAGGTTGCTTCACTGCATGCCACCTGGCTGCCATGCCGCCACTGGGCCCACCTCCCTCAGATGTTGTAGCTCATTGTTGTCAGATGTTGTCCATTGACATTCAACTCCTTAAGTCTTCGATCCTAGTCTGCACGCACGCAAACGCTCACGTGATTCCACATTCACATGTGTCATGAGAATTTGAAATTCGGCACATGCCTTAACATATCATTTCAAGCGTATCGATTTATCACACAAAACACAGAGACATGATGGCTGCGCGACAAAGAGCAAGTTCCTGTAGAACAAATGATGAATTTTAAAAATGCCGGCAAACCTGAGGCCAAGGTTTCATATCATTAGGAGGGACTGAGCTACTACATTTGTTTAAAATTTGAAGGACCGGCCCATGAAGCATGAGGGCAAAGTTGCATGGCAGAATTCCAGTGTGCCACCCTTCAAACCCACGCAAGTGTGAGTCCCCTGATGTTTTCATAGAAAGACACATCCGCCACCCAACTCCGCGCCCACAACCCACGCTACTATGGATCTGCCCTTCCATCCGTGAGAAAGTGTTTCATCGATTGCATGCCTACCTCCATTGGAAGGTCAGGGATTCGTCCTATGTAACAGATTTTCCTTTTGAGATAGCAGGGCCGCAAGAGAACGAGGGATACTATTAAGGGACAAGTGGACTATTCTACACCACTTTCGTTTAGACCACGTATCAACAACAGAACAAGCAGAATATTTGCCACCACCTCCGTGACAATCATCATCCCCCTGAGTCCTCGCCCTCCCCCTCCCCCTCTCCCTCTCCCTCTCCCTCTCCCTCTCCCTCTCCCTCTCCCTCTCCCTCTCCCTCTCCCTCTCCCTCTCCCTCTCCCTCTCCCTCTCCCTCTCCCTCTCCCTCTCCCTCTCCCTCTCCCTCTCCCTCTCCCTCTCCCTCTCCCTCTCCCTCTCCCTCTCCCTCTCCCTCTCCCTCTCCCTCCCCCTCTCCCTCTCCCTCTCCCTCTCCCTCTCCCTCTCCCTCGCCGCCGCTGCCGCCTCCTCCTCCTCCTCCTCCTCCTCCTCCTCCGCCGCCACCACCACCACCACCACCAAGACAACAACTACTATCAGGCCAGCAGCCACAAGTCTCGCTCAATCTATCGACGATGTGTCTTCCCAGCTGGGTCCCTAAGTGGTACCATTCCAGTGCACCTCACCACTGTCCTTAGATCCTTACCTGGGTCCCCACATCATGAGTACTTCAGTGACCGAAATTGTCTTCCGGCAAGGGGGACGAGCCTGCACCAATAGCACCAGCCTTGAGGAGGACATCACACAGGGTATATGTTCCTTAACAATAACCAAGGAATTCTTTTGCACTCAGATGGCAGTTCTTTCCTTCTCGGACAGAAATACAGGCACAACAACACAAGAATTAGCACTTAAATGCAGCCGTATGGGCCCAAAAAGCAATCAGCCTCAGTGGCATGCTGCAAGACTGTACAGTAGGTTGCCACGAATAGGATGACGACGCTTGGCTAGCGTTGAACACCACGCAACTGTGCAACTGCACAGCATGTGCCGTTATTACAGAGCAGCTTCATGGGGCATGATAGCGAGTGATCGAACGGCTTTCATATCGGGAAAAATAACCATGGCCTTCTCCTGCTACGTGGGCTACTACAGGCCAGTCAGGGTGCAAGAGCGCGGCTGTGCAGCGAACAATGCCACAGAGTCCAACTAAATTATAACAAGTCATCCTATTTCATGGTTCTGATTGAAGTGATACACTAGGCTAGTTAGATACAGAAACAAATAGATGCCCCTCTCAATGCTAGCATTATAGACAGAGATATACATCGCGCCTGTTTAGTACGTACCTCATACATTATTCGTCATAGTACTATTCCGTTCCACTGCTATCTTCCGAGTTGTCCTCTCCACTGTCTGCGGTCCCAAAATTCTGCGTCCAAGGGGAGGCCACCGCACAAAGCAAGGATCGCAGCTAGACATCTGTCTGAGAGTATGATAAGCATAACGTGAGCCCAGCCTCACAGGCCCGCACCGTCAAATCCCACCAGTGAGCCGGCGATTCCCAGTAAAGCTCAGTATGCAGACATTGCAACACCCAAGAAATAAGAATGCTTGACGATATGAAGTAGTGCCACTTGTAGAACAATAGAGACAACCAAGAGGCAATGCCTAATTATTCATGGCCGCTAGGTATATCGATAGTTGAATAAGATAAAGTTTGGGTAGGGAAATCTATTCCTGGGAAGACCCATACACTCATCAGACGTTGTCATAGCCAGATACATCGCAGATACACCAAGGGATACACCGTAAATAAGCCATTTCAAAACAGGGGCGGTTCTTAGTGACTATCAAAGGCATACTCAGGCATCAGCAAGAAACACTGCGTTCGTAGTAAGTAGTCACATCCATTTGCAAGACAATCAGTGATAAACAGTGTGAACTCCTCATGCCATTCTCAGGCAACCGGGCAGGGCATTACCATGAACTCAAAACAGCGTTATCCTACTTATTATCAGTGTTTCAGATGCTGCGGGGGCGCCCATTGAACGACCAACAGATGCCACAGGCAGGGGAGAAATAAAAATCTCAAATAAGAATGATCCGCAGAGTGGCAACCTAGCAGACAGCCAAGAAAAAAGTGCCAACAAAGAAGGATGAAGTATGGTCTAGTTGGGCATCCAGCACCCCCTCAATAGTCTATGAGAAAAGAAAAGGAAGTCTGCAAAAAACTCCAGAAGCGCTTCAATGAAAGACATGCACAGTGCTTGTGCTTCCTACAGCAGTAAGTATGGCAGAATGGCTCCCGTCTGACGCATGCAGCACACGCATGAAGGACGCATGGTGGCAGAGATACCTTGGAGGACCACATAAGCATGAAGAGGGCGAAAAGCACAAGCGATGGCTCCCCGATGAAAAATCCCATGAGGAGAGCCCCCCACCCGATGTGGTCCAGGCTGAGCCATGCTGCAGGGGCAGGACGAAAAGGCCACGTTCAGCAATAAGCTTGGGCAGCCGGAGTCAGCGAGTGGGCGGAGATAACTTTGTCAGCATTAGAAAAAGTGCATCCATGTGATAACTAGAATTCAGCGAGACTGACCAAACAGCATTTTGTCAGATGACGCAGGTATCGACCACCCAATGAACACTGCAATAACAACGCAGGTCTGCCTGAAGCAAGCTCCTTATCCCTGGTGCGACCCCTGCAGGTTGCAGGGGGCTGGGCAAGCAGCCAGCCAGCCAGCCAGCGACATGCTTGGCTTTGCTACCGACTAATACAAGACATGGACACCCACCGGAAGAAGTGGCACCCGCATTATTTCCAATGCTGGTTGGTCCAACCCCCACTTACCTCGATTGCTAGGTGCCCCCAATCGCAAGTAAATCGGCTTCTGGCTGCCACCACCTGCACCTACCTCACTTGCTAGCTCGAACTGCCACTGCCGGCACCTACCGGCGCACCCCGTGTTCTCGGACTGCACCCATGCGCTGTCTTCCTCGCACGCTGCCTCATGGCGCTCACTCAGCTCTGACAGCTCGCTCTCCAGCGCTGTGGGTGGAGCGTAGGCATGTGTGTGCATGTATGGGCATGGGTGTGCACGTGTGTGGATGTGTGTGTGAGGGTGGATGGGTGTTGCGAAGGCGGGCTATGTGGATTTGGACACGTGGGGGTATGCTGCTGTGGATTTGGCATGAGGGGTTGTGGCAATGTGGATTTTGGCATGTGGGGGTATGGCGATGTGGATTTTGGCACAAGGTTGTGGCGGTGTGGATTTTGGCAGAAGGGGTCATGGTGTTGTGGATTATGGCAGGATACTTCTCTTTACAAGAACTGCACAGGGTGCGCAGGAGACAAACTGCAGCGCAGACCTCCGATCTCATAGCGCAGCACAGGCCAGGTCATCCTGAAGACCTATCAACTTGATTACCTTTGTGGTCGTTGTGATCATCCCAAGTATACCACCCGAAGTTCAAATCACAGTCGGGCTCGACATCCTGCAGTTGACAGCAACAACAGCGAGTCCAAAAGAGAGGGTTATTAAGAATATAGAAAGAACTCGACATGCGTCCATCAATTTATTCATTCATTAAACTCATGCTCCCGTCGGGGAATCACGGAGTATTAACCCTTGTGGATGGATGGATGGATGGATGGATGGATGGATGGCTGGCTGGCTGGCTGGCTGGCTGGCTGGCTGGCTGGCTGGCTGGCTGGCTGGCTGGCTGGCTGGCTGGCTGGCTGGCTGGCTGGCTGGCTGGCTGGCTGGCTGGCTGGCTGGCTGGCTGGCTGGCTGGCTGGCTGGCTGGCTGGCTGGCTGGCTGGCTGGCTGGCTGGGGGCACGCTATTCTACCGGTGTACTCTATGTAGGTGGAGCCCGACCCTAGCGGTCACTCCTGGCATGCTTCCCATATGATGCGTCCATGGAAAGTACAATGCACAGAAAGATCGATGTGTAGTCTTTCAGCAGTGCAAAGGAGGTAAATGTTTGCTGGTAAATTGCCGGATGTAGCGCCAGGCCATTTGCCATAGTATCTGGAAACAACCTGCAATCCGATCGTTGCTAGAGAGAGCAATTGCAGGCTTACACTGGCCAAGGATGCATCGCCAGTCCATTACGGTATTTAAAAAGAAGCGAAGTTCTGTGAATATGTGGAATTCTTCCGTTGATTAAACGTTTTACTAACATCGATACAAGGCTATCTTTTAGCAAATCAAAGCTATTTACATTATTACACTCAATAGAATCCTCCCCTCCCCCCCCTCCCCCCCCTCCCCCCTCCCCCCCCTCCCCCCTCCCCCCCCTCGCCCCTCGCTCCCTCGCCCCCTCGCCCCCTCGCCCCCTTGCCCCCTCGCCCCCTTGCCCCTCGCCCCCTCGCCCCCCCTCCCCCGCTTCCCCCCTTCCCCCTTCCCCCTCCCCCCCCTTCCCGCCCCCCCCCCCCCCCCCTCCTGAATTCCATACAGGGCATATAGTGGACACAGAACATGGTCGTCATACCATGGCTTGATGGAGGGACTAGTACTCTTGATGGAAGCTTGATGGAGGCAATACCGAACTATGGAATCCACCCCCTGCAGACGCTACAGGCAAGGCAGCATTCAACCTTTAAGAAAGTCTGGGTTAAGCCTCGGTTAAGCCTGGAAAAGTCTGGGTTAAGAAAACCCTAACAACACGACACACATGCAGGCATGCAGTAAGGTCTCAACTCGTTAATCATTCAAACATTATTTTGGCTTCAGGACTAATGACTGGTTTTCCTGTGAACACAGTCATGTGCTTGCATAATGCACAATCCGCAAGGCACATGATTAGCTGCCTGCCTTCCACTGGCCGCATGCAGATGAGGCGCCCACAGCACCAACAGCTCGTCGTTACCGAGACATACTAGCACTACATGAGTAACGGCAACGACAAGGACAGCTCGAGCTACTGAAGTCAAGATTAAAATGCCATTACTGAATCTGCCATGGCAGCCACCTCTGCTCCACACACACAAAAGAACGGGTCACCAAACATGCATGCAACGGTGCAACTTCATATAATAATGCATTATCACGTGAATACGCTCAAAGCACAAAACTAGGCTGCAAAGTGTTCATCCATCAACCCATAAACCGTGTCCATCACTCATTGGCCTGGCAGCCGATTTCCCGTCAGAAATCGATTTAAAGCCGATTCATCACTCCGGCTTGAAATGGGACCCATGACGGTTGAATAATGTATTGGGAGGGACAACCGCACAGTCGCAGCTGCTAACCCAGTTTATGGGAGTCCCTGCGCGGAAGGCCTGGTTGATCACAATTGCGCAGCAGGAAAGCATCGTCACCTGCCAAGGAACAGAGAAACATTGCGAAGGCGTCTGACACCATACCGCATCTCAACCTCTTTGCCTGTCAGATAATGCTATCTCGCTTGCCGAGTAGTAGGGCTGGTGAGAGGCGTTGCAGGATACCATGAAAAAAAAAAAGGGTGAAAGCAGCATGTGAGAGCATAATAATACTTGTTTATAAGCAATGATGTGAGAGTGTATTACTTGCAGTAAGCATGTGAGAGTGTATTACTTGTCAGCATGTGAGAGCGTATTACATGTTTGTCAGCATACCGGGAAACAGGCGTACACTGGCTTCGATGAAAGCATAGCCCCCTACCACTTCCTTTTGAAATTACTCCAGCAATCACCATGCATGCAACGGTACACATAAGAATGATATTGGCATAATAACCGTGCGGGTGTGTCTATTTCACAAAAAATGCACCGACTTCTTAGGCAGCACAACTACCAGCAGGGGGAATGGCGTGGATCGCACGCACAACCAAAGGCATGCACTTCATGGATTCGACCTTTTAGAAGATTGAGGCAGCTTCCACAAAAAGCAAGCCAGTAGAATCCAGACTGCAAATTCGTGGATTCGCACCAATGGTTCGGAGATACTGGCCTTCACTCCTGCTACTTCTCATACATTATTATGATCTGCACATTACCAAGAATTTACGGATAGTCCAAGCGAGTTGATATAACTTACCTACAGATCGGGCGACCACCTTAGGAAATTGTGTGATTTGCCGGTATCACAAATAGCGTTGAAATCTTTCTCTCTCCGCAGGAGTCGTGAGGCGGGCGTACGAGACCTAGATGCTGCGATGCCTGTTACGGCAATCCCGGCGACGAAGTGTAGTACTACGATTGAGTAGTAAGAGGATGTGGGTCGGCGGCTAGTACGTCACCGGTCGCCTACCATCGAAATCAGAAGTATTCCAGGCAGGATGTGCTGGAAAAAATATGCGCAATCCCCTTGAAAAGTTTTCCAACAATTGCTACGGCTTGTTGACTCAGCAATCTGGGTACATCCTCAAGATTGACAAGGTTACAGATAAGTGTTATACGCACCATTTCCGTGACACAACCGTCGTAACGAATGTCCGAAGCATTTGCTGCAGCAGGTATCCGTACCTCACACAGACACCCACGACCCTAGGAATCGCCAGGCTGGAATGGATCTGGGGGTGGACCATCTTCGAGTACTGCAACGTGGACTGGTACGTCGTTGACAGCTGCAACGCGGGCTACAGGACCATGGTGTATAGGTTCTACCGTTACATGGAGACCAGTATGCATGATACTGTACGCATGATACTGTAGTACACGATGGCCCATGGCGACTGGCGAGCCCATTGTAACATGATGGTAAATTAATAATTACTGCTGTGCTCTGCCCGCCCTGCCGAGGCCGGTCAGAAAATGCTCCAACGACAATCAGGAGATACATCAAACCGAGGCACCAATTCTAGTGAATTGGGCATTGGCCAGTGGGAAGGCAGACGGCACGGTGACCTGTGCGCGCCACGTGCCAATTTCAGAGGGCGCCGCGCCGGCCTCTGCAGCCTGCATGCAATGTATGTGTTTATGTTCCTCTGGCTTATCAATGGATGATGCGCGCGAAGCAGGCTGATCATGCAGGGGCGCGCCTCCCGTGGGCATCCTCGCCATTCCGTGACAGCCTATAGCGACGCAACGATCCTGTCAGTCCACTGGGAATAAACAGATCGAGTCGTCCGTGATCAGGCCAAGAACCATGGCAACCATACAGAGAAAAAGGGGCCCATTACACGACGCGGCTTTCCAAGGAGACGCTGAATCTGTCCGTCATTTGTTGGACAAAGGGATTGACATTAACGCAGCTGACGCAGCTGGTTTTAATGCGTTGCATCTCGCGGTGACTAAAGAATCGTCGGACATCGTAAAGATCCTGCTGCAGCGCGGGGCGCAGGTAAGCGCTCCTACAGACGATGGGCAGACCGCATTGCACATTGCCGCCGCAGGATCCGACTCCTTGCCCATCGTGAGAAAGCTTTTGAAGCAGGGTGCGTCGATCGACGTCAAGGATGGCAGGGGGCGGACTCCTGTAGATGTCGCCAGGCTGGCTTCTAATTCCAAGATCGTCCAATGTCTCCTCGAGTACCAGGGCGCGGGAGCCTCCCAGGCCAGGCGGAGCGCCATACAGAGTCTCACCGAAAGTGGCAAGTCCGCTGTGTCTGACGACTATGTCAAAATTGCCGGCAATATCAGCCAACCTGCCATCGAAAAAAGTGACTCCTTGCACGTGGCCGCGCAAACCGGCGACACAAGGGCCTTCGAACGCCTCCTCGCGTTGCACCTCGCGCATGGCGATTGCCCTCTAGCGAAAGACGCCGCCGGACGGACGTGCATGCACGCGGCCGCCCAAGGCGGCCATGTCCAGATCATCCAACGTCTGCTCCAGGAGGGCGTGGAGGCGAACCGGGAAGACGTCAAGAAGGACACCCCGCTGCATGTAGCGGCCAGCCACGGCCGCCTGGACGCCATCTCCCACCTGTTGCGCGGGAAAGGATTCCTCGGCGCGATGAACGCCAAGGGCAACACGCCACTGCACCTGGCGGCCTCCCAGGGCCACCTGGAGGTGGTCATGCAGCTGCTGCGCCAGGGAGCCGACAACACCGCGGTCAACCGGGAGGGCAGGACGGCGCTCCATGTGGCGGCGAAGGGCGGCCATGCTGACGTTGTCACCCATCTGCTCACCCTTGATGGCTGCGATGTCAATTCGGTGGATGCCTCTGGGGCAACGGCTTTACTTCTGGCATCCCGCAACGGGCATGCCTCGACCGTTACGGCTCTCTTGACGGCAGCTAGTACTACGGTGACATTGGACATTATTAACGTTGTGGACGAGGATGGGTGGACGCCCCTGCATGCTGCCGTTTTCAAGGGGTCCCTGGAGATAGTCAACTCCCTGCTCTTGCGTCCAGGCGTTGACCCTAACAAGGTCACCAAGGCTGGCGCGACGCCGCTTATGCTGGCAGTGAGAGGCAACCACCAGGCTATCGTGGCGGCGTTGCTCACAGTGGACGGGATTCACATCGATGCCACGGCGGATTGCCCTGATCCTTCTAGTGAGTCACAGGACGTTGCAAGCGATGGAACTGATAGCAAGACCGGTACTAGCAGGAACAGTGCTGCCATGATTGCTAGCAAGAATGGTAGTGCGCCGCCGCTTCATGCTGCCTTAGAGCTGCGCTCTGCGAAAATGGTCACCGCGCTCTTGGATGCGGGCGCGGATCCCAACCGCCCCGTACTGACCGCCAAGAGCGGGCCCACCCCGCTGCTGCTGGCGATCCGCAACAAGGTCGCCACCGCTGGCGGTGACAACGGCGGCAAGGATCCAGATAGCCTCGTCATCACCGCTTTGCTCGCGTCGCCGAAAATAGACGTGAACCTCGCCGATGTGGACGGGTTCACCCCGCTGCTTGTGGCTGCGGGTGCCGGCTTCTACGACATTGTCGTGCTACTGTTGGGTCGGGGGGCGGAGCCCAACCGTGGGACGAGCTCGTCAGGGATGACCCCCCTGATCGCTGCCTGCGAGGGTGGCCATGTGAAGACCGCCAAGGCCTTGATGGACAAGGGGGCGGATGTCAGGGCTAAGACCAAGGACGGGATGACCGCGTTGCACAAGGCGGCGGCCAGCGGGCATGGCGCGTTGGCCATCATTAGTTTTATCTCGGCGGGGTCTCGCACGACCGAGCTTGTGAGGGCGCTGTTGGACAAGGGGGCGGATGCGAATGCCGCGGATGCGGGGGGAAAGACGCCGCTAGACGTCGCGCTTGGCAAGGACGTGCGCAAGATCCTGGAGGGTGCTGGGGGAACGGTGGGGAGCGGCGGGGCCCAGGGCGTGATGGGGTCCCTGCGTAGCTTGCTGTTCTGATCAATCACATGGCCCTGCATTCTTTTTAAGGACCATGGGTTGGGGACCAGGGAGGGCAATGCCTGTGTTGTTGACTCGTTCTCGATACCAATGAGGTGTGCTGGTGGGGCATCAGGTTAACAATTGAGTCGTGCCTTCCTATTTTATAAATTCATTCATTCATTAATTAAACACGTGCTCCGGTTGGGGAGTCACGGAGCACCAGAGTACTTTTAATCCCTGAGTGTGCACGTACAGCGGGCAGGGGGCAGAGACCCCCCCCTTTCCTCACATGCACGTGCCACAGGCATGCAACACAAACGGACCCGCCAAAACGATCCAGCATGCATCCCCTGTGGGTGTAATTTGACCCGCGAGAGCATTGCATTACTTGTAGATGTTGACGCAAGCAAACAGGCTGTGCTAGGCAAAGCACATAGCTATAGGCTGGCGGATATCTGTTGGCTAGGTTAGGCTATAGGGATGGCTACGTTCTACGTACCCGGCGTGGCACATGGTATGGCTAGGAGTGTCTTCGAGGTTGCATCAATCAAACATGCGTGTGACTACATTATGGCTAGTCTAGCCCGCCGGGCGGTGGGGGGCGTCCACAGCTGGTTGTTGACTATCAGGTCCCTGCCCCTCCATGCAGAACACCTTTGGCTTCTTGGGGTCTTGCTTGTGCATGGCCTAGCTTGGTATATACTCCGGCCACAGATCGCGTCGCTGCTGCTGCTGCGTGGGCGTCAGGTCGTCATCCAGCGTCCAGGGTCCGAGGTCGGGCAACTTCTTGCGGCAAGAGAGGGACAGCCGCTTATCCTCCATGGAGCTGAAGGTAAGCAGAACTGGTGGGGGTGCTGTCTTGTCAGGACGGTGAATGGGGAAGGCGGTGCCCACGCAGCTCTACTTCACCTTTGAGGTCCAGTTGGGTAAGGAGCTTGCTTCGGCCTGAGCTCATCCTCAAGAGAGGTTGCTGTCTCCCCTGGCGGCTGGGCGAGCGACGCAGCACCACTCTGCATTGGCGGCGGGAGCGGTCGGTGTCCTCGCGTTCTTCTGCGCGGCGATGGGCTTCCATCTCCTGCAGCTTCGCGGGTGATGGCGTCCGTGGTCGATGTGGTCGCTGACCGCAGCTATGAGGTCCGCGTAGGAGTGTGGCGAGAGGAGCCCTGCCATCTGCCTGCAGCCCGGCCGGGTGGGCTGGGCAGCGATTCCGGTGGCCGAATGCGCCGCGATCTCCGGGACCTGCATGGCCAGGGCCTCAGTTTGTGCGGTGATGGCTTCGAGCTTCTTGCATGATGAGCAGGCCGCACTTGCTCTCCACCTGGTTGAGGCGAGAGAGTAGGCTGGGTGGCGTGTGCATCAAAAGCCTGGGCTGCGGCCTGCAGCGCCGTGAGCTGGGGTTGGAGCTTGTGGGCGACCCTGGTTTCCGCATTAGAGGTCTACCCGGGCCTTCACCGACGGTGTTGAGCGTCGTGCTCAGCGATGAGAGCTTATCGGCCAGCGGCCAGGTCACGTGCTCGACCTCCAGCACTGCACGGATGCCATCCTTGCTGAGGGAGGGGGCCGGTGTGGCTGCTGGTGCTGGCCGGGCCGCGGCGGGATGAATCATGCATGGGTTGTGGAGCGCAGCGACAACTGGGCACGTTCGTTGAGCTAAAAGAAGCTGTAAGGGATAGCGAGGTGATCGATGGGTCTGCTCCGGAAAGGAGAGGAACTCTCCACGCGGCGGCGGCGGTGATGGGCCCGATCGAGGGCCCCATGAGCTTGCGTTCCTGTGCCAATTAAGAACAGGACGATCGCGGCACGTGTCTTCCTTGGTCGGGCCATCGAACTGGTGAGGCCGGAGAAGACTTCAAGGTAATGCATGGATTGCCGTGTATGTAAAGCTTTCTTTAACATCCATGCACCCATTCGATCTAGCGCTCTTCTTGCAGTGATGTTGTTAGCTAAAACTGTGCATTAAACTAGATGGAGAGTCTGACCCCCCCGCCAGTGGCAGGTGACAGGTGTACTATAGAAGCATTGTGTGACCAGGGAAGCGCCAGTTGACTCGCCCGCCCGCCAGTCACCACACGTGGCCGTGCCTAGCCCTATTTTTATTGGCTAAAAGCCACAAATTGGCCGAGCCAAAGCTAGTTTCCGTAGTTAAATATCGGCCACATGGCACTTAGCCCAAAAACCTTGATCGAATCGCTGCCCGCCCCTGATCTTTCAAGCTCGCCGGTGCAGACCCATCCAGTCCGAAGTGGGGTGATATATTTAAGGTGGCAAAGCACGTACACTACGTGTGTGGCTCCTGGATTATGCATATTGCCAACCATTTCCAGCTTGGAATACACGCGGTGCCACAACAATGTGATAAACTTTATACGCTCGGATCATGTAAAAGAAATTGCGCTAGCTTTCCAAACAACAACAACAACAAAAAAAAATGAAATTCTTAATTGGGAATTATATCATTTACTCTGTCAAGAGAACCTGCATGGATGAGCACGCTTGATTTGGACTCGGGTTTCTCCCTTATTTTCAAATAAATTGCATCGTTTGCAACCATCGTGCTTTTTTTCAGCACTAAGCCATTACGGGGCCATCACGCAAAGACATTTTCTGATCTGATCTTCTTGTGGCACCAGTGATGACATATTAATTGTGCTAAATGATGGCATTGGTTTTGAGCAACTGCTGCCAGGCATGCAGACAACCTAATGTATGAGCTAGTTTAATAACACCTGAGTGGCTATTTCCGTGCTAACCTCAAAGTGCTCATCTGAATAATTTATGTTAACGGAGACGGGGCTCAGGTTTTGGTTTGCGAGGGCGCTCCTCGCCGCTCCCTTCCTCCCCTTCATCCGCTGACGCCATCTGCGTCTGCCACATGGACGCGTATTCTCCGTCGAGCTCCAGTAGGTGCTCGTGGCTGCCCCGCTCGATAACGCGGCCGTCTTGGATCACCACGATCTGTGCACACACATGCGGGCGCGGACACACACACACACAAACACACACACACACATGGACCATCACGAAGAACCAACGGTGATCGATAAGGATGGTGAGACAACCCAGTACCCTGCATGCATGGCAGAGGGACTTACGCTCAAGTGACGCAGTCACGTGTTAACAAATAAATAAATAAGTTAATTAATTAATGGCAGTGGTGAATATGACACACTTTAGAGCTCCCCGCGACACCGAAAAGTAATGCAGCGTACACAAGCCTAGCTGCATAGATAAGCCTAACAAGCGTACACGTATACTTGACAAGGATGCAGATTGTATCGTGCTTGATGTAACATAGCCTAATCTCTGGCCACTTTGGGGCTGGGTTGTAAATTAATTGATTAATTTATTACTTGGAACTGGGGTGCAAAAATTGAACATGACACTAGACAAGAGAACAAACTCTTACCACCTCACTGGGAAAAAAGGTGCATCCAAGAAACTGAACATCACACCATAGGCATCATACCATCGTACCACAAGCATCTGGCACGCAACGTGCAGCAGCATCACACCCACAACACGCATACGTATTAGTCTATACATGCATCGCTCACGTAAGTGCGCATGGCAGTGGTCAGCCAGTGCCCGCCCCATATGATAGCACATCCATGATTTATGTTGATCGAGAATGATAAATTACGAAGGTGAGATCTTCATGCAACATAAGGAGCCCCCGAAAAGAGGAAGAACCCTAAAGAAAATAATCACTGGCATGCAAGTACAAAGCCGACACGACGTACAAAACCCATGATATATTTAGTGATACTCGTGTATATCTGACCATCGCTTACATCATCGCACTGCATGGCGGTGGTCAGCCGGTGTGCGATGAAGATGGACGTGCGCCCCGCAGCAATCGCCCGCAGCGTGCTCAAGATGCTGGCTTCCGTGTGGCTGTCCAGCGCGCTCGTCGCCTCGTCAAACAGGCTGGCAAAAACGGCAACGATGTGACACAGGCAACAACACCAAGAACAGAATAGCACCACCAAGAATAGAATAGAATTACACAACAAAAACGGTAAATAGGCCAAGGCGGAACCCACCACCACGACAACGATGGGGCACAAGCAACAGTAACAACAGACGATGTAGGCCTTCCTCGATGGCTATTGCAGGAATGTTATCAGGCCATTACTCATCAAACAGGCTGGCAGACGGCACAAGGGATGCAACCCATGGCAACCATGATGACAAGAGACGGTGGAGGGTGAACCATCCAGCAGGCTGGCAGACGGCATCAGTAGTGAGGCAGAGGCAACAATGCTGACGAGAGGAAACGACTGGTCAAACAGGTGGGCTAGACCAACAAATAAATAACATAAACCCTGAACCCTGTCCAGTTAGGCTTGTGGCATAGCAACAAATACCGACGGTAGAGCGAGGTGAAGAAAATAGCCAACAGCTAATTTGAACAGTTCCCCTTCATTCTGTCTACCAGGGACGGAGGATTGTCGAAGCTATAGGCATGGAAGCACTTTCTATTAACCGTGGAACTCCAGGGTAACCAGACTCTTTATTAAAACAATAAGTAGAGCACATCGGGAAGTGGCCCTCAACTGGCCATCCTTACCCATGGGAACACTTTATGTCCAAAAAGGCTAGCCTTACCCCCAAACAGGCAACACACAGGGAGGGCGGGTGGGAAAACAAAAGAGACCGCCATGAGCTAGGTGAGCAAGCTTTTATCGTGTTTCAAGGCCAACGGCTCTCTACCAACGGCCAGATCCGGCAACGGCCTCTAAACAGTTTTAGCCGTCAAGTTTTACTTCAGATATTGCTTGTTGCAAACCCGTCCGCAATCACAGATCTGCTAGGAGAACCTAGACGCAGAAATCCGTCGTCAAGGTACTCAGCACACCGTCAAGGTATGGGCCGCAACAATTAGGCCATATCATCCGTAATACTCGTACACTAGAAGCCTAATCAACCTTATTACGATCACATCACCCAGCTCTATTTCACCTAGCATCAGCGGCTCCCCTTCCGTATCACTATAAAGAAACTATGTTCAGAGAACCCCGATTCTATTAACCGTGGAACTCCAGGGTAACCAGACTCTTTATTAAAACAATAAGTAGAGCACATCGGGAAGTGGCCCTCAACTGGCCATCCTTACCCATGGGAACACTTTATGTCCAAAAAGGCTAGCCTTACCCTTACATCCCTCCCTGGCGACCCAAGCCAGGGGCAAAACAAAAACCGGTGGACGCATAAGACAAGAATGAAGGGAACTTAAGAGGAAGGCAGAGAAAAGACGCTCCGCCAAATGCGCGGGGGGCAGGCGGCGATAGCCCGAACCAGGGCGTCAGGAAGGGTGAGGGCCAAGCTCCGGTGCAATCCCACATAGTGGGCGACAGTTTTGCTGCTGCGCCAGCGACCCCGATGCTGAATATCAGCCATGCTGCGCTGCCGCAAAAAATCATCTGAAGCACCATAGTACAAGCAAGCGCAAACGCAGCCTCCCATGGAATGGGGGGGGGGGCACGAGGGGGTGCCAACGTGCGCCAGCCAGCCAAAACACTTCGTGCCAAGGCCCAATCCCGCACCTCCCGGGGAAAGTACAAATTCAGGCCCATAAGCGCATTGACACACAACTGGCGGCTGTAACACCGTGAGTGCGCCCAAGCGACATACTCGCAATAGTATTCCTCTATCGTCAAGCCGCGCAACAAGCTGCCAACCCGACCCCGCCGGCTCGCCCACCATGCGAAAAAGGACCTAAGCCCCGATGGTAAACCATCAAAGTAGCCGGCTTCACCTTGCCCTCAAGAAGGGTCAAGTAGCTAGCGCCAAGCCGAGGCCCGGGATTGGGATGAACACCCTCGCGAGTCAAATCGCGGACCCACCCGGCCACCGAGGCAGCCATGGAAAGCCCCCGCGAAGGCCCATCCGCAGGCTGAAGCTCACTTGGCGTCCAGACCCATTGTGAGCGGCTGCCGGTGACCAACGTAAGAGCGCACAACCGGCGGCATTGCTTGTTTAACCGGTAAGAAGAGGAACGCCCTTTAGCCAAGCAGCCCAAAGCGGCAGTGGAGTCCACTAACCTCACCACCCGCTTACCCCATGTTCCGAGGTTCCGGGCCGAGCGCTCCACCCCCTTCACAGCGGCCCGCACTTCCTTCTCGTTGATGTGCATGGTCGAATCGCGCCAGCGACTCTTGATCCCTACGCGCCATCGCCCGTGGATGATGGCTTTTTCCGCGGCCTTGGTCAAGGGTCTAGGCCCGGCATACATGGCCTCACCTGGGGTGAGGAGGGTTGGGTAACCCCGCACCTCCCGGGCCCGAGCTAATTCCGTCACCTCAGCTGGGGCCATCTCAGCGTAGACAACCCCCTGCCCAAAACTAGACGCATCCGAGGCCACCACCACCGGAGCCAGGGCAGCCCCCCGGTCCACACGGAGCATGGGGGCCAACGCCATGGCACACTCGAGCTCATCGCGCACACCTTGCCACAAAGGTCGCGTTCGCTGGCCCCACCCCTTGAGGTTGATGAACTTAAAACTCTGCTGCCATATGGACAAGCAAGTGCGGCTGAGCATCTGCAGCCACACCCACCGGCCCACGACGGCCGCCAGCGCCTCAGCGGTAGCGCGTCCCCTCTCGAGGAGTACACGAGTGTGCGCAACCACAAGGGTGAGCTGCTTAGCTGTCGGCTCCAACACCCCATCCCGCCGGTGAACAACACCCAGAGCTTCTAGCTCGTCCTCCCCCTCCGGGCTAGCCATGATCGTCTTGTCCTTGGAGGGCACAAGGTTGTTAGGCGCGTACCCGTCTTCAATAGCACTCGCGATTAAGCGATTCACCGCCTCGCACGTGCGCCCATTGCTGACCACCAGGTCATCAATAGTGATGGATACCATAGGGGCAGGGGGGTCCTCAAGGTCGATTTGCATCTCCCTCGTGCTCTCCTCCTTGTACTCGATGGCTAGGGCGGTTGGGTTACCCCATGCATTCCGAAGCACGGTCAGCTCCCCTACACTTGTGAGGCGGTTCACCTGCCGTCTAGGATCCAAAGCGCCCGTGGCATAGAGGACCATCTCATGGATGGCTTCCCCTAGCGCTACAGCGTGGGAGTGCCCCATGGCCAGCACTTTCAGCACTGGCCACACCCTCCTCCGCCGCCCCGGCAGCCCGACATCGGTGGACCACACATCAGGTAGCCCTTGATAATCCCACCACCACTCCGGCACTTGGATGGTATAGTAATACGAGACCAGATCGCTCTTGGCCGTGTAGCACCGACCCTTGATATAGACCTCCGAGTATATGCCCAGGTGGGGTAACACCGTCTTAGGGGGGTCCACCCACAGTGCGTTCCCCAACTTCTTATTCACAATGAGCCTTAACTCCCCCACTCCTTTGGCCACCCCAAAACATCCGTCTACCCACTTTGGCCGCGTCTCTCGGAACTCCACCATCCCCACGTCCGCTGCCCTCCCCATCAACTTGCCCCACTCCGCCATGGTGCACCCTCGGCTGGGGGCAGGTACATTCCAATACCTCGCACTGGCAGCCACCTCCGGCTTGATGCAGTTGGCTCGCTGGCGTACACCTCTCGCCAACTAGGTCGTAGCGCCAGCAAATCCAGCAGCTTCGCCTTTCCTGCCACCTCGCGCTTCGGCAGACTCACCCGCTCCGCCACAAGTTGTTCATACTTATTACATTTCCCATAGATTAGATCACTTCCTTCTGCGGGGCCTGTCGCAACGCCGGTTACGCGGCGACTGTACCACTCGCAGTGCTTCTTGACCCTTTTCAGGGCCTCCGCCGTTCCTCTGGAGCACGCGCCTCCAGATTTAGGCGGAGGGTCTGCCCCCCCGTGCCATAGCCAATTCAACCACGTAATCACCTTGTGTTGTAGAGTGAAGGTCCGGCGGCGGCGAGTTGCACGCTGGCGTCTGCGTGCTGACCTCACTCTCCCCCACGTAGTGCTTAGAGGCATTGTAGGAAGAGGCAGTGGGAAGGGGGAGCGGTTTACCCTTTCGGTGTTTACTTGGTTTGCTGGGCCTTGCCCAGCTTCTCCATCATCGTGGCGCTTTGCAGGGCCATCTTCATGGCCGGGTTGCTCACCAAGGAGGCATCTTCCTTGAGAGCAAGGAGGTGGCCAGCCACCTTCCACCCTCCTGACCCCTGGCTCTCCACTAGGAGCATGCTGCCACCACCCTCATGAGATACTCTACCCCAGCCAACTCCCCGGCTGCCGGCCCCAACTCCTTGAAGAGTGTGTCCATGGCCAGGGCGATGTTCATGACCACCTTCCTGCTTTCCTGGTTCCTCCACCCCCCTTGGCGAGTAGCCATGATCCAACTCTTTATCCCCCCTCCATTGTCGTTGGCATCCTCGAGCACCTCG
This sequence comes from Mesostigma viride, assembly GCA_009746045.1. Lineage (NCBI taxonomy): Eukaryota > Viridiplantae > Streptophyta > Mesostigmatophyceae > Mesostigmatales > Mesostigmataceae > Mesostigma > Mesostigma viride. The sequence goes on along the minus strand of RPFO01000744.1, from coordinate 803,730 downwards.
GGGAGCACTCTCTCTTGCACCCTCCAATTCACCACTTGTGCTCGAGTGGGCAGCGTCACCCCTTTGGTCTTTTTCGGCTTCCTGGAAGCCCCATCTGCCCCGGCCAGCGCATCCTTCAATTTCGTCAGGAAATCCTCTTCCTCGGACTCCTCCTCCTCCTCCTCTTCTTTGCCCGCCTGCCCCTGCTTGCCAATAATAGCCGCCAGCTCCAAGAGCTGCTCCCTCACATCCCCCGCGGCCTTTCCCTTGCTCGGGGCTGGGCTTCCGACTTTTTTCGTCCCCTTTTTCGCCCCTTTCGTGGGCCGGCGTGGTGGCTGCATCTCCTCTTCGTCCGAGTCCGCCAAGTCCCGGGCGCTTTGGAGGGCTGCCACTAGCGCTTCGTTTGGGTCCGCTGCTGCCAGAATTTCAGGCCCGTCCACGTGGTCGACCAGCAGTCCAACGACGGACTCCAGCTGGGCCGCAGACCACCGGCTGACAGTAGTTACCCAGTCGGTCCCGAGGACCGCCTCAAAGGCAGCGCACACTTCAGGCAGGCCCGAGCAAGTGGAGAGCTCCTGATGGAGCCTTTTCTTCTGCGTCGGCCAGCCTAGTCGGCCCTTTCCCGTCTGTTTAGTAGCTGTCGGCACCTCGGGATTAGCTTTCGGTAATTGCTTCCCAGCACCTGTCGAACCTGGCTTCCGCCCGGGCTTCGGCATCCCAGCCGCTTTGCAGAAAGGAATTCGGGCGTCAGCTACGCTGCCCCTGACCCCTGTCGCCGCCTTCGTTAAAACAAAAGAGACCGCCATGAGCTAGGTGAGCAAGCTTTTATCGTGTTTCAAGGCCAACGGCTCTCTACCAACGGCCAGATCCGGCAACGGCCTCTAAACAGTTTTAGCCGTCAAGTTTTACTTCAGATATTGCTTGTTGCAAACCCGTCCGCAATCACAGATCTGCTAGGAGAACCTAGACGCAGAAATCCGTCGTCAAGGTACTCAGCACACCGTCAAGGTATGGGCCGCAACAATTAGGCCATATCATCCGTAATACTCGTACACTAGAAGCCTAATCAACCTTATTACGATCACATCACCCAGCTCTATTTCACCTAGCATCAGCGGCTCCCCTTCCGTATCACTATAAAGAAACTATGTTCAGAGAACCCCGATTCTTCCACAGAGGCTCCGCTAGCCGGTAAGACTTCACAACGCAGCTTGTTAGAACAGGCATTAGTCCCAAACTGTGTGTGGTCATACATGGGCTCGATGGCACATGCTGTATCATGAATCGGATTTCTCTGAAAATAGTTTCTTATAATGGGCGAGAACGAACGCCGCAATCGAAGTGTTCCTGACGGCGGCAAAGATTACGTGGCACGCTCTTGGGGTTCCAGTTTCGCTGGCATGGCCGGCGACTAGGGCCGTTTTTAGCAGATGATAATCAGTTTGGATTTGGCAACTGGGTGATTAGTTACGGGCAGTTTTCGTTGTTGTTCAGGCGGTTAAAAAGGTCGTATTTATAAGGCCTTTTAATTTTGTATGCTGGCCTGAAACTGCCTTTGATTGGTGACTAGTGTAGTTAAAAAAGTTCTGACTCGCATCATTTTGCTGACATTTCGTAGTTGCTGGTCTGACATTTGAGTTGTGTCAGTAAGGCTGGGATTTTTTTAGGGGCGTTGCCATGTAGCGTGTTGTGTCGTCTTTTTAGGGACCTTGCGAGGAAGGGGAAGGTCTTTTTTCTTGCATGACGCTGGGCACGCGTTGGCCGAGGCTATGGTGATGCAAGGAATGCCGACGCCTCCCCGGCCTTGTGCCCGCTAGGGCGCAGGGCTTAATTAAATTAACAGACGGGCGGCAGCCCCTGAGCTTCCGGTTTCACGGAAGTCACAGCGGCTGCCAAGTGTCCGGACTGATTCTCACTTTGGCTCTGGGTCCGGATGGTCGGGAATCTGCGCAGGAGGTTGGCTGCGCTAGTGCAATATTCAGATCGAATATGAAGGGGAAGATCTGCTTGTCGAAACGGAAGGGCTGGCCTGCGTGGCAGCCTTGTACCTGAGGATGCTTGCGCTTCGGGTTAAGGTTCTGTGACGTTGGCTGGCCTAACTTGGGCTGGTTTGTACCTGGGGATGCTTGCGCTCCGGGTTGGACTAGTTGAGGTCGTGGCGATAACTTTAATAAATTTAAAAATATTTTCACTCACACCGTTGTTTGGCGCGCGGTCTCGGCGCTGGGGGTGAGGGCTGATATGCGGCCTTGATTATATGCCTAACGGTAAATCTGTTAGCATGGTAGGTGCGGGGGTGTGCCCCCTGTCAAGGACGATGCTCTCCTGAAGGGGTCGTGGCGAAATATAGTGAGAAACGAAACTTGGTTCCGGAAATTGCTTGATCGCTGCGTCTTCTGCTTTGTCTTCGCAACAACAACAACTCCTGTTGCCGATCAGAGGGGAGGCCTTCTTTGGGGTCGGTGGCGGGCCCTGCAAAGGGTCAATTCGCGAGAATGTGGTTACCTATAAGAGTGCATCAATGCATCCACAGCTGCTGGTGTTAAAACGGGGTCCATTGCAGCAGGGCATTCTCAATGGACACGCGGTCCTTGGAGAGAGGGGAGCGGCTTTGAGTCAGCCAGGCGTGGGGGAGTTGGGGATTCGCAAACTTTGCTCGGAGAACTGCAAATGGCCGGGGACGCCATTTTGCTGTCCATTTTAAGCGACCACTTAATATGGACAGCAAAATGGCGTACCCGGCCATTTGCAGTTCTCCGAGCAAAGTTTGCGAATCCCCAACTCCCCCACGCCTGGCTGACTCAAAGCCGCTCCCCTCTCTCCAAGGACCGCGTGTCCACTGAGAATGCCCTGCCGCAATGGACCCCGTTTTAACACCAGCAGCTGTGGATGCATTGATGCACTGTTATAGGTAACCACATTCTCGCGAATTGACCCTTTTAATTTTGTATGCTGGCCTGAAACTGCCTTTGATTGGTGACTAGTGTAGTTAAAAAAGTTCTGACTCCAATCATTTTGCTGACATTTCGTAGTTGCCGGTCTGACATTTGAGTTGTGTCAGTAAGGCTGGGATTTTTATAGGGGCGTTGCCATGTAGCGTGTTGTGTCGTCTTTTTAGGGACCTTGCGAGGAAGGGGAAGGTCTTTTTTCTTGCCCACCCACCCTCCCTGTGTTTTGTTGTCTTGGGGATTCACAAACTTTGCTCGGAGAACTGCATATGGCAGGGGACGCCATTTTGCTGTCCATTTTAAGTGACCACCTATATATATAGTGAAATAGTATCATGAATAGATCATAGTGAAATAGTATCATGAATAGATCATAGTGAAATAGTATCATGAATAGATCATAGTGAAATAGTATCATGAATAGATCATAGTGAAATAGTATCATGCATAGATCATAGTGAAATAGTATCATGAATAGATCATAGTGAAATAGTATCATGAATAGATCATAGTGAAATAGTATCATGCATAGATCATAGTGAAATAGTATCATGAATAGATCATAGTGAAATAGTATCATGCATAGATCATAGTAGGAGGATGCCAACACACAGGTGGTGCACATGGATGAGCATCACAAACAAATGGGGTTATAGACAGAGTGCCGTAATCAACACCGTAGCGTGCCATCAGGTGCTGTGCAGCACATGCCTCGGATATATGTGATGTTACACTACGACAGGAACAAGCATCACAGAAGCGGTGTCATAGGCAGCTCGCCATTTGGTGACGTACAGCAGTTTCGGGGCCTTGAGGAAGGTGCGTGCGAGCGCCACGCGTTGCTTCTCGCCACCGCTTAGCTATGGCACCAAAGAGCTCACATTTGCATGCATGGACCACCCATCCACCCACCCGCCCGCCCGCCCGCCCGCCCACCCATTCAACCCCGACCCACCCGGGCCCCAGCAGGGAAAGGAAACTAACAATCAGGTTAGAAAGCATTAGGGAAAGCAAAAATCTTCCTTCTTTTGCTTGCAGATGACAGACTGAATGCTGCGCAGTGCCCACCTCCCATAGTCCGAACGGGACACACATGCTTAGGGGGGGAAGAAGCCGAAGAACACAAATCATTAATTAAACTAGCAAAGAACTGCATTTAAAGCAGAAACCCTGATAACTGGCACTTCCCCTTCTATGTTTAAACACACGCTTGAAAAAAACACGCATAGTGGAAGGAAGTCCTGTTGACAAGGTGCCCGAAAAGCTGTATGAGAAGAGGTTGGGGAAAGAAAAGAACGACTAGTGCGCGGCGCGCCTGTGGAGCGACATATTCTCGTGGAGTGGCGCCAACGTCGTAACAGAGACACTGGCAGGCTTTCATCTTTTCTCCTCACCACAACCTGGCACCTTGAGGCCCCGCTCGTATCAATAGAAATACGTTCCTGTCAGTTCTGATCTCCTTGACTCTACTCCTATCAGCGCAAACTCCTTGAGCCCCGGCTCCTATTCGAGCAATTCCTGATAACTTCTTATCATACTACTATTATCTTACTATAGTCTCACTACTATGTCTTACTATAATCTTACTACTATATCTTACCATAATCTCAATACAATCTTACTACTACTATCTCAATACTATCTCAATACTACTATCTCAATACAATCTTACTATATCTCACAATAATCTTACGATAATCTTACTAAAATGTTACTATAATCTTACTAAAATCTTACGAATAACATTTACTCTATTCTGCTCACCGCCATCCATCTTGAGCACCCGCTCCTATTCAAACAAATAATCAACTTTGCTCTCACCAATCCTAATGCCAGCACCATCACCCACCTTGAGCCCCCGCTCGCCCACCACCGTGTTGTAGCCGTTGGGCATGCGCAGTATTTGTTCGTGGATGGCCGCCTGCTTGGCGGCGGTGTGCACTTCCTCCTCGGTCGCCGCCATGTTACCATACTTGATGTTGTAGAAGATGCTCTCGTTGAACAGCACCTGAGGGCGATCAGTCATGCATTGCATCAGAACCAGAAGTCAGGCAAGCTCACAACTAAACATGAGTGCTGGACGGTGCGTTTGCCGGATAAATACACCGGATGACCGACCAGGGGAGCAGGCACATAGGCGTGCTCACAAAAGGCGTGCTCACAAAAGGCGTGCTCACAAAAGGCGTGCTCACAAAAGGCGTGCTCACAAAAGGGAGCAAGGGGGGTCAGCAGTTTCATGATTAAGGGGGCCCAGTCTCGTGACATCACCCACCTCACCCTAGCCACGAGCGTTTTATCTTTGGTGACACTGTCCTGTGAGATGATGCTGATGCTGGCAACCCCCCCCCATCTAACAACCCCCATCCCCCCCCCCCACACACCAATACCCCATCCCCCCTCCCCACCCCCACACCAACACCCCTGTCCACACACACCCCACGCCACCACCCCAGCCACCTAGCCACCACGCACCGTGTCCTGGGGGACGACGCCGATGGCCGAGCGAAGGCTCTCTTGCGTGACCCCGCGGATGTCCTGGTCGTCCAATAGGATCTGTGATAGAGAGAATGGCAGGAGAGGGTGCATGAACGGAGTGCATAAGGGGGTGTTCTGGTCGTCCAATAGGATCTGTGATAGAGAGAATGGCAGGAGAGGGTGCATGAACGGAGTGCATAAGGGGGTGTTCTGGTCGTCCAATAGGATCTGTGATAGAGAGAATGGCAGGAGAGGGTGCATGAACGGAGTGCATAAGGGGGTGTCCTGGTCGTCCAATAGGATCTGTGATAGAGAGAATGGCAGGAGAGGGTGCATGAACGGAGTGTATAAGGGGGTGTCCTGGTCGTCCAATAGGATCTGTGATAGAGAGAATGGCAGGAGAGGGTGCATAAACGGAGGGCATAAGGGGGTGTCCTGGTCGTCCAATAGGATCTGTGATAGAGAGAATGGCAGGAGAGGGTGCATGAACGGAGTGCATAAGGGGGTGTCCTGGTCGTCCAATAGGATCTGTGATAGAGAGAATGGCAGGAGAGGGTGCATGAACGGAGTGCATAAGGGGGTGTCCTGGTCGTCCAATAGGATCTGTGATAGAGAGAATGGCAGGAGAGGGTGCATGAACGGAGTGCATAAGGGGGTGTCCTGGTCGTCCAATAGGATCTGTGATAGAGAGAATGGCAGGAGAGGGTGCATAAACGGAGGGCATAAGGGGGTGTCCTGGTCGTCCAATAGGATCTGTGATAGAGAGAATGGCAGGAGAGGGTGCATGAACGGAGTGCATAAGGGGGTGTCCTGGTCGTCCAATAGGATCTGTGATAGAGAGAATGGCAGGAGAGGGTGCATGAACGGAGTGCATAAGGGGGTGTCCTGGTCGTCCAATAGGATCTGTGATAGAGAGAATGGCAGGAGAGGGTGCATGAACGGAGTGCATAAGGGGGTGTTCTGGTCGTCCAATAGGATCTGTGATAGAGAGAATGGCAGGAGAGGGTGCATGAACGGAGTGCATAAGGGGGTGTCCTGGTCGTCCAATAGGATCTGTGATAGAGAGAATGGCAGGAGAGGGTGCATGAACGGAGTGCATAAGGGGGTGTTCTGGTCGTCCAATAGGATCTGTGATAGAGAGAATGGCAGGAGAGGGTGCATAAACGGAGTGCATAAGGGGGTGTTCTGGTCGTCCATTAGGATCTGTGATAGAGATTGCATAGGAAGAAGAAGAAGAAGAAGAAGAAGAAGAAGAAGAAGAAGAAGAAGAAGAAGAAGAAGAAGAAGAAGAAGAAGAAGAAGAAGAAGAAGAAGAAGAAGAAGAAGAAGAAGAAGAAGAAGAAGAAGAAGAAGAAGAAGAAGAAGAAGAAGAAGAAGAAGAAGAAGAAGAAGAAGAAGAAGAAGAAGAAGAAGAAGAAGAAGAAGAAGAAGAAGAAGGCTATTTCTTGGCGCATGTCCTGGTGGTCCAACAACATCTACGGCAAAGAATACCATGGGATCAAGCGCACGTCTGCGCGCATAAGAGGATGCCATGGTCGTCTAACCGGATATCGGATCGGCGATAGACATGGGAGGGTGACGGACAACATGGGAACCAAGGTGTGGCAGCCGCATGGATGATGCATGGAGGAACAAGATCCTGGCCAGCCACTGCAAACTCACTCTACTCTCACTCTACAGTACTCTTTCGGTGTCCAGGATTTTCAGGTGTGCTCTGGTGAGCATGGAATCCATGCATTGGAGAAGCGGTGCTATGATATGCACGCGTGCGCAGCCACAGTACCTTGCCACCCTCTGCGTCATAGAAGCGATAGAGCAGGCGCAGGAGCGTGGATTTCCCTGCGCACAAGTGGAAGGTGAATGACAGAACGAGAGGGAAAGAGATACGTTTAGATGCAGGTAGCCAAAGCCGTGATGATGGAAGGCGGGGGGGAAAGGAAGTTAAGCAGGGTTGGAAAGCAGGAAGATCCAAGTGATGAAAACCACCAGCAACGATTCTATTATTCAACCCTAATACATTACTACTATTACATGATATATTTTTATATTACTGTTATATTGTATATATTGTATATATTGTATAACCACGCAGTCCGTGGGATCCAAAATAATGTAGGGGGGCACGAAATGGGTGGGAATAACGCAGGGGGCACGAAATGGGTAGGAATAATGCAGGGGGGCACGAAATGGGTATGAATAATGCAGGGGGGCACGAAATGGGTAGGAATAACGCAGGGGGGCACGAAATGGGTAGGAATAATGCAGGGGGGCACGAAATGGGTATGAATAATGCAGGGGGGCACGAAATGGGTAGGAATAATGCAGGGGGGCACGAAATGGGTACCAACTGGGCGACAAACATGGGTACTGAATGCCATGACTACCCAAATATATTTGCGTGCAGTCTGCCCACAAAACCTCACGAGGGTGTGCCATGGGGGCACGAGTCCATGTACGGTCGTTGATCGATGATGGACTGGTGGTGGTATATAACATACGCTTGTGATAGCTCGCACTGACTGCTCACCGCTCCTGCTGCCCCACTAGCTAGCCAGTCCATGCTTATTGAACGGGCAAGAGTACTCGTGGTTGCAAATATAGAACTGCCAGTATGCACATCTCGCTCACCGCTCCCGCTGCCGCCCACCACAGCCAGGCTGGTCCCTGCAGGGACCGAGAAGCTGAGGTCCTTGAGCACGGGCCGGCTCGGCTCGTATCTGCAGTCAAGGGTGACAGGAGGGGGGGGGGGGGGGGAGACAAGTAATAAATGGTCCGTGCAGTCAAGACTGACAGGGTCAGGATGATGGGGTTAAGGATAGTCTGGGCAGCGAGAAAACAGATGGAGTTAGAGAGTTTACCATCTCCCACTGTACCCGGTTCACAAACCCTAGCACACCACCACCCACACAGCCTGCACGCAATTCTCAAATCGCAGAGGCATAATCCATTCCTGTAAAAACAGGACAATCAGCAACTCCCCGCGCAATCACATGTCCACGTACCCAAAATACACATTCTCAAATCGCAGGCTCGGCCCTGAGGTAGGGTCCTTGAACACCAGCGGCTGCGCGTTGGGCGCGTCCACCACCGTGGGCTTCTCCTGACGGAGAGCAATGGCAGCAGAATGTGACACATCACGTCCGATAGGCACGCAATTCGTTAGTGTTTGCAGTACCGCACGCTTCTTGAACGCACATGATGCAGCAGTTGGTGACATATGATAGCGAACACTTTCGTTCATCGTGGGCTCCTCGTGTACCAGCGGCACAAATGACCAGCGGGTGCCGAAGTGGAACAGCGCGATATCATGCCACTCTCATGCACTACTACCAAAATAGATCAATAAATAAAGGCAATAATAATGCCAGTAACTTTCACGATCCACCCCCCTTGCCAACCCGTAGGATGGGCATTAGTAATGGGCTTTATCAGAACCACGCAGGAGACGCTGCAACCATCTGACGACGCCAGATGATGGATCCGTTAGGAGATCGCGATTTCTCTGACAGCACGGGCATGCGACGTGACCATCTCGTGAGCACACAATGAAGGAGGCAACAGGCAGTGGAGGATTTGCTTGTAGGAGAGCACACAATGAAGAGGCAACAGGCAGTGGAGGATTTGCTTGTAGGCGAGAGGATCAAGGTGCAACATGCAGGCCATTACGCGGTGTTGCCCTTGGTTTGTGAGCAAATCGCTAGGGTCTTAAAGAAGCCTGCGTGGCAATTCTCAGGGTTCATGCTCCCACCACCTGGGGTACGATACTGCTGAGACCTGCACCCAGCTCTTTCGGTGCTTACGCTGCCCACTCTCCACACGCTTATGCTGGCCACCATAAGCTAGACTGAAAGGTTGGTGTGCAAAGAATTCTTCTTATTCGGGCACCACGTTTTCCCAGGGTTCACAAATGCCTCTCTCCACTCGTCAACCATGGCATACCCTAATCCTGGCCGCCTCATTCCTTCCCACCCCCCAGCCCCAACAGCCAGTAGCTTTCCTCATGCAGCGCAAACGGGCTACAGCTCATTTACGCTGACAGCTGCTTCCCCCCGCCCGGCCCCCCATGACATCGCCACTCGTAAAGCGCAACCACGGCATGCACATCAGTGAGCCACTGATGTGTTCTAGGGTTGAGGGTTGCTTTAAGCTGGCAGCCGACACAGACACAGACACATACACAAAGGAACATGCACATGCAAACGGCGCCTCACCTCATGCAGCGCGAACATGGCGTGCATGTCCGTGAGCGATTGACGCGTCTCCCGGTACACCGACCCCAAGAAGTTGAGGGGGAGCGACAGCTGGAAGAGCAGGCCGTTGACCATGACCAGGTCCCCGATGGTCATCGTCCCCGCTTCGATCCCATTGGCCGACATGAGCATCACGGTGGAGAGCGCGGCGCTAAAAATAGCGTTCTGGCCAAAGTTGAGCATTGCGAGGCTCTCCTGGGTGCGCACCGCAGCCTTCTCGTAGCCTGACGGGTGGGTGATGGACGGATTGGAAAGGGGTAGGGTTTAGATAGAAGACTAGGAGATAGGGTTTAGATAGAAGACTAGCAGATAGGGTTTAGATAGAAGACTAGCAGATAGGGGTTCAATAGAAGACTAGCAGATAGGGTTTAGGTAGAAGACTAGCAGATAGGGTTTAGATAGAAGACTAGCAGATAGGGGTTCGATAGAAGACTAGCAGATAGGGTTTAGATAGAAGACTAGCAGATAGGGTTTAGATAGAAAACTAGAAAATAGGGTTTAGATAGAAGACTAGCAAAGAGGGGGCCTTCTTGTAGCCTGCCAAGTGGATAAGGGGGCGGGTAAGAGTCTATTAGTATGCTATACGAGGAATACTGGAGTGCATATGCCAATGATTTGACACTACCATCGATGAATACACCGTGACGATTATGAGGATAATACCACTGTGACTAAACCGCTACATGTGGCCGTTTAGTACCACAATGTAGCCGTTTAGTCAATGTAGCAGTTCAGACTAAACTTCGCAAACATTGTTGTTTAGTGCTTACGCTTGACAATCGCACCGACATCAATGGCAGGCCAGGTAGGCAACTTCCACAGGGCAGTGAGGGACGCTTAAAAGACGTGGGAAAAATTTGGTTGTGTGCCACGGGAAAAACAGGACACTGTTCTGATTTGGTGGATCGTCAAAGCTAGAAAGATATTTGTGGTGGCAAGTCAATAGAACAATAAGGCAATTCATAGAGTCTAGACATTGCGGGCCCCGGAAATATCTATCAATGCCAGGCTATGTAATGGCACACCTGCGCAAGGGAGGGGGGGGGGGGGGCATTGCCTGGTTCAAGCGGCATGCAGACTGAGCATAAATCATACCATAAGTAGATAATAGAGCAGCTAGCCCAGAAACAACTTCCTCGAATGAAGCACTAGAGGTAGTTGTGCAAATATTCAAGATTAAAAATGCTTTGAAAGTAGTAAGAAGCATATCTCCGTTAGGGAGGGAAGGGGTGCAACCACAAGTTCCCAAACCAAAAAAACAGTTGGCACGCTTCATCTTGAGCTGCAAGCACGATGGCTGCCTGTTCTCACTTGCGCATGATGGACGCAGTGTTTTTCGACAAAAGGAATTCATCATGATCAGCCAGGGTTACCTGCCAGGCACTCGTCGTACCGCTGCGTCTCATGTTTCTCATTGCCAAAATATTTGACCGTCTGCGCACGCAGCCGCAACGCAAGAAGGCACCATGGAAATCGCAGGAAGGACTGTCACGCGAGGATGAGCAGTGCATCATTTGAACAGTCCTCGCTAGACCAGCATGCCATAGTCGGAAGGCTACTGAGCATCGCGAGAAGCCGTAGTTATTAAGATTATATTGTAGTATGTGATCATGTGACTGGTCGCATGCCTCGTACTTCAGGAGTGAAGGCGTGGCGCTCAAGCTGCCAACCTCCCCAGCCGGTGCAAACTGCTAATAGTAATGCTGCTACTAAATGGTTCGTTGCCTCGTAATTAAGGAGTGAGGACGGCCAATGATGTATTCTTATAGTAATATACCTCATATCTTTATAAAATGCTTATATATCTTATACTGGTGTATTGATTCTTGGTATCATCATTTACTGAAGTATCCTTACCAGGATGACTAGATGCTTGCCTCGTAGTTGAGCAGTGAGTCGGTGGCGCGGTGGCTGCCTTCACTTGTAACTAACTGTAACCTTCGTACTACATTCTACGGACATGATCAGTACCATGCAGTCAATTACTTGCCTCATAGTTGAGGAGCGAGTCGGTGGCGCGGTGGCTGCCCTTGTTGTCGAACTCATTCATCTGGCGACGGAACTTGGTGCGCCACTGCTCGCACATGCCACGTGGCAAGATGCCCCATTATGTCCCCGTTGCGGCACATGGCAACACGCGGCCCAGACGTGATCACGCATCCACGTGAGCATGCCCCCGCGCAGTGTGGCATCGCAATGCACGTCAGATAAGCATCAAGTAGTGGTGTAGCGGCGGTCGAAAGCGCTGGGCAGTGCACTGGGTTGGCTGCTTGCTGGCTAAGGCACAATTTTTAGCCAGCAAGCAAGAGCAGCAGCTAACAGCTGCTGTGATAAATCAACGTCCTGCCAGTGATGTACTACTGTAGCATACTACTATAATTGTAATGCTGATCAATTTACCAGTCGCGATCGTATAATAGTTCATATCGTGGCGCTATCACACGGCAGAAGTCTCTGTCGCTTAACCCTTCGCTTTGGAAAAAAAATCCGCACCAACTAACTTGAAGATAGCAAGCGTGAATTCCAAATACTGGTATTGTCGAGCCAAGCAACAAATAGTAAACTAAATGCTGCCGAGCGCGGGGACGCGAAAAACGTGTCCAAATAATGGTATGACTGCAAATAAGACTGTACTGCAGAAAAGAAACCGCAAGACAACATAGAATCATGCTTACAACAAAAGTCTGAGGTGCACATGTAAGAAAATATAGCATCCCAATGGCTTAGCTGCCGGCGACCCACCTCGGTGATGGCGAGCGTGAAGGCCGAGTAGGCGCCGACCGTGCCGACGGTGATGAGGGAGAAAGTGATGCCGAACTTGTGGGCCAGGACGCCACCCACCATGGAGATCTGTGTGGGGTCACATAGTAGCGTATACAGTGAACCGTAAGGTTTATGATTTTGGGTAGAGAATCAACCATCAGACGCTTGTGGGCAAGAATGCTGCCCACATCCAGGATGTGCGGTAGGCAAAGGAATAGCATCGTACTATACTTATAGTAATCCCTAGTGTGGAAAAATACATAAGGCGACATCTGTGGGGGAGGATGCTACCACCCACCATGAGATCTGCGGCCCACGTGGTGGGTACCGGAGGTTAAGATCACACGTGGGGTAGACAACCACCATGTTTCTTTTACTTGTTTGCGCACACGAGGACACCACTCCCGACAAAGGCATGCGGCTATAAATAATAATAACTACAAATAACTGTGGCAACGAGCAGAGTACCGCTTCCACGGTACCAGGTCGAGGGTAGGAAACTTCATCCACCAAAGAGATCTGTGGGCGTGTTGAGGGCAGGATTTAAGGGTAAGATAAAACTCTGGGCTTGGGAAATAAGCCTGAAAAACGGTCCGGGGGTCAGGCCTGACCTCCACCATTGTGACGGAAAAGGGCCTCCCCTGAAGCACACTGGGGGAGAGGGGCCGCACCTCAAAAGACACCTCAAGATAATGAATGAGGGCCCGCCTTGAGAGAAGTAGGAAACACTATAAATCATAATGATAGTATAGTAGTATTTTTTTAGTATAGTAGTATGTTATAGTAGTATGTTAACCATGTGCTTACCTCCAGGAAGGTAGGAAACACGTTGAAAACCATCGAGGACAGCACGAAGTTGATGGCGCGCTGGCCCCTGTCCATGATGCGGTTGATGGTGCCCGTCTGGCGGCTGTGGTGTAAGGGAGAGGAGGGGGGTGGAGGGGGAGTTCACGTCATGCTGCATGCAATTACACACTTTGACGATCCCGCAATTACGCAAACGACAAAGATACGCCGTTACAAAATGTATGCATTTTGCTGTCATGACCCGCGGATGGCTGCTATGGGACGAGGCTAAATTAGCGCAAGAGATAGTAAGCAGTATGAGATAATTAGTCAGCACTTCAGGCTGTCAGGCCAGGCTATTAGAGTATCAGTTTTCTCTGAATATAGTTTAATTAACGTATGCGGGAAAGATAGGGCCGCTATGCCTTGGCCTGCATGTGGAAGGCTGTCTGCGACATGGGCTGACTAATTCGATCTGTACAAAGGGTTTCATGTTCGCCTGAATTTTCCTTGGATGACCCGGTTGTTTTATAAGGGTCGGTGGCTATTAATTAGTGGTCCGAGAAAATTAATTGTAGGTTTTATACGACTTTCTTGCAAAGATTCGTATTGGGTTGCACCAGCTGAGGTTAGCTGGGGACCTGTAGGGTCGGCTGGTTGCTTAACGAATCTTTGACTGATTTGGGTTCTTTAGTGAGTCGTGATTAATTATTGTATAGTGGATTCGGACCGGCCCAAGGGGTCGATGGGCGAGTTTTATGTTTGTCAGTCTTGGGAACCTTGTACAACTACCAGTACGGTTAACGTACTAGCCTGGGGGCGCGTGGCCACGTTGTTTGTAGTGGCGTTTTCAGCACTGTTCAGGCGGGCGCGTGACGCATGCTGGTGTTACTTAATTTAGGATGATGTCAGCTTGTGTGTCGGCGGACCATCCCTTAAGCAAGCTAGGCAGGCAATGATCCGCAATTGTTTCTTTCCCCTCCCTCTCACCCTGGAGGCTTCTTGCTTCCGCGTGCGGATTGAGAAACCTTAAGGCCACTGTTAACTGCTGCAGTTGTGGCAGGGCTCCACTTATTGTATTAAATCAAATGCTGGTCTTCTTGGGAGCTTAGTGATCTTAAGATGCTCTTTTTGTACACGCGCTGGTGGCGTTGATAATAATGATTTGAGGGTGGGAAGGAAAAAAGGGGGCAGAGGAAGTGTTGTGGGGAAGAATAAATTTGTGGATGTCAACACTAAGGGACATAATGGATGGAGCAGGAGAGTCCTAAACCTTTAGCGGGTTGCTAATGTGGTATAAAGAAATGTACTTGGGGTAAAGTTGGGTGCTGAATTGAGTAGAATGGGGGTTGCCTGATTCACTCGCTGGCTGCTGGGCTGTGTAAACAGGCGGATAGCTGAGGGGTATGCCAGTTGCGATGCATTAGGGCGAAAACCTCAAGTGGCATGAAACCAGTTCGGAAAAGCTATGTGATCGCAGCGGCAGGATGCGGTTGATGGCCAGCGTCCGTCAACCGGTGAAACCAAGTATGCGCCTTGGTTGGGGAGCGAGGGTGCACAGGAACCAGAGGAAGTAGAAAAAGGGCAACCACCATGTTACTGCTTCGCAAGTAAAACTGCTCTGGAGTGCTATTCATGAAGCAGTTTTAGATACGAAGCAGTAATACTACTATGGCCTCTATTGCGTGATTCATGAAAGGACCTGGGTCCAGGCACTGGCTGGCACGGCCTGTCAGATCACACTGCTGCTTCATGAATGGCACAATCGACGGCCTGGGGCCCAGCAGTGTTTGGCACGGTGTGTTAGTTAACACAAGTTGTCCGTTAACACAGCAACGGAGAAAGGACTCTTTGAGGCCGGTGGCCAAAGGTCAGTGCAGGTCTGGAGCTACACCCCAGCAATCCCAGAGAAAGTACCTGCCATACCAGAGAGGAGCCTGGAATGCTGAATGTTGCCACCATTCACCAATGTGTTTGATCGTCAAGACATAGAAAGTTTGATCGTAAAAAAGACGTACAAGAAAAGACAAACACAGAGTCTACCATCCAGCGATCCTCCTAGCCATGGAAGTGTGTAGACAACACAAAGCCACGTCGGCAATGGAAAGCCACAACAGTCTGCATTGAAGACCCTCACTCACTACTCAAGGCACACGGTTTACTACTCAAGGCGCACTGTTTACTACTCAAGGCACACGCTTTACAACTCAAGGCGCACGGTTTACTACTCAAGGCACACGGTTTACTACTCAAGGCACACTGTTTACTACTCAAGGCACACGCTTTACAACTCAAGGCGCACTGTTTACTACTCAAGGCACACGCTTTACAACTCAAGGCGCACTGTTTACTACTCAAGGCACACGCTTTACAACTCAAGGCACACGGTTTACTACTCAAGGCACACGGCTTACTACTCAAGGCACACGCTTTACAACTCAAGGCGCACTGTTTACTACTCAAGGCACACGCTTTACAACTCAAGGCGCACTGTTTACTACTCAAGGCACACGCTTTACAACTCAAGGCACACGATTTACAACTCAAGGCACACGGTTTACTACTCAAGGCGCACTGTTTACTACTCAAGGCACACGCTTTACAACTCAAGGCACACGGTTTACTACTCAAGGCACACGGTTTACTACTCAAGGCACACGCTTTACAACTCAAGGCACACGGTTTACTACTCAAGGCACACGCTTTACTACTCAAGGCACACGCTTTACAACTCAAGGCGCACTGTTTACTACTCAAGGCACACGGTTTACAACTCAAGGCACACGGTTTACTACTCAAGGCACACGGTTTACTACTCAAGGCGCACAGTATAGCATTCAAGGCGCACAGTATAGCATTCAAGGCGTAAGGTATAGCATTCAAGGCCCGGTGGCTCAATGTGTGGACTTACTTTAGGTGGAAGGAAATGCTGAGCGAGTGAAGGTGTTGGAACGTCTGCATTCACGAGGAGGGGACGAGCATGGCAGGAATTAAGCGTATTCGGTAAGAAAGTACCTTCATCAATCAAGTAACAAATTGGGTAGGTGGCTGTGGCGTGACTGCGAGTGCAGGCTTAGTTCTAGAAACTCACATGCCTCCGTTCACATGTGAATATTCACACAAGCTCACGGGCAGCCTTCACTTAAACAAAGATGCTGCGACAAGAAACATCACACCAGATCCAAGTACAAGACGGGGACCCACACGGGCCGTAGTCAAGTAAAAACGGTATCGATTGGTACAACTTCACCATTTCTTACGAGGACATCCCAAGTTCAACATTCCTGCACTGATGACTCGAGAGCACGCACGAGGTGGTGTGATAATCACATGCAATGTTCTAGGCCCTTCTCTAGTGAAAGCCCTTATCTGCAGCACGGGACTAAGAGACGGCAATGCACCCACCAGGGGGTTCAGCACATCAATGACACAACCAACGCAGGCCAGAAATCTGGAGAATCCGCAATCCATAA
Organism: Mesostigma viride; assembly: GCA_009746045.1. Classification (NCBI taxonomy): domain Eukaryota; kingdom Viridiplantae; phylum Streptophyta; class Mesostigmatophyceae; order Mesostigmatales; family Mesostigmataceae; genus Mesostigma; species Mesostigma viride. The sequence continues at coordinate 787,056 of RPFO01000744.1, read as the reverse complement.
AGCTCGAGCCTGCCGTCATCTTATCTGTGTCTGTTGGTCTTCCAAAATGATGGAAATGGATAGAGGTGGAATGTGTAGCCATAAAGTTATGGCTGGCTGAGGCTCAGAGCGAGACCTAGAGGGCTTAGAACAACCTTGCGTGATCAGGGCATTGTTCCACATGCGTGTAGCGTAGGTTGACCCAACGAACCCACCAAGAGGATCCCCTATAGCATACATGGGCCCAACCCACCTGGTTCAGGATTCGCCGGATCGCGTTTTGGGAGACCTTGGAAAAGACGGCTGTCCGTAGCTCTGCAGGTGTAGACCATGAGGGGTAGCACGGTAATAATAGGCACACACAGATATAGCGATTAGTGGTCCGGCCGTAGCTCTGCACGCACAGCACAAGGGAGCAGCACCCGCTTCATAACAGCACGCACACACACGACGCAAAGCCGATAGTCCGCAGCGTTGCACAGCTCATCAAGCAGAGTTCAAAGTAGGCCCCACGGCATTCTCTGAATGGGTGGTAGCCTACACGAACCAGATGAGAGCGCTAATACATAATTCCACAACCGTCCAGATAAACAATCCCACACTATCCCAGTAGACAAGTGCACACCCGTCCAAGCAAACATGCCCACACCCGTCCAAGTACACAACGTCGTGCAGGAGCACGACGAGGTACCAGCAAGCACATTGCCAACCTTACTACTACGCACTGCACCCGATCACTAGCACCCATGAGCACCCCACCCTAGCGATTGCGTGCCGGAGGACACCGAGGCACTTTAAATATTGCCAACCTGACCAGTATGCAATCCACCCTCCCAATAGCGTACCGGAGCACACCGAGGCGCTGCCGCGCACGAGGCCGTAAGAGATCAGCAGCGCCCAAGGGGTGGCGCCCATCCCCAGCAGGAAGTGGTCCACGCTGGAGCCGGTGGAGAGCGCGTCGACCGCGTGCTTGAAGAGGAACGGGACCTGGACGTTGAGCACCTGCGGGGGTCAATGCATGGGGTGGACGGGGCAGGATGTAGTGATGAGACATGGAACAGGAAGGGACCTTTGAGCACGTGCGGGGGGTTTAAGGCATGGGGGATGGGGCATAGGGGATAGGACTATTTAAGGCATGGGGGATGGGGGATAGGACTATTTAAGGCATGGGGGATGGGGGATAGGGGAAAGGACTATTTAAGGCATGGGGGATAGAACTATTTAAGGCATGGGGGATGGGGGATGGGGGATAGAACTATTTAAGGCATGGGGGATGGGGGATGGGGGATAGAACTAGACGTGAGGCGCATGAGCACAACCACTGTGTGTTTGAGCAACTGCGTGCAGGGAGGGGACCTGCACGTTCGAACCTGCAGACTTTAGGCCATAGGGCATAGGGCACACGGCATAGGTAGTAGGGCACACGACATAGGTCATAGGGCACACGGCATAGGTCATAGGGCACACGGCATAGGGCATGGGGTACATGGAGTAGATGCCGATAACATAAGCAACCTCAACCGTGTGCTTAAAGAGGAAGGGGACATGCACGTTGGGAACTTGAGGAGTAGAGGTCACGGGTCATAGGGAAAAGGAGATACGGCCTATGGGTTGGGGTATAGGACATGCGGCATGGGGTTTAGGAATTAACATCCAACACATATGTGTGTAAACATCCAACGCCTCACTTAGAAGAGGGAGGGGACCTGCACTTGTGGGGAAGAGGGCGTAGCGTGCAACAGGTCGGATGGGGTGGGCCGCGTGCAAGAACAAGAACAAGGGGTGGGCAGCGTGCAAGAACAAGAACAAGGGGTGGGAAGCGTGCAAGGACAAGAACAAGGACAAGGGTGCACAGCGTGCAAGAACAAGAACAAGAACAAGGGGTGGGCAACATGCAAGAGGGGGTCCGTGGGACATCAGGAAGAGTAGGACGATGTGCATGATATGTGATGGTGGTGGGCCGTCAATCAACTTCGGCGGCTGCAGCGTGCCCCAGTCGCAGGCAACAAACAGTTAGCAGTCTAGGGACCATGGGATATGGGATGCATAGGACACAGTTAGCAGTCTAGGGACCATGGGATATGGGATGCATAGGACACAGTTAGCAGTCTAGGGACCATGGGATATGGGATGCATATGACACAGTTAGCAGTCTAGGGACCATGGGATATGGGATGCATAGGACACAGTTAGCAGTCTAGGGACCATGGGATATGGGATGCATAGGACACAGTTAGCAGTGTAGGGACCATGGGATATGGGATGCATAGGACACAGTTAGCAGTCTAGGGACCATGGGATATGGGATGCATAGGACACAGTTAGCAGTCTAGGGACCATGGGATATGGGATGCATAGGACACAGTTAGCAGTCTAGGGACCATGGGATATGGGATGCATAGGACACAGTTAGCAGTCTAGGGACCATGGGATATGGGATGCATAGGACACAGTTAGCAGTCTAGGGACCATGGGATATGGGATGCATAGGACACAGTTAGCAGTCTAGGGACCATGGGATATGGGATGCATAGGACATGGCCAATGTGGCGTAGGGGTCGTTTTTGTAAGAGGGGTCACACAGACAAACTGACATATTGGACAACATACCTTACAACACACAATACACAGTACACACATGCACCCGCACCCGCACACGCACACGCACACGCACACAGGCACACACTCACTTCCGTCCTCAGCAGATATGAGACCCGTGTGCCAGGCAAGGCTATATATAGCTACCTTGGACCCCACGAGCAGCCCAACGGACAGAAGGACGCGTGCGCGGATGTCGGGGCTGTCTGCGGGCCATATATACATGGACAGCTTCTTGATAATTCTCATGCTGGATTCCCGGGTCTCCACCGCGGCGCTAATCGATCCGGCCGCTCCCGCCCCCGCTTTCTTGAGGACGGTCTTGGCACCGTCCACGGCGGCAGTTGCCGCCGTAGCGGCGGCGGCTTTGGCGACGCCGGCATTGTCAGACGAGAAATCCGCACAATCTCCCAGTCGGTCGCTGGGCACAAGACCGCTGCCGCTGAGGATGCCGGGCTGTCGCCTCCGAAGTAACGAACTGTCGACGCCGCTGTGCCAATCCCGCCAAGAACGATCGTTATGTTCCAAGCTGCCTGTGGAATTGCTCAGCTGACAGTGCGAATTCTTCTCAATGGACGCAAATGCCCCGGCAAATTCTGGTCGCCGGCGGGCTCGCCATGTGTGCAAGCCCCGATAACCGGGCAAACCAGTCCAGCCTAACTGGTCAGCTGCATCCCGTGCGATACTGCGGCAGGTCTGGGCTTGCTCCAAGTTGTAGACGCACAAATGCAGTCGTCTGCCAAGGCGGCCTAAGACCCGGCCCATCCTACAGTGAGCTCGTTGCTCACCGGGCGGTGCTCGGTGCCACTGCGGAGACCGCCATAACCTAAATGGCAATAGAAAACAATGCTGATGCTGCCGTTGTTGCGGGCGACAGAATGGAAGATCCACTGAAATATCTGTCGAAAACCTGGCGGGAACGTCGCGTCGCGCGGGAAGCGTATACATAATTTATGTTCCGTTGCCTCATTTTGCCTGCCCGGCAATTCGTTGATCTGGTTGACACTTGGCAGCTACACGTGGCACAACCAACGGGATCCACGCTCAGGCGACGCTACGTGGCACTGAGCAACGACTAAGTGAAGATACCATAAGTACGGTAACATGGAGTACGTTCAAGGCATTTGAACGGTCAGCACGCCACTGGTGCCCGAGCTGGTACCCTGGCACCGCAATGGAAAATTTGATCCAGTATCAGTGCGCGCCCTTTCCGCAATTTTGCCGGCGACGTTTGCCGCTCTGTACTCTGTAGGCGACGTGACCGGTGACGGCCATAATTTGCATTATCTCAGGTGCTGCGCCGCTACACTGAGTGTCATCGTGCACGCGCAAGTACACAGCGGACTCAGTTTTGTGGGTGCCTTTCCCGTCTGCAGTCAAGAATTGCAATTGCAAGTGATTTAGTATTCCCTACCAATGCGTCGGGAAATAGACTACGGTCCTCCTTTTGTGTGGAAGAAGGACCCCAGGACCTACCTTGCCATTGCCGTCTTGGTGGCGGTGCTTTGCGTCCTGTTGCCAGCGAAAGACCCGGCCACGAAAGATATCTTCCGGCACGAGGCGGCATACAGGGCATGGAAGAGGAACGACACGAACAAGAGATTGGTTGAGGAGGGGGCCGTCGTCGACATGGACGACTGCCAACGTATCTCCGTGTGGTTTCCCTGCGACCACCTCAACACGAAATGCCACGGATGGCTATACGTTCCCAACGCTGCCAGGCAGGAGCCGCGCCACGCCGTCCCCATCGTGCTGCTCGGCCACGGTTTCGGCTCGCAGAAGGACATCGGGCTAGAGCAGTTCGCGCTCGCGTTCATCCGCCGCGGCATCGCCGCCTTCGCCTTCGACTACCGCGGGTTCGGCGCGTCCGGCGGGTTCCCCCGCCACGTCATCTCCCCCTGGATGCACCTGGACGATTGGCTGACCGCCATCGACTTCGTCGCCTCCCAAAAGCCCGGCGTGAATGGCTCCTTCGAGCTCGTCGACACGTCCCGCCTGGCCCTCTGGGGCACGTCCCTTGCCGGCGGCCACGTGATCATGGCGGCGGCCCAACGGCCCGACCAGGTCGCGGCGGTGGTGAGCCAGATCCCCCTGATGTCCGGCAAGCAGGCGACGATCCGCAGCGTCAAGCAGCGCGGCCTGTTTGGCACGCTGCGTCTATCTGTAGTCGTGTTGTCCGACTTTGTGCGCAAGTGGCTCCAGGTCCCCGCGCTGCGCATTCCCATCATCGGCCGAGAGGGCGAGCTGGCGATGCTCCAGCTGGAGCCGGAGGAGATCGAGAGATACTTCTCGCGCAAGCCGGCGGATTCCGAAATCCTCGGCGCGTGGCGCAACTGGGCGCCGGCACGTGGCGCCGTCTCGGTGCGTGACTACAACCCGATTGAGCGCGTGCACGAGGTGGACGACCCGATTCTGTTTCTATCCACGCTCAAGGACACGCTGTGCCCGCACGAGTTCACCCAGGCCGGGTATGAGAAAGCGCGGGAGGGGGACGCGGGGGACCGCGCCAAGCTGGTTACTGCCGACGCCACGCACTTTGAGGCGTACGTGGGGGACACGGCGAAGCTATTTATGGACGAGGCGGCCGAGTTCCTGTCGGAGCACCTCAAGCCGCACGTCAACCACCGGCTGCACCCGCGCCCGCAGCCGTTTGTGCCCGACGAGTTGTAAAGGAATTCTGGTTCCGTAGTCATATCCTGTGCCCAGCGAGCTGTGGAGCAGTTTAGTGATGGCTAATGAAGCATGTGCCTTACGAGTTGTGAAGGGGCCGTCGCTCCCTAAAGAGGCCCTTGCACCCTAAATAGGTTACTCTCAGCCCAGGAAAGCAGCCGTTTTTATGCCCTTCCATTCTTTTGTGCCCGGCGAGCAGTGGAAGAGCGAGGGATTAAATGAACGCGCCGCCACGGGCCCGTGTACTGCCCTCCTAATGCGCCCCATTCCTGTACCTGGAAGAGCGGTAAGGAGCGCTCCCCCTGGTCGGTAAAGAGCCCTCGTCGGTCTATGTGGTTCCATCAAGGAGGGCCTGACAAGGTATGCAAGTGGGGATGCCCACGTGCAACATTCGACCCATTGCTTCTCTCCTGAAGGTCCCATGGGGAGGGCTCATGTGGGGCCAGCCGCATGTCTGCCTGGGGTGCTGTGGGCACAACGAGGGGGTGTGGGTACCACCTGGGGTTCTGTGGGCACAACCTTCTTGTTCATCGACCGCTGAGGAAGTGCCTAATTTAATAATAATTGACCGCCTTGCTACAGGGGTCGGGTCCCATACTTCCAGGCAGGCATCGGACGGGAGGGCCTGTGTGACCTCTCATTCTGCCATGCCTGCATGACCTCCCAATCTGTCGTTCTGGTGTCCGGACCAGGCTGACTCCTGGCTGTGCGTCTTCCATTCCTCATGAAGGTTGCCATGTGCAGCCATAGTGCTCGGGGGGGGGGGGGGGGGCGCCATCCGTTGCTTTGCAGGCCCCGCATGAGGGCACGGGCCGAGTTCTTGAGTAACATGCGGGTGGAGTCGCGACCTGCCGAAAGGGACCTGGGAATTTTTTTTGGTGGCCGGGTTCCTCCCTGTGCTGAACGACGTGCACTGCGGAGCGTGAGCTTCATTCAGACCGTGGACCGCGACGAGCAGGGTGAACTGGCGGCTCATTAATTCTTGGGTGGCCTGGCGGATGGGTGGGCCGTAGGACTAGCAACTCTGAATGGTGTGGGATGGGGAAAGACAAGTGGGGGAGGAGGGAAGGCGAGGGGGGGGCGGGGGGAGAGGTCGCGGTGGTCGGCAAGGCTGGATCGGGAGTGCCAGACGCCTCGCATTTATAACAATGGCGTTGGTGGTAGGCTCCGGAAATTTGGAGGGTGAGGCGAGAGGTTGGCTGCAGCAATGGCTTGCAGGAGGGAAGGGTACTTGCAGTATCTCAAGCTTATGCTTCATGGTCATTAAGGGGAGGGTCCCATAGAAATATATCAAAACTTACCCCCCCTAATAACTACATAAATGCAACTGACAACCACTGGATGATGTTTGGGGACCATAAACATGATGTTTGGGCATGCATACCACCACTTGTTGGGGGTACTACCCCCAGCCATACACCGGCTATGAGCTAAAAATAGAAAAAAAACGCTGTCCGGGGCACATCTTGCCCAGAACAGTGGGAGAACCAGTTGCATGAAAAAAGCACACCCCATATAAAAATGTCATGGGACATTGTTGCTACCTAATTGGATCAACAAAATCAGCACATCCCTTTGAGTTATTAATTTTTGGGCCAAAAATACGCTTTTTTAGGCGGGGCGTCCCCATACACACTCATAACACATCAATTAGGCCTGAAAAGCACAAGTCAAATTCTGTCATGACCATAGAAGGCACGGTCAAAGTTTGGTGGCATTCTGAGCTCAGCTGTAGCAGTTATTAATTTTGGCAGTTGGCCACCTGTGCAGACGCTAAGGAAGGCATTAGTGAGTATTAAAGCACAAGTGCTAACACTTCCTATGCCATCCAAAAGGCTCCTGACCATGCCCAATTCGACCACAATGTACAAGGAGGTGGCTGGGCACGTCATGTGCCCTTGCCTTACCTCGACACGGGCAACCTGTTGCGTGTGTGCACAACAATGAGGCAGGTAGCTCTACATGCCTAGCCAACACTTCTAAAGCATATTCCAGGTTTATGGTGTGGGCATCATCCCAAAACCAAGCTCAAACACACCCTAGAAAGCCATATCCACTAATTGCCCACAAGGGTAACAACAGACAGTCCACAGAGAAAGCAGAATCATCATACATGCTGCTTGCCAAGGCTTCTTACCATGGTTACCTTGCCTTGCTAGCATATGAATTAGGGCTCTCCCATTTTAGTGGGAGAAAGGCCAACAAGACAACGATAACCCCTACCTACGTGCAGTTCCACCCATGCAGTATGCCCCTCAGAAAAACCACTGCCACCTTTCTTTCCAGCGCAATTGTTTGCCAAGAAACAAACTCAAGCTTGTGAGCCTCTAACCACAATGAAGCCTCTGCTAAGAAAGGCTGCGTCAATATTCACACAAAACTGAGTGCTGTTAGCAATCTCCTTCCAAGAAACCACTCAGCAAATCCCTGACAACTTGACGATATGCCACGGTCACGCTTTGACACATCCCAGCCATGCAACGTACATAAAACCACTGAAAGGTGCCAGGAATCTGGCGATGCGCAGCACGGAATGGCATTATACCTGGCGCTAACTGCACGGAAAGAAGCCGAAAACTTGCGTTGATAACCCATAATTAAGGAAGCGAAACATTCATAGGGTCACGTTGATCACACGATCGTACCATTACCGGCATTGTCCTTCGCCCAGCGGCGCAAGAAAGAACAACCTTCCATGGAATAATAAGACGCGCATCCCGCGAGCCTGGAGAGTGTCTTACCGATCATGACGGAAATCTTGCCGAAACCCAGCAAATTTTTAAAAGCTTTACCAATAACGATTTAAACGCATCCTTGACGCTAGGTAAAGCCCATAAAACCTGGCAATCACCGCCGCCAGCCGGTGCATTCTAATTTATTCCTCTCGACGAAAACATCAGATTGGACCCCCGTGGCGATGGTCATAAATAAAATCATCGACACTGCAAAAAACGCGAACTCCGCTACGAAGTAGCATCATTTACTCATCGTCTTTAAGATTCGCTCAGTTTCTCTGCATTCCGCGAGCTATCTTTTTCTACTCTGCCTGAAAGCACGTCGCCATGGCCAGCTCCGGTAGGGGTGCGCGCCCCGTGCACCACTTTTTCACGGTACGGACGGGTACCGCGAATTTTTCGGCGCCAAAATATTCGCGCCGGGACTGTCCCCTTAAATTAAATTGAATGATAACATGACTCCGTTGGGAGATCATGTAGCACATATTCCCTGGCTGGGTGGATGGAGGGGGGGCGAAGCCGCAAAAACGAACTAAGCTACCTCTAAGCTAATCTAATCTAGGAAACCCTAACTACTCTACTCTCTTCATGGTCATGCAGCTGGGATGATTGCCTGCTGATGCGGCTGGGCTGCGGACCGTGTGATGGGGGAACAGGGCAGCTAGGGGTGGTGGTGGACCATCTGTAGAGGATCTAGGGGCCCGGAAACGACGGTGGTAATTCTGCGGTATCCACAGATGGCAGCAATAGACCACACACCTGCCCGGACGGTAATGCGGTGTTGTTTCTGGTTGTCTTTTAAACAAGAGATGCTAACACCTTTTCTGGCAGGGTTACGGATGGAAAGCTGATGGCCGGCGTGGTTCATAACTGTCTGCACACTTAGCTGTCTCACTTAATACAAATTGGGGTGACAATGTAGAAACATGATGTCTATTTACTGGGTACATGTGCAAATCATGTGGTTGGTCTTGAATAATCTAGGCTTTTTAGGGTGAAGGCTGAGCCTGGATCGGAGCGCTTACAGTACCAGTACCGTGGGTACATCACCGGCGAAGGATGTGCATCATGTCGCGGTGCGTATGTGGTGATGAAGCGAGCCAGATGTCAGGGGCCTGGCCAAGAGGGGAGTCGTGACCAAGAGTGAGGAGATGTTGCCTGGGTCTTTGGGGAGCCCAATGACCTGGGAAGACTATGTGAGACAACCAGTGTCAATCAGAAATCCAGGGGGACCTTGTGGGGCACAGGGCATGTGCATATCGAGAAGCTGTATGGAGTGAGGATTGCCTTATAAACTGTCACCTAGCCATTGGCACGTTGCGCTTCTGGGGCTTATGCATAGGCTCCACTGGACAGGCTTTAGGTGGTTACCTCATAACTCTCATGGATGCATGGCAAGCCATGTACAAGCCAAGCACTCATGTGCCTGTATCATGTCATTAATGTGGTAGCTGCACAGAATATTGTGTGAATAAAGAACTATGTAGAGTTCTTTGGTTGTCTGTACGAGCCGTAAAATGTTATGAAACGAGCTGTCGCGTTTGCGTGCCATTATATCCTAGCCTATCACTTGGAAGGCATATCCATAGCAATAGAGTACTCTTGTGTGTGATCCACTATATTATATGCAGGTGATGAAAGCAATGCCCAAACCATTCATTCCATAACATTTGACAAATTACAATGAATGCCGAGTTGTGCTGCCGCAACTGTAAGAGTAACTACATATCCTTGAGACCCATCGAAATCACCACAGACCGACCATGACGCCACTGTGGCGCAACAGTGTTTACTTACGTCATAATCTATATCAACTGTGTGACTCTGCGCTCATGTCCCAGTTACTGGCACACTGGCCAACGACGAACCGGCCCTTTCCCGGGACTGTTCCCGGGTCAGCAGAACGTTTCTCGTCCACAATGCCAACAACATCCCAACCGGATCAAACCATTGTCAATCTTATCAACCATCGTCATGGCAACGACATGCAACCACTCACGGGGGCTGCTCCGGGCTGTTCGAGAAGTTTAACCCCATGAAGACAACAAACTAGTTGTGAGGGAGAGAAACGAGCGAACAACGACCACCATGGCCGCTGCGCTGCTCCTAAATACCTCCAAAAATCCCGGCATCCATGCGCTGTCGCATTTGCCAGCAAGCCGCCTGACGTGCAGTTAGACTGCCAGCAAAATGCAGAGCAAGTCTGTTCGACAACCACGTGCAAGCCAGCACACCGCACACTACGATCTGCGTATCTAGCTTTGTCAGATGGACTGAACATCATTCCGTCTGGACAATACAAAAGATTCATAACTGCCAAATGTCACGCACCGGAATATTGCGCAAGCCACCAAGGCTTTGCGCCCCAAAGTCTTGCGCCTGAACCTAAGTCAGGTCACCTAAGACTGTCACTCTAGAAATTCAGGCCTTTCCGGCGCGGCGCTCCACACCGGCCCAAGGAACAAAGCCTGCGGCCTACTGAATCGGAACCAACCAAACGTCGGTAACGATTCCGATTACGGCAACCGCGTAACTTCTTGAGTGCACGGACGTAAATGATCACGGACGTGACAGCTGTCGCGTTTGCGTGCCATTATATCCTAGCCTATCACTTGGAAGGCATATCCATAGCAATAGAGTACTCTTGTGTGTGATCCACTATATTCCCCCCCACTTTTTAGCTCGAAAAAATGAAGAGCCAAAAAGTCAAAAAGAGGATCACATAGGGGAAAAAAAATTCCCACGACAGGACCACACACGCTTTTCAAATAGGCTAAGCAATAACCTCTTCAGTGCTTTTTCAAGGATAAGCATAATCCTCTTCATGGCTTTTTCAAGGATAAGCCTAATCCTCTTCATAGCTTTTTAAAGGATAAGCTTAATCCTCTTCCAAGTGCTTGATTCTGCAAGCAGCTTGGGTATATCTCCGGCTCAGGCTGTCCGAACTGAACCCGCCAAGGGTTGTTCGCTCGTTTAAATAAAGTGGAAATGATAGGTGTGGTCCTTGACGGCACCACCACCTTCATGACAGGCAGCGCAGCCAGCCGATATTTATATTATGAAGATTGCAATAATGCTTTATGATGAAAGCAATGCCCAAACCATTCATTCCATAACATTTGACAAATTACAATGAATGCCGAGTTGTGCTGCCGCAACTGTAAGAGTAACTACATATCCTTGAGACCCATCGAAATCACCACAGACCGACCATGACGCCACTGTGGCGCAACAGTGTTTACTTACGTCATAATCTATATCAACTGTGTGACTCTGCGCTCATGTCCCAGTTACTGGCACACTGGCCAACGACGAACCGGCCCTTTCCCGGGACTGTTCCCGGGTCAGCAGAACGTTTCTCGTCCACAATGCCAACAACATCCCAACCGGATCAAACCATTGTCAATCTTATCAACCATCGTCATGGCAACGACATGCAACCACTCACGGGGGCTGCTCCGGGCTGTTCGAGAAGTTTAACCCCATGAAGACAACAAACTAGTTGTGAGGGAGAGAAACGAGCGAACAACGACCACCATGGCCGCTGCGCTGCTCCTAAATACCTCCAAAAATCCCGGCATCCATGCGCTGTCGCATTTGCCAGCAAGCCGCCTGACGTGCAGTTAGACTGCCAGCAAATTAAATGCAGAGCAAGTCTGTTCGACAACCACGTGCAAGCCAGCACACCGCACACTACGATCTGCGTATCTAGCTTTGTCAGATGGACTGAACATCATTCCGTCTGGACAATACAAAAGATTCATAACTGCCAAATGTCACGCACCGGAATATTGCGCAAGCCACCAAGGCTTTGCGCCCCAAAGTCTTGCGCCTGAACCTAAGTCAGGTCACCTAAGACTGTCACTCTAGAAATTCAGGCCTTTCCGGCGCGGCGCTCCACACCGGCCCAAGGAACAAAGCCTGCGGCCTACTGAATCGGAACCAACCAAACGTCGGTAACGATTCCGATTACGGCAACCGCGTAACTTCTTGAGTGCACGGACGTAAATGATCACGGACGTGACAGAGCAACGAGCCACGAGGTAGCCATGGCTGACGGCGGAGCTCATAACTTTCACGTTTGGGCTGACCAAATTCGGCCCTGAATATCACAATCGCTTTGTCTTTCTAAGATGCACCCGCTGATATATTTTCCCGAAGCTAATGCGCAATATTATGACAAGCAAACGCTCGACTACGCAATGCAGCCTGGCGGCTGCGATGAGCCAAGAAAATTCACCTGCAGCTCCGGCTGTAGTTCCGCCCGGCCTGCCAGGCAGCGGTGACACTACTCAAGCGTTAGTAGTGCACTCGGCTCCTGCGGCCTCGCCTTCGGCATCGCCTGATCCCAAACGCAGTCGCCCAGCAGAATCGCACCCAACAGAACCGCGCTTTCGGCCCCAACCCTTCAAAGTCGACGATCACGACTGGACCAACCTGGCCCCGGCAAGTGCTATGCACTGCGCATCTGCATCTTCTTCGGGGACTACGCCTTGCTTTACGACCTGTGCCTCTGGACATTTCGACAGCATCAACCGCCTCATCAACACGGACGGCACCTTGTTTAACCCCAGAGGGGATTCATAAGTGTTTGCTCAATTTCATAAATTTTACTCAATTTTTCCACATGTGATTAAATCCTTATATTTGTCAATAAAGCAGGGGTCATCCAGCCTTCAGACCATGAAAATAGACCACCCACAAAAATTGGGCGCATTCTGAGCTCAAATGGTGACATGTGACAGCATACATGTGCAGTTTTTCGTCATTTTCCCCCTTTTCTTACATGAAACAAATATGAATAGTGAACAAATGAACTCATATCAGGCTGGATTCTTGCAGGCAGCATTTATACCATGAAAATAGACCACCCACAAAAATTGGGCTCATTCTGAGCTCAAATGGTGACATGTGACAGCATACATGTGCAGTTTTTCGTCATTTTCCCCCTTTACTTACATGAAACAAATATGAACAGTGGACAAATGAACTCATATCAGGCTGGGTTCTTGCAGGCAGCATGTAGACCATGAAAATAGACCACCCACAAAAATTGGGCTCATTTTGAGCTCAAATGGTGACATGTGACAGCATACATGTGCAGTTTTTCGTCATTTTCCCCCTTTTCTTACATGAAACAAATATGAATAGTGAACAAATGAACTCATATCAGGCTGGATTCTTGCAGGCAGCATGTAGACCATGAAAATAGACCACCCACAAAAATTGGGCTCATTCTGAGCTCAAATGGTGACATGTGACAGCATACATGTGCAGTTTTTCGTCATTTTCTCGGTTATCTTACATGAAACAAATATGAATATTGAACAAATGAACTCAGATCAGGCTGGAAACTTGTAAGCAGCATGTAGACCATCAAAATAGACTGTTTACAGCTCAAAAGGTGACAAATGAAAGGAAAACAATGCAGTTTGATGCCATTGCCACTGTTCTCTTGAATAAAACATTTTTGTGCGACCAAATGAACTCGATCGATCATGTCAGGCTGGAAACTTGCAAGCATCAACTGAATCATGAAACTTCATGATTCAATCTGAGATGAAATGGGATGGCACAAGAGCAACCCAGGCCATCGACAAGGCACATGTCTCGGCTGCCAGTGGCACGCCACGTACTCTTTCAGTCCAGCATGAATATACAATAAGTACTAAGACATCACCTTCTACTAGAAGCACTGGCTCACTTAATAATACATCAGAAACTAGTATAAGCTTAGCTGGTAAACCAGTCATTGCTCATAGTCCAGTCATTGGAGAAGTTTGGCCACTGCTGCAATGGGCGGCCGACACCATAGTTGGGCGGAGCTGACACGGATGATGGCACCCACGTGGTCACCGGGCGCCATCGTGGCACGGGCGTCGTGTTCCCAGACATGCATGGCCAGTGTCGCAATTGAGTTGAGCGCAGCCACCGCCACAGAGACCGTGCCAGAGAAGGGGTCAATGGATGGGAGCCGGCGTCCACCAACCTGCACACCACCACCCAGCACATCAAGCCAGCATGCCTTAGGGCACGGTATATGAAGGAATAATCAACAAACCAAACAAATATATCCTATATACTCCAACAAACTATTCACAAAGGCAGATTATGTTGATTCAAAGAAATCACAATAGGAAAGGACATACCTGGGGAAGTTGCATCTGAGCCAGCATTTGCTGCACTTGCGCGAGGGGCGCTACTTCGGCGTCCCCGTCAATTACTCGTGTAGTCGTTGTAGCGGCAGGGAGTGGGAGGCGATAGTGTTGCTGTTGTTGCAGCAGCTGCTGCAGTTGCTGCAGCACCAGCTGCTGCGGATGCTGCTGCTGTAGCAGCTGTTGCTGCATCGGCGGCTGCAGCAGCTGCTGTAGTTGCTGGTGCGGCGGCGGCGGCTGCTGCTGCAGCTGCTGTAGGAGCTGCTGCAGCAGCTGCTGCTGCTGTGGCGGCGGCGCCGGCTGCGGCTGCTGCTGCTGCTGCTGCTGCTGCTGCTGCTGCTGCTGCTGCTGTAGGAGCTGTGAGAGCTGCAGCAGCTGCTGTGGCTGCAGCAGCTGCTGCGGCGGCGGCTCCTGCTGCTGCTGTTGCAAAGGCTGCTGCTGCTGCTGCATTTGCTGCTGCTGCTGCAGCTGCTGTAGGAGCTGCTGCTGCTGCTGTTGGTGCTGCATGCTGCTGCTGCTGCTGCTGTTGCTGTTCCATCTCCTGCATCTTGCGTTGCAGCTGCGCAACCTCCGCGTTGTACTGCTTGTGCTGGTCCGTTGTACTGCTTGTGCGGCGTAGCTTCGCTACTTCTTGGTCCGAGTCGCGTTCTTCACCCGAGTCATCGCAGCGTACATATACCGAGCTCGAGGGAGGCCTCTTGTTGCGAACACCACTCGCCCTGGCTTCGGTGCTCGGCTTGACTGGCACTTGAACACCGCACTTGGGCTCTGCAGTTGGCTGCTGGCTGTCCGCCTTCACACGCTTGGAGCGTGTGGGGTGAACCAGCTGCGCCTCTGGCACGCTTTTGTTAGCGCGAGGTTGGCTGGAAGTGGCAGCTGGTGGTGGTGCCGTGGCAGCTGGTGGTGGTGCGACGCGCTTTGGGAAGTCCTTTACCAAGTCAAACTTGACGGCCTCGCCTTTGTTTGTGTAGATCAAGCCACCAGATGTGGCTCGAAGCGCCGCCAGACCTGCGTTTGGCAGGTATTCGCACACAGCATCTAGCCGGTCGCGCAGGACGGTCAGGTCGCCAACCGTGGCGACAGCACCATCCTCCATGAAGACGGGCCGAAGGGCCTGGGATTGTTGAGCCCAGTTCACGTAATATGCTGGGGGATCAGGCGTCAGCTTGGCCCCCCCGCTCTTGACAGCCTTTTCCATCATGTCCTTTCTTCCGTACGGTGTGTTGGCCAGGAAGATCCCCGCTCCTCCAGGGTACAAATGAAACCCAAGAATTACCTTGGGGAAGAGGGGTTTGCCAAACTCCTTATGAGGGATGGCGACGCGAACCAATTGTCCAACACGGAGATGGCCAGGGGAGGGGCCATCAGGGGAGGGAAGCCACGTCATAAACGCTGGAGCTTCCGACGCAAGTTGGTCGCCGGACTTGAGGTTCGCTGCATCAAAGCTGGCGCGCCGTGTCGCACTGCTAGCGCTGCCAGGCATGGCAGCTGCTGCCGGCTGGGCCTCGTCAAGGTTAGCGTGGTCTCCATGTTCTGCACCGCCTGCACAGGGGGGAGTCGCGGAGTCGGGGGGGTGTGAGGAGTCGGGTAGGTCATGCGCCGCGACCACCCCCGCGGTCGACTTTTCATCACTCGATTGAACGCCCTTGCTGGCATCAGCCGGAATTGACGGCACGTCCTCCTTGCTGCGTGCATCTCATTCCTGGGTGGCATGGCCGTCGGTAGTACCAGGAAACACTAGCTTCCTGCCGGGTGCCTTGTGATGTGCTTTCTCGAAGTCGTCAACGGCCTTGCATCCGGAATCATCCATCAACATGCGCCGGTCTTTGTCGGTGTTTGGAAGAAACTTGTTCTCAGCAGCGGACCCCAGGGCCGGGGGGGGAGTGCCGAGCTCATGATGACCGTTCGAACCCGAAGCTTGGAGATTGGGCCGGGCCCACTTCGAATGTTCCGAAAAGTGTGACACTTTTCGTCGTTTTTTTAACTTCGTAACAAACTACTCTTTCCCGCCGGGCCGCGTGTGACACTTTTTGTCGTTTTTTTAATTTCGTGACTAACTACTCTTTCCCGTCGGTCCGCGTGCGCTTTTTGATTGCCTGCAGGTGGCACGAAATTTTCGACCGGAGTGTTTCGGCATAACAAGTTTCTCGATACCCTGATGGATTGGTACAATCCTAGTCGACTAGAGGACCATGTTGAGAAGAGTTAATCGACGAAGCTAGTAGTACTTTCAACCATCAAATGGTGGGTATACCCACCCCCATAATTTTATTGAATCGATGAATAATGCAAATTTACACATTTGACCAACGCAAAATGTTGCATGGAATTAATCATCGATTATATTTGCCAAATGGGACCGGCATTCACTTTTCCTGGAGAAATGACCCCCATCCATCGATCTCAATGTCACGAAACTTGTACGCTCCCTTGTACAAGTCCCCCACGAAATTTGGAGGCTCGTTGGAAAATTGTTTGGGGGCCCATACGGCCCCACCTATTTCCGCCGCATTCAAGAACTCATGCTGGGCCTCAGCCCGGAGGCGCACAGCCGAGACATTGGGCGAAATTTCCGTGCCCTCATTCTGGAGGCATTGCACCACCCTGGCCTTACCCGGAACACGGGGGGCAGGCGCCAAATCTGAATCTGGGGGCATCAGGTCGATCATCCCGTTTCCGAACGCAATGACACCTGAACCCCAACCTCCAAACGGTCCCCGCAGGGAGCGTGGGAAGTCGTGGGGGGGGAGTCGATTTCAACATACATGTTGGCCGCATGCTCCTTTTTATCGACATGCACATATGTATGCTGCGAACCAAAAACATCGGCGCGCTCCATCGTAAAAGTGAGTTTGATGGCTAAGTTGCGAGTGAGAAAATTATTTCAGCAAAGCCCGGTCCGGACTGTCGTATGGGTGGCGCTGCGGAGCGTCCCCTCTATTCCTTGTGGTTGTAGGGGACAACCTTCCAATCACAATTCGTAACTAGTCCGGTTACAAGCAAGGTACTTTGGCACTTCCGGAGCGAATTTGTGTTTTAAGACATCTACCAAACAGGCCTTAGTACAGTAACATTGTTGTGACATTCGAAATTAGTACGAACCAATTTGCAGACGGAAAGTCCTACACAGCAACTACTATATTTGAGTGACGACATGATTTTTAGGTCAAACCAAATTATAAATTTGTAATTCGAAATAATTATTGTACAAGTTAAATAAAATACTCGCCATTTCGACACGGAAATATACTAAAATTTGTCACTACCGAGGCTAACAATGTTCCCAGCCACTTGTCATCTAATGTAACATATGAAAAAACAAAAAAATGTTCTCCAAAAATATATAAACACGAATAAACACTGTCCCAACCGTAGGCGAATAAAGCCCAGGCTTAAAGATCCGTAGGGGTGGCGCTGCGGAGCGTCCCCGAAAGTTTAAGCCGGTGGCAGCCCCTCCGGGGCTTGCTGGTTGCGTACAAGAGCGGTTAGCCACGCGTCAAGCTCCTTGCTCATATCAACGTAGGCTTGCCTTTGGTTGCCAAGGACCATGCACTGGAGCGGAAGAGCAGCGGAGATGCACAGATAGCAATCGACCAGGTCGGCTGGGCGGGACTCCGGCCAATCAGCCAAATCCAGAGTAAAATGCAGGGGGTCATGCATATCTCGCTTCCACAGCCGAACCGCCAGAACGGCGTGGCCGGGCAAGAAAATCTCCTTCTGCCGTCCGTTTTGTCCCTCAACCCACCTAACCTCCTCCTTCTCCAGCACTGAGGCCTCCCTCACCACCTGCATCACCCAAAAAGGGTGGGCGGAATTGTGGTTCACGTCCTCTCTGTCTGACGGAACTGCGATGTAATCATACATGCGCATCTGCCTGCCAATGGCATCCCTTTGATCCTTCAGCAGTTCCGCCCGCGTCAGCTGGCGAACCGGAGGTATGGGCTGCGTTGGCGGCATCAGGCGGAAAGTTTTCATCGTTTGGCCCTCATCGTTAAATTCCTCGATATGTGTCCACTCGGTCCGGCACTCCTCCCACCTGTTAGCTAGGCAGGCTGGGCAGTAGCACGAAAAACGCCTCATCATCAGGAGCCCCGGGTCAGACTTGTCCAGGCGCCACCAGTGCGCTTGCTTGATGGCCTCGACACGCGTCGGTATCATACGGGCGCCGGAGTCGAGGTCCTGCAATGAGGGAGAATGTCAGAAACGGAAAGTTGGTATGTGTCAATAGATCAAGTACACATGAAGGGTCACTCTGCAGAGATACCCCTTTGAAAGTGCTTTGCATGCATTTTTCACTATATAAGACGCTAATTCATACCAGTTCTTTTAGCATTATCAAATAATAAAATGCAAATGGGCAAAAGGTCACTCTGCAGAGATACCTCAATCAAGTTCAAGAAAAATTGAGTTTCGCACCTCAGGAAAATGAAAGAAATGACGGTGGACGCCCTCTGCCCGAGCGCGGGCCGACTCCCTGCTCGTGGTTTTGCCTCCTTCCCAGCTGTCCCGCATGTACTTGACGATCTGGCGCCCTGTAACGATGCCCTGGTTCTCAGGAATGCATTGCATGTTCCTCACAATGCACTTGAACTTCGCTCCCTGACCATCCACCTCCCCCTTCCCGTGCTGCTCACCCAAGTAGTGGTACTCGAAGGATTCCAAGTCGGGATCCTGCATGAGGAGGCGGAAGACGGCGTTAACCACGTACTTGGACTTGAACTGGGATGAGCAGTTGTCAGAGCACATGAACATCCTCTTCACCCCCACACCAAGTCCGCGCAGGGTTTCCATGATTGTCCTCAGCGCGTAGACGAGCGCCCGCTCTCCCCGCTTCATCTTGGCTTCCCCGAGAAAAAAGAACGTTCGCTTTGCCATCGCACCATTGTGCAAATATCGCACGATCATGGGCATGAGGACAAAGCTCGTCTTGTGAAAGTACTGCGACTGCAGTTGGACGTAGTTGTTGTTCTCGTAATTCTCGGCCCAATCTCCATGCACGAGCACATCCCCCTCAGTCATGTTCCTCTCCCGGTCCTTGATCGTTGCCGACTGCCACCATGACGTAAAGCAGTGGTTGGTTAAGTCCTCCCAACTCTCGATAATCGCCAGCCTCAGCTGCGCGGGCGTTGACCTCATCGTTTCCTGTACGGGCCGCTTGACCTTCTCCGGGACCCGCCGATCGGTCGCGTCCTGTTTTAACCAAGGGATGAAGTAAATTTGCAAGTAACATATTCATAAAGTATCAGAAAAGCCTTTAAATTAACATCGCGCTGCAGAATGACGCTGCGAAATAATTGCGTCACAAAATCCAAACACGCTTACCTCCCCTGCCGGTCGGGAAACCACTACCTCCTTCTTCACGTATCTGAACCAATTTAGTAGTTCTGTTGAATTCTTGTCCCGGTCACACAACACCCAGTCTTTGATGCCACACCGGGACTCGGGACACGAGTTCTCCATACATGCCCTCTTCAGAATGCGAAAGACAGACCCCTCCTCCATGGATGGGTCCCCTACCCTTGGCACCCCTTCCTCATCCTCCACGATCCTCTCATTTATTTCAAGATCGTCAAGGTCTTGCCCCTGCCATTCATCTTCCGTCACATTATTGTCCCCTTCCTCCTCTTCGTTTCTCGCCGAGTTTGCCCCACCCCCCAGAGCTCCTTCGAGGTGAGGTAGAAGTAGGCCCCTTGGACACCAACCAAAATCGCACGATTGCCAACTCGTTCGTGCGTCTTTATGGTATCCCTCTCTTGGGGCGAAGCGCGCGAGTTCTCCTCATCAGTCCAAGCCTGCGCGATCGACTCGATTACAAATTGGGGCAACTTCCTCTTCTTTCGCGCCAGCGCACGCGTCAGGAACTCCATCTTCTGTTGCTTTCTGATCGCCCGAACTTTGAGAATGGTCTTCGCGGGGACACCCGTCATTCTCTCCAACTCTGCCGCCGAAAACTCCTTCTCGATGTCGTCCCCACAAAAAAGAGTTGACACCAAAATGATCTTGACGTCTCTGTCATGGTCGGATTTCGACAGGTCGTCAAAAAGGGCGATCAGCCGAGCCACCCAAGACCTCGACAGTTGTGCAAGCCGCTGCTCATCAAAAAGCTTGGCCACCGGAATGTCAAAATGCTCCGCCTTGAGCTCGTCAGCCCTCTTATTGAAGCCATCAACAATCTCCTCAAAAGAGGCCCGCTTGGTAGATTCATTCCTCATGTGATGAACTACGTTGTACGCCTCATCAGCAAGATGAGTCCCCACAACAGACTTCTTCTCGGCGTACTGGCCAGGCCTTTTCGCTGGCTTCCTGAAGGCGGGCGAGGTGCTGCGGTTCTCATTCCCGAAATTTCGTTTCGAGCTGTTTTTCAGATCCGCTGCAAGGGGCGTCGGTGTCCCGATGCTCAAGTTGTGGGCATTGAGTCGATTAGCAAAGCCGCCACGCAAGGAGGAGGAGGTTGGCGAAAGAAACACCCGTTCCCGTGCTGCAGAAACAAAAAGAAATTCACGGAAAAATTTACATATTAGCAGGGTCACTCCGCGAAATGACCCCACCTTCTTCGCAGATACAAAAGAATCTCAATTGCGAAGCAAATATAGAGAAAGTCAAACTTCATGAAATTTTTGGTAGCTCTGCAGCGCGACCCTTGCGAAGTTACACACAAGTTTTAAGGCCTTTTCGTATGGAACTGAGAAGAGGTCGCGCTGCAGCGCGACCAAGATTTGCATCATTGGAAACACACCTTCCCGGCTCATTTTTCAGGCGTGTCGTGTCGTTGCCGATCGAGGTACCTGGATGATCACACCAAGACAGGAAAATACGTGAATTAATTCATGGAATTATTTAAGATTCTACTAAATGAAATTGAATATTGAATATTGAACATAATTGTTTTAATCATTATTGTTTAATTATGTAGCAGAAATATGGAAAGTATTTATTGGTATTTATATAGTTTTAATTAGTATTTAGTACTATTTCTATTACAATCATTATTGTTTAGATAGAAGAAATATGAACTGGACAGACTAGCTATCTCTAATACTAAATATTTTCTACTTATTGTATGAAAAAAAGAGTGATGTCCATAAATATATGTAATATTGTCATAAAATTTAATCAATATTTTAAATTTGTATTCATGGCATTAATCTATCTAGTACTAGTCATTTATATAAAAAACTAGTACAGTAAGTTAGCAGTAAATAGGAAAATATATTTAACAAATATTAGAAAGAACATATATCATATTCATAACAATAATCATAATAATAAGCATATGGACAGCAGAAAGTATAAATATATTGGCTAGCATGTTAGTATATATCCCCATACATTTACTATACCCGATTCATGAATATATTTATTTGTATACCCCAAAAGTTCTGCATTCGAAATTTTTGCCATACCACGTGGCAGTAGGCACGTCGCTTTGCAGAGTGACGACTGGTGGTAATATGACAGATGATCTCTCAGACGACGTGCAAAAAAGCACCGGGCTCACGCTAGAATCGAACCGCGGACGTCGTTATCCACGGCAGCATGGTGACGCCCGAATCCAAACATCCCGATTGTAGCGTCAAATTGGCTGCGTGTTGTTCCTTTTTATACCTGCGGGACCGTGAAGACCGACGCTTGGATTACGTCACATTGTGAGT
Organism: Mesostigma viride; assembly: GCA_009746045.1. NCBI lineage: Eukaryota > Viridiplantae > Streptophyta > Mesostigmatophyceae > Mesostigmatales > Mesostigmataceae > Mesostigma > Mesostigma viride. Next base: position 765,267 of record RPFO01000744.1, on the reverse strand, counting down.
CGTCCAATCCGCATGCGCGGTTTGTCAATAAGAATAATCTAGCGCCGCGTTTCGCCTCGTTGGCCGAATGGCGAGCATGCCACGTTTTCCGTCCTGAACGCCGGTTACGCTGGGCCGTTGACAGGGGTCGCTCCACGGACGATCGGTCACAACAGCTGTTGGGTTTCGAAAACCGCACCACCACTGCTGCCGCCATAGCTGTTTTCTGTAATAATCATCGCTGCCTGAAGATGGTGAGACAAATGCCGCCTCAACTCGCCGCCATAATGAAAAAGGTGCATCAACAGCGCAGTCTTTTTTGATGTCGAGCGTGATGTTTGTTGCTATGCCTTCAAATGGTCCGGTTAGTTTATAGCTAGCCCAATTCTAATCGTGGTCCTGTTCAATGCCGTTTTTCCCCCTTCCTGATTTATGCGTGCAGGTAAATGTGCAACGAACCCCTACTTACTCGCGCGAGCAGGGTGGCGTCTATGATGCCCTTTTGTAGTCCTCAGCCAGCGATATGGCTTGTTTTTTCGTGTTGGTCCTCAGCCAGCGACATGACTTCTTTTTTCTGGTTGGTTCTCGGCCAGCGATATGCCTTCTTTTTAAGGGTTGGTCCTCAGCCAGCGACATGGCTTCTTTTTTCGTGTTGGTCCTCAGCCAGCGATATGCCTTCTTTTTTAGGGTTGGTCCTCAGCCAGCAATATGTTTTCTTTTTTCGTGTTGGTCCTCAGCCAGCGACACGGCTTCTTTTTAAGGGTTGGTCCTCAGCGAGCGACCAGAGTATTTTTTCGTATTGGTCCTCTGCCAGCTAAATGTTTTCTTTTTTCGTGTTGGTCCTAAGCCAGCTAAATGTTTTCTTTTTTCGTGTTGGTCGTCAGCCAGCGATATGTTTTCTTTTTTCGTGTTGGTCGTCAGCCAGCGATATGTTTTCTTTTTTCGTGTTGGTCCTCAGCCAGCGATATGGCTTCTTTTTTCGTGTTGGTCCTCAGCCAGCGATATGTCCACCACCACCATCCATGCATGCCAGCACCCCACCACCATCATCCATGCGTGCCAGCCACCCACCACCACCATCCATGCGTGCCAGCCACCCACCACCACCATCCATGCATGCCAGCACCCCACCACCATCATCCATGCATGCCAGCACCCCACCACCACCATCCATGCGTGCCAGCCACCCACCACCACCATCCATGCGTGCCAGCCACCCACCACCACCATCCATGCATGCCAGCACCCCACCACCACCATCCATGCGTGCCAGCACCCCACCACCACCATCCATGCATGCCAGCCACCCACCACCATCATCCATGCGTGCCAGCCACCCACCACCACCATCCATGCATGCCAGCACCCCACCACCACCATCCATGCGTGCCAGCCACCCACCACCACCATCCATGCATGCCAGCACCCCACCACCACCATCCATGCATGCCAGCACCCCACCACCACCATCCATGCGTGCCAGCCACCCACCACCACCATCCATGCATGCCAGCACCCACCACCACCATCCATGCATGCCAGCACCCACCACCATCATCCATGCATGCCAGCACCCACCACCACCATCCATGCGTGCCAGCACCCACCACCACCATCCATGCGTGCCAGCCACCCACCACCACCATCCATGCATGCCAGCACCCCACCACCACCATCCATGCATGCCAGCACCCCACCACCACCATCCATGCGTGCCAGCCACCCACCACCACCATCCATGCATGCCAGCCACCCACCACCACCATCCATGCATGCCAGCACCCCACCACCATCATCCATGCATGCCAGCACCCCACCACCACCATCCATGCGTGCCAGCACCCCACCACCACCATCCATGCATGCCAGCCACCCACCACCACCATCCATGCGTGCCAGCCACCCACCACCACCATCCATGCATGCCAGCACCCCACCACCACCATCCATGCGTGCCAGCCACCCACCACCACCATCCATGCATGCCAGCACCCCACCACCATCATCCATGCATGCCAGCACCCCACCACCACCATCCATGCGTGCCAGCCACCCACCACCACCATCCATGCGTGCCAGCCACCCACCACCACCATCCATGCATGCCAGCACCCCACCACCACCATCCATGCGTGCCAGCACCCACCACCACCATCCATGCGTGCCAGCACCCACCACCATCATCCATGCATGCCAGCCACCCACCACCACCATCCATGCATGCCAGCACCCCACCACCATCATCCATGCATGCCAGCCACCCACCACCACCATCCATGCATGCCAGCACCCCACCACCATCATCCATGCATGCCAGCACCCCACCACCACCATCCATGCGTGCCAGCACCCACCACCACCATCCATGCATGCCAGCCACCCACCACCATCATCCATGCATGCCAGCCACCCACCACCACCATCCATGCATGCCAGCACCCACCACCACCATCCATGCATGCCAGCCACCCACCACCACCATCCATGCGTGCCAGCCACCCACCACCACCATCCATGCGTGCCAGCCACCCACCACCATCATCCATGCATGCCAGCCACCCACCACCACCATCCATGCATGCCAGCACCCCACCACCATCATCCATGCATGCCAGCCACCCACCACCACCATCCATGCATGCCAGCACCCCACCACCATCATCCATGCATGCCAGCACCCCACCACCACCATCCATGCGTGCCAGCACCCCACCACCACCATCCATGCATGCCAGCCACCCACCACCATCATCCATGCATGCCAGCCACCCACCACCACCATCCATGCATGCCAGCACCCCACCACCATCATCCATGCATGCCAGCCACCCACCACCACCATCCATGCATGCCAGCACCCCACCACCATCATCCATGCATGCCAGCACCCCACCACCACCATCCATGCGTGCCAGCACCCCACCACCACCATCCATGCATGCCAGCCACCCACCACCATCATCCATGCGTGCCAGCCACCCACCACCACCATCCATGCATGCCAGCACCCCACCACCACCATCCATGCGTGCCAGCCACCCACCACCACCATCCATGCATGCCAGCACCCCACCACCATCATCCATGCATGCCAGCACCCCACCACCACCATCCATGCGTGCCAGCCACCCACCACCACCATCCATGCGTGCCAGCCACCCACCACCACCATCCATGCATGCCAGCACCCCACCACCACCATCCATGCGTGCCAGCCACCCACCACCACCATCCATGCGTGCCAGCCACCCACCACCACCATCCATGCCTGCCAGCCACCCACCACCACCATCCATGCGTGATTTTTTTGGGGAGTGGTTAGTATTGTTTTTGGGTAGGGTCGCTCTGCAGAGTGACCCCTACCCTTGCGCAATGTCGCAGTCTTTGTTTGTAAGGTCGCGCTGCAGAGTGACCCCCTCACAATGCAAACTTCCATTCAGTGTTTGTAGGGTCGCGCTGCAGAGTCACCTTTCCAAGATGCGTTATTCAATAACATTTTGTTGGTAGGGTCGCGCTGCAGAGTCACCTTTCCAAGATACGTTATTCAATAACATTTTGTTTGTAGGGTAGCGCTGCAGAGTCACCTTTCCAAGATACGTTATTCAATCACATTTTGGTTGTAGGGTCGCGTTGCAGAGTCACCCTTTCCAGATACGTTATTCAATAACATTTTGTTTGTAGGGTAGTGCTGCAGAGTCACCCTTTCCAGATACGTTATTCAATAACATTTTGTTTGTAGGGTAGCGCGTCCGAGTGACCTTTCCAAGATACGTTATTCAATCACATTTGTGTTGTAAGGTCGCGCTGCCGAGTCACCCTTTCCAGATACGTTTATAAAAGTTACATCTTCGATTTTTTTTTTCCCAAACCTGAATGGGATTTCATCCTTGTTTCTTCTTAGGGTAGCGCTGCAGCGCCACCCCTCACGCTGATGCGAATTTACACTTTCTTCATCCGACATTGGTCTATTTGTTTTTCCTTATTTGCCGCAGAAGGAACAAGAGAAGGAGAGGGAAGTTCAGCTTCAGAAGGAAAAGGAGGAGCAGGAGAGGGCCTCCTTGCTTCAGAAGGGAAAAGAGGTGGAGAGGGCCACCTATGTCGACAAGGTCAAGTCGACGAGCGAGTCTCCTAAGTATAGTACGCCACCCGCCTCTCCGCCCAAGGGCGTAGAGGAGTTTCCTCCTCTGTCAACAATGCTTGCTGCCGGGGCTGGGCCAAGCTCCGTGGAGGCGTCGGCCTCCAAATCTCCCAAGCGGCCCGCACCTGAGGCACAGGCTGCCGGGGCTGGGTCCAGCTCCGTTGTGTCTCCACAGTCTCCTCAGCGGCCCGCACCTGAGGCACAGGCTGCCGGGGCTGGGTCCAGCTCCGTTGTGTCTCCACAGTCTCCCCAGCGGCCCGCCATCAACAAGGAGTCCCCCGTCCTCGGGAAGTCGACCTCAAACTCGCCGAGGTCCGCCCCCGTCGAGGTGGTTACCTCGAAGCCCAGCTCGCCGCCCAAGTCTTCTCCAAGGGCCCACCACGAGGCGTCTGAGCAGGGCAGCCCGCCGCCCAAGTCACCTCTAAGGTCCCACCACGAGGCTTCGACCTCGAAGGTCAGCACGTCGCCCAGGTCTCCTTCAAGGTCCCTACCCGAGGCCTCGACCTCACAGCCCAGCTCGCAGCCCGCGTCTCCCCAAAGCTCCCCTCCAAAGAAGGGGGCGACCTCCAAGTCCCGATCACCGCCCAAGTCGCCTGCAAAGTCTCACGGTCGGAAGTCTCCGCCCAAGCGCCGGTCGCCACCCAAGCGCCGGTCGTCAAACTCACCTCCGAGGAGCCGCTCCCCACAGGCAAGAAAGAAAGCAAGAGCGGAATGGGAGGAGAAGGAGGATGACCATGAGCGGTTCCTGCGTGATCTGCAGAAGAACATTGACCTCCTGATCAGCATGGAGGACAGGGACAAGGCAGACCCAAGGCCACTGGAGGATCTTCCGGAGGAGGAAAGAAAGAGAAGGAATGACCGCATGGCACTTCTGACTTCTTATCTGGATCAGGCAACGCAGCACGCCGAAGATCTGGTGAATCTGGAGAAAAAGGACAAGGAACGGAAGGCCGCCCAGGAGCTCCTGGAAAGGGAGCAGAGGGAATGGGTGAAGAAGGAAAGGGCAGAGCGAGAGGCGAAGCAGGCAGAAATGGAAGCTGCGGAGATGGAGGAGGCGGAGCGCAGGAAGAGGAGGGCGTCGTGGGAGCGGGACGAAAAGGAGAGAAAGGCGAATGAGGAAAGGAAAAAGAAGGACGAGGAGGCAAAGGCGAAGAGGAAGGTGCAGGAGGAGGGGAAGAGGATGATGGAGGCGGGTGTGGCGGCACGCCTGAAATACCAAGCCAAACTTGAGGAGGAGCGCAGGAAGGCGCAGGCTGCAGAAACGTCGACGGAGGTGGATGGGAAGACCGCGGGGGTCTCGGAGAAGGAGGGTACGGAGCCGTCTCAGGTGAGAAACAGTTTTTACCCCCATTAGTGTGCGTGTTTTTTTTAACGGTTTCGTTATTCCTTATCTCTGCTAAGCTCGTCTGACCATGAATGGGTCATTTCGCAGAGTGACCCTAACCTGAACCAACAAGTATGCTTTTCCCTGTTGTTTTGATTTCAGAGGAAGCGGGGGGCAGACGAAAAAAGAAGTCAGAGGATCCCAAGAAGAGCGGGACAACAACGGAGGTGAGCGATAAGTAATCCTGTGTTTTTCGCCTTTGTTCTTTGTTCATTTGTCCATCATTTCTGAGTTGCCGTTTCCTTTGCATGTGTGATTAATTTATGGAGGGTCATTTCGCAGAGTGACCCTAAACTTTTTCAACGAGTATGCTTTCCTCTGTCTTGCTGCATCCAGAGGAAGAAAGGGGGAGATGAGACAGAGTCTCAGGGGAACGCCGAGGTTGGGAGTGGGGAGGAGAAATTGCGGGTGAGCTAATAATTTTTTCGCCGCTTCATAGTGCATGTCAGTTAGTCGTTCGTTCTGTTTGAGATTTTTTTATGAAGGGTCACTTCGCAGAGTGACCCTAAACTTTTTTTCCGATTATGCTTTTGTTTCGTTTTGTGGACCTGTGTGCAGCCGATCCAGTTGAGGGGCTTGGAAACTTGGAAGTCATGGTTGACGACTTACGAAAAACATCTGAACGATGACGCCAAGTCGTTCTTGAGCACCTTTGTGTCGAAGGAGATCGAAGTTGCGATCGATGACGGTGTCTGGCATGAGAGGATGGAAGTAATACATGATATGGCCAGGCCTGATGAGATAATGAACCCTTGGAGTGAATCTGGTCTTCGTGCCTTTTTGTTCGAAGTCATGGGGCGGAGCCTTAGAGGCAAAAGGGTGAAGGGGGAAGAAATGGCATCTCTCTTCGACACCTTCGAGTTGCTTGTTACCGAGTGCGGGTCGAATATACCCGACGCAGTGGATGTTACAGCTTATGTTCCTCGAAGCCTGCTCGTCTGGATCAAGCTGTCTTGTGCGACCAAACAGTACTGCAAGGACACGAGACAGCACCCATTGTCACACGAGTATTTTGACATCATCATATCTGTCTGCAGGTGGGAAATGTACCAGGTCCTAGAGCAGGGGAAGACAGGTGAGGATTGGGACACCTCCCCGCTGACGGAAACGGATGTCAATCTGCTCTTGAAGAAAGGGTTCAAGGCTGCACAGTTCGACTGGGATGTCTTCGGCGACTTTCTGATCGCCATGGACCACTCGGTATCTCCCGAGTTGTTCAGGGCTGGTTCGGAAGTGATTGAAGATTTGGATGGGGTTAGATCGCACTTCCTTTCGTCGTATTCAGTGTGGATGGCGCAGTTTAGGGTGAACCCAGACCCTATTCTTCCGAGTCGAGGCCGGGCCCACTTCAAATGTTCCGCCGTCCAAGCCAAGTGTGTGACACTTTTTCGCTATTTTCGCAAAAAAAAAAAAAATTTTCGCACGAGCTCGCGTGATTTTCGCGTGATTTTCGCAAAATTTTCACACATTTTCGCACGATTTCGCACGATTTCGCACAATTTTGCATGATTTCGCACGATTTCGCATGGATTTCAACCAAGGGTCGTTTTGGGGAGTGACGTTTGACAAAATTTCGCATGAATTCACACACGTTGTGCACATCAAAATTTTTTACCGTCGACATTTTTCACATGAAATTTCGCACGATTTCAGCAAATTTCGCACAAATTCGCACGATTTCAGCAAATTTCACACGATTTCAGCAAATTTCGCACAATTTCGCACGATTTCGCACGACGAATCACTCTGCAGAGTGACGATCGTCGAAAAAGTCAAAAAAACGACAAAAAGTGTCACACTTTTCGGAACATTTGAAGTGGGCCCGGCCTCGAGCTGTTGAATTGTTTCTTCAGTTGTGCGAGGATGAGATCCTGCGTTTTCGTCAGAGTGGGGAGTTCGACATGGCCGGACAGTATGAGCCCCCACGAAAGGAGGTTGTCGCATGGCTTGAGTACAAGGGGATCGACGACTGCCTGTCGTTAGTGACGGCGAACATAAACGAGAAATCATGGAGTCAGGACATGCTATCTCACTTGTTTTTTCTTCGGACGTTTTTCGAAAACGAACTGAGCCACACAACTCCATCTGAGATGTGGCCGATCGGACAAGTGTTGCGGGAGTGGAGATTTGACATTGAGGTAATTATTGACATTTGTGTACATTTTTATTCAGTCCGTTTAGATTAGTGTTGTGTATTTCTTTTGTTGAAAATTGTTACTAACGATGAACGCATTTCTTGCTCTACTTCCCGCCAGGAGGGTGACATTCCATGTTTTGAGGGACAAAGTCCTTCAGCGTGGAACCCGGAGGTAAGCAAATGCCGCTAAAGGTTCGGGTCGATTTGTGAAGATAGGATATTCAAGAAATACTTCCTGTTTTGACTGACTTTGTATATTTATCTGAACGCACGTTTTGTCTTGCAGGACGACGATCAACCTTTCGAAGAGGTCGAAGGGATGGGGACGGAGAACGTAGAGGTAGGAAATTTGGTTCATTTTACTGTTCAAGCCCAGGGTTGGGGTCGCTCCGCAGAGCAACGTTAAAACAAAATTAATGCTCGTTTTTTTTATGTCATCGTCTGAATTATTATTATTTTTTTTTCATGCAGGAGGTGGACGAGAAGGAAGAGGAGGAGAAGGAGCAGGAGGTGGACGAGGAGGAAGAGGAGGAGGAGCACGAGGAGGAGGAGGAGGAGGAAGAAAATGAGCCCGAGCCAACTCCGAAGGGGAAGGGGAAGGCAAAGGTTTGTGCAATGTTTTTTAAGTTTATAACGCTGAAGGTCGCGCTGCAGAGCTAGGATGCCAGAGTGCAGATTATTCTTCTTAATACATTTCGCTTCATGTGTATGTTGTGTGTTGTTGGTATACCTTCCAGCAGGCTAAAAAAAGGGCGACGACGACACTCCAAGCAGCTTACCTAAAGCTTATTGCCAGAAGGAAGAAGGTGCAGACTGCCTGTGATATTGGCGAACTCATCCTAGGCAATCCCCCTAAGGATGTTACGATGGGTGCCGGGGAGTTTCGCAAGTATCTCACCCAACTACGCGTTGAGGCGGCGGCCGATTTCGCAATGCAAGGCGCCGACACCTTCAACGGTGACCTGGCCTATGATTTTGTCAACCAAGTCAAGTCCAAGGGCACCGAAAAGTTCAAGTGGAAACCAAAGGCGTACACGGAGGCGAAGGTGGACAAGGTCATCAAGTTCATGAAGTGGGATCTCAAGAGAAGGGATCGTGAACGGGCGAAGCTGCTTGAGGGTCAGGCAAAAGATTCCAAAAAGAAGAGGGATGCGGATAAAAAGGAGAAGGGGAAGGATAAGGGGGAGGATGACGCGGCCGGGGGGAGAAGGGCGGGAAGGGAAAGAAGGGGAAGAAGGCGGGAGAAAAGGAAGAGGTGCGTTTTTTGCGGAATTGTAGATTTAGAGGGGTAGCTCTGTGGAGTGAACCTTTTTACCTTCTCCGTTCTTTGCACCCTATTCGGAATTTTTTGTCTGCACGCCGACTATTTGCAAACGTTAAACTATTTATTGTTTTCCTGTCTCATCCTTGTCAATGCCTTCCTCCAGGGTGGCGAGGGGGAGAAAGGCGGAAAAGGAAAGAAGGGGAAGAAGGCGGGAGAAAAGGAAGCGGTGCGTTTTTGGTGATTTAGATTCAGAGGGGTAGCTCCGTGGAGTGACCCTTTTTACCTTCTGTGTTCTTAGCACCCTACTCTGAGATTTTCCTACGCTCGCGGACTATATGCATACGTTTAACTATTTATTGCTTTCTTGTCTCATGTTCGTCAATGCCTTCGTTCAGGGTGCCGAGGGGGAAGGAGACGGTGACGGAAGGTTGGCCGGCAATGATGCCGTTTTTGCACTCGTCAAGGAGATGCTTAACTACGTCGAAGCCAGGGGCAAGGCGCCGGCGTCGGATATATTAAAGTGGCCTACCTTCTCCCCTTTTCTTGAGCTTCTGAAAGCACTTTCAAAGCTCTTCAAGGAGGGGATCCTGACGAGTAGTGGAAAGGTGGACAAGGAGCCGATCATCAAAGATTGGAAGATGGCAACGACCGTGGACTCCGAGAAGGAGATCAGGGACAAAGCCATTCGGGACGCGAATGCTGTGCGGGAATCCCGTTGGATTCGACCGAGTGACTTCATCGATACCGGTTGCAATAGCATGCGCATTCACACCGTCAACGGGCTGATTTTGCCTGACAACATGAGGCAGCGGTTGCTAAGCGATGAGGTGTTCAGGGAGAACGGGCGCATCTTGCTGAATGCAAAGACAAACAGTTTGCATTTTAAGGTGTGCATCCCTGTGTGGCAGTTCGCCTTTCAAGCGCTTGCGGAAACCAAGCCAAGCCTCTTCGCCAAACACATCACGTCCACCGGCCCTTACCGGGATTGGCTGAAAAAATGCCATGGCGCTAGGACTGACGCGGAGTTCGTGGGCTCGCGTTACTTTCGCCCCTTGTCCGACAAGGAGATTGAGAAGTATCTTGGAACCAAGTCCACCGCTTCTTTCCTCAAGAGAGGTGTTGAGTTCCGGACCTATGCACGAGTCGGGGAACAAGACGACGTTCTGCCCTTTGATTTTCAACCAAGGGAGGTCTTCAGCCTAATAAGCCAGGCCTCCTTAAAGGCATTCGACCCAAGATTTCACGAAGAACATCCTGATGGCGAATATCTCGTTCTTCGATATGCGGTGGTCGACGGAAACCACTATTTCAAGGGTTTAAAGTCTTTCAAGCAATTGGAGGGGGAATGGACGCCCGGTGTGACACATGTTAAGAAACTAATGTGTGAAGGGGGGGCAGCGTCTGAGAACGCGAAGGACAGTGCCGCGGCGGCTAAACTTTTCTCATCCCTTATGGAACAATTCCATACTGGGTACGGGGGAACGAACGTCATTCTGCTTCGGGGGGCCGACCTTCTTCCAAATTGGGACGAGTGTAAAAAGTTCCCGGAAATATCTGTAAGTGGTAGTTCTATCTATGGCAATGGTGACGCTGCAGTTCCACCACTTCGTCGTGTTATGTCGAGTAAGGGTCGCACTGTGGAGTGACCATGTCAAAAGTCTTCCTTTATCATGCATTATAAATGCGGGAAGTCGCACACAGAAACGACAATGGCAGTCAAACTCTCATCCCGACATATTTCTGGGGTGGTTTCGCAGAGTGACCCTAACTTACCGATTTCGGCGCTGAAGACCATTTTTCGCGCTCCCGTGCGTTCATAACGTCACGCTGCAAGTCGACCCTTGAATTGTTCTTGTGTGTCAATTTTTCGTTCCTCTGTTCGTGACAGGAGGTTGGGAAGAAGAAGCTGGATCGCCTATTCGAAATCTCCAAGGGCGCCAATGCCGAAGATCAGGCGGTAGCGGATCGGACGCTTGGGCAGGCGCTTCTGGATGTTTGGAATTACAACAGGCTGTACTTGCACGGCGTCGTGAAGCAGGGCAAAGGGCATTTTATTCCCGATGGCCATTACACGAACCTGCTGGCGTACATCCTGCCGGCCACCAAACAATCAGTCGGGAGGGAAGGGAGTTTGGAGGGGAGTAAGGAGGATAAGGGGGAGTTGAGGGAGGAAGAAGGCGAGCGGAAAAAAAACAAGGCCCAACCTTCCCAAATTTCAAATTACAATCGAGTTCTGGCGAACACCTTCCTGCGCCTCACAAAGGCCAGGCCGGATGATGAGAATTCAGTCACACCAGCTTCTGAGGAGACTATGACTCTCAGATGCCGGTTCGCTAACGCCGAGGGCACCAAGAAGGGGCAAAAGGTGTCCTGGACGTCTGTAAGGAACCTGGCGTCGTTTCCGATGATGGACGCTGTGTGTGAATGCATCATGAGTGGGGAGGTTGGGCCCGAAAAGCTGTCAAAGTTGGTGGAGTTGGCCAAGGACGTACTTGAGTGCGTTCGCCAATTCATCCTTATTAAGTTTCAGGAAAAGCCCGACTTGGATGGCGAATGTAAGGGGGGGGCTGATATGGAGTACAAGGCTTCTCGCTTATTTGAAGAGGTGTTCGGCTGTCGACTACTTGGGCGGATGCCAAGGAACAAGGACGTCGTCGATCGATTCCTTGCATTTTGGGAGAAGGCCGTCATCATCACGCGCAATGTCGCCTACCTCTTAAAGTCCGAAGGTCTTGCCAATCACCTAAGGATTCCGAGAAAGGATCTGATGGATAGCAAAATCGATCTAGTGGATCTCCTCGACAAAACCGCTCCGAACTTCAGCATGAAGGGTTCGCACGGCCTTCTGGACAAGGACTTGTATCTCCACTATCAAAAAAAGATGGAAGGAGGGGAAGGGAAGAAGGAGGCGGTTGTTGAGGCGAAGGAGAAAGTTGCAGGGAAAGGGGGGGAGAAGGTGGAAGAGAAAAGTGCTGAGCCGATTGAGTATAACTGGCGCAGCATTTCCTGGGATAAGATGACCGTCTGGTATTCTTCTCATAGTCTCCCTAAAGGCGGCCCTGACAGGAAGAAGGCATTTGTGAGGAGGGTGGCGGCGGAGGTGGCGGTGGGCGACGGTGAGGGCTTCCCATCCACTTTCGCGAGGCAAGACGATGGCCTGACGCCACTACCGTGCTGTAGAATCCTGAATTTGGATGGTGAGTTCGGCCGCAAGTGGACGTCCTTCAAGGACTTCTGGTGGGGTGACCATGACCTCTTTATGGTTCCTCCAAAAAAGACAACTGTCGAACGAGCTTCCGGTTACCACAGGAAGCTTATCGAGCTAGCGACGCAGTTTTTCTGGGAGTTGCGTCCCATCGTGGTCGTTTTTGGCGGAAAGAAGTCATTGGATGGCTTCGAAGACTTACTGGTTCGGATGGGGAAGATGCCTGACGTCTCGTGGACGTCATTGGCGAAGAAGAGGAAGGCTGAGGATGAAGCGGAAGGAGATTCGGATGGTGACGACGGAGGCGAGGGACAGGGTGGAAAGGAAGGAGGGTCGACTCGCAGAGCGACGTCTACGGGGGGAGAGAAGTCGTCACCGCAGAAGACGTCTAAGGGGGGAGAGAAGTCGTCACCGCAGAAGACGCGGGACAAAGGGAAGGGTGGGCAGCGGCCGTCTGTCCAGCCGCAGCCGGAGTCACACCCTTCCAAAAAGCTTCGAAAGGCAGTTGTTCAAATCTCGGACGACGAAGATGAAGCTGAGCCTGGCGCTTCTGCCCGGCCTGTCGCTCCTTCCGCGCCTACGCGCGTTTCAAAGTATCCCAAGAAAGAGCTTCGAAGGCAGCCAGTCGAGTCATCATCATCCTCCTCCGAGGAGGAGGAGGAGGAGGAGGGGGAGGAGGGGAGGAGGGGAGGAGGGGGAGGAGGGGGAGGAGGGGGAGGAGGGGGAGGAGGAGGAGGAGGAGGAGGAGGAGGAGGAGGCGGAGGAGGAGGAGGAGGAGGAGGAGGAGGAGGAGGAGGAGGAGGAGGAGGAGGAGGAGGAGGAGGAGGGGGAGGAGGAGGAGGACGGGGATGACGACGAGGAGGAGGAAGATGGAGGGAGGCGAAGGGGTGATGGAAGGGCAAGGGGTGGAGGGGCAGGAGGGTCAACTCGCAGAGCGACGTCTGAGGGGAGGAAGAAGCCTGCCGCGCCCTCCAAGTCTTCCGGCTCGTTGTAACGACTAAAAATGTTGTGTTTGCAACAGCCTCAGTTTCAACATTGATGTGAAAAGATCTTTATACCTGGGTTGGAGTCGCGACAGATAACTTCACGTCCAGAGAAGCAATGAAGATGGATCTTCAACAGTTAAGGGAATGAGTCCCCACCCTTGTTAGACACAACAGACAAGTTATATCCAAGTCGACTATCTGTTGAAGTTATAGTCGACTTTTGGCAAGGGTTGTTTGATTGATGAAACAAGGAAACCCTTGAATTACACCATAGCTTTAGCTCTCACGTACGCGCACATGCACGGCCGCCCCAAACAGGATAAAAGTCATCGTGCACGCAGCATCCATCCAACCCTAACCCGGAAGGACCAATCAAAAGTGAGGATCACTCAAGATAAGATCTTAGCCTCCGAATCCTCCACACAACACAAAGCCAGCACATACGAAATCTCAATGACCTGGAACCAAATCCACCAGGTACAACGGTACTGCAGAGAATCTATGACTGACTAAACAACACCATGCAAAGTACCCTACGTGGATCAGGCCACGACCAATGAGGGTAGAACAATAGATTCGACAGATCTCAGCAGGCCCAATATCTATCAGACGTCGAAGCCTCCTAACTTCTCAAATAATTGTCCTAAAGAACTCATAATAAGATTCAACAGTAGGAAAACTTTGGATGTAACATTTGGTTGTTACATATCTCCCCCTCAAGACAGGAACTCCCAGTTCCTAGAAGCCAAGAAGAATAAAACAACAACCTCCACAAAACAACACAACAATAAACAGGAAGTCCACCACCTCTTGGGACAAGCAAGTGGGTTTTTACATCCCCAAAGGGCCTCCTATCTCAGTATCATCTGATCATGTCAACCCTGAATAAGACAAATTCACCCACAGATGAAATGTCATCAAGTGACTAACACACAGGCAACCATGCCTGGATAATACAACTGCAAAGCTACCATGAACTCAGAACTGTCATTGCTGGAAATCTGGACTGGACATCAGAACTGGTCGCCTCCATTCTGGATCCCCACCTCACTCCACAGCCCATCTCCAACCATCCTGGAACCCTTCACAGAGTGAACCAATCCCCCTTCTTCATATCCTTCCCCTCGTTCCAAACACTGGGAAATGCTCCACCATGGACACCAGATCTGGCCAGTTCCTGCTGACCTGAATATCCAAGCAGGTCTCAGCAGCCTTGCCCAACTCAGCTGAAAACCTACTGCACTGGGCAGGGTAGGACAGAGTGACCACAGCCTGTCGGAGGGGATCGAAGACCCAGCCACTGGCAGTCTTATGGCGACATAGCCAGCTGCTATAGGCCCACCACAGCTGTAGAAAGGCCTTGATAGGCCCCCACCTGGCGCCCAAGATGGGTACCAGCACCCTCAAAGGTGTGAGCCTGGCCCTCAGCTCGTTAGGGAACTTTGGTAACTGCAGCCCCACAAAGACTGTGCTGTCCTTGTGTGGAAAACAAGACATCACAGAGCAGTTGGACGACGGAGTAAGGTCAAACTCTCCCTGCTTGACAGCCTGCTCAAGTAGCTCAGTGTAGGTCTGGGAATATCCAACTGGCTTGAGCCCTGCAAAGGCGAGTCTCAGGTCACTGGGCAGAGCCTCCATCAAGTCCTGGCCCTCCACCGGCCTCATGTCAAACGAAGGCCACGGGTACACTGCAAAGACGGTGTGCATAATGTAAGCCACCATAGGTGACCCAATCTCACAGAGACTGGGGGGCAGACAGTCAAGGGCCAACTCTACCATACCCTCAGGTACTAGTTCACCCTCCTCCACCACTGTCTGATCCAATGCCTGCATGGCTGTGTACAAGGATTTACACCACTCGCACTGTCCAGGAGCACAATTACGGTGGTCCAAGAACTGCTCCACCTGTTTTGTTGGGACAGCTGACCTGGGCAAGTGTACCACCACCTTAGGGGGTGGAGGAGCCTCCGTAGGAGAGGGACTGAGACCACCGGGGTGGGGATAGCCTCCTGAGCTACTGGAGCCTCAGAAACTGCAGGCACAGCAGAACCCACAGTTGGAATGTGCCCAGCCCTCAAGTGTTCTGCCATCTGAGTAACCAGACCCTCCACATTAATCAACCTGGTTATCAAGGCCCCGTGACGCTGCTCGTGCCGTTGCTGATCATGTACCATACGCTGGAACAGATTGAGAAAATGGGCTTCCACAAACCCAGCGTCTTCCTGGATCGAAGGGCCCGTGGCTCTGGGGCCAGCGTAGTCGTGCTGAAAGACATACGTAGCCCTCACGTCCTCTTGGGTTCGTGCAGGTGGCCTGGGTGTCCCCTCAGGATGGGAGTCGGCCATGGCTGGCAACCACAGACACAAAACACCAAAAAGAGGTGTTAGCAGTGCTCACTGGGAGCTATGAAGGGGAGCACACCGCTCAGAGCCCATGACATACCACTCAGGCAAGGTGATACCATGACGCTGACAATACTCTAGTACAGCAGAGTGACTGTTGGTGAGATCAGACAACCACAGCCACGTAGCAGTCACCTCTAGCTCTCCCTTCCAGTGTACCTTAAACTGCAACTGTTTGGTACGACCTTTCCCCTTCACCCTGTGAGCCAACAACCGCTCCACTTCATAGATCTTCTCCCCCTCAGAATCCAATTCATAAGGCAAAGGGGCAGACAATCTGCCTGGTAAGGTGTTGCGCCTGTACAGCTTCAGCTGGGCTAGGTGAAAAATATTATTCCTGAGCTTCCAGTGAGAAGGCACTTGGACCTGGACCACTGTACCATAGTGGAAGGTTGCCAACACTGGGTAAGGACCCAACCAGAGTGGTTGCAGTTTCCTGCATTGCTCCTTCTCAGGCAGCACTCTGTTGGCTTCCAACAACACCAAGTCCCCAGGAGCTACAAAGGAATGACTGGCCACCGTTTGCTGCCAGGCGTTAGTCAGGTACTTGTCCTGTGTCCTCAACAGCTGGGTAGCCACAATGCTGTGAGCCTCCTGGAAGGAAGCCAACAACTGCTGGACTGAACCAAGACGTCGCTGGAAAGGGCCTTCAGCGTCTCTGTCAGGCAGTTCCAAGTCGAATGGTGTCAAGGGACACTGGCCATTGCAGATCACGAAGGGGGACATCTGGTGAGGAGCCAGAGGAGAGTTGTTGATTGCGAACTCTATGAAAGGTAGCTTCTTGTCCCAGTCCTTGTTGTCGTGGTACAATAGTGCTTTTGACACTCCCTGACAATTCTGTTCATCCTCTCCACCGCCCCAGTACTGGCACACCTGTATGCCACACCGAATGCCAGCTTAGTGTCTAGGATGTCAAAGAATGACTTCCAAAACCCTGACAGCCAAAGGGGGTCCTGATCAGTGATGATCACTCTAGGCATGCCGTGCAGACGGTAGATCTCCTTCATAAACAAATCCACACACTGTGCAGCGGTGAGATGAGTATTGCAAGGAATCAGATGGCACATCCTGGAAGCCTGTCCATGACCACAAGGATCCTGTCATTGCCACCATCTGACATGGGAAGACCACAGATAAAATCCATAGTCACACTGATCCAAGGGCGCAGGGGAATGGGCATAGCCATGGGAAAGATGGGCGTGGCTTGGTTCCTGACCTTATTTCTCTGGCAGGAGTCACAGGAATCCACATAGGCCTTAACATCCTGATAAAGGCCAGGCCACCAAAACCTCTGCTGCACCTCATGAAGTAGCTTAGCATAACCAGGATGACACGCAGTCACATCGTCATGGAAACAATGTAACACTGTGGGAATGGCCATCTCAGGCACATACACTTTTCTAGTCACCGTGTGCTCTGCATCATGAGTGTGAACATACAGAACGCCCTCCCAGTATTCTACAGGTCTATTGCCAAAGTTGCCCCTCTGGATAGCTGCAGTAGCCATGTCCTCCGTCTTGGTGAAGGCCTTGATGACGTCCAGCAGGGAAATATTTAAAGGATTAGGCAACACCAGGTCCTTGTCAGGTCCCAGGGGCTGCATCTGCATCTCCTCTTCCTGCCCAGGGCTAGCCACCAACTGCTTGGATGAGACAGTAGTAGCTATAGGCCCTTTTGACCTTGCCATCACCTGAGAGGCCAACACCTTGGACCGGCCTACCAACACAGGGTCCATGACCCACTTCCTGGGCCTACCTCTGCTGCGCCTAGCAGGGCCTCCCTCACCTGGCTGCACTGTGGGAGTGGGCACCACACCTTCAGGACTTCTCCTAAGACTGTCAGACAGTGACTGGACACCCTCCTGGACGCCTGTCAACTCTGGGACAGAGCCCTGGTCGATGAGCATCACGGGACCACCGTTATTCCCTACAGGTGGTGTCAACAGTTGAGAAACCTTCTGGTTGTTGGCCTGAGCTCTAGTCAAGGCTCCACACTCTACCACAGAAATCAGGGCAGCACAGATGTCCAAGTCCTCATGAAAACTTCCCATCAAATCCCTCCTCCTGGACAGGGCGTCAGGCACCACATTCTGCGTACCAGGAATGTACCTCACAGAGAAAGGTCCAAACCCCCCCAGGAACTCCATCCATCCAGCCATCCTCTTACTCATCCGGGTCTGTTCCAACACATGTACCAAGGGCCTGTGGTCAGTCATCAGGGTAATAGACTCGTTGCCCTGCCCATCCTTGGCGCTGCTGGCCACAGAAAACTGAGCCCCCTTCAGTAGGTGTTCCCACTTGTGACAGGCCACCACCAATCCCAGCAGCTCTGCTCATGAACAGGGTAGTTACGTTCTGCAGACGTCATACTCCTGGACATGTATTCCACTGGTTGAGGGCCCTTACCATGATCTTGCATTAGTACTGCACCAATAGCACCCTGTGAGGCATCAGACCTAACCTGGTATGGCAAGTCTGGGTTGGGGCCCACCAACAAGGGAGCAGTGGTAAGCTTCTGCTTCAACACATCAAAAGCTTGCTGGCATGCTGCAGTCCACTCAAAGGGAACATCCTTCTTGAGCAGGGCTAACAGGGGACCAGAGATGGCCGCCATGTCAGGGATGAACCGTCGGTACCAGCCCACCAGGCCCAGAAAGGATCTGACATCCTGAGCTGACTTCAACACAGGCCACTCCAAAACAGCAGAGACCTTGCTGGCCTCAGGAGTCATACCTGCAGCGCTCAGCTGGTAGCCCAGAAACTTCACCTCTTGGCCCCACTCCACCTTGGACCTCTTCACCGACAGATGATACTGATGGATCACCTTAAGGACCTCCTCCACGTTCTCCAGGTGCTCCCTGAAGGTACGAGAGTGTACCAGAATGTCGTCCAGGTAGACGACCACACAAGTCCTGAAGACCACCCTGGTAGTGTCACACAAGTGGGCAATGTCCTTGAACCTGGGGTTGCGAAGGTCAGGTGAGATCTGGGGCAGGGCATTTCCAGTCAGGTGGCCAAAGATGGCATTGACAAACATCTGCATAGTGGCAGGACTGTTAGAGGCACCCATGGGCATTACTGTCCACTGGAACTGTCCCCATGGGGTAGAAAAGGCCGTCTTGGGGATGTCCTCAGTAGCCACCCTGATCTGCCAGAAAGCATGCCTGAGGTCAAACTTGGTAAAGAAGGCAGCTCCTGCAGTCCTCTCCAGCAACTCATCAATTCTGGGCAGAGGGTACCTGGACTTGACAGTCACCTTGTTCAGTCCCCTCAGGTCAATGCACAACCTCCACCCCCCATCATGCTTGGGTACAAGCAAACACCCAGAACTGAAAGGACTGTTAGCTGGGAGGATCAGACCAGCCTCCAACAGGCCAATAAGTATGGTCTTCAGCTCTGCCATCTCTGCAGGGCCCATCCTGTACATAGGCACAAAAGGAGGACGAGCACCCTCTACCAACTTGATGACATGTGTGATGGGTCCCTCAGGAGGATACTGGGGCATCTTGTCCTCAAAGATGGCTCCATACCTGTCCAACAAGGCATCATGCTGCTGTTGTTGCTCAGTGGTGACAGTAGAACTGACAGCATTGACAGAATGACCACTAGCAGACTCAGGTTCATTAGGCACCAAATGCAGGAAAAAGATGTGTTCCACTGGATAGGTGGCCAAATAAGACAGAGTATGCTTGGCAGACCACACATGCTTCAGTAGGGCAGCCCGTTTCTCCTCCAAAGTCGGCTCTTGATCCACCCCTTTCGCACCTGCTTCCCCTCCCTTGCCATCATTGACAGCTGTCTGTGTGGAACAGCACTCAGTGGCTGTTCTTCTCCCCCTGGCAACACACAGGTAGCATCCCACACTGTCCCATCCTTGAACTGGACCACCCTGTCAGGCCAAGAAATAGCAGGATTGGTGTCAGACAACCATGGGATCCCCAAAATCACATCTGCTGCCGTGAGGGGAATGACATCTGCTGTCACTTCCAAAGTCTGGGATGAACAAACTTGGAAGATGAGCTGCACATAGCCAGGTGAGCAGCTTCTCCTGCCATCAGAATACTGCACCATGACAGGTGTGGGGTGGGCCAACACAGGCAACTTCACTCCTGCACCAAGGATGCAGCAATATAATTACTGCCAGCACCAGAATCAATCATAAACAAGCAAGCTGGCTGAGCCAAGGGAACTGGCACGTTGAGGAGCCTAGCCTGAAACTTGAGTAAGTGACCTGGTACAGGAGGACCCACAGGGACAGCAGGGTCAGAAGCACCCACAGTGTTCACTGGCCTAACGTCAACAGCAGGCAGGTCAGACCTGGCCATGACAGAAGGATGACCTGGGGACCCAACTAGTTTTTTGACTCAGGTGGGTCTGGGATGCTCCACTGCCCGATGGTGGAAGCTGCTCAGGTGGTGCTGGAGGCTCATCCTCGTCCCCCCATCCTCCTCATCTGCCAGCAGCTGCATGAGAGCGTTCACCATCCTACGCTTATCCTGTCTGCTGAAGGGCCGAGCGCGGGACTGGAACCTCCCAGAGGGCTGGAAGTTGGGCTGGAACCCTGGCTGCATCCGGTGATCGCCAGCAGGAACGCCAGGAGGAAGGTTGGGTGGCCTGGGAGATGGCAGGGCGCCAAAAGGTCCTCTCGTGGCAGGGGGAAACTGGTCCCGTCTAGGGCAGTCCCGTGCAAAGTGACCTGGCTGGTTGCAGATAAAACAGTTACCCTGGGTGGGATCCAAGGCATTGAGCTCCCCAGGAGGTCATCCAGCTGGTTCAGGGACTTCTTGATGGGTGGCACTGGCGTGGCCACAGGCTCCCACTTGACAGAAAAAGCAGGCACACGACAAAGGGTGAGCACATAAGACAACACCTTGTCCCATTGCCAGTCCACGTAGTCGAACTGGGAGAAGTGCTTGTCCACATCCAGTCGCACGTGTGGAGCCATGCCATGCAGTAGTCTGTGAAGCGCCTCTGCGTCAGAGCATTGGGGAATCTTGGCTCTAAGGTTGGTGAATTGCTCCACGAACTGTGGCAGCGTCAAACCAGCCTGCGTACAGTTAGCCAGTGCGTCCCGATCCATGCGAAGCTGATCCTGGGGTAACAGAAACCGGCGAAAGCCCAATAGGAGAGAGGGGAGGTCGGTACACGCACGTCCAGCCACAGAACGCAAAAACTCATCAAAACGGTCGCTGGCACTGTCGCTCATCCGCTGCCTAACCATTCTCTTCTGGATGTCCATCGTGAGACGTTCCTCTGCCTTGGGCCCGTAGTTGGCGAAGTGGATAGCGAAGACATCCTGAAACTTGGTGGAGAAATGGTCGAAGCTGCGATGGGTAAGGTTGGTCAGCGATAGCTTGTCTACCGACTCCACCTTGGGAAAAGGAACAGTACGAGGATACAAAGACGTGAGCTCCATCACTGGGGCGTGTGGTGCATTCTGACTCTCGGCAATGTCGCAGCCACCGAGAGCCGTGGAGGCTCATGCCCCTGTGCATCTGTCCCTTCATCAACAAAAGGAGCGTCAACCGCATATACCCTTCGTATACCCAGTGTTGGAGACGGTTGATCCACGAAAACAGACTCTCCATCGCCCGCCTGCCCTTGCGACTCAAGTTGCTGCACACGCGCAATAGTCCTACCCACACTCTTCTCCAGCGCTTCCGCCACACTTCTAGCTCTCGCAGCTTCCTCACGTTCATGTTGTAATCGAATTTTCTCCGCTGTCAGCTCGTCAGCCGCTAGCCGAGTGCCGTCTCGCCCCGGCACCGTGTTGTAGCCAAAACGAATAGCCGAACCGTATTCGGGTGCTGGCGAACGCGTGTCTCCACGTTGGAGAACCGTGGTCCACCTCTACCAATGCCACGCAGGGAGGGCTCGCCTGGTTGCACACCGAGGGGCAAGATGGAGAACTTTGGGCCGACCGACAGCGAATATCTGCGGGAAGCAGACATTAAGGTGGTATCTCCAAATAGTTGACGTCTGGGAGTAGATGATGAAACCCTTTCATCACCGGTCGTCCGTTGAGCTGCTAAAGATGTGGTTGCATCTTCAACTCTCTTACTTGATAACGGTGGTTGTGTCTCCGGGTTACTCATCACTCCATGGGTCGCGCATGCCGGACTGGGGAACGTTAGAGACTTATGGGCTCAAGGCAGTTCTCAGAGCAAGACTGTCACATAAGGATGAGTCACACTCTTAAGAACTGTCCGAATACACAGCATAACGTACCCTCTCTGGGTCTGGCAAGAATTCCATTGTTAATCGTGAACTAATACTGTCAAGACAACCAACACCTAGGTAGAAACCTCCGATACCAATGTAACGACTAAAAATGTTGTGTTTGCAACAGCCTCAGTTTCAACATTGATGTGAAAAGATCTTTATACCTGGGTTGGAGTCGCGACAGATAACTTCACGTCCAGAGAAGCAATGAAGATGGATCTTCAACAGTTAAGGGAATGAGTCCCCACCCTTGTTAGACACAACAGACAAGTTATATCCAAGTCGACTATCTGTTGAAGTTATAGTTGACTTTTGGCAAGGGTTGTTTGATTGATGAAACAAGGAAACCCTTGAATTACACCATAGCTTTAGCTCTCACGTACGCACACATGCACGGCCGCCCCAAACAGGATAAAAGTCATCGTGCACGCAGCATCCATCCAACCCTAACCCGGAAGGACCAATCAAAAGTGAGGATCACTCAAGATAAGATCTTAGCCTCCGAATCCTCCACACAACACAAAGCCAGCACATACGAAATCTCAATGACCTGGAACCAAATCCACCAGGTACAACGGTACTGCAGAGAATCTATGACTGACTAAACAACACCATACAAAGTACCCTACGTGGATCAGGCCACGACCAATGAGGGTAGAACAATAGATTCGACAGATCTCAGCAGGCCCAATATCTATCAGACGTCGAAGCCTCCTAACTTCTCAAATAATTGTCCTAAAGAACTCATAATAAGATTCAACAGTAGGAAAACTTTGGATGTAACATTTGGTTGTTACACTCGTCTCGACCCAAGACAGCTGCTACTCGAGCTCCGAAAGGAATAACAAAGGGTGAGGAAATCGCTGTTTTGGTCGTGGCATGTATCCTGAATTTTTTTTTTAATTCGTTTGCAATCTATCTACGTTGACTTTAGTCCGTCGTTGATGTGCCGATTGGTTACGCGCAGGTAATGATGTGGTGCGGGCGAACGCTGCGGTGGGCTTCGGTCCTGCAGCTAAACTTACTGCTCAGTCTGAAGGGGTGGAAGCGAATGCGCAGAGCCAAGAGCCTTATGAGAAGCCTACGCTGTGGATGAGACTTTATGGACGGGGAACAGAAACACGGAGCACCGGAGTGCTTCTGGATTGATGGGTGGGCCGAGAACACCATGAGAAGGGCCAATGCGAGTAGGGAAAAGCAAAAGTATACCAAGTTACAGGAGGTGAAGTTGTACGGGCAGGTAGGTGGATACGATCGGAAATGGAGGGACGTTTGCATGAAGTTTTTTCCAGAAGAGACAGAGGGCGGAAAGTTGCATCGGGGCAAGTTCTGGATGCCTTTGGACTATGTGAAGAAGGTGGTGACTCTGATGGACGGAAAGAGTTGGAATGATGTGGCAAAGTGGGCACCTGCGATGTCCATCGATCCAAAGAGGAAGAAGTCCAAAACAGAAGAGCAGAAATTGGAAGCAGAAGCAAGGAGCAAGAATAAGAAGTGACGTTCGAAGACTTTATTTTATGTTGGACGAGTCTTTAGTAAATTCAGTCGACTCCGTCTCAAGTGCGACGAATGTATCCATGATATTCTTCAATGAAACAATGCAATTTCACGCTAATGTAAAGTTTTTATGTCACACGAGACTTACAATGAGATAAATACCCACAAATTGTAATATTTACGTGAAATTTATACGTTCGCAAGCCAAAATTCAAGATTTTTGCCTCAAAATTGAAGGAAAAGTGTCACACACTTGGCTTGGACCGCGGAACATTCGAAGTGGGCCCGGCCATTGGCAACTTTCACGCCACCGGGGTCCACGTCACGGCATCCTGGGCACCACCACTCCTCCCCATTTTTATTCCCGTCAATTGCCTTGACGCAGATCGCGTGAGCAAATAGGTTGCAGCTTTCACCATTTCGGCCCCGACAGTTGTTGTCTGCCCCATCGGCATGGCCTAAGAGGCAAACACCCGCAGTTTGTCCATAACACAGTCGTTCTGCCCGCAGCCTCTCTGTTTCACTCAGATACTCCGCCATATCCCCTACAATTTAGCGGACGACGAACTTCATCGTCGACGACGTCATAGGCTGGCACGTTCTCGTTGTGTTCGTGCGCGCATGCCCTGCAGTGTTTTCTTGGCAGACTAGTGCACGCACCTCCACCCGCGCGCGCGCAAAGACGACGGTCACTGCGCTTTGTTCATTCAAATGCCATTTGCATGCGAGGCTCGGACAACGCCGCGGACTGTTTCAGAATTTTTTCACTTTTTGGATGGTCCTTCGTTTCTCGCATGTTCAGCCCAGTTCAGGTTGTACGGTCAGTGTTGGGGGTCGGTGAATGAGTTCTCAATGGAATTCTCAATGGAATGCCGCAACAGCCCATTTTCATTGAGAATGCAAGTCCTTTTTGCATGTTCAGCCCAGTTCAGGCTGTACGGTCAGTGTTGGGGGTCGGTGAATGGGTTCTCAATGGAATTCTCAATGGAATGCCGCAACAGCCCATTTTCATTGAGAATGCAAGTCCTTTTTGCATGCTCAGCCCAGTTCAGGCTGTACGGTCAGTGTTGGGGGTCGGTGAATGGGTTCTCAATGGAATTCTCAATGGAATGCCGCAACAGCCCATTTTCATTGAGAATGCAAGTCCTTTTTGCATGTTCAGCCCAGTTCAGGCTGTACGGTCAGTGTTGGGGGTCGGTGAATGGGTTCTCAATGGAATTCTCAATGGAATGCCGCAACAGCCCATTTTCATTGAGAATGCAAGTCCTTTTCGCATGTTCAGCCCAGTTCAGGCTGTACGGTCAGTGTTGGGGGTCGGTGAATGAGTTCTGAATGGAATTCTCAATGGAATGCCGTTACAGCCCATTTTCATTGAGAATGCAAGACCTTTTCGTTTGTTCTGGCTGTACGGTCAGTGTTGGGGGTCGGTGAATGAATTCTGAATGGAACTCTCATGCGCCGCGCTGAGTCAGCGGAAGATCGAGCCACAAACGAGGCAGGAGAGGCATAATTGGGAGAGGCGTGCCAACATAATTGCGAGAGCTGCCATGGGCGGTCGTGAAGGTTCAGACTATTGGAGGCGCCGTGACGAATATGGTGGGGGGCGCTGGAATTGGATGTCGTTGGAAATTGAAGAAGACCCTTGCCCCAGGCCCCCTGTTTTAGCCGGGGATGAGGCAGCTTGCTGGAGAATGTTCGTTGCCGTTTTGGTGTTGCTGCTCTTACGTCCCGACCACCAGGGGCCTGTCTCGTACAAGGGGAATTGATGCCCAGGCAGCGTCGATTCCCCTTGTACGAGGCCTACAACGTCGTAGTAGACGTTGATCATGACGATCAGGTCGACCATCTGGATATCGGCAGTGATGACGATGATGATGTAGGTGGTGGGTGCCGCACAGCAGGATTCAAATCATCAGCAACAACAGTACTGAAATACGCCTGTAATGCCCATGTGATCGCGGCAGAGCTGCGCGGGCGGTGTTGTAAACATAGATGCATACAAGATCCCCAGAGCCCCCTGTCATCCTTTGTAATATGGGAGGCGGCACGTAGCAAATATTGGGGGCTGTCCTGCAATGAACGCCGGCAGCTGGTGGTGGGGCTCTTTGTCGCTGCCGGCCTGGAGCATGTGACAGTCACCTTGCCAGAGTTTGGCCGACACCATGGGAAATACGAATGCTCGGTGCCGGTTGTGGCGGAGGTGCTGGTGCATGGGCGACGGCACCACGTGGAGGGGTGCCACCATGCGATACGACGCATGTTTGGCATCGCCCACTCCACGTGGAGTTGCGACATGGCCCATCTGCTATACTGTTTGATGGTCTACATGCTGCTTACAAGTTTCCAGCCTGATCTGAGTTCATTTGTTCAATATTCATATTTGTTTCATGTAAGATAACCGAGAAAATGACGAAAAACTGCACATGTATGCTGTCACATGTCACCATTTGAGCTCAGAATGAGCCCAATTTTTGTGGGTGGTCTATTTTCATGGTCTACATGCTGCCTGCAAGAATCCAGCCTGAAATGAGTTCATTTGTCCACTATTCATATTTGTTTCATGTAAGTAAAGGGGGAAAATGACGAAAAACTGCACATGTATGCTGTCACATGTCACCATTTGAGCTCAGAATGAGCCCAATTTTTGTGGGTGGTCTATTTTCATGGTCTACATGCTGCCTGCAAGAATCCAGCCTGAAATGAGTTCATTTGTTCACTATTCATATTTGTTTCATGTATAAGAAAAGGGGGAAAATGACGAAAAACTGCACATGTATGCTGTCACATGTCACCATTTGAGCTCAGAATGAGCCCAATTTTTGTGGGTGGTCTATTTTCATGGTATACATGCTGCCTGCAAGAATCCAGCCTGAAATGAGTTCATTTGTTCACTATTCATATTTGTTTCATGTAAGAAAAGGGGGAAAATGACGAAAAACTGCACATGTATGCTGTCACATGTCACCATTTGAGCTCAGAATGAGCCCAATTTTTGTGGGTGGTCTATTTTCATGGTCTACATGCTGCCTGCAAGAACCCAGCCTGATATGAGTTCATTTGTCCACTATTCATATTTGTTGCATGTAAGAAAAGGGGGAAAATGACGAAAAACTGCACATGTATGCTGTCACATGTCACCATTTGAGCTCAGAATGAGCCCAATTTTTGTGGGTGGTCTATTTTCATGGTCTACATGCTGCCTGCAAGAATCCAGCCTGAAATGAGTTCATTTGTTCACTATTCATATTTGTTTCATGTAAGAAAAGGGGGAAAATGACGAAAAACTGCACATGTATGCTGTCACATGTCACCATTTGAGCTCAGAATGAGCCCAATTTTTGTGGGTGGTCTATTTTCATGGTCTACATGCTGCCTGCAACAGTCCAGCTTTAGGTACCCTCAGATCTGAAAGATTTTTTTTTTACTCATTTGAAGACTTGTGAAATTGAGCAAACACCTATGAATCCCCTCCCAGATCGCTGTTCGGTTGCCCCCGACCCCAACGACTTCCAACACATCATTCTTTGAGTCCCTCCTCATGCGCTCACCGGATGGCGAGATCTGGGCTCCTTCCGTACCCACCTTTAATTCGCTCCCTCCTCAGTTACCCTGGAGCAGCACGTGACTCCCCTCGCTGCAGATGTGGCAGCAATGGGCAGCACGCTGGCTGCTGAGCTCCGCCTTTCCACCACCGTCACCTCCACCTCCGCCCTCCTCGCCTCCACCTCCACCGCCACCACCGCATCCACTGCCACTGCCATCACCGGCCAGCTCCTCGACATCGACAAGCGCCGTCTCCACGACAACGCCATCGCCATTGAGTGCCTGCAAAACACCGCAGGCCTCACCGCCCAGGCGGTGAACTGACACCGCCGCCCGCGCGGCCAGCATCTGCTGGCCCAGCTGACGATGCTCCTCCCACCCAGACCTGGGTGGACATGCTGAAGCACCACACCAACTCACACCGCCTCCACCATCGCGGCACAGCTTAAGCAACAAACCCTCGACCTCCGCGAGGAGGCCGACATCGCCAAGTGCAGCCATAACGTCATCGTCAAGCACTTCGACCAGCCGGCAGGTGAGGACTCCGAGTCTCTTACAAGAGCGTTTAAGCGCAACATTCTTACCCCCATGGCACTCACTGGTGAGCTGCGGATGTCGGCTGTCGCGTAGGTCCGTGCGTACGTAGTACTCCTGTGCACTTAGGTTTAGTGGTGAGTCATCTTCTATAGATTCAACAATATCGGACATATTGGCACCCCTCTCCGGTAAAGAGGTTTTTCGCAGTTGCAAGGGCTGTTTCGAAACGTTAAGTGAGATGCCTTCGGATCAGGAGACTCACACAGCCGAGAAATCATGCCAAAGTTCCTATGTTCGATTCCTTGCTGGTAGCTTCTAGGCTTTCTTACTTTCTGTGTTCCGCGGAATCTCAGATTTGGGCCGGGTTGGCAAATACGGGTACGGGGTATAATACGCGGACCTAAAATACGCGTATTATACGTGGGGGGTGTAAAATACGCGGCGGTAAAATACGCGACAGTTTTTGTGGTCCAATTGTCAGTCACCCAATTAGCACGCTCCTTGATGATGGTCATGCAGTTATTGCAACTGAAATTTGGTGTATATGCTTATTTATTAACATCTTCCATTTATGCCCTGCAATCCTATCTGATTATGCTTTGTTAAATGCAGGGGGGAGCAGGCTGCAATGGGAATTGTAAGGAATCAATTAATGAATTAATTGTAAGGAAAGCCATCCACTATATAATGCATGAGAGGACATAAGACACAACTAATAAGGACCATGCTCTCAAGTCTCAAGGATCCCACAACAAGCTCCATACACATACACACACATTCATCATTGACAAAATGCACGGTTGTTCTTGGCCCTGAGATCCTCGACAGCCACCTGCACGCTCTCCTTCTTCTTCACGAGAAGCTCGCCACCCAACAACTTCCGAGAAGGAGGGGTGACGTACGCGTGCCCTCCTTTGTACTGGATCATGCCGGCCACCATCTGCTTGAAAGAGGCGCTCTCAGCCGCATTGAAGGCAATCAATGCCGCTGAGACAACGGCCGTTCTCGATAAAAAATTCGGCAGCCAGCAGCTGGACACCTTGTTCGTCGACGGGAACCAGCCATTTGGTGATGCTCAGCTGGCCTTTGCTGGGAACCGATCGACGACAAGTCAGCCGGCGCAGCCCCTCCTATCTCCGCCATTGCCCTGTTCAAATTGTGATGCTTCTTGGCGTCTGACTTCTGCAACTTGTTGTTAGCAATCCTGAGAAACCTGCTCCGGATATTCGGTGGAATTTTGTCGCAGGGTAACATCCCTTCCCCTGCGATTCCGGCAAAGTGTGCACGGACTCGGAATACGCTGATTGGCCCCGCCTTGCAGGAGAAGTTCTTGTTGCAAAATGAGCAGAACATCCTCGACACATACTGCGTTGTGTTACTAACAGCATCTGTGACTGCTTCTTTCTTCTCGACAACGAAATCCCATTCAGGCCCTTTCTTCGGCATGGCTGCATATCGAAAATGGCTGCACACTACCGCACAGTCGCACTGGCCTCGTCGTCGCTATATTGCATTACACCGTCAGTAGCACAGCTGGCATTTGCTGGCATTATGCGTTATGTACCTAGTCCTAGCTGATTCCTACCGGCCAAAGATTTTGCAAGGCTTGCGCTTTATGGAAAGAACTGTACGCATCTACTTCTAGTAGTAAAAATCTCAAATGTGCAGTGAACGCGCCGCGCCCAGAACCTGGGCACCGCGCCAGTGCCCGCTGCCCGCTGGTACCCCCGAAAAATTCCAAGTCCAAACCGCGTATTCTGAAGTAAAGTACGCGTATATACGGCGGAGGCCTTCAGTGTACGTTTTCCCGTATTTTTGCGGCTCCGTACGGCGTACTGACCAACCCGGGATTTGGGCAGCTAGCATTTTCACGTTTGTTGCTTTCTGACGACAAGGCTGGCCCGGCTGCCGTGCTCCTCACCTTTGATTACATGGCGGATAAGCTGTTGTTCCTGGCCTTCCGCAAGCAGCTCGCGAGGACTTCCTACACGCTGGACAACGACTTGACCCTGCATGGCGCAGCAACAACGGCGACGGATCGAGCTATGGCCGACCTACCTCCAGCTCCGGAAGACAGACTGCAGGGGCCAGGGAAGCCCGTATACTGGAGGGGGGCGGTCATCGACGTCAAACACAAGCCCTGGCAGGCGCCCCCTGCCACCCCAGCTTAGGGAATAGATAGCAGTAGTGCCGGTAGACTAGTCAGGCTTAGTTCGCATAGCATGTGGCCCACGCCTATGTGCGCCTATGATGGGAATCCACACGGATGATGCATTAAGAATGTAGCCTTGCTTTGCCTATGCAGAGAGCTCTCTGATGAGACGCCATGCCCTAGTAGTAGCCATTGTTTAGCCATGATCAGATTAAATTTTCACCCTATAGCTATGTCCGCATCAGCTGCGGATGTCGGCTGTCCGCCGGCTCCCCCCCGCGCGGGGTAAGGCTGGCCCGGCACCCGTGCTCCTCACCTTGAAGTACATGGCGGACAAGCTGTCGTTCCTTATTAATGCCGCAAGAAGCTCTCGCGGACTCGCTTCACGCTGGACGATGACTTGCCCTGGCCCAGCAACAGCGGCGACGCGAGCTATGGCCCACCTACCTTCAGCTCCGGCAGAGCGCAGGGGGGAAGCCAGTATATATATCAAAAATATAATTACTTACAGCAGAGTAAAATCACTCAAACCAAAGCAAACGCCCAGCTATAAACCTATATACAGAGCCATGTCAAAGCTCTATACTACGATAAGACCAATGGAAACTCCTAACGGGAGGAACCTAATAGCCCTGCTGCACCGCAAAATCAGCACGCGTTCGGCGGAGCATGATGTCAGCCATGGCCCGAGTCAGCGCCACCGACAAGCGCTGACGCCAATATGACGTCCAGGTCCGCGCCGACCATGGGGCCCGCTGGCCTTCCAGGTCCAGCCGGTCCTCCCGGAGCCGGCAACACTCCTTGAAGAAGGCGGAGGTCAGGGGCCCCATGGCCCCAAACTCCTCCAGCACAAAGGGCACCACACGATGGTGCCCGACGTCGCCGTAGGCCAGGAGCTTGGCCCGCTCCGCCCGGTCCGCCGTGTAACCTGCCGTGAGGGAGGCCCCAGCCACGTGGCTAAGAGCCAAGGGCCGCGCCACCAAAACGTCAATAAGCAGATGCCGGCCACCCCCCTCAAAGTCCAGCACCACGATGTCAGGCCGGTGGTTGGGGGAATAGAAGGCAGCGTCATCCGCATCCTCGCATGCACCGGATGAACATCGCGTGGGGAAAACCGACCGAACCATGGCGAGCACCACCGTCAGGAGGACAGTGTGCAAATACAAATACCAATTCTGATTTTGTTGGCCCCCCATGCAGCTAGGTGCAAACGTAGTGAGTCCCCGTGGGATCCCCGTGGGAAGCCGGTATATCAAGGAGACAACCAGCGCAGGCCAGAAATCGGGAGAATCCGGACCATGGTAGCTCGAGCCTGCCGTTATCTTGTCCGCGTGTTCGAGTCGTTCAGGATGATGAAGATGAATGGTGATGGAAATGTGTATCCTTGTGCATTGAAATTATGGCTGGCTTGCGTGTAGAGCGACTAGATGACCTAGACGGTGGGGCCGGAAACAGCATGCTTGATCAGGGCGTGTGTTTCGAGCCTAACTGGCCGGGAGTGTCTAGCGGTGAGCACCATTGCTGTGATCGCTCTCCCACCATTTACGAGGAAATACCCGCAAATGGAAAACCACTGAAAAGGTAGCTAGTCAGTCATCACGTTAGCCATGCCATGATTCCAAACGTCCAAGAACTGCACATATATATATATTAAAAATATAATTACTTACAGCAGAGTGAAATCACTCAAACCAAAGCAAACGCCCAGCTATAAACCTATATACAGAGCCATGTCAAAGCTCTATACTACGATAAGACCAATGGAAACGCCTAACGGGAGGAACCTAATAGCCCTGCTGCACCGCAAAATCAGCCCGCGTACGGCGGAGCATGATGTCCGCCATGGCCCGAGTCAGCGCCACCGACAAGCGCTGACGCCAATATGACGTCCAGGTCCGCGCCGACCATGGGGCCCGCTGGCCCTCCAGGTCCAGCCGGTCCTCCCGGAGCCGGCAACACTCCTTGAAGAAGGCGGAGGTCAGGGGCCCCATGGCCCCAAACTCCTCCAGGACAAAGGGCACCACACGATGGTGCCCGACGTCGCCGTAGGCCAGGAGCTTGGCCCGCTCCGCCCGGTCCGCCGTGTAACCTGCCGTGAGGGAGGCCCCAGCCACGTGGCTAAGAGCCAAGGGCCGCGCCACCGAAACGTCAATAAGCAGATGCCGGCCACCCCCCTCAAAGTCCAGCACCACGATGTCAGGCCGGTGGTTGGGGGAATAGAAGGCAGCGCCATCCGCATCCTCGGACCGGATGTTCGCGTGGGGGAAAACCGACCGAATCATGGCGAGCACCACCGTCAGGAGGACAGTGTGCAAATACAAATACCAATTCTGATTCTGTTGGCCCCCATGCAGGCAAGGTAGTGAGTCCCCGTGGGATCCAGCGGCTGCCCACAGCTACCACAAGGCCGCCCGGCCGGAACAAGAGGCTGCGGGGCAAATAGCTGGTGCCGGAGCGCCACCGAGTAGTGGCTGGGAGCCAAGGCGAATGGGGGGGCCATGGGAAGAGCACGAAGGTACGCCGAGCCCACACTCCGCAAGGAAAGCGAGAACAGCCACGCACGTCCCTGGGCGTTGAGGTCCGCGAAAAGAGCAATCCAATCAGCCGTGTGCAGAATACCCGCGTAGGTTTTCTGGTGTTTATCGATGACGCGAGCAGGGAATGCGGCGGGAGATTGAACGGAGGCGACCGAGGGAGTGCCGCGAGGGAGGTGGCGCTGTACCGCCTGAGCGGCACGGACGGGAGAACAGGCCTGCTGGATCTCAGCATAGGCCTCCTGGATGGCGGTGACGAAGGGCAAAGGGCTGCTGGGGTCCAGGAGGTCAGGCGCTGCCGTTGCCAAAAGGGGCAGGAGCCGGCAGCTTTCCGCCCACGACTGAGCGACGGAGCCCAAAAAGGCTGCTGGGGCCAGCCGGGCGGCACGAGTCAGACCGCAGCCACCCATCCGTGCAGGCAGGGAGGCAATGCGAATAGCATGTGGCGGGAGGTCGGGGCCCGGGACCAGCTGCGCCAAGGCCGACTGGATGCGTTCGTCGTGGCCCTCGGCGGCCAGCCGGACCTGAGACGGAAGAGCGCCCCGGAGCCAGTGAACGACGCGAGGGTGAGCGCAAAACCACAGAAGCAGACCCTATATACTGGTGGTATCAGAATTGGTATTTGTATTTGCACACTGTCCTCCTGACGGTGGTGCTCGCCATGATTCGGTCGGTTTTCCCCCACGCGAACATCCGGTCCGAGGATGCGGATGGCGCTGCCTTCTATTCCCCCAACCACCGGCCTGACATCGTGGTGCTGGACTTTGAGGGGGGTGGCCGGCATCTGCTTATTGACGTTTCGGTGGCGCGGCCCTTGGCTCTTAGCCACGTGGCTGGGGCCTCCCTCACGGCAGGTTACACGGCGGACCGGGCGGAGCGGGCCAAGCTCCTGGCCTACGGCGACGTCGGGCACCATCGTGTGGTGCCCTTTGTCCTGGAGGAGTTTGGGGCCATGGGGCCCCTGACCTCCGCCTTCTTCAAGGAGTGTTGCCGGCTCCGGGAGGACCGGCTGGACCTGGAGGGCCAGCGGGCCCCATGGTCGGCGCGGACCTGGACGTCATATTGGCGTCAGCGCTTGTCGGTGGCGCTGACTCGGGCCATGGCTGACATCATGCTCCGCCGTACGCGGGCTGATTTTGCGGTGCAGCAGGGCTATTAGGTTCCTCCCGTTAGGCGTTTCCATTGGTCTTATCGTAGTATAGAGCTTTGACATGGCTCTGTATATAGGTTTATAGCTGGGCGTTTGCTTTGGTTTGAGTGATTTCACTCTGCTGTAAGTAATTATATTTTTAATATATATACTGGCGTTCCGGTTGGCGACCCCGCGTTTGTCATCGATGCTCTGCGGGCCGCCCTCGAGGCACGCACTGAGGTACTGCCCTTGATTGCGCGCCTTCATGATTCGCAGACCAAGGGTCTGCTTCTGTGGTTTTGCGCTCACCCTCGCGTCGTTCACTGGCTCCGGGGCGCTCTTCCGTCTCAGGTCCGGCTGGCCGCCGAGGGCCACGACGAACGCATCCAGTCGGCCTTGGCGCAGCTGGTCCCGGGCCCCGACCTCCCGCCACATGCTATTCGCATTGCCTCCCTGCCTGCACGGATGGGTGGCTGCGGTCTGACTCGTGCCGCCCGGCTGGCCCCAGCAGCCTTTTTGGGCTCCGTCGCTCAGTCGTGGGCGGAAAGCTGCCGGCTCCTGCCCCTTTTGGCAACGGCAGCGCCTGACCTCCTGGACCCCAGCAGCCCTTTGCCCTTCGTCACCGCCATCCAGGAGGCCTATGCTGAGATCCAGCAGGCCTGTTCTCCCGTCCGTGCCGCTCAGGCGGTACAGCGCCACCTCCCTCGCGGCACTCCCTCGGTCGCCTCCGTTCAATCTCCCGCCGCATTCCCTGCTCGCGTCATCGATAAACACCAGAAAACCTACGCGGGTATTCTGCACACGGCTGATTGGATTGCTCTTTTCGCGGACCTCAACGCCCAGGGACGTGCGTGGCTGTTCTCGCTTTCCTTGCGGAGTGTGGGCTCGGCGTACCTTCGTGCTCTTCCCATGGCCCCCCATTCGCCTTGGCTCCCAGCCACTACTCGGTGGCGCTCCGGCACCAGCTGATTTGCCCCGCAGCCTCTTGTTCCGGCCGGGCGGCCTTGTGGTAGCTGTGGGCAGCCGCTGGATCCCACGGGGACTCACTACCTTGCCTGCATGGGGGGCCAACAGAATCAGAATTGGTATTTGTATTTGCACACTGTCCTCCTGACGGTGGTGCTCGCCATGATTCGGTCGGTTTTCCCCCACGCGAACATCCGGTCCGAGGATGCGGATGGCGCTGCCTTCTATTCCCCAACCACCGGCCTGACATCGTGGTGCTGGACTTTGAGGGGGGTGGCCGGCATCTGCTTATTGACGCTTCGGTGGCGCGGCCCTTGGCTCTTAGCCACGTGGCTGGGGCCTCCCTCACGGCAGGTTACACGGCGGACCGGGCGGAGCGGGCCAAGCTCCTGGCCTACGGCGACGTCGGGCACCATCGTGTGGTGCCCTTTGTCCTGGAGGAGTTTGGGGCCATGGGGCCCCTGACCTCCGCCTTCTTCAAGGAGTGTTGCCGGCTCCGGGAGGACCGGCTGGACCTGGAGGGCCAGCGGGCCCCATGGTCGGCGCGGACCTGGACGTCATATTGGCGTCAGCGCTTGTCGGTGGCGCTGACTCGGGCCATGGCTGACATCATGCTCCGCCGTACGCGGGCTGATTTTGCGGTGCAGCAGGGCTATTAGGTTCCTCCCGTTAGGCGTTTCCATTGGTCTTATCGTAGTATAGAGCTTTGACATGGCTCTGTATATAGGTTTATAGCTGGGCGTTTGCTTTGGTTTGAGTGATTTTACTCTGCTGTAAGTAATTATATTTTTAATATATATACTGGAGGGGGGGGTCATCCACGTTGACCACAACAAGCCCTGGCAGGCACCTAGTCCTGCCACCTCAGTCTAGGGAATATATAACAGTAGTGTAGATTAGTCAGGCTTAGCCTAGCATGTGGCCTACGCGCATGTGCGCCCATAATGGCCCCCATGGATGATACCTTCAGAATTTAGCCAAGCCATGCCTATAATGGGACCCCCCATGGGTGTTGCATTAAGAATTTAGCCATGCTATCTATGCCTATGCAGAGAGACGCTCCCCGTTCCGCGATCGCTTCAAACTGTTGGGGAGTTGGCTCCCTGACACAGCCGACGATGTGGACACCCGCATCGGCCTGGCCTGCATGGGCCAGGCTCCGTTCGCTCAACACCTACTGGCGCTCGAAGGGCCTGGGCGAGCACCGCAAGCGCATGCTCTTCAAGGTCCTCCTCCTCACGGTGCTCACGTATGGCGCCGAGGCGTGGACACTCACACCCAAACTGGCAGCTAGGCTCAACGGCACGGTTTACAGGATGCTCCGACAGGTCCTTAACGTAGGGTTTTCCGAGCGCCCGTCATCAGAGTCTTTGTATCATGGTATGCCTCGCATTTCGGACGAGATTAGGCAGCGTAGGATAGCATTTGTAGGACACCTTGCTCGCACCAGCCAGGTCGACACCGCCCTTGGTCTGGCAGGCCCCCAGCGGCTTGGCCAGCCAGGGCGACACATTCTGACCTGGCCTGGCCCCAAGGACATTCCTAAGAAGGTAGGCAAACATGTCCTGACCTACCCACAG
The DNA here is from genome assembly GCA_009746045.1 of Mesostigma viride. Lineage (NCBI taxonomy): Eukaryota > Viridiplantae > Streptophyta > Mesostigmatophyceae > Mesostigmatales > Mesostigmataceae > Mesostigma > Mesostigma viride. The sequence goes on along the minus strand of RPFO01000744.1, from coordinate 729,610 downwards.
CAGTTGATGGCTGACCTAGTGGTCCCCGCGCAGTTTGAAAATCGCATCCACTCTCTCTCCCGTCTTTGGACTGCCATGCAGGACAAGACGCGGTGGCAGAAGATTGTCAAGGCTCACACGCCAGACCCTGTGGGCAAGCCCCCTCCCCCCAAGAGGAGGAGGCGTTTTGATGAGTAGTGTAGTTAGGCTTTTCTAGACTAGATAGCTTAGAGTTAGGTTAGTTCGATTACGCGGCTTCCTCCACTCCACCCATCCATCATGGAATATGTGCTACATGATCTCCCAACGGAGGCATGTTATAATTTAATTTAATTTTTAATGGACATCAGTCATCAGCGCAATTCCTATGACTCCTATAATAGCGCAGAAGCAGGCACCCACCTCTTGCATACCAAGGGCATCAACTACTCCTAGGCTCCATGATCCTTACAACAGCACGGGCAGATAACCTGCCCTCATGTGTCCCTCACCCCCTTTCTCCCTGGATTACATGGCACCAAGGTTACGGTCAAAGAATCAATAGCCGAGCAGCCTTCGATGAGATTAATATGGCGTAAAAACTCAACGTAGGAAACTGCCAGCGTGAATGGGGACATTCACAGGAAAATGCAAACAGAATACGTGCATCAATGAGTAAAGGGGCATTCCAAAGTGTAACAAATGAATCCGCTAAATCATATTAAATAAGGAGGGGCTAAGCGCTTTTACAAGTATACGATATTATTCGAATGCAAACCTCATATTCCGCAATGCTGGCAAAAGATTTTCCACAGCGAACTTTTAGCAGCGGTTAACTCGTGGCGCAAGATTCAGACGGGTAACCTACAGTGTTACGGGGGAGATTCAAGTTGTACTCATGGGGGGAGGGGGGGGGGGGGGGGGGGGGGCAGAGAGAGTTCGACCGCCGGAGGAACCCCGGGGAGGGATCGAAAAGGAATAAGCTAGGTTCACGTTGCCCGACGTAGCTTGTGCCCGCTTTGGCTCAAAGCTTTGAAAATCCCGCTGTGGAGGAAACTATAGCGCCTTGCGATATGGTGAACGCAACAGCCCCTGCCGATTACTTCCATCCGCCAGAAGGTCATCACTTTAGCATCCCCAAAAACGCTGTATCAGAAAGGCAAAAAGCGGGAAAACCAGAGCGCAGTCTCTGTCTAACTGAAACGATACCACGTCAAAAATGCTCTTCTTACAGTCCAAAATTTATTGCGAAGGGAACGGTAAGCTAAGTTGGCTCACCATGCACAGCAAATGCATCGAACGGCATGCCAAAATCGAGTGTGCAACACTCGCCGACCCTGCGACGACTCATAATTTTAACTGGTTGCCTGGTGGCCCACCCGTGTCAAGAGAAGGGCAACCGTCAAACCGAGCTTCCAGCCTTCCACACTACCGAGGTACACGTGATTGTAGTCCAACATCCAGCCAGGCGTTTCCATATCTCTGCTGCCCATGTCCAGTAGTGTCACGTGTGCGGGGTGGGCAACAACAACAACAAGTCAACAACAACCTCTACTGTAGAGTCCAACATCAGAAGGCAAGTTACTGGTGACAGCATTACATGAAGGGAACAGACCAATGGCGGGAAAGACCCGTGCAGCAGTCCTGCAACGGCATACCACGTGGCATGATGCCGGAATTTGTTCCTGTTCCTTTCCATACCGTACAGCGTCGCGAAAACTCCTGAGACATCTCGTCGACAATGGATTCTTCCGGGCGCGACTGGCGAACAAATCGCCCATTCGCGAGCGTTCGCGAGCGTTCGGCGTGCAGGCCAGGCGAACATATAAATGGCCGAGAAGGATACCTCTGTCGGCATCCAAAAGTTTCCTCTGCACACAAACACACAACATCGAAGCACTCTCTACAGACCTTCAAACCGCGTACCACCATGGCTCTGTCTCTGTTCAACGACCCATTCTTCGCCAGCCCGTTCGGAGCCCTCGTAAATTTTGACCTGCCGAAATCCTACCAGGACGACATGAAGGCTCTCCTGAACATGAAGAGCGCGGTGGACGTGATCGAGAAGCCCGACTCGTACATTTTCCACGCCGACCTGCCTGGCATGCGGAAAGAGGACGTCAAGGTGCAGCTCAAGGAGGGTCGCATGCTGAGCATCAGCGGGGAGCGCAGCCGGGAGGAGGTGAAGGAAGACGAGAAATACCACCTGGTCGAAAGGAGCTCCGGGAGGTTCGAACGGATGTTCAGGCTGCCGCAGAATGCCGACACCTCGAAAATTGGAGCCAAGTGCGTCGACGGCGTGCTGACGATCACGGTTCCCAAGCTGCCTCCGGCGGAACGAGCGAAGACCACCGACATTGCCATCATGTAAACGGCATGCACGCTGATTTGGCCTGGGGCTAGCCGCACGGCAGGTCGCTGCAGTAACCATGTTGTAATAATGCTGCGTCCAGATGCTCACCGTGGGTCTGCTTCAAGGTTTTCGGCCCAGTTCATCTCCCCGAGCCGTGGCCGAAATTGGTTTCAAAACGCGACGAGGCTTGGCCGATTCCACCAAGTCGTGCGCCCCCAGTTCTGCTGCCGGTTCCTGACAGTGACAGCTGTCAATGTCGTCGATGATGGCCAGTCATGTACAAAGTGCAATAAGTTTTCGCCACACCTGGCCGTACCACTTTTCTAAAGCACGACCTCTGTCATGTATGCTTCGGTAGTTTTTACAAGCGCTGCCCGCTAGAACTGCGGTGGGTAAATTGTACAGTGCAAATTTTGTTTAGGTAGCATCAGGCCCTGCTCGCTGACGTTTTTAGCAGATATTAGCCGCCACCTAGGTTGTCAGCGTGGTCATCACAGGAATGTAGAAACTTCAGACAAGGAAAACCTTATTTATTGAAGTATTCAACTTAAAGTTTATTGAATAAAAGATCCATTTTCAAACACTCAAATTGATGAAGTGTCATACACAGCCTAAAATTGATAAAATGGTAGTATAATTTAGTTTCATCTGGAATGATTTGCAGCAGATGCTGAAAATCATGCTACTAACTACTAAACTCATGCTACTAGTATGATGTTGTCGCAATGGCGGCCACCCCAGCAACCCATGTAGTTTTATACATGCTGTCAGACACTTGCGTGGCTTCGATCACCAACTGCACAAATACATGTAAAAAGTACGTAGATCTATTGATATGTTACTGAAAATATAGCCGCAGTTGTTTGGATGCCCGACAGGTGTCAGCTGGTTTGACACTAGCAGTAGCAACTGTAATCGTACAATAACCAGCGGTTTATATGGTACAAAAAAGACATACAACTACCAGCAAAGGCCGTTGTCCCGAGGCAAACCAAGCCGGATCATGGCACCATTACCGATCAGCCGATGATCGAGGGCAGGTGCAGCATTACAGATAAATCAACAACCCAAGCCGGCGATGGCAGCACCCCATCACATAACATGGGTCACAGTATGGCCGCATCATTCATCCATAAAATTGAACCCAGTCACGGCAGTCTTCCGAATCAGTGACAGTCCGTTTGCGCAAGGCTGTCATCACGCCGGTCACGCTAGAAACCCATTCAACCCATAGGCCCCGCGAAGTGGTATAGAGGCAGCCATGCAAATATTCAACAGGCCGCCTTAAGCATCGGCGCCATCATCGACCAACAACAGGCCGGCCCTCCCCATGCTGCCGGTCACAGCAACCTTGTGAATCCATCGGCCTTTCGAATCATCTTAAAGAAGCCTTTGTCAACAACCAGGAAGTGCCTAACTGACCCCCAGGCTACAGAGGCTCTGGGGGGGGGTAGGTCACGTACTGAAGGGGTAGGTCACGTTCTTGCTGGGATCCACCCCTCCACCCACGGTTTTAAGGCCACGTCCCCTCAATCGCTACCGCTAACTGTCACGGCAGCCTCCCCAATCATAAGCCTTGCAAACTCGCCTAAAAAATCCCAGCCAGGCAGTTCTTTATAGATTGGAGGGCAGCCATCCATCCAGCTCATCACGGCAGCACGATCTTGGACCGCCCGCCGTCGGACGTGAGCCGCTGCCGCATGCGCAGCTCCCGCACGCCGTTCCCCAGCTCGTTATCTTCATGGTACGGCCACCGGTGGCAGAAGACGAGCGCGTTGCCGGTGGGCAGCTCCAGTATGTGCTGGAATGCCGCGTCGCTGAAGTTGATCTTGCGCTTGAGGCGCACGAACCAGTCCCAGGACTGGAACCGGTGCACGATGCATAACGAGGCCAGCTCAAGGAGCTCGTCGGGGAGGGTCATGGGCGACTGGCTGCTGATCATGATGCGCATGCCGTGGTGGCGCATCTGGCGCACGAGCTCCACCTGGGGGGGCAAGGGGGGGGGACAAGGGGGCAGGGGACAGGTAGATTAGGGGGGGGGGGCGGGGGCGGGAGTAGACAAGGAGAGGGAGGGGGCCAGAGGAGAAGTGACCATGGGAGTGAGAAAGGGGATGCGGGAAGCAAGCGGGAAAAAGAAAACGGAGGGGGAGGGAGGAGCGCGGGGAGAGGGACGGGGAACGGCACTAAACGAGGGAAAGCTCAGCAAACCAAGCATGCTACTAGCTAGCCTCTAGAGCGCTACTAGCTTGACCATCCTGGTGGCATATAAGCCCCGCTGGGTTGACCCAGCGTTGACTTTTGCAAAGAGACCCCCAGGTCCTCAGGGGACACCCTCATGAGGCAATGTGGCATGGAACCATATTTATGCCGCGGGGTGCTCCAGCAGGTATGCTTTGATACACTATTACGGCCTCGCACAGCAGCCCCCCTTGGTTTCCATAAAATCTTTGGCACATGAATCTGGCGACATCAAGCACCTAGGTGGTGGCCATCTACCGGCTCATCAGGAAGTAGGTGGTGGCTGACATGCGATGCCACGAGATGTTATGTGATGTCTTGTCCCTTGTCCCAGGAAACGGCTTGCAGCATGCTGGCACCTGCCAGGGAAAACGCTTACTACCGGTGACAAGGGTGGCATGCTCTCGCCTAGCCGCACTTGCCCTGTTGCTATCTACCACGCTGCTTCTATTCCGCTCGCCCGCATCATAGATAAGTAAAACTACCCAAGCATCGACAATCATTCCTTGCCCTCGCACCCACCCACCAGAGTGCTGACCTTGTTGCATGCAGCAAGAGTTTTATCACAGTTGCATCTACCAGGACTAGAGGAACCCATGGAACCAATCCCATAATAACTCCCAGCCCACTTATTTCGGTGCTTCTGCGCCTGCTCGTGCCTGACATCACCCAAACAATGATGGTCAATCCCATCAAGGCCATGCCCATCATCTGGGCTCTGCAGCTCCCCAACGGCAGCGCACGAAGTTAATCCATAACCAGCCATAGTCATTTATTAGTGCGTTACCAAGGTTCCAGTCACGATGACTTTCACGACGAACGAAATGACCATAACCAGCCATAGTCATTTATTAGTGCGATACCAAGGTTCCAGCCACGATGACTTACACGACTAACGAAATGACCATAACCAGCCATAGTCATTTACTAGTGCGATACCAATGTTCCAGCCACGATGCCTACCTCCACCCACCGCGGTGCTGCTACATGCGCAAGATCCACCACCTGCAATACTTATTGATTTGTTCAGTCAAATCCAATTTTGAAATATTTTATTCCCAACCCACCGCGGTGCTGCTGAGCTGAAAAAAATTCCTAATGCCTGCCACTCACCACTCCGGTAACTATTTTACAATCATCACATTCACCATAACATATGAAACGCCCAGCCCACGTACCACGGTGCTGCTGCGCTCGGTCCATGCCATCACTACATTATCTAGCTTGGTGACCAAATACCTCAAGATCCGGCCGCGCCCACGTACCACGGTGCTGCTGCGCTCGGTCCATGCCATCACTACATTATCTAGCTTGGTGACCAAATACCTCAAGATCCGGCCGCGCCCACGTACCACGGTGCTGCTGCGCTCGGTCAATGCCATCACCACATTATCTAGCTTGGTGACCAAATACCTCAAGATCCGGCCGTGCCCACGTACCACGGTGCTGCTGCGCTCGGTCCATGCCATCACTACATTATCTAGCTTGGTGACCAAATACCTCAAGATCCGGCCGTGCCCACGTACCACGGTGCTGCTGCGCTCGGTCAATGCCATCACCACATTATCTAGCTTGGTGACCAAATACCTCAAGATCCGGCCGCGCCCACGTACCACGGTGCTGCTGAGCTCGTTGAGTGACGCGGAGCTCCCCCCCGTCAAGTACTTGTGCGCCTCGTCAAAGACAATCAGCTTCCCCGTGCTCTGCGGGCTCAGCTCCAACGACCGAAAGTTGTCCAGCAGCACCTTGAACACGCCGCACGCCTCGGCCACGGTCATCATGGGATCCGTCAGGTCGGCGATGACCACCGTCCCGCTCTCGCACACGTCACGCAGCTCCACGCGCTCGGTCAGGTCGGCGTTCTCGGGGGACTCGGCGAGGAGCGACTCGACGAGCTGGAGGCGGAGCGCCAGGGGGGCCAGCTGGGCGGGCGTGAAGTCCATCTGATTCATTATTGTTTCGGGGGGGGGGGGGGGGATGGGGGGAGGTGCCGTTGTGAGCGTGCATGTGCGTGTCAGGTAGGGAAGGGGGGGTGGAGGCCATGTTTTCTTGAAGGGGGTGGAGGTGAGTAGGTGTGCGCGAAGACCAGGAAACAGGGGATGATGAAGGGAATGATGAGGAGCATAAAACACAGGAGAAACGAAAGGAAAGATGGGGGTATGACTAGGGATAAATGAAAGGAAAGATGGGGGGTATAACTAGGGAGAAATGAAAGGAAAGATGAAGAAGGAAAAGGGGAGGAGAGATAACAGGGTCGCAACCGACGTAGCTTGATCACGCGGACATCGAAACACACTATAAATCACATGACTGCTAGAGGATGGCAGGCACAGACCTCATGTTGATGTTTGTCTATCCTGGGAGGCAATATGCATACAGCAGCATCAGTTGGTGCTGCGTGACCCCAAACGCATAGATTTTCACGGATTCCTACCCACAAACATAATAAACACTCCAGCAATTGTGTACACTATATGCAGTAGTATAGCAATTGTGTACACTGTGCAGCAGTATAGCAATTGTGTACTCCATTCGCTGAGCAATGCTCACCTCCAGCAGTGCATCCGTTCGCATTAAACGTCGGATGCACGTCTTGCTTCTGAAGCATGAGTATTCATTGAAGCACGCCCCAGCCCCAGGTCACTGTAGCGTGCACTATACTAATATACGTCCACACAGCACCCCTCACCTGCAGCAGCGCGTTCTTGAATGACTCAAACGTCGGGTACATGTCCTGCTTCTGAAGCTTGCGAAGGAGGTCGAACAGCGCGCCCACGTACAGCGGCGGGGAATCGCTCACGTCCACCTGCAGGGAGCAATAAGCGGCGGGCAACAAGATGGGGGCGATAAAATGGGGGTGAGGTGGTGGGTGGGTAGGTTGGGGGGGGGGGGGGACGATGGGCATGCAAAAAGCAAGGTACAAGTAAAATGGGGCATGATAAACACAGGCACATAATACAGTATTGGAGAGAAATATATGTGCTCTTGAACATCGTCACTTACAATATTTTAAGAATCAGCACAGGATTAATTCAAGACTAGTTGACTGTGTTATAATTGAACACTACCACATACACACACACACATTTCTTCCCGCTCTCTCTGGCCAGTCCTCCACTCTTCACCCACCCACCCACCCACCTGCACGAGGGACTTGAGCATGCTTGATTGACAAACCAAATCAAACACCCATTTCCTCCCCATTCCCCTCCCTTCCTGCGCACACGTGCACAAATGTTCACACACACACACACACACATGTGACCTCGCTATATATGCCAACCCACCTGCATGCGCATGGTCGCGTTAATCGGGTGCCATGTGAACAGCACCGGGCAAACGCGCGACTTCTCCCCCTCTCCGCTCGTCCCCTACAGTACATGCGCGCACCCACCTGCATGAGCGACTTGAGCATTGTCGCGTTGATCGTGCGCCATGTGAACAGCAGCGGGTACACGCGCGTGTTCTCCCAAGCGTGGTAAAACTTGGACCGCTGGCGGTAGAAGGAGGGAGACACCAGCACCACCAGCTTCTGGATGGCGGGCAGGGACACGGGGACGCCCCCCTCTCCAGGCGCGAGGCGGGACGCGAGGCCGCGGTTGGGACAGCTCAGCATCGCCGCCTCGCAGAAATTGGCTTGGTCCGTGTCCTGGTGGCGTGAAGGAAAATCGAATTCACGGTTGACAAACTTTCGATAACACAACTTGAAGCACTTAGATGATGCGCAGCTGTCTGTTTCTTCCAAAACTAAGCCATCGTGTGGCGGGTCGGGTGTTAAGTCTGTGTCCTGGTGAGGTGGAAGATCAAGCCATAAAGTGACAAGCTGGATGCTAGGTCGGTGTCCGAGGGGCAGGGAAGAGAGTGTGCCATGAGCAAATGGGATGAATAAGGGATCATGCCGTAGTGTGAAAAGTTGGATGTGGAGCACCCTGGGTTAAGACTGGCCGGTGTCCTGGCAGGGAAGGGAAGGCCGTGAAGCGGTGGGCCATATCTTAGGTCTGTCTCCTGACGAGGGTCATGGCGATGCCACATACTTGATCAAGCCATACTGTGACGGATGGTATGCTTGGCAGTCAAGGCGTAAGCTAACAAGAGGTGCGTGGCTACGTGGTTGCAAAGAGAGGGAATGCGAGACGATTAGAGTCCTGGTGGGGTGAAAGATCACGTGCCATGGGACCTTGCGTGCATGGCCAGCAAAATTTACTCCTCGTGCATGGCCAGCAAAATTAACTCCTATCATGCCATATCTCTAACCGCCCATGACCAAGCGATTCTCTGCTTTCACTCTAATTGATCGTGAGCACATCTTTACGTGCTGCTCGAGGTGGGAGACCCCGAGCCGCTTCCACCCACCCTGCCGAGCAGTAGGGCCATGGTATACTGTATACACTAGTATCAAGGAGATAACCAGCATAACCCGTATATACGCATAACCCCTAGTGTCAGGTGTATAGCATGCGGCATATACAGCACATAGAGTGATGGGTTGGAAAGTAGGAAATCCGCATCATCCACCCATATCAGTTTCATCACACGGATGCTAACAAGAGGGTGTCCTGCCGACTCAGGCCAAGGACCAAGATGAAATGCCACAGGCTGGATATCGGACATATTGTTAGATCAAGCCACTACCCACATCCCTTACATGACACAAGAGGGCGTCCTGGCGAGATGAGAGGTCACGGGATGGGATGGAGATCGCGATCACAGGATGCAAATGAACTTATGAGAAAGGGCTTGAGAAAAACGTGAGGGGTAAGGATGACAGGCGCCATGGTGGCAGAGCTAGCGCGAGGGCAGAAATGACGTGAGGGCATGCGCGGCCCACTTGGTTGGGATGGAAAGTTTCCGATGATCGCTTGGAGCCGCGCCCCTGCCTCAAGAGGATAGAGATGAAATGAAGTAGACGGGGGATGCTACGGTTCTTCACGGCACCCCTGTTGTGGAGATGATGGCGTGAAGGGAGTGAGGCGTTTTCCCACAACGTGCGACGATACTACCAAATCTGACCATGAAAACGGTGATACGCTACCAGAAGTATGTATTACTGCTTACTCTAGATTACTTACGGGTATAATCGATAGTCGCACGACCGCCCTCCGAGTCTTAGTCCTTGTGGACCAAAGTTCCTGTAGACTCTCTTCTAAAGACCCTCCGTACCGCGCAGCACGCTCGTCTGGCCACAAATTCCGGGAACTTATCGCATGCCCAGCCTATTCCTGGCAGTTGGTACAACATCCCCAAACCTATATGATATAAATAGCATTGGCAATAGCGTTCACAGTATCATTTCACTATGATAATCACATATACTAAGTATATATTTCCTAAAATAATTATTGTCTCATGCTGTCGTGGACATGTGCAAGGAGTATGCTGCCACGTTGCGATGAGGGAGGACAAGCAACAGGACTAACATGGACCAGATAGCAATAAGATATTAATAAGAAAAGAAAAGAAATGATATACGCTTTATTAAATAAACCACAAAGAGGAACAAGATAAATAAACAGATAGCGTATCGCAAAAGTACTAGATAGCACCTGCGGCTAGCCAGTGCCTCAACATTTCACCCTCAACCTCACGGCTCGCACTTACGTAGTGAAACACCAGTGTGGACAGGGGGATGCTGACGGATGACACGGGCGGGAAGTGGAGCGCGCAGGATTCGATGATCGTGGCGAGGCTGTGGGATTTGCCAGCACCCTGGACACCCACGGTGACAGCACAGAAGGGCGAGCTGGTGTTCAGGTAGATGTTGGCGTTGTCTGCCACGTTGGTGCCAAGGAGGCCCCACTGTCGGTGCTCCTGGACGTGGGTCTCGTCCAATAGCATGGCGTCCTTACTGGCGGCGGCGCGCGCCGTGTCCTCGGCCATGAAGATCTCGTTGTGCGGCAGTGTGAAAGCTTCCAGGATGCCCAGCCCGCCCCGCTCGCGGAGTGCCGCATCATGAGCTGCGGATGTCTGCGCCTGGCTTGCATGCATGCGCTCGAACTGGTCCCGCAAGTTGGTCACCTCCCTCATTTCGACCGGGACGACTTCAAACGCCGGCTTCTTGTTGTTTGATTTGTTCTTTGGCATCGCGGCGGGACCTTTAGCAGAGGAATTGGGCAGCACCGGGCCTGGCCTCGAGTTCGGGACTTCGCTCACGCCGTTCGCCGATGGTGCGGCAGTTCTTACGTCAACAGGATAGCTGTCAGCAATGAAACCGGGAACCAGCGAGACATAACCCCCATTCACGTAAAACTCTTTTCTTTGGAAAAGAGGCTTCAGCTTCACATGATTGTTGCAGGACAGCCGCTGCACTTGAGGGACTACCATGAGGTCTTTCATCAATATTGGCCCGTTAACCCTCCGGAGCTCTGCTACCATAGCGGCCACGACCTCTTGCACTTTGGCGTCCTGGGACGGCGGTGGCCCGGGAGGGGGCGGAGGCAGTCTATGGACAACACCTTTCGGCATTTGCGAGCGATTTGAAAAGGGAAGGCCTTCAAGACAACGCTGAAATGGAGGTCGACGCCCGTGTAAACATGAAGTCTAGCGCCGGTCGGTCACTCGGGAGTGACGTTTTGTTTGCAAAGACAACCAGGCACGAGGCCACAGCGTCAAAGCCCTTGCCAGCAGTTAAGATAGAGCGAAGTTGAAGTGTCTCCACGTGTCGACGTGGCCGGAAGCGGCCGCCCTCCTTCGTGGTTTTCCTTTTGTTGCGATGGCCCCCGCGCTTGCGCGCGACGCGAGATCTCTGCGGTAACCTGCATGTTCCTTGTTACGCCGTCCCGCGAACACTTTACAGCAGCCAGCACGTGACTTTCCGCGCGAAATGCAGGCGATTGGTGGTACGGCTGGCGACGGCGGGTGCTAGTTCAGTCATTCAAGCATTAAGTTTGATACGCCTTTTAAGTTGGGTCGGATAGGATTTCGGCAATCTAAGTTAAAAGTAGTTCAGAACAGTACTTTCGATTATCCTTACTTACTTCTTTAGTGCAAATTAGTACATTTTTTTAGTAGAGCCATTCACCCCTGTTTTCACGCCTTATGTTGACCCCCGGCCGAATGAACCCTCGAACCCGGGATCACATCCACATGCTAAGGTCTGGTCTGGGCAGTAGGGTTGGCCGAACTCAGTACAACGGAGACTTATAACTTTCGGGGAAATGGGTATATTTATTATCCAATTATAGACCAGAGAGGTGAAATGGGAAATGAGTCAGTATCAGCAAATCCAAAATGAAGGTAGTCACACACCGGTATTGAAGGTGACAGGTGACGGAAGGGCTAATAGTAGGGCCGGCGCGTATAACTGACTAGACTTCTAACTTCACAGTATTTAGACTGCAGTATTTTGGAGCCGTCCGAATACACATGACATGATGTACTACAGTATATCCCACGTGTCATCACGGGGTTGACTGGAGGCCCTCGATCCCCACTCATCATGACGGCTTATGACTACAGTAGTTGGCACTTGGCAGTTGGCGGATACTACCGACCACTACAATACGGTTCGTAGGAGACGCGAAATGAGTGAGAATGTTACCCGAGCGGTAACGAGGATTCGCACCGTTGATTTTAACATATGTTTCTTTTTTTGCGCCATTTGGCGAGCATCGACTGGAGCCTGAACCTAGCGGGGGGAATCATGCGGGGGAATCTTGCGGGGGAATCTTGCGGGGAAAAATTCCGAACGTGAATTTCGCGAAGTCCTACTACATTTTGCTTGGGTACACGGTACTACAGTTTCGTCACTGAAAATTTTCTCTAGTTGCGTTGGTGTTTCGTACGTTCCGCCAAGGAGTATAACTATCCGCAATAAGTAGGCCGCCCTAGGCTTAGCAGGGATTAACTACTGGCTATATTTGGAATAAACGTACACCTATTTACCTGGAATAAGTAGGCCGCCCAGATGGCATGGGTAGAGGATTGAGGAATCGTTGAGGAAGTTTTGGTCATGATGCATCATGCATGTGCACGCACCCTAGTGAAACCATTGAGCACCGGTTCCGGCTTTTCTGTAATCTCCCAGGGGTTTGGAAGTGGCTCATTAACATTTGGGCTGCATGGACGGCATCGCCACCCAATCTCCCCGGGAATTAGCGTGCGTACCATCATTTTCGGTATTGCTGGCACACCCGGTCCGGGACCGAGCTTTCATCTTCCCGGCAAGCAGAATGGATATGGCTGCGCACTGCTATGCTATACGCGATCTGGACCATACGCAACGAGACAGTCTTTAATGCCCGCGAGGAGTATACCCGCGGCGGCGTAGTCCGGCGCTTTATATACCTATGGAATGCGGCTATGCGCCGATACTGGCTGTTGGCTCAGGAACAACACAGGGTGTGGGACCCAGGGCCCAATAACGACAAGCCCAGCCCGCTCCAGCTTTTTCATGATCTACTGGGCCGTAACCAGGTATTCACCATTATGCCTCACGGCGACATGACTCAGGTCCACTGGCTTCCCTGGTCTAATAACACGCCCTATTAGCCTTTCAAGATGGAGGCAGGTGAGAATTCCGAGAAGCTTTTGCGTGCGTTTGAGAGAGAAATCCTTGGTCGCATGGGCCTTAACGGTGAGATCGAGCTGGCTGCCCAACGCCTTCCCCGCGCGCGGGGTAAGGCAGGGCCGCCCCCGCTCCTCCTCACCTTTAAGACCCCGGCGGACAAGATTTCTTTTCTCAGACGCCGCAAGCGGCTCGAGAAGACTCTCTTCACCCTTGATGACGACTTGACCCTGGCGCAGCAACAACGGCGACGGGAGCTATGGCCGACCTACCTCCAGCTCCGGCAGACCAAGGCGGGGCAGCCGGTATACTGGAAGGGGGCGGCCATCTACGTCGGCCTTCATAGCGATTCGGGCCGCGGTGCCCACACCCCTGTAACTAGGACCTAGATAGCTTATACCATCCATTCCATCCCATGTTCCCCTCCCACTGAGGACTTATGCTCACGACAGCCTCACGTGACGCAGTCACGTGTCTATTAATTAATTAATTAATCTACGTCGGCCACAAGCCCTGGCAGGCGACCCCCCCCCCCCCGCGGCCCCAGCGACTCCAGACGCCCCAGCTTAGGGGAATACAGCAGTAGTAGTGCAGAATAGATAGACCGTGGCCATGTACATGTACGCCTCCTAGAGGCACTATCCAAGCTAAGCCCCGCGCTTTATGTACATGTGTGCCTAGATGATGTGCCACACTCCAGACGATGCCTAGCCTTATTTAGTAATGTTGTGCCCATGCAGGGAGTCACTCTCTGCTGAGAAGCCATGCCATAGCTCTTGTATAGCCATGATGATCTTCCCCCTCACAGGCATGCTCCCCCCTTACCCGGGCATAGCGTGATAGACCATGAGGGTGCGGGTGCCCTGGTGCACCTAGAGCAAGTGTTGTTTACATTCCCACCCTTGCAGGAAGTAGCTTAGAATGTATTATAGGCTCCGATATGCCCCTTCTCAGGGCTATGTGCTACATATACTCCCAACGGTCTGAGTTATGTACCTAATTAATTAACTAATTAATTAGCCTGTCACCTGTCACCTCCACACGTGTGTGTGCCCACCTTTAATTAGGATTCGCTGATACTCATTTCCCCTCTCACTTCTTTGGTCCATAATTGGCTAATAAAATATACCCATTTCCCCGAAAAAAAAAAAGGATTGAGGAATCTATCAGCTGCCCATGTGCGGCTTGGGCAACAACAACAACAACAACAACACTACTACTACTAAAGATGGGCATTGCCCTCGGTATATCATTCGGGGATGAATAATTAATTAATTATTAATTCAACTCGTGCTCCCGTTGGGGAGTCACGGAGCACCGAAGTGCTTTTAATCCCTCTGTGTGCACAATAGGAAGAAAGGGCAGAGACCCCCTTTCTCCTTCATGCCCGCCACAGCTGCAATCGGACACGGTAAACGATCCGGCAAGATCTGTGGGTGCGATAAGACCCACGTGAGCGTATCTGTCACTACGGCCCCGCAAACCTTTGTATGGGCGTAACAATGCCTTAAATAAATAAGTCGAAAGTCATTTGTTATTCGTTTGGGTCTTTCGATAGTTCACTTTCATTCATAGTCCGCCCGCGCCCGTGCCCGCGCCCGCACTCGCACCCACGCCCACGCCCACGCCCACGCCCACGCCCACGCCCACGCCCACGCCCACGCCCACGCCCACGCCCACGCCCACGCCCACGCCCACGCCCACGCCCACGCCCACGCCCACGCCCACGCCCACGCACACGCCCACGCCCACGCCCACGCCCACGCCCACGCCCACGCCCACACCCACGCCCACGCCCACGCCCACGCCCACGCCCACGCCCACGCCCACGCCCACGCCCACGCCCACGCCCACGCCCACGCCCACGCCCACGCCGGCACGCCCACGCCCACGCCCACGCCCACGCCCACGCCCACGCCCACGCCCACGCCCACGCCCACGCCCACGCCCACGCCCACGCCCACGCCCACGCCCACGCCCACGCCGCACGCCCACACCCACGCCCACGCCCACGCCCACGCCCACGCCCACACCCACGCCCACGCCCACGCCCACGCCCACGCCCACGCCCACGCCCACGCCCACGCCCACGCCCACGCCCACGCCCACGCCCACGCCCACGCCCACGCCCACGCCCACGCCCACGCCCACGCCCACGCCCACGCCCACGCCCACGCCCACGCCCACGCCCACGCCCACGCCCACGCCCACGCCCACGACGCCCACGCCCACGCCCACGCCCACGCCCACGCCCACGCCCACGCCCACGCCCACGCCCACGCCCACGCCCACGCCCACGCCCACGCCCACGCCCACGCCCACGCCCACGCCCACGCCCACGCCCACGCCCACGCCCACGCCCACGCCCACGCCCACGCCCACGCCCACGCCCACGCCCACGCCCACGCCCACGCCCACGCCCACGCCCACGCCCACGCCCACGCCCACGCCCACGCCCACGCCCACGCCCACGCCCACGCCCACGCCCACGCCCACGCCCACGCCCACGCCCACGCCCACGCCCACGCCCACGCCCACGCCCACGCCCACGCCCACGCCCACGCCCACGCCCATGCCCACTCCCACGCCCACGCCCAGTCGCCCACGCCCACGCCCACGCCCACGCCCACGCCCACGCCCACGCCCACGCCCACGCCCATGCCCACGCCCACGCCCACGCCCACGCCCACGCCCACGCCCACGCCCACGCCCACGCCCACGCCCACGCCCACGCCCACGCCCACGCCCACGCCCACGCCCACGCCCACGCCCACGCCCACGCCCACGCCCACGCCCACGCCCACGCCCACCCACGCCCACGCCCACGCCCACGCCCACGCCCACGCCCACGCCCACGCCCACGCCCACGCCCACGCCCACGCCCACGCCCACGCCCACGCCCACGCCCACGCCCACGCCCACGCCCACGCCCACGTCCACGCCCACGCCCACGCCCACGCCCACGCCCACGCCCACGCCCACGCCCACGCCCACGCCCACGCCCACGCCCACGCCCACGCCCACGCCCACGCCCACGCCCACCACGCCCACGCCCACGCCCACGCCCACGCCCACGCCCACCCTGGCCTCACCCGTACTCCAGGCCACAAATACACCCAAAGCCACATCCAAAAGTACAGCACAGCAGCGACAATTGCAGACTTATAGCCGAGACACACACCTACCTACGCCAATGCCCATGCATGCCCAGAGACTCGCGGCCTCATCCCACCCCCCATGCAGCACGAACAGTTCCCAAACAAAATAAAAGGCAAAACAAAAGGAAGAAAAGTAGCAAGCTGCATTGCGAGCACATATGCCAGTTCTGCTTTCGCCCTGGCCGCGCAACAACGCGTCATGGCCATCTTCGTCGCGCGTCGCCTCTTCGAGGAAATCGCTCTCCTGCAACCTGGTGAGTTTCCCGCCATCCTGATCTTCGTCGACTTCATCAAGGCTTTTGATTCTGAACTCTGGGACGCTCTATGGGCTGTCCTTGCTCGCGCTCGCGTCCCCACTCCCCTGATTACCGTACGTCATCCGCACGCTGTATGAGGGGTCGACCACTTCGGTGCGCACTCAACACGGCTTTACCCCGCCATTCCCACTGCAGACCGGCGGGTCTGGCAGGGTTGCGTCCTGTCGCCGTACCTGTTTATTATTGTAGTGGAATTATGTTATGCGCCAGGCACGTGCTCTCTTTCTTTGCTTAATGCTAGCATTGCAGGCCGTGCCCCTGGCCTAGCGATCACGAACGAGCTTGGAGATGGGGGGTCGACTAACAAGCAGAATTTACTAGTTGCGACCTCATTTATGCCGACGACATCACGCTCATCGAGACGCTGGAGTCTGCCCAACTTTGGCTGGACTGCCTGGCACTCGAGGCTCGGGCGTTTGGTCTCGAAATCAGCCCCAAAACGGAGGCCCTGGCCCGCCTCGGCATGGCAGGGCCCCCACCCACACTCCACCTCTTAGACGACACCAAGCTAGCGAGGTCAACTACTGTACCCTACTCCAGGCCGCTTCAAGCTGCTCGGCAGTTGGCTTCCCGACTGCGAGGACAACCTGACGACACGGATCGGCATGGCGTCACTGGGCGCAACTCCATGACCACCGCCGCTGCATGGTGGAGCAACCCCGCCCTACCCCGGATCGTCAAGCGTGACCTCGAATCAAGGTCGTCATTCTGACGATCCTGACGTACCTACGGCGCCGAGACTTGGACACTGACGCAGGAGCTGGAGCAACGACTCGACGGCAACGCCCTGCTGCGCAAGGCCCAAGGTTGGGTTAACATCCCGTTTGGTTTGCACATTAATAATGAGGATTTGTACGCTGATTCGCCCTATGTTTCCCACATTCTTAGGTGCAGGCGCCTGGGCCTAGCCAGGCACCTGGCCCGCACAGCTCAGGTAGACACATCAGATAGACTAGCTGGCACCAAGCCCGCCCAGCCTGGGCGATATGTCCTCACCTGGCGTGCCCCAGGCCGCGCGCGGCAGGGCCGGCCGCCACCCCGGTGGACTTTTCGTGATAGACTAGCTCGGCATGGACATGTGCTACACGTACTAGCTAAACGTGACGGGCTCACACCCGGGCAGCCTCCTGGTTTGTCTGTAATATATGGAGGCAGATGGTACGCAAGGATAGATGGCAAGTAGTGATGAAGGAGACCACCCCCAAGTCTGTGGGGGCTCCGCGTGTGACCGCGTATGGCATTCATAGCGATTCGGGCCGTGGTGCCCACAACCCTGTAACTAGGACCTAGATAGCTTACATCATCCATTCCATCCCATGTTCCCCTCCCACTGAGGACTTATGCTCACGTGACGCAGTCGCCAGTCACGTGTCTATTAATTAATTAAAATTAATTGGTGATCTCCCAACGGAATCATGTTATCATTAATTTGATTGAATGTTCTCATTAATTTGATTGAAGTGAGACAACTATTAAGTGTAATTTTACCTGGACTAGGTTACAAGTCGCCAGTTCTCAAATTGTCGAATCGTCAAAATTGTCACTTGATTCACGCCGGCGGACTACCTACGGACTACCCGGCCTGCGGACTGCTTGACGCGGTGTCACCGGGCTTCAAGTTCTGTAAACTACCAAACTCGCCCCCTGTTGCCGCCTAAATTTTCTACTTCTTTATGTACATGGCTTGCGTTGGGTTCATCGACGAGCATCGACACTCGTCGACGGTGCGATCCGACGACGGAGAATAAGTTCGCCACAGCACAGCGCGACGCAAGGGCTCTTTTCCATGTATAAATTGAGATGCAAAGTCCGCATGGCAGACCGGAAATTCCGTCCAACACCGTCTTACTACCAGTCAACCACTTCTCTGCCCTTTAGCTGTCGAATGCGCAATCGATCTTCATGAAACGCCTCCGGCCGCTACACTTCCGCGACTTCAGTACTTTCTGTCACCCTTGACATGTTGTCGTACAATACTACACATTTACACAAATAGAAAGTTGTCTCCAAAAATATGTCTCGATAGAGGCATGTGCGCCTCTTATTTAATTTCAAGGTACCTCTTAATTTTAATTAATCTCGGCCCCCGCCCTCCGACAATTGGACAATTTGACAAAAAGAGCCAATTTTACCCCGACTGTATCAAGGAGACAACCAGCGATTAAGTGTATGGATATTTGTTAGGCACGCGTGACGGTAGCTTCGTCACTTGCACCAGTAGTATTTGGCCGTCGATCTAAAATCGAGCGGGTATTCGTATATACAAGACGTGCTAAATCAACGCCAGCTCAGTAGTTTCAGAAGTTCATGACGAAACAGTCGATCACCGCAATCTGAGGCCAGTCTGACAGGACAGCATCGCAACCTGACAATATCAATGGGAGAAATATAGTTGTCTCATGGACATGTCTCTCAGCTGTATCCTCAGATGATGGTGCCAGCTATGTGCACAGAACAGCAAATAGAAGTTACACTGAATGATGCCATGTCTTCTTGGATTATCCCCATTGAGTGCAGCTAGGCTTTACTTTCAACTGAATGTTACTGGTTACGGGCTTGTGCGTCGCTATTCCACCTTGCGTGCCACGGTCTTGCTGGGCATCAGTCGGACCGACACCTGGCAGCAGAGCCGACGCATGTGCATGGGCATACTGCCGCCCGCAACCAGATGGCATGACCGGTAAACTAGCCGCACCGCCTGGCGAAGCAGCCAGTAGACGAGCACCAGGAACGCTGCGGGAACGAGTGACACCCATTACACACGTGTTCATGACAGAAAATTCCAGTCAGGTGTTAGTGCATTGTTACAACACACCAGAGCCAGGAACGCCGCGGGCACAGATGGCACCCATTACACACGCGCTCATGACAGAAAAGTTCCTGAAGGTATTACTGCATGTTACAAGGACCCACCTTCACTCATGCTCCTTGCCAGCTATCGCCACCAAGACCCACCTTCACTCATGCTCCTTGCCAGCTATCGCCGCCAAGACCCACCTTCACTCATGCTACTTGCCAGCTGTCACGGCCAAGACCACCATCCATCATGCTCGCTGCTAGCTACCCACCCGCTACCGTGGTTTGGCTACCCACCCTAGATCGAGGTCGCGACTCACCCACGATCGTTGCGACGAGCAACGTGGCGAAGCGGTAGCGGATGTACCAGGGCAGGTCCTGCTCATACACGCCGTGACGGTGGCAGTGCTCCTTCCACGCGAGGTCCGAGGGTATCTGCCGACATTCAAACGGAGTATCGGGACATTCCAATACAGAAGCGGGATTGGCCGCGTGACAGGGAGACAGTAAGTACTTGCGTGTCATGCGCATGGGCATGCCACGGAGTACCGCGTGACAGGGAGACAGGATGAACCCGCAGGAACTTTGGTCCCTAGCGAGAGATTATCGTTATCGACAGGTAAACGTCGCTCCTGATATTTTGAGCCGAGCGGCAAAAGCGTTCCGGCAAAAATATCGGTCATAACGATGCGTTTCGCGAATAATACATGTGATGCAATGGACCAAAATCGTCGCCAAGTGAGGCACGGACCCCGAGCGGCATCGAGGCAGAGGCAACGCAGGTGCTAGCGAACGATAGATTTAATCCAGCGACCACGCGGCTGGACCAACACACACGTCAGCCTACAACAGGAAATGGTAGAACTTTGGCCCTAGTCATGGTCTACCCCCAGCAGGCAGGCACATAACGGAAGCAGGTTATGCATTATCGTACCACAGCATGTCTCAGCTTATGACAAAAAGTGGACCCCATTCACACAAGATTCTCGTGCCCACTCGGTGTCCCATTTCCCCCTCCTACCCTCGCCTACCCACCTATCCTCACCATGAGCACGTCCAGCAAGTTGCCCGCACACAGAAGCCCCCCCCTCTGCCACTTCTCCCCCACATCCACAGAGGGGTTTATTCATCCAATGCACCTTCTGTCCGCCCCGCTACCTTCCTTCCCCCCTGCCACCGCCCTTTGCCCCCGCTACCTTGCTCGTCCATTTTCCCCCCCCTTCCCAGCGTGAGCTCGTCAAGCGACGGGCGGCGGCAGAAGGTAGCATACCGCATACATATAGGAGTACATATATATACCTCCCGATTCCCATATCTATTAATATAGGCCGCCCATGTCTATTCATATATATACCTCTCACATCTATTTACATATACCTCCCATGTTTATTCTAGATCCCATCTACCCCTACTTTCTGCATTCCCTTATCTTTCCTTCCTTGCCTCCCTTCTCCCCTCCCTTCTTGCCTTTCCTCTTCCCCTCCCTTCCTACCATGAACTCATCTAACGAGACTCGCCAACTCAAATAGACGCACGCCATATGCCCGCCTGCCATGTCTGTTCTGGAGCCCATCTACCCTTCCTTTCCCGAGTGCCCTTCCCATTGTATCAAGGAGACAACCAGCGCAGGCCAGAAATCGGGAGAATCTTTTTAATTGTATCGTTAACTCCTCCAGCAAGAAGCGATGGTGGAAGACGACGTGCGGACATCATCATCCTGTTCTATTCTAGAACCCATACACCCTTCTTTCTACCCTTCCGTTTTTCTGCCTTCCTTTTCCCTTTGCCTATTCCCTCCCTTCTCCCCTGACTGCTCGCCTTCCATTGCCCCTTCCCTTCGTACCGTGAGCTCGTCCAATGATACGCGCCGATGGAACGCGACGTACGGCCGCTGCTGCGGGTCCCACTTGGCCACGGCGTGCACCGCCATCTCCAGCCAGGGCACGCCGGGGTGCCGATTCACCCACTCGTCATCCCCCACCCTTTCGTCGCCGCCACCGCGCTGCCAGCCATCATTCGCCGGCTCTTTTCTGCTCTTGAACGGGTCGTGTTGCGCCGATGCCTTTTCGTGACCTTGACTTCTTCCCCTCTCGTCCGCTGGGTTGTAGCCTTTCCCTTGTCTCTGTGTGTCTTCCTCCTCCTCCTCCCCTCCTGCAGAGGAAGGACCAGTCTTCCCTGTGCCTTTCCCAGCACCCTTCCCAGCATTCTTCCCAGCACCCTTCCCAGAGGATTTCCCCCCACTTTCCTCAGGCCAGTGAAATTCCAGTGATGCCCAGTTGAGGTCCAGGCAGGCATCCGTCACCGCAAACTGCACGGGCAGCGTGTGCGAGATGGCCTGGGGGATGGGCCAGGGGAAGTGCGTGCTGGCCGCGTGCGTCATGCCGGACGTGGTCAGGTCATAGACTGGGTAAGGGAGCGCGCACTCGAGGCGCGCGAGGGATGCAAAGTGGACGTCGCCTGGGGATGGGGAGGGCAGGGTGTAGAGGGGGAGGATTAAATAGCATGAGAGGGTGCAGGGTGAGAGAAGATGGCATCCAGAAGATGGGTTTTTAGAAAGAGTGCAAAGTGGACACCATCTGGGGATGAGAGGGGAGGTTGCAGAGCAGGTAGAGCGAGTTTCAGGAGATTCTAGCACACGAAAACATCGCCCGGGGATGGGAGGGGGTGGCGAGAATGGCAAGACCGGGCATGAGGCAATACGGTGGAAGGGGTGTACCGCCCAGTGAGAGGAAGCCGCAGAGAGAACCGCAACGAGACAAAAACGGCGTGAGAGAATACCGCAGGAGCAACCAACGCAGGATTGAACATAGTGCTATCAACTAATTAATGGCTTATTGAGAATATGTTGGATAAGCAGGGCAGGGGTAACAATGAGCATGGCAGGGGTAAAAACTAGACCCAGAATTAATTAGTCATGAGAATAGCACTCCCTTTACGCTCCCCTTACCATCCACTGCAGCCCCCGCCTTCCCCTGGCAACCACCTTCAACGATTATTTAACACCCCCCTTATGACCCCCCATACACTGCCACCCGTCCTCTAGCAACCCCCACACAATTAGCACCCAGTCTGAATGGCCGACTTGCTGCCCGGATGGACAAATAGACAAACTATGATTAACGAAATTGGCACACGAAGTCCTCTCACCATGTTCATAGTCATAGCTCATGAGATACAGCCTGGGCGATCGAGATGAGTAAAAAGTCCGTGCCATAATTACTTCAAGCCACAAGATAGATGCTCTGCGCAGAGCGAGCGGACCTGCCAGCGATTTCCTGTCGGACATTATTGTTAAGCCTGCACTGCAAGCTGCACCTTGCTTGCTATGCCAAGGCTAAGTTTAAGACATAAAGTATCAGTACACTTCGGCCTATCAAGCTGCCTATGCGATGGCAAGTTGGCAACCGCCCTCTGGCTGCCACTGGTACTTGCCCAGGTATACTTACACTGGCGTACGTACCCAAGCGCTGTCATATGCAAGCGGACATATGCAAGACGACGGGACTGTGTGACTAATTATGAACTGATTAATTAATACAAGGGGACACAGATAAGTGGGAAATAGGGTATACTTGCTACACTGAAGTGTGGGCGACTACAAGCACGCACCAGTAAAGAAGATGACGCCTTGCGTCCCTGTCTGGGTGAGCAGGGAGAAGAGGCGCTCGCGACACTCAGGGAAGCGGCCCCAGCCCTCGACCGAGAAGAATGGCCGCAGGATGGAGTGGTTGTTCTCGACCACCTGGGCCGCGCGTGTGTGTGAGTTGTGAGGCATGTGTGATGCTAGGCATGTGTAAGAACTGTGTGTGAGGTGTGAGTGAGTGGGTGAGCGAGACTGCGTGGGTGAGCGCGAGAGAGTGAGTGAGTGAAGGGGGGGGGGGGTGCCAGGTTGCCACCAGGCAGGATGCCATTCGACATTTGACACCAGCAATACCATACGACCAAGCACAATAACCTGACTACTCGCACGTACTGTACCGATGGATGGATGATGCAGCGATGGTGTACTCTGCCGTATGCCGTATGGGGGAGGAGCGCACGATGAGCGCACGATGCGACGGAGACAAGATTAACACACAAAACACATAACACCGTACACATAAGACATACCCTGTACGCAATAACACACTTGGGCACTGCACACACCTGGATAGATGACGCGATGATGGTGTACTCGGTCTTCTCTGCTACCAGCAGATCCCTCAGCCACCGCCACTGCTCCTCGCCCAGGATGTCGCCCCCTGGGATGTCGGACATCCTTTCCCCATCTCCAAAGCCCCTCTCATGTGTTGACGACCCGCCTGGGCTGGGGTCCAGGGGCTCGCCTGGTGACGGACAGCAGACAACAGGGAACAAGGTTCATGTTCGCGGTGTGCCATACTGATTACTTGCGTGACATGTCACTTTTTGATGTGAAGAACCATCATGCCCAGTGACGCATCCGCCATACAGATCGCGCACACTGGATTCACGCATAACCAAGATGGTCTATAGCTTATCATTAGATTTGTCTGGCAGCATGCCATGTGAACAGGTGAATTCACGCTTGCTCAGTGGGGGGCTTACTTGGCGTGCGTGGGGCACGGTTGTGGAGAGTAGGGGCAGGAAACGAGGGATTGGCAGACCGGCTTTGTGAAGGAGGCGGGGCTGTTTCCCTTGTGCTCCATAAGCAGGTACAAAACCAATCACCTTCGCCATTTCTGCATTTACTGCAAAATCAAGGACTATCAGAAGTACATACAGAGTTGTGGCATGCGACCAAGACATGCTCTCTGAGTATAGTTTCTGTGTGTAACTTAGTTTACACTCACTTAATTGCTTACTGTAGTTTCTTTTGTAGGGATCACAGCACTACCGATTGGCCGGAGAAAAGGGGGCGCTGTACTAGAGATCAGGCGACACTGTATGAGAGATCAGGGGACACTGAATTAGAGATACGGGGACACTGTAGTACCGAGTAGCCGCCGGTGCAGGTGCTCTGTCCTGATGCTCGCGCTCGCATATGACGGTGCCGACGAGGATGAGGGTCGTCTTCGGCCGTGCACCTCGGGCAGCAGCGGGTCACGGTTGAAGCGGGTGTCCAGCAGGATGACGCGCACGCGCTGGCCGGGGGGGCCGTACGTGTACGATGCGTAGACACCTGGCGGGGGTGGGTGGACCACATTGGGGGGAGAAACCAGATTGTGTGTGTGGGGGGGAGCGGAAGAAAAGGGGGGCACAAAGAAGAAAGGGGGGGAGATCCGGGAGACACATGCAGGAGAGATGGTTAAACACCTGACCGGCTGGGGGGGGGGGGGGGGGCGACTGGATGGCCGGGGGGGGGGGGGGGGGGGGGGGGAAGGGGGGGAAGGGGGGAAGGGGGGAAGGGGGGGAAGGGGGGGGGGGGGAAGGGGGGAAGGGGGGGAAGGGGGGAAGGGGGGAAGGGGGGGAAGGGGGGAAGGGGGGGAAGGGGGGGAAGGGGGGAAGGGGGGAAGGGGGGGAAGGGGGGAAGGGGAAGGGGGGAAGGGGGGAAGGGGGGAAGGGGGGAAGGGGGGAAGGGGGGGAAGGGGGGAAGGGGGGAAGGGGGGAAGGGGGGAAGGGGGGGAAGGGGGGAAGGGGGGGAAGGGGGGAAGGGGGGAAGGGGGGGGAAGGGGGGAAGGGGGGAAGGGGGGAAGGGGGGAAGGGGGGGAAGGGGGGGAAGGAAGGGAAGCACGGGTGAAGGGAAGGGGGCAGGCGGGGGGGGGCACGGACCATCAGCCTGTGTCGTCCCTTGCAGACTCGCGCTCGCCGTCCTAAGAGTTTATATTGAAACTCTCTTGCTCATGCCTAGGAAACGCATCTCATTCAGCTAGCCTAGACTCTGCCAACCTGCGTGTCATGCATCCTGCACCCACCTGGGTGGTCGTCCGCGCGCCGCGGGCTGTCCGTCGGCTCCTCCAGAAAGTCCAGGAAGTTGGTGCGGCTCTCCTCCTGCGCGCCCGTAGCATAGAAAGCCCATACCATAAAAACAGATCAATGAATGATATGAGGAAGCCCAGCACGGGGAAGCTCCTCCTGCGCACCAATTCAACAAAATCAATTGAGAAGTAAGAAAGGTTGACACGGGAGACCCGCTCCAACAGGACAGCCCATATGTAGGGCAATACCATACGTAGGGCGATACAGAGCCTCACAAATGGCAATAATGGGTGCAAAGCGAATTGCTTAGGATGCAAAGCCCGTCATGATGTACGACAGTACTGGATAAAAAGACAATTGCGTAGGGGACAAAGCCAACTGTTACCTAGGAAAGTGTGGGACATCAAGCCAATCGTATTTTCAACAAAAGACATGCCCACCAAGTGCTGCGACATAGCCGCCATGCAACATGGGCGTTATTCGTGAACAACGAGGAGAAGGCCTCAACTGACAGCTCAGGCCTGCACTTACTAGGTAACAACCCGTCCACTGGCCCAAGTATCCAACCCAGGACTTGCACTAGGCATGCAATGCCACGGCTCCTCACCTTCAAGTCATACTCCTTGCCTGCATCATTCAGGCCGTAGTCGTGGTCATCCCACACACCCAGGACCCACGAGTTGTTGCGCAGCCGGGAGTAGCCAGGGACCAGCTTCTGGGCGCCGTAGATGCGGCGCTGCTCAGCCATGTCGGCGCTCTGGAACTTTTCCACCATCTGGATGCCCCCAGGGAGCCACGGGTGGGCCACCTGTACAGTCGTGACAGCCAGCGATTGGGGGGCATGTGGGAAGTAAGAGCCACAATCGGGAAAATTAAATGGTGGTTAAGGCGGCCAGATTAATAGATACGGCGGCATAGATAAGTACCCCATCATAAAAATATTGTCAAATTACTAGACGTCGCTCCCGCAGGGACAGCTGATCGAACAGGAATTAAATACAGGCTCATGCAACCGGAATACGTGCAATGCCAAGGCCGTAAAGGTGAGAAAAGAGAAGAAGACCATGGGAGAAAAAGAGAACACAAACCTACATTTTTATCGCTGTAAATTGCATCTCCTAGCCAGACGAACAGGTCGGGGTTAAATTTGTCGATCCCATCCCACAAGGGATTGTGCTCATCGTGTTTGTTGCAAGAACCAAACGCTATCCTTTGGACAGGAAATGCGTCGTGCTCTCCCGTGCGGCCGTAAAGATTGCCATTCGTGAAGGTCTTTGTTGCCGCAATCGGGGCCAGGAAAGCTAGGAAGAGCAGCAAGTGCCGTTCAATTAAAGACTGCATAATCTCAACAATTCGACGCTGACAAGACATGGCTACTTCAGCCCAATTGTTGTTTCAGGTCATCTACGAAAGTCGAACGTTTACCCGGCCGTGGCTACCATCGCTTCGACGATTGTCCGCGTGCAATGCTTAAGCAACTCAGCACGGCAAACTCCGCTGACGCACAACGACAACGACCCCATGTCGAGCAGCACGAACGCTAATTCCTTGACACCACACAATAAACTCCAACAAAAAGTAAGTCACCCCAATCCGGCATTAACTTGGAATATTCGTGACGCTAGTCGCTAACCGTCCCTCCACACTCCACAGGCGAAAAAAATGCCATTATTCGCTGTCGAATCCCCTCGAATATTGCGCAACCTCGGTATGGCCCGAGCTCTCTGCGCGGGGTCAATACGCGGACACGCGACCGAACGAGCGAGCGCGGACGAGAGCGAAAGTAACACTGAACTAACAGCGAGCAGTTGTCATTCCAGGCGCCAGCTGTTCCAGTGTTCCCAGCCTGCGCTTGCTTGACAAGACGTGGCTGGCCGCGAGTCCACGACACTGCTCATTAGCCGTCCACGAAACGTCTAAGTAGTGTAGCCGTATCAGCAGAGTCCCTGCTCCCCGTGTCCGTGGCAGATCCCAGAATCTGCCCACTGCCCAGTGCCCACTGCCCAGAACCATCGGTCCTCTGTCAAGCGGGCCAGCGAAGTGGCCATGGCCACGCGGGCAGGAAAATTAAGAGAGTGACGTGGGACATTCCTCTGATTACCTTAGATTGGGCCGCCATATGTAATGATGTGCTCACACTGTTTGTGAATACATCATTTGGCACCAGCAACTGGGGATTGGGGCGTCGAATCGCCGGTGTTAGAGCCGGTGGATCGCGAGACTGTTGCTCATTTCTCGAATGGCCGCGTTTGCTGCCTGCAATGTGCGTGCAAGCAGGCGGGGAACATGTAGGCGTGGAGGCGAATTGGGACCACGCCAAATGGAGACAGGTTCATCTTCTTAGTTTTTTCGCAGTTCCTGGGATTTAAATTGATGTGTGAGATTATGTCTGCCGTCATTATGAAGCCTGTCGAAGCCGACCTTCATCGTGTCCGAGAAGACACGCGCACGCCAGCAGTGCAGTCGGAGCTCGGGCTTCCGAGCCGCGCTATTGCTGCCGGGGCAGCGGCGTTTGTGTCGGCAATCGTCGTAAATCCTCTTGACATCGTGAAGGTGAGCTGCGTTTTGGCCTTGTCGCAATTCCACGTGCCAGCCCACCTAGCCCGTACGTGAAACCGTGTTTTGAATATTCTGCCCGGACGTCACCGTGTCACGCACGTCCGCTTATGCTTGCCGGCTGGGTTACAGCCTTGCAACCACTGGCGTTGTGTGCGTCGACCCCAAACCAGCGTCACGATTACCACGCGTCTTACTGTGTGGCAGTGTTGTCAGCCATAAGCCAGAGTCGTATCCGGCCGCGCAGTAGGACAAACCTGATAATTGCGTGAGGAGGGAGGGAGACAGACAGACGGAGGCAGGGCACGGGGTGATGAACTATGCGAAACTAGGAATATCTATTTCAGGAGGCGCGATCCTACAGCATGATGGTCGCAGGTCATAACCAGTCACGTCTTACAGGGTGTGCGCAACGTGATTTAAAGTCCTTCAGTCGCATACTGTTTTCATTCCTGTCTCTTTGCTGTTTTGCTGTGTGATTCAATAGGCTTAACGAGTTTGGAGGTCTTGCATGAACCGGCACAACTTTTTTCCTTCGCTTGATTAGTGATTTTCAATATGTTTATTTGATACACGAGGCAAGCCAGCATTACACGCATGTGAGTTGTATATAATCTCTTTGAGAGTGCCTCGAGGAAAGGGGAGCTTGTGGGCTGGTGAAACCTATGCACAGTCGTAGTGGGCTTGTCTGCATCGGGTAATCTCAACCAAGTATCCACTAACCACGCACGGTCGCTGCAGGGTTGCTGCACGGTTGTCCGCTGACATGAAACCAATCCCATGCCTACTTGCAACTGCACCGAACACAAGGACTTATTGCATGCTGGCTGTTTGACATGCCCCGAGCGGTGCTGTACTCACTCTATGAATGATGAAAGACGCATGACGGTGCGTGATGACGCAAAATACAACTCTATGCTACGCCTGTTCTGCCTGCTCCTGACGTAACCTTGCATGCTGCCATTTTTTCTCTCTGCTATGGTCTTCCCCCTGTCGCGTCCATGATTTCTGCCATTTTGTCTCCACAATCCCGCCATTTTCCCAACCATAATAATCCTGCCACTGTCTCATCTATAACCATCGTGCCACCGCCGCATCATCATACTAATGCTGCCAGACGCGGTTGCAAGTCCAGGCCATGTTCTCCTCTTTGCCGGAGCCGACAGTAAGTTTTGTTGTGGTCTCCGATGAATGTCGATGTGGCTATGACCAGTGGAGCCTACCTTGAGGTCCTTTGTTTTGTGTTGTCAGGAGATTGTTGTTGTCGTTAGGAGTCACACTACTAGCGACCATGAACAGGATGGTGTTTTGTTTTCATCAGCAATTGCGTGTTCATTAGCAATAGTAAACAAGGCGGTATTTTTGTCTCATGGATATGGTCTAGTTGTGGCGGATAGCCCAGGGAAACAAGAGATGCAGGGATTGGACTACCAGACCCTTAGATGGTTACAGTTACCTTATGCAGAACCGGGCCTTTGCTCACCTGATTTCCAGATCACTTGAATGGCACAGTAGGTAAGCGGTTATGTGAACAAGCCTGGTGTGTTTGATCGCAAGCTTTTTTTCCTGGCTGCTGTGATTATTTGGCTAACCAGAGCAGCCACACAAGTGCTGCGATGGTCGTTATGGACATGCAGTCGTTTCTCGCAATCCTTGTGGTCTGCCTGTAGTCGTGCCTTCTAGAGATGCCTTCTGGATGTGCCTTTTTGAGATGCCGGCTCTCGTCTCTGTCTCCATGCCCATATTAGTATGTCGTGTCGTAGTCGCACGACAACTAATTGATTAATTAAAAGCGCATAGACTGCGTCACGTGGGTACCAATAAAGAATCCTTCAACCCCTATACACAACGAGGAGGCAGGGTGCCCTAGCTTCTCTCACTCACTGCCTCAAGTGGGCAGGCCACAGAGGACGACCTCTGCATCATGGTGCAGGCCCAACGGTGGGTGCAATACAACAGGATGTAGCAAAAGCATAGCGGATGCAGTAAGGCTGCCCGCCCGTCCTGAGGCCACAGATAGGCCTGGAACTCATTGCGTGAGAGCTGCCGGATTGGGAGAATATAAAGGCCTCGCCAGGAGCCTGAGGGCTTTTAGGGGCACACCCAGGGTTCACCCACAACCCCCGTCGCACAACAAACAGTAATGTTTACTTGCATCCCCTCCCATTCAGCACCTCATTCCATGATCTCTGTCTCTTCCCTGCACCTGCCTCTGCCTCCCACCCACTTCCCCGAATCACCTCCCCCATCCCCTTCCCCCACTCACCTCCTCTACCTTGCCACTCCTGTCACTGCCCCTTACCCTCTGAAAACTTACCGTCTCCCCCACCTCATTTCCCCCCCGTACCCCGCCCCCCCGTTGCCCTCTGCCAGCTGTCCTTCTCGGGTGCATGCCCGCGCGCGTGCCCCCGTCTGTCGGGCGGCCAGCTGGCGTGCAGCCCCGCGTGCTACGTGTACAGCGACTCGTGGGATGCGATGAAGAAGATTGCTCGCCAGGTGGGCCATGTGCACACTGTATGTGGCCAACAATGAGGCAGGCGAGGGTTGTGTGTGGTTTTGGGATGCGATGAAGAAGAGTGCGCGCCAGGTGGGCCATGTACACACTGTATGTGGCCAATAATGAGGCAGGCGAGGGTTGTGTGTGGTTTTGGGATGCGATGAAGAAGACTGCGCGCCAGGTGGGCCATGTGCACACTGTATGTGGCCAATAATGAGGCAGGCGAGGGTTGTGTGTGGTTTTGGGATGCGATGAAGAAGAGTGCGCGCCAGGTGGGCCATGTGCACACTGTATGTGGCCAATAATGAGGCAGGCGAGGGTTGTGTGTGGTTTTGGGATGGGATGAAGAAGAGTGCGCGCCAGGTGGGCCATGTGCACACTGTACGTGTCCAATAATGAGGCAGGCGAGGGTTGTGTGTGGTTTTGGGATGGGATGAAGAAGATTGCGCGCCAGGTGGGGCCATGTGCACACTGTATGTGGCCAATAATGAGGCAGGCGAGGGTTGTGTGTGGTTTTGGGATGCGATGAAGAAGAGTGCGCGCCAGGTGGGTTTGTGCCCCGTACCATAAATGTCCAGAACAGCACAACGGTCACGTATTGTGCGAAAAGGAAGTGATGACGGGATGAGATGAAGAGAATTGCGCGCCAGGTGGGCGTGTGTAATCTGTAGTGCACTTGGTGCGGCGCGAGGTAGGGTTGTATCCTAGTACAGCGCCATACTACGCAGCCTGCTGTTGGGGACGTGGAATGTGATGAAGAGGATGGCGCGGCAGGTGGGCTTTGGTTGTAGCAGCGCATGCCTTCTTGGTACCTCATCAACGCCTCTCCTATGCCTTATCTGTACCATGTACCTTATCGTTAACATTCGTACCCCTGCCTTATCAATGCGCCTCTCCTATGCCTTATCTGTACCAGGTACCTTCTCTTTAACATTCGTACCCTGCCTTATCAATGCGCCTCTCCGATGCCTTATCTGTACCAGGTACCTTCTCTTTAACATCCGTACCCCTGCCTTATCAATCCGCCTATAAAATCGCCTAATAAAAAGCGCCGCTCCTATGCCTCTTTATGCCTGAAGTCTTCCCTGTTTTCCAATGCTTCTGGTCGATTCCTTCGCACCCGCTGCCCCCAAGTTTCCTTGTGGCATGCCTGAACGTGTGCAGGAGGGCCTCGACTTGCCTTTTCTTATCCCTAATATTCTGGCCGGCTCATCTAACCTCATGTCCGCGTCGCCTACTCTCGTTGCCGTTGTGTCTCGTGTCCGTTTCTTCGACGCTCGTTGGCACGCTTCTTCTGGGATGTGTGTGCGCGTGCGCAGGAGGGCCTCCACCGGCTGTGGAAAGGGACAGGCTCCGCGCTGCTCATGGCCGTGCCAACGGTACGCATATTGCTGGCATCTGCACCGAAAGTGTTTATTGCTGGCATCTGCACGTGTAGTGTTAATTGCTGGCATCTGCGGCGATAGCGTTTATTGCTGGCAACTGCGGCAACAGCATGTACCGGTGCGGTGGCATCTGTACCAATAGCACGTATTGCTGGTATTCGCAGCATATGTGGTGGCATCGGCCATGTGCCGATCTTTCAGCACATTTGGTGAAGCGCCATGCTCGCGCATCGACATCTTAGCCCCATCTCCCCACTCCTACCAGGTCGGTATCTACCTGCCCATGGTTTTGGTACCAGCCGTACCGCCAAGTACCACCCGCCAAGTAGCACGCCTACTGTCCTGTGCCCTTCCTTCATCATCCCGTTGTCCCCCACCCCTACCAGGTCCGCATGGGCCGACTCCTGGTGGTGCCGTGCTGTAAATGTGTTTGCTCTGCCCTGCCTTGTCAATCTTCCTTCCGCCTACCCTACCCATCATAACCACCAGGTCGGCATCTACCTGCCCGCCTATGAGGCCCTTTACGGCCACCTGTCCTCCCCCGCCATGCCAGGCGCGGTGCAGGCGGGGGCCGCCCTCCTGTCGGGGGCGGCCTCCCGCACGCTGGCGGTTCTCGCGTGCGCGCCGCTAGAGTTCACGCGCACGCGGATTCAGGTGAGGGAGTGTGGCCAGTAGTTGTCGACCCAAACAAACAGTATTGTTACCCACAGATGCAGGTTGGCTGTGCTCAGCTGCGCTCGTTTAGAGTTTATCCGACACACAGACATAGGTACGGTGTGTGTGGCCATTCATAGGTTGATTAGCTTCTAGGTACTGTTATTAGGGCTATGCACGTTCCTTTTGTGTGTGCTGCTGGCGGGCACAAAAGTGCAAGCCCCTCCCCCCCCCCACCACCTCTGCCTAACGCGTATGCAGAATTCGAGAATCATTGAAAGGATTGATAAAAGCTTGCGCGCACGAGAATGCAGTTGTGCTGTGGCGAGGTTTCGAAGAGATTTTGAACCAAGCGTGCGGTGCAGCATGATGCGGCCATCCAGGCGCAGGCTAAATTTTAAAAAAGGATACACACTTCAAGGAGGAATTCGGATGTACTTGCACAGGATTATGCAGGGTTGTTTTATCTATTTTCGGCATGTCAAGGATAAATTAAGGCATGTCAAACCTTCGTGTATCCTCCCTCTCGTATTCACCTCCCTCTCTTTAATGCTTACCCCCCTCCCTTGCGCGTATTCTTCCCTCCCCGCTGTCCACCCGCAGGCTGTCCCTGGGGAGGCGGGCGTGCTCGCAGTGATGCGCTCGATCATGGGCGTGGACTTGAGCGCAACCAACGCCAACCAAGGCAGCGGAGTTGGAAGCAACATCACGAGCAGTAGCAGCAGCAACAGTAGTACTGCCACCAGCAGAAACGCCTTAGCGGCTGCATCCAATCGGGCCATGCCTGGGGCAGCACCCGTGGCAACATCGGCGCCAGGCGGCGTCGCCCCGTCGCTCTGGTCGCGCGTCCGTATCATGTATACTGGCGCCGGCACCCAGCTGGCACGGGATGTCCCCTTCTCCGCCATCTACTGGGCCACGCTGGAGCCGGTGCGTGGCACATGGCGATACCATCTTTTGCGTGAAATAATGCCATCTTTAGCGTGAAATAATGCCATCTTTAGCGTGAAATAACGCCATCGCAGCTTGTGGTACCATCGCAGCTTGTGGTGCCATCGCAGCTTGTGACGTGGCAAATGGAAACGCCGCGGATAATAGTTAGCGCGAATTTATAGTGCTGGTGACATGGTTTGTGGTTGTGACGTGGTTTCTGGTTGTGAGGTGGTTTCTGGTTGTGACGTGGTTTGTGGTTGTGACGTGGTTTGTGGTTTGTGGTTGTGAGGTGGTTTGTGGTTGTGATGTGGTTTGTGGTTGAGACGTGGTTTGTGGTTTGTGGTTGTGATGTGGTTTGTGGTTGTGATGTGGTTTGTGGTTGTGATGTGGTTTGTGGTTGTGACGTGGTTTGTGGTTGTGATGTGGTTTGTGGTTGTGATGTAGTTTGTGCTTGTGATGTGGTTCGTGGTTGTGGTGTGGTTTGTGGTTGTGACGTGGTTTGTGGTTGTGATGTGGTTTGTGGTTGTGATGTGGTTTGTGGTTGTGATGTAGTTTGTGCTTGTGATGTGGTTCGTGGTTGTGGTGTGGTTTGTGGTTGTGACGTGGTTTGTGGTTGTGGTGTGGTTTGTGCTTGTGACGTGGTTTGGGGCGGTTGAAGCTGGAGCGAATGCGTTGCACGATGGTGTTGATGTCCAACTCTCGTCTTTGGTGGTGCTGCTGGTGGTGGTCGTGGGGACCAAGTGGTTGGTGGGGGCATGTCCTGGTGGGGGGCCAGTGCGCTGGGTGCTTTGATATCACGCGGCTTCACAAGGCCCCCCCCCTCGCGCAAAGTGTCCATCATCGGGCAGACAGCTGGCGGTAGTGTACAGTGTATCGAGGACAGCCGTCCTAGGTGTATTTAGGATGTCAGAGGGCCGGTCAATGCTGGCATGTAGGGGCAGCACCACTCCTAGGTCCTCCATGCCCTCGGGGTACTGCATTCTGGGTGGTTGGACATGGCCATAGCAGGCTGTTTTGTCCCAGGCCCCAGAAGGCTTTGTTTTGTGAGCAAAAGTTTTTAGAGCCAGCAAAGGTGAACCGTCAGCTTTTGTTCGCGGATGCGCGCTCTTTCTTGTAAGGATACCGGAACTGTGCCTGTATGTGTATCTCTTGCCCGGTATGTGCTGTTTTGGATTCATGTTTTTTATATATTCATGTTTATATATTCATGTTTTTTTGGTTGCTTCGGATGCTTACATGCTGCATGCGCTTGCATTTTTGGAACCCACGTTGTTTGCTTCTATCGCGCATCGCCGTTGTGCAGATGTGCCGCTTCTAGACGGCAGAGAACGCCCCCTTGCACCTGTTTCGTGTGTAGGTGTGTAGGTGTATTTTTTGCCCCTTACCTATGCGTCCTTGCTAATCTTGCGTGTCTGATGCCGCAGACGCGCCGCTTCTTGACGGCAGAGGACGGACCCCTGCATGCGCTGCTGGGCCGTCGGTCGCCCCCCAGTGCTCGCGTGTGCACGGCCGTGCCAGCCGCGACTAGCACCACCGAGGGAGCTGGTTCGCCCAGCAGCGGTAGCAGCAGGCAGAGGGGGGGGACTATCGAGGGGGCTGGCGTGACGGAGAGTGGCGCTGCCAGCACGCAGGGGGGAGCAGGTATCGTCGATGAGCTGTTGGAGACTGGCAGCGGTCATCGCATGGATGGGAGGGATGACGTGGCAAGCGCCATGGAGAGGTCCAAGCGGGGGGCGGTGATAGCGGCTAGTGACAGGATTGGCGTTGCCAGCACGGATATCCAGTGTGTGATCGACAGCAGCAGTAGCCCTGGTCATGTTATTTCCAGCAACCGCGGGAGCTCAGCCCCTACCAGCGGCTCGATTTCAATGACAACGGAGCAAGAGCCGCGGTTTTACACCAAAAGCTCTGTTGGTGGTGCTAGCACGACTGGTGTTGGCGTCACTGGGGTGACAGGTGGCGCAGGCGGCGGTGGTGGCCTGTCACCCTCCCAGGCGGACAAGGACCGCGTCATGGTGGCCGGCAGCATCATCTCAGGGTGCCTCTCAGGGGGGTTCGCGGCCGCGCTGACCACGCCGCTGGACGTTATCAAGACCACGCGACAGGTGGAGGTGGGTGGCGCGCCGCAAGGCGGACTGAGGCATCGAATAAAGTGTTCTTTTTTACGAAAAATGACATATAGGGCTACAGCTGTGGGCGGGGATGGCTTATGCAGATGGGTGGGCAGGTGGGTTTAGTGTCAGGGGTGGGCGGGCGGGGTAGACCTAGCTATGCGTCGATAATCGTCTCCCCCCGCCCCCCTGCTGCCCCCCCTTCCCCCCCTAGGGCCTTTCTGAGAAAATGGTTTTGCCGGGGTTTTCGTGGCTAGGATTCTGTTTATATACTAGTATTTGGTTGTCTCCTTGATATACTAGTATCTGTGTATTTTTTTGCTACGAGGTAGGAATTAAATACATGGGAGTAGGCCCGTCTCGCAGGACGGGCCTAGCAAGTTTTGGTGCCCATCTGGATGGAATGCAGTGGCTCGCTGCTTTGCCCATCGCCCATGATTTGCTGTGCGGTGCTGGACCGCTCAAACCTTGTTGGATATTATTATGATTATGATTACTAATACTAAAATTATTATTAAATATTATTATTATTTTCGTATTATTTATACTTTCAACTATATTATCTAGGGATTTTGCGCACATCTTTACGTGTTTGGTTCCTGATTGCTGGCATCTCGCTCCCTGATGCAATGGGTGTCAGCCTCTACTTACGATGCAATTGTGTTGACCTTGACAGGTGGACCCGATGCAGCCACGCGGCATGGGCACGCTGGCAATGATGGCCAAGATTGCGCGGTGAGTGGTCGTGTAGTGGTCACTATAACCATCAGCATGGTTACAGTATGATAGTAGATATGATCAGCTCCTCATGGTGGCCACGATTGCGCGAGCATGCTTGCTACGGTCACTACATTTGTCACTAAAGCCAGTAGTGTTGAAAGTTTGAAATCTAATGCTTGCGATGACGGCCAAGATTGCATGGTGAGTGGTGTAGTGATGGTGATCATAATGGGGCTTTCAGCTGCGCCAGCAATAACTAGTGCACAGATACTTGACTAATACATGCAATCGTTGAGCGCTCATGTGAAAGCGCTGGTCGTCTTCGTTGCGTAGAGCCCAGAGGAATACCACAACAGCTTGCTGAGTCGCTACGGGAAGGGACGGGATCACAGAACATGGAAGTTGTGGTTGCTGTATACGCGCACAGCATTCATCACATATGAGTCTAGCATACATAGATGCGTGTATAGGTGCACTTATCTAGGGATGCCATTGTGGGTGGTTATATAATGGGATGCGAACATCTGCATGCTGGTGTCTAGATCTCTTTATCATTTGCATCGGTCGTTGTTGCCAGCAAGCCGTGGACCATGCACTACCTGCGGCAGTAGTTTCATATTCACACAGTTGCTCCTATTTCCAGGCCCGACAAATCGCGGGTATAATATCTTTGCATGAAGAAGACGTAGCAGCTGCATCATGTCTACAATCGTAGGTGTAACAATTGTACGATTAGTGCTTACATCTGAGCTTATTAGTTTTTTGTGCTTGCGTGGTTCTTCTCCCTTGGCCTTCTCCTGCCTGCAGGGAGCGGGGCCTCCGCGTGCTCTTCTCAGGGGTGACCGCACGGGTGGCGCGCGTGGCCCCCTCGTGCGCCATCGTGCTGGCGGCGTATGAAGCCAGCAAGGTGCTGCTGCTCAAGGCGGCCTAATTATAGACCCGCATCCCCAAGGCTTTGATTTTTCATCGTTGCCTGTAAAGGCAGCAAAGTACTGATGCTCAACGCGGGCTAATCATAGACGGGGCACCGCGGTTTCCGTGAGCACAGCAGTTTCTGTTCTTGCTGTTGGTGAACCTTTTTTTCCTTTGTCAAGCAAGTAGCTTAGCTGCTGTCGCCCGGTCTCTCCCTGTCATGCTCTCTTGAAGTAGAGCTCCATGTGGCCGCTTGCTTGGCTTGTAATTTCAGCCGTTGTTTGATGGCCACTTTTTGGTGCACGGACTTCTTAGGCTAGGAGACTGCACACATTGGATTCGACCAAAAATTGGATCAGGTGTATCATTTTTGAAAGAGGGTTTGGGGGGCAAGAATGAAGAGAAGCGGAAGTGGAGTGACAAGGATGGAAATTTTTGTACATGACTACTGGATGGAAATGATTACTTAATTAATACTGTAATTAACCCGTGTTTTTAGGGTTAGAACGCGATGTATCGCGTTGTAATCTGACACGTGGCAAACCTATTAAACATGCGATTTTTGGTCTGAAACTTTCAACATAGGTCAGAAACACCTCATAGAATTCAAGAAAAAATCCTGGTATTTTTCGTATTTTTTTTGTGACAGCTGCAAACAAATATGTACCACTGAAATCAGGCATTTTCGCGGGACGAAGGTGAAGACGACGGCGATGGCGGCAGGTAGATCTCGCCAGTTTTCACGCGAATTTCAGTGGCTGTTGGGTGGCACGACCATGATGATGCGTTCTAAGGTTGATAATTAGGTTTCTACGAGTTTGTTGAGGTACTGGGACAAAGGAAACGTAGTTTTTTCCAGTTTCTCACCCAACTTTCATGCGGAAAACCTGGAAACCGGCATACATACTATTACGTCGCCAGCAGCACGTGCGACATCAACTTCTGCGGACGCCAACCTTTTCGCGCTGATCGAAGCTCTCCCCCCCGGTCTGCCTCCCTCGACGCAATGCTCTACACCAAATTCGTCGCCCATTCCCAAGAAAACCCGAACTTCCCATACCAAATGGGATGTCCGCCGCTTCGGCGCCGGCCAGCGGGATTTTTGCATCTTGGAAATCTTTACGCTCACGAAGGAACAATGTGACGATGTTATCAAGTTCCTGGCCCGCCATGACGAACTTTTCCTGCCTACCTCTGGCGACAAGGTCACCAAGCCCGCCTGGGAATGGCTGCTTCAAGAACCGGAGGCGTACTTGAAGGCAGTCATCATGTGTAGCTACCTGCGCTGCGACGCCCAGGACATCACCCAGATTGGCTACGCTGGCCTCAGGAGCCTCCTGCATGAGCGCAGACGGGCAGCCACAGCAGCTGCAGCATCCCCGCAGAGCAGCATCTCCCCCAGCACGGACTCCATCCGAGCTGCAGTGGCGGAGCAGCTGGCGCCGATGGCTGAGCAGCTCGCCGCCCTGAACGCGCCTGACGGCCCACTCAACACTCTCTCGGCCAAGGTCAACAACATTGAAGCCAGAGTCGCCCTTAAGCTCCAGCCTCAGTTTACTGCTACGCAAGAGCACATTGCCACCAAAGTTTCCGAGGCCACAGCCACTGTGACCACCCGCCTGAACCAGGTGGAAGGCCGAGTCGGCCAAGGCACCGTGAAACTTGAGGCAGTTGCTACCAAGGTAGACGCCCTGGCCTGGCCACGCAGGTCCCCGAGATCGCCGAGCGAACGGCCACCATCGCCGCCCAACCTGCTGGTAGGGCTAGCGATGACCCCTCGACTCGCGCCTCGATCCTGGGCGGACCTGCTCAAGAGCCAGGCATCCTCTACCACGACCGCCATCACCACCAAGCTCCAAGAGCTGGAAGACACGCGCCGCGAGGCCGCTGACCGCGACCGTCGCCGCTGCCGCACTACATTTCGCCGCCTAGGATGTCCACCTTTTTTAGCGGGGAATGTGGTTCGGTCTAGTAGGGGAAAACGGTGGCAGGTCTCCCAGCGTCAGATACTAGGAAATTTCGTTACGTTCGTATCGAGAGTAGATTTCTGACAATTTTCCTCTTTCGGACAGAGCCACAGTGATTTTCAGCATCCGTCCAGTACCAAAGCATGGACCTAGCAGGAATTCCGTCAGACATCTCCGAAGTAGCAATTTTTAGTATCGAGCGCACTTTCGCAACTGTTCAGTACGAATTCGGCCTCCGTCAGGTCAGTAAGCGGCGTGGGAATATACTGAACCGAACAAAACGGTGGACTGTACTAAGAAATTCGTACTCAAATTTCGTCATCGGAATCGGAGGGAAATATTCGACCAAGGACTAGAGATTTCATCGAATTTTCAGAACTGGCCAATTGATGCCAAATGGCGCGATTCTAGATGACAAGTGTTGCTTTACTGGTATCCGACGGTGCCGAACTTCGAAATTGAATTTGTAACCCCCGCCGTATTGACGGAACCACATTCTCGCATAAATTGGGTTTCCGCGGTGGCGAAATGTAGTGGGGTCATCCTCAGGCGCTTCGACATGCCGCCGGAGGAGACCCCAGACTCTCTTCTCGACGAGCTGAAGAAACAGCTCTTGGCGTGCATGCAGCTGCCAGGTGCGATACTGCAGGGCGCCTACCGCCTGCCCCATCCACGGGCCAAGGCTGGGCCCCCTCCAGTGGTCCTCACCTTCACCGACATCACAGCCCAAGTTCGGTTCCTCTCTCGCCGCAAGAAGCTGGTGGACACCTCCTGGTCGCTTGATGACGACCTGACGCCAGCCCAGCAGCAGCAACGCCGCGATCAGTGGCCCGACTACATCCGCCACAAGACCAACCCCGAGAAGCCCCAAGTGTACTGGCGGCACTACAATACGCTTCCGCGGACACCTTTTTCAGCGGGGAAAGTGCCCCCGGGCTTCCGGGGCAAATTCAGCAAGCGCTGCGGAACTTAGATACTAAAAATTCGTTTTTGGTTCGTACCGTACAGCCAATCCTTTTGCGCCCGGATCAAATTGTGATCTGGGCACTGAACACGAAAATTTCAGCGGAACGTACGAAACACCAACGCAACTACAGAAAATTTTCAGTGACGAAACTGTAGTACCGTGTACCAAGCAAAATGTAGTAGGACTTCGCTAAATTCACGTTCGGAATTTTTCCCCGCAAGATTCCCCCGCAAGATTCCCCCGCACGATTCCCCCCGCTAGGTTCAGGCTCCAGTCGATGCTCGCCAAATGGCGCAAAAAAAGAAACATATGTTAAAATCAACGGTGCGAATCCTCGTTACCGCTCGGGTAACATTCTCACTCATTTCGCGTCTCCTACGAACCGTATTGTAGTGGGGGCGGGGACCTCCGCTATGTCAACAAGAAACTGTGGAAGCCCCCCCGGGCTTCCCCGGGATAGAGCACTCCAGCTAGTTGTCTAGATGGGGGCAATCGATGATGGGATAGCTTAGGCATTACATCACTTGAAACGATATTAGCGCACAGCGTTATAGTACCTTCAATTAGCTTTGGCACCTTGTGGCCATCAGCTTGCGCCTTAATTAGCCGACGTCTTGAGCCCACCTCACATTTGTAGCATAAGCTATGCGTCAGCCTACCTATGGTATTGCACTGGTTGTATTGCACCCACAGTGTTGCGCCCCGGCATGATGCACCATGCCGTGGAGAGAGCGCTCTGTGGCCTGCCCACCTGCGGAGGTGAGAGAAGCTAGGGCCCCGATTACAATTCGTTCAAGTGGCCCGCCGGAGCGGCTGTACAATTTTTCCCAGTGAGCGCGCTGCCAAGTGTACTTGTGGGCAAATTTTTAGGTGCCCCGTCACTTCGAGGTACTAAAAATTAGGCTACGGTACGAATTCAGCGAATTTCAGCGAATTTTCAGTCGAACCAAAGGAAGTGACGCCAACTACCAAAAAGTTTCCGTTACGAATTTTCAGCCCAACACTCGCGCAAAATGAAGTGACGGCAACTACCAAAAAGTTTCCGTTACGAGTTTTCAGTCCCACACGTTTGCACAAGAGGAAGTGACGGCAACTACCAAAACGTTTCCGTTACGAATTTTCAGTCCCACACTCCGCGCAAATTTTAGTAGGGCTGCACGCAAGCTACCTTTCAAAATTTTGCGCTAGTATGGAACGCATTTCATTCGTCTGGAGGAACGCTGCCCGCCAACTACCCCCGTTCAGAATGTTCCGCCGAAATTTACTTGAGATTTGGAAATCTGAACGTCCGCGCAAATTTTAGTAGGGCTGCACGCAAGCTACCTTTCAAAATTTTGCGCAAGTATGGAACGCAATTCATTCGTCCGGAGGAATGCTGCTCGTCAACTGCCCCCGTTCAGAAAGTTGCGCCGAACTTTACTTGAGATTTGGAAATCTGAACGTGCGGTTGGAGTTTCGCGGGGAAACCCAAGTTCCCCAGTAATTCACCAATGACGCGCTTCGAACACTTGCCCGCTAAAACCTAAGCAGCCGCTCCGGCTGGCCACTTAAGGGGAGGGGACACCCCTAAAGGGCACTTTTCTGGAAACCATACCTATGCATGTGCTAAAAATCCAATGATGATTGGGGACCATTAATATGATAAAAAAAAAAATTTCCAGCCACTTGGGGGGGGTACTAGCCCCCACAGGGCACCGGTAACGCGCTAAAAATAGAAAAAGACGCTATTCTAGTCACATTTTTCCTAGGGCAGTGGGCAAACATATTCAGTTGGGACCAAATCATATATTCCCATATAGTTCCCTGACTTTTGAGAAATGCTACCTAATTTTGAGCACAAAATAATCATGTTTACACACATTGATGGATTTTCCCGCAAAAAGGGTACTTTTTTAATGAAAAAAAAAATTATCAAATCATAAACACATGGAATAGTGAGGGCCAAATCATATATTCCCAAATACTAGAGGTTGGGGGACATGCAGCCCCAAATTTTCAGGTCATTCTGACAAGCGCAGCCCTATTTGATGGATATTCCTAGATTGCCACCTGTGACGAAGCTAAGGGAGGTTTTAGCTAGTATTTAACCACACTAACACCCCTTTATACATCTAAGCCTCATGAAAACTGGCCAAACCACATACTACCATTCTCTGCACATATGGTACCTCCTATGTTCAAGGTTTGACGCCATTCTGACAAGAACTGCCCAAGTTACAACCATTCCAAGATGGCCACCCATGTAGACGCTACAAGGAAATTAGAGTAACCATTTAGCCACACTAGCACCTCCTTCTTCATCAAAGACATCTGCAAACTGACCAAAGCACACATAATCAACTCTTGCACGCTGACGGCAACGCATGCTCAATGTGGGGGGTCATTGCGACAAGAACTGCTCAAGTTGATGGGTTTCCTATATGACCACATGACAAGGCGCTAAGGACCACTCAGTAAGTTAGTAACCCCACAGTGCCACTTAATATGCCATCCAACATGCACCAAAACCATGCAGAGTATGTTTACAAAGTACAAAGGGGTGGCCACGCACCTCATATGTCTTCATCATCCCTCCAGCATGGCCAGCCTTGTAAATATGTGCATAGCCTTGACGATGGTAGCCCTAACATGCCTAAGCGGCATTTCCTATGTTTCTCCCAGGTTAGAGTGTAAGGTTGATGCCAACCAAGCTAATCAACACAACAACACCTCCTAAACTGTCCTCCCCGGCATGGATGACAAACTGGGACTATGGAGGGCAAGGAACCAAGTAAGAACATGGTATATATAGCTTGCATGCAGTCATGCATGTCAACCATGGTTGGCTCAGCACATTGTAGTCTTGTCACATCATCATAACAAAGGAAAGCTCAAACAACCATTGGTGCCAGCTATCTACATGCAGTCACACAAATGCAATATCTCCAACATCATCATCACTATAACACTTCCATCCCTGCACGATAAAATGCAAAGAAACCATTGGCGGCCCTTCACCGCATGAGCGCTGTGATGCCGCTGCGGCCTGTGAGGAGAGGGTGCGTCACTCTCAAACAACAAGAAGCGTCCATACGCACAACATCCTTGCCAGAACACGTTTTATGAAATGCCTTATACCTTCCCGAAGAGCTATAGGCTGCGACTGAAGCGGCCCTGATCACGACATCAACGAAAACAATCTAAAGCTGCCAGGTATTCGACAACACAACGGCAAGCGACGGCGAGCTAGCTGGCGGAAACTGCCCAAAAAGAACGCAAAAAACCTCGAACGATGAGCTCATAGAAGAAAGCACCGATAGCAGATAACGTTCGCGACAAATCTGTACCTTGCCCTCGTAAATCCCTCGCCCAGGCGCGCAACAACAGCCGTTCTTCCATGGACAGGTCAGACACGCACTGCGCAGGTCTGAACAATTACTTACCGATAATGGCCGAAAATCTGGCAAAAAGCACCAGCTCGGTTTAGAATTCGATGCAACCGATATTAATGCCTGCTTCAAGGTCAGAACAGCCCCAAAAACCGCTATTTTACAGCCGCTATCATGAATTCTATTTCATTCCGCGCGACCAAAAAATTCAGATTACCCCCCATGCCGATGGCATAAAAAAACAACAGCGATATTGTAAACCAGCTGATTTCCGCCAAAAACTAACATCATAAACTCATCTCCTTCTAGATTCGAGTAAAATTTTTGCATTTCGCCTGCCCTAGTGTGGTAGTTTCGCCTGAACGCAGTCGCCATGGCCACTTCCGCTAGGGGTGCGCGCACCGTGCACGTGAAATTTGTGACCTTCGGCTCCGGCGCGAATTTTTTGGCGCCAAAAAATTCGGGGGTGTCCCGTCCCCTTAAACGAAACTTGATCGGCCCTCCCTCCTCGCTGTGTATATAGGGTTGAGGGTTCCTTTACTCTGTCTTGGCACCCACGTGACGCAGTCACGTGCTTATTAATTAATTAATATGATTACGTCAAGACTCGGGTCTGCTGCGGCACCATGCTTGGTATTTCCATGGTGTTTCGACTTCTTAACACATGTTTATTCATTACGAACGCCCGGACTCTCGGCTAAACTCGGTTTGAAACCCGCGAGATTTGTGCAGACTTTTATTGGGTAGCTCCGGGCATGATTAACCCTTCTATTTTTTAATTATCTATTTTTATTAATTAATTAACCCTTTCTATTAATTAATTAATTAATTAATAGTGTTACGACCCGGTTCTTCTACTCTACCTCGACCCCAGGATCTAACCTATCCTAGACTAACTAACCCGGTAGAAGAAGGAACCCAGTTCTGCATTTTGAAAGATCGTTGAACTCCCGACTCTAATGCTTTCCGATAATTGTTTCCATACTGAGCCATTGACACATTTACTTAGACTTTACTGGCAATAACGTACATCCATGGTTCGACTAGCTGTAACAAGCCATATCAAAGGTCGAACTGTCAACACAAGGAAATTGCAACACCTAAATTGGCCGACAGACTCGTGCGTGCTCGGGCCAAACATGGCCCTCGCCCGTACGATCACAGGTAGGTTAGATCTACGCACTCTAATGCCACGTGGGGCGGCGCTGGTCCAGACCACACAGAGCGCCAAGAGTCCAGGCCCTAAAGTACGCAGCGCGGCGCGACTGCACCGGCCCACAATACTGAGCAATTGATACGTCATTGGACCAGGTAACAACCAGTCAAAAGGGTCCTAACCGCACGTAAACGTAGGAACGATAACAGTCGTAACCACGGATTGTTTCGGAGTAGCTGAGGCTACCAAGAACGTAAGGCCTCTATTTACGGCCGTAGTAACACAGTTTGTTACGCGCCGTAACACCTCCCCCCCATAAAAGGTAGGGAGTCTTCTCCCTACGTCAGGAGAG
The DNA here is from genome assembly GCA_009746045.1 of Mesostigma viride. Taxonomy (NCBI): domain Eukaryota; kingdom Viridiplantae; phylum Streptophyta; class Mesostigmatophyceae; order Mesostigmatales; family Mesostigmataceae; genus Mesostigma; species Mesostigma viride. Next base: position 684,832 of record RPFO01000744.1, on the reverse strand, counting down.
CATAAACACTGGATCATAAACAGAGGTAGGTCGGTAGGCATAAAAAACCTATCGCACCCAACTATAACCCAACACAATCAACTAGCCACCCAGGGCTCCCAGCGCAAATATGTTAACCTCGGGTCCACCCCAAATGGTGTAGGGATCACCAGCACCACGCCGGGTGTGAGGCTCCCCTAACTGCCTTGCACGGAGGCTTGCCGGGAGGGACGGCACTAGGCAGGACACGCGTAGGAAACAGTACTCACACCAACAACCAAGGATAACCAACCAACTGGCCAAGCATAGAAGGCGACTCTATATACCGGAGGGACAACACCCTCAGGTCGGGCCTAGAGCCCTCTATCTACTGGCCATCAGCCAGGTAGGTCCCGCGCGTCGCGAGCAGCACATCCAAGTACGCGCGGTAATGAACGACATCCTCGTCGTTGTCATGGCGGCCAATGGTAAGGTAGACATCCTCCCACACAACGGTAGGAAACAAAACCAGGAAAGCCCAGTAACACCGATGTTGGGTGATCACAATGAGCATACAAGCCTAATCAAAATGGCTACACTCGAACAATCAGGAAAAGGGTTCCAATGCCAGGAGGCAGAGTACACGCAGATAGGGACGGCTCGCACAGGTCAGCCGAGGGCGCACCAACGTGGAGAAGAACAGATGCAACAGCAGATCCACGTTGGCATGCCACATCCGGATGTGCCGAATCTCACGACCCTCTCAGATGCGGAGATCCTGTCGCGCGTTGGTGGACAGGGGACCACTAGCGCTCGCACGGGGCGGGGGGGGGCACTGTAGGCATCCGACCCCTGACCGGGCAGCGGCGCAGGCCGACAAGCGTCCCAAACCGCGGTAGGCCTTGTACAGCAGCATATACAACAACACCATATGGTACGACGGCCTGTCAGAATCCAGCGGCAGCGCTGGATCAGATAGAATGTCAAGGCGCTGGGTGAAGGCCGCGGAGCGGATCGTCAGCATCCAGCCAGCCACTCGATCACCAAGCGCACCTGCTCCGCCAACTCCAGCGCGGTGAGACGACGGTAGGAGTGACCAGCACCATCCGCGGGCAGCGCACTCCGCGCAGCAGCAGCGTCGGTGGGGCCAGCCAGGGGCACGGCAGCCGTAGGCGGCGGCACAACACTGCCGGAAGAAGACGACGCAGAACCCGTAGACAGCGCGGTCGCCACAGGTTCAACCGGAGGCGCCACGGAGGTAGGAATAGGGTCGCACGCAGGGGCGACAGGTACCTCGGGCACCGCGACATACTCTCGCATGGCCACAACAGGATTGCGGGGTGACGCGCCGATGATTCCTGACGTCGCGACAACGTCGCAAGGGTGCGCGACATGAGCGCTCGTAGGAGCGCTAGGGGCGCAAACCGACGCCACAGAGGCGCAAGTAGGCGTGGCATGCAGAGGTAGGCGGCACCACGAATTGTCAGATGCCGGACGACGGCGCCACAGAGTCGGGAGACGGTGCGACTGACGCGCGTGACGTAGCAACATGATCGGGAAGCGGTGCAACAGACTCGCACGGCGTCGCACCAGAGTCGACTGGGGACGCGACAGGGGCGCGCACAGGCATGTAAGGGTCGCTCCTCAGCGCAACAACAGCGGACGACAAGGCGACAGGGTCGCATGGAGGGGCGACAGCCGCGGCAACTGGGTCGCCCAGGTCCCACAAGGGCGCGACGGGCGCGCACAGTGGCGCAACAGGGTCGCACAATGGCGCAACAGTAGTGACTTAGATGACGCGACCGCGACTGTGGACAGCGGGCTCGAGTCGCCCAACGGCGCATCGTTGTCGAAATGAGTAGCGACAGCCACGGAAGACGTCTCTCCAACAACGGATGGCGTCGCACCAACAACGGAAGGCAACGCGCGAGCAGCGGAAGGCATCACAACTGGCGGCGCAGTAGGTGGGCACACCAGGCGGCGTTGTTAGCGGTGCAACCGGCAGCCCAAAGCAGGCTACCCAAGACCGATCGCCAATGCAGCAGTAGAGATACGAGCCCAAAAGGGAAGGGTGCGGAAACTTGCTATCTGTCTCGCGTAGGTATTATCTCCTGACAAGATTCACAAGTTCGCACCTACTCTTATGCATCACTGGACCAAGAAGGCCAGTCATAGGGCGAGTGACCAAGTCAAGGACACGCTTGTTACAATGATGGGCATACAAGTCATGTAACCAGTAGACCAGCAGGGCACATAGGAGGCACATAGAGGCGCCACTGCAGGGGATCTTCCTTTCCTAACACATAGAGAAAGCCACTTGGGAATCTACAAGGGTATCGACCAAACTCTTGTGGGTGGGACGCAGTATAGCAGCAAGTGCCTCATGCTCAGTAGCGTTAAACCGACTAATTAGCGTTCCATGTCAAAGGTAGGGGTAGCAGCAGTCGTATCTTAGTACTGCAGCAACAACTTTGCCAAACAATAGAGGACCTGAAGGCTCTACAGCACAGCTAGTAGAGTTTACCGGCTCTGGTAGACACATGACTATATAAAGTGGAACATGGAGTAAATTTTTCAGTTCCTTCCCCCCCCGGCCACAAAGCCAATAGGTGTGCCCTCACACTAGGGTTAAGGGACAGCCCCCCATGGGAGAGAAGAACAGACATGCAAACAGCAGTGTGCAAAAGGTAGTAGGCATACAATTCAGCGTCTGGGACATGGGTAGTTAACGTTCTTCGCACACGCAATGTGAAGGATATGGTTGCAATGCAGCAATGTGTGAATATGGTTGGAAACGGAGCTTTGTTAAATCGGATAATGTTTACAGCGCTCAACACTTGAGGCTTGCACACGAGCTTGCCAAGTCAAGGCACAACACGTGAGGCGGGCTCGCAAGAGATATCCATTTGGCACTGGCCTATTGTTTATATACTTGTGCACTGTGCTTGCTAGCCCTGAGCAGCCTAGGAGGCCTGCTCAGTAATAACACTCCCGGTACAGTATTCACTACCTGTACAGCGCCCAGTTCCTATACAGTAGGTCTGCCATACAGGCACAGTGACCACAGAGCACAGTCCACAGTGACTATTGCATCTGCACCTAGAAGTCCAGGACTAAGCCTGCGGTACCAACAGACCACAGGTTAAGGTTCCTATTTCCTGCGTACGACGTATTAATCCAATACCGTCGTAGGTACAGCACCTAATTCCTGTCAGCCCAGGAATTACTGTCGACCCCATATGTCGTCGGCAAATATTCACGTCCGACTTAGAAGAACAGCCGGCTCGCGCTCGCGCGCGACCGGGAAGTCGGAACGCCATAACTTTCTTGATACTTGTCGGAATGAACTCGTTCCGGTGCCGCTGGAATCGCAGAGATATGCCGAATCAGGATCACGCCAATGCGCTTGGCGTTAACTCCAATCCTTTCTTTTCTTGAGCTGTAGCAGCTCACACAAGTCTACATACAAACACACACAATGGGTACTGGATATCCTCCCCAGACTACAAGTCACAACCCGCTGGGCATGACAGTCAGCTTGGATTCCTTATTATATGTACATAGCACCCATACTGGCTCAGGAGCACAAACAAATTACAATGAGTCCCTATCCCTTCACGGGAGGCTCGTTGTGTTACCCATGTACAAGAGGTTGGCCAACTGTGGCAGCCCATAGGTGTTCAGTTAAGAACTTGAGAAGTATGTACAACCTTCAGGACCTTAGGCGAAACCCCACAGATCACCCACAACAGCTCATCAGAAAACATTGCTGACCCCCAGACGGGAGTCGGCGCCGGTCTGCTGCCCCTTATCGAACCAGACACAACATCTACGCGAAGCACATGCAAAACACAAGCTCCCATACTCGTTCCAACCGTGGAAAATCAGGGGACCTGTCGCCACCTCACCAGCATGGTGGATGGGTCAGCCAGTCCGTGAAACTCCGCCTTAAGACGGCACCAGGGAATCGAACCCCGCCCACAAACCACAGATCTGGGGAAACCTCAGACTGAGATGAAAACCCCAGATAGACATCTCTCCATCAGAGACAATGTCAGACATTCCCACACCAGAGACATGTCTCACCCCTCAAGGTGTGCTCAGGATTATGTACAATCAAGCTCCCAGCCTGATATCCAGAGACTTAAGCACCCAGCTCTCAGCTTTTAGACAGATAGACCGACTTGACAGTCAGCATTCATGAGCTTCCTCAGTACATTGTACTGGGCTGGGGCCTTGTGTGGCAGCTTTGTCAATGCATCAGCAGGGTTCTCCTCGCCAGGGATATGCTTCAAGTCAACCAAACTGGCCAACTCCTTCAGCAACAAATAATCCAGGTCCCGGCTCCTGGCCAGCTGCTTGTGAACAAACTGGACCATACCCATGCTGTCTGTTAGCAACAACGTCTCCATCTGCAAGGTCCAAGGGGTAACTGAAGCCAGCTCCAGCATTAACTCCTTTATGTACAGGCTGGACTGGATCCCCTCGCATATGGCCCTGCATTCTGCCACATCTGAACTGATACAGACCCTCTTCTGCAGTCTGCTGTACCAGCTGAACAAACTTGCCCTGCTCTGATAAAAAGCAAACAGAGCAGCAGATCTCCCCCTGACCTTGGTAACCTGGCGAGCATCCATGGAACTGTCAACAAAGATCTCCAAGGTGATAGGCTGGGTAAAGTCAATCCCAGACAAAATCAGATCAGGGGTACTCTCCACCAACCGGGCTATGACTCGAGGCTTCTCATCCTCAAGCACCTCATCAGGCATTCTGCTATGGACCATCAAAGACGGACCACAGATGCTGGCAAACCAGGCCCACATGCCTCTCAACTCAGGTCCTGCAGCCTGGGTGATCTTCTCTGGCAAGGCCTTCACAATGGTCTGTTTATAATCTCCTCCAGCCTGAAGCCTGATACTCCACTCCCCGTCCCTCCTGAACAGGGTAGCCTGCATTCCACAGAACACTACAGGCTTGTTGGGCTCCTGCCACAGCTCCTTGCCCAGTGAAAACTTGCCACTGATGACAGGAATAAACTTCTTCAGCCAGGTCGTGGGGGCTAGCAAATGCAGATCATCTCCATGCAAACTAGCATACACTGGCAGACCCTCCCATTGGGCCAGCAGCAAACAGGGATCAACTGAAGACACTCTCAAGCCACACTCACTGATCAGAGCTTCCTGCAGCGTGAGTCTCCAGATGATTGGGCTCGACCTGAGTCCTTCCAGGCCCTTCAGAATAACCAGGAATTGTTGATGCAGCTCCAGCTTCCAGATGGCAGGCACCTCAACACAGTAAGGCTCATCCTGCTTCCACACCCTCCTGGCCACTTCTGGATCAGATTTTAAAAATGCCCTCTTGAAGTCCAGCAGCACTGATGACATAGCTGCTCCCCTGTTCAGCAACCCCACGTAGAGACATAGCAAAATTCTCCATGTGTCGTGTAGCATCCCTGGCGTGTATAGCTCCTCTCCTGGCAGACTCCCCGTGCCGTGATACTCATTCAGGACAGGCCTGACATGGGGCACTGATACCTCATCCACAACCTTCCTCTTCAGCACAAATCTCAAAGCAAGCTTCCTTGATGCTGGGGGACGTCTGTCTGTTGGTGCAGCACACTCAAACTGCAACCACTCCTCCAATGCCTTGGAGAAGGCGAGCTTCCAAGCCTCAAACAAAGTAGGCGAGCTCATCTCTTGGACCAGCTGGTCATATGTCAAAGGAGAGTGTGCAGCAAGGCTCCTGTGAGTTATGCCAATACTGCTGGGGTGCAACACAGCTGGAATCACCAAACTGGCCGCTGGGGGCACCTCCCCTTCATCCCATTTTACACCCTTGACCGGCTTGGCCCTGCACCTGACTGGAAATGTTGTCCTGAAATTTTCTAGGGGAATCATCCCCCAGCCATCTCTTCTCAGAGCTGTAGCTCTGATAGAAATCCCAGGATTGCCCAGAAAATTCTGACCCAAAATCACAGGGCCATCATAGTCCTCTAGGACAAGGAAGGTCACATCCACACCCATGACAGGGGCAGTAACCTCTCCCAACACCCTTAGATGCGTCCTACCACTGAAATCAGACACCCAGGGGCAACTTGGTTCTCCGACCAGCAGTTCTCCTGTATGCTGAGGTCCCATGACAGAAACCTGTGCATTGGTATCTATCTCCATGGCAGCTACCTCAGGTTCATCCAACTGGACAAGCTTGGACACCTTAGGCTCCTTCTTGGCTCTTTGCAAAGCCTGTACAATATCTGATAGACGCACACCCCTAGGCCTGGTGTCGGGCCGTTCCGGAGGTGCAGCCTGTCCGCCTGCTTGCCCAACCACCGTATGTGAAGGTACCCCAGGGGCCGGGCCAGGGTCACCCTGAGGGCTCGATACAGCTGTAGCACCCTGATCAGGAAGCTCCACGTCACCCCCGCCTTGTACACCAGCGGGCACCTGGAAGAGGTCTCCTTGATTACCTCCCCGGGGACGGATCTTTGACCAGGACAGACGGTGCACTGCTTGGGAGCCATCAATGGCCACCCAGCACTTATGGCCAGCGGCTTCTACTCGGGTCACCACCCCATCATGCCAGCTGCCACGTTTCCCTGGAAAGCTTGGTTCCTTCCACACAACAACCTGTTGTCCAACGTTAGGTTCTAGGACACTCCAGCCCTTGTCTTTCTGCCTCAGCTTGAGGAACTTGGCCTCTAGCTTCTCCTTCCATGCCTGCTCAGCATCAGCTGGCAGCATCCTGGTATGCAGCATAAGAGGATTGATGGCAATGTCACCAAAGAACATGGGAGTCCTCAGGTTCAGCCTGTCCTCCACAGAACGTAGCCATGCAGATGTCACAATGGCAGATGACGTCCTTGGAATCCTCTCCACCAGCAGCACAGTCTTGATCTCTTGGATGGCTCTCTCCACCACCCCTTGCTGGCCGTGGCTCTCCCTGGGTGTAATCAGCAACTCTGGAAACTCTGGCAGGTTCTCACAGCACTCAAACTGAATGTCACACTGCAACAACTCCAACCCAGGGTACCTGCTCCTTGTCAACTTCAGAGCAGCAATCAATGTAGGCTTCTCCATGTCAGGCAGGATCTCTAGGGTCTTGTACTTGGTATATCTGTCCACTGCCACCAGCAGCTTCAAACCCCTGATTCTCTGAATATCTACCTGCACATGGCCTGGCTGCAAAATAGGAGTCCTGGCATGAGACTGCTTGGGCTTTCTAGCAACTAGCCTGCACTTGCAAGCTTGAGCAACCTGTTGGCAGATGGAGTACAACTCACTTCCTCCCAGCCGTCTAGCAACTTGCAAAGACTGAGCTGCATGGCCAAACATGGTATGCAACCTTGAGGCAATGTCATACAAGAGAGAAAACCTTTTATTGTCATTATTAGCACTCAAGGTATGTACAGATCCCTTATGTACAGGAGGCACCAGGGTCGTGCCTGTCAGACTGTCTCCAGCCCTATCCTCATCCTGACCATCCTGTGCCAGTCCTGCACGGTCAGAATGCTTCTGAGATCCACCTGGGTCCACATCACCAGGTCCTACCTCAGGCTCAGCACCGCCATGGCGGGCACGTTGGCGAGTAACCACTGCAGCTACAGCTGGCATACTCTCTGTGGTAACCAAGCTTGCCCCATCGTGTCCAATAGGCTCTTTCACTAGAGCATGGGGCTGCCCCTCACTGCTGTCACTAGCAGCTTCATTACACACCCCTGGGGGCACCCTCCAGGGTTCAGGGATGTGTGCAGGCTCAATCAATGATCAGCAGCCTTGCCCTTGCCCTTGTCCTGGGATGGACCAGCCTTGTCCTTGCTGCCACCCTGAGCTGGCTTGCTCTGACCTTCCTGCCTCAGGTACGAGGGACACTCATTCCTGAAGTGACCCTTCCCCTGGCAGAAATAACATTCCACCTGACTGATGTCCCGTGAGGTCCCACTGCTGGGCCCAGCCTTGGGAGGACCACCCACCCTCTTGAAGTCAAACTGGGACTGTGGATGTCCCGACTTCGGCGGGGTCCCCCGTCCAGCCCTTCTGTCACGCCCCCTCCTGGACCTTCCTCGACCCCTTGAAGAGGTCTCAGGCCCTCTCGAGGACGCTGGGCCCCCGTGGCCCGATCCCCTCATGGACTTAACCGTGGGTTCAGTGGCCTCCTCATCATTCTGACGAGGGCGCTTACCCCCACGTACTTGCCGCTGAAACACTCATACAACTGATCCGTCATGGCTGCCCAGCCATGGACCTGTCGCATGTGGATGGTCACATTATCCATGGTGACCGGATCCAGTTGCAGCGACTTGAGAAAGTCGCCCATGGCCATCCGATCTGCGACGAAGAAGCCCTTGGCCATGGCGTCCTCCCTCAGCTTGACGAAGTCTTCAAAGGCGTGGACCACTAGCTGCCCCTTGATGGGCTTGTAGTCCAGGTATTCTTGCTTCAGGTGGGACCCATCTATGGTCCTCTTGTCACTCAGGAACGACCTGAGTCGCGTCATAAACGCCGTCCAGGTGTCCCCCGCCGCGTGTCGCTCCCGAACAAACTTGAACAGCCGCCTCGCCGACTGCCGTATGTAGGCACTAGACGCCAGGATGCGAAGCTTGTCACCGTTGTATATCTCCGTGTACAAGTTCATGTCCTCTAACATCCTCTCAGCATCCCGGGGCTGCCAATTGTCCTTGATGGACTGAAACTGGCCTAGCACCGCGTACCCCTCAGCAACGGTTGGTCGCTTAGGCGCCGCTTGATCTGCGGCTGGCGCGTGCTGCCCGCCCTGCGATCCTTGGCTCTGATTATCTGGCACCTCAGCCTGGTCTCCCAGCGCCTGGCCGTCCCCGCGTCCATCGCGTCCACCGCGTCCATCGCGTCCATCTCGTCCATCCAGCCCAGCGCCGCGCCGTCCGAAGCCCATAAAGCCCGCTTGTTGGTTGATAGCTCCATCCTCCATGATGGCCTCTGTTCAGATCTGCTACAGCCAGCCAAGTGGCCAAGCAGCAATTAAAGCAATATAAGCTACTGAACAAGAAAGGAAAGTGCCAAGTGTTACCACTCAGGCAAGACCACCACGGCTGGCCCCAGGCGCGTCCTGGTTCTCCTTGTCGCTGTCGTCGTCGCTGTCGCTCACCACAATCAGCTCTGGTACCCTGCTACCTGCTGCGCCGTCGTCGACCCGCTGTCGGCCCGCGATGACTGAATCGTCACCGTTGGTAAAGTAGACAGGTGACAACCCGTCGTTGGCACCTCGCGGATTGTACGTTGGCACCTCGTGGTCGCCAAGTGCCTCGTCGCCTAGCCCAGCGACACCCCCTGCTCCTACCTCAAGGTCACTCTCGTACCAAGAGGTGCAAACTCCTCCCAACGCGTCACACGAACGCGAAGGGGCGGGGGCAGTTCCTGAAAAGGAACTCTTACTCGCTCTGGAAACCTGCCGACTCTTGTGCGCGCGGTCCTCCGGCGATGGCTTCCGCTGTCGCCCCGACCTCTGCAAGCCGCCTGTGATGCTCCGCTCCGCGTCGTTCACGCCTAACTGGACCCGCTGCAACACCCTCGTCGCCGATGCCGCCTGCGAAAGCACGTGGTACTCCCGCGCCCGCTACTGTCGGCACAAACTCGTGTCGCCCTGCGCCAGCTGCCTCCGCAACCTCGCCTCGCCTTGCTGCCAACTCCGTCCGCACTCGCTCTGCTACTGCAGTAATCACCGTCTGGATGCCGACCAACCCGTGAAGCTCCTGCTCAAGGTCGTCGATGCTCCGGTGCTCCGGAATGACGATGGTTTGTACGTGTCGCAGAATTCGCTCCCAATCTTCGACCTGGTCGTCGACGAATTGCACGAAGCTGCGATTTACAGGCGGACGATCTGCAAGCAACAAAGATAGATCCCGAACGACACGGCGTAATTCAGGAGAAATCGAACCCCCAGCAGACTGCCGAAACCGGAAATCCTGCTGCCGTTGTTCCTCCTGCACCATTCACCACCAGACGAGCTCCTCTCGTCGTAAACGCTGCACACCGCAACCGGCAACGACCCTCCTGGCCGTTCCGCTGAGACTGGTTGTAATTTGAGTTAACGTTCTTCGCACACGCAATGTGAAGGATATGGTTGCAATGCAGCAATGTGTGAATATGGTTGGAAACGGAGCTTTGTTAAATCGGATAATGTTTACAGCGCTCAACACTTGAGGCTTGCACACGAGCTTGCCAAGTCAAGGCACAACACGTGAGGCGGGCTCGCAAGAGATGCCCATTTGGCACTGGCCTATTGTTTATATACTTGTGCACTGTGCTTGCTAGTCCTGAGCAGCCTAGGAGGCCTGCTCAGTAATAACACCCCGGTACAGTATTCACTACCTGTACAGCGCCCAGTCCTATACAGTAGGTCTGCCATACAGGCACAGTGACCACAGAGCACAGTCCACAGTGACTATTGCATCTGCACCTAGAAGTCCAGGACTAAGCCTGCGGTACCAACAGACCACAGGTTAAGGTTCCTATTTCCTGCGTACGACGTATTAATCCAATACCGTCGTAGGTACAGCACCTAATTCCTGTCAGCCCAGGAATTACTGTCGACCCCATATGTCGTCGGCAAATATTCACGTCCGACTTAGAAGAACAGCCGGCTCGCGCTCGCGCGCGACCGGGAAGTCGGAACGCCATAACTTTCTTGATACTTGTCGGAATGAACTTGTTCCGGTGCCGCTGGAATCGCAGAGATATGCCGAATCAGGATCACACCAATGCGCTTGGCGTTAACTTGGGTAGGGTGTGCACTATCCTTAAACTACTACACATGCATTGTAGCACAAAACGAGGAGGTGGGTAGGCGGGAGTCTGTTCATAAAAACTTAAGACTCATCAGCAACAACCATATACCTATAGTAAGTTCAATTTCATCCCAGGTAACACCTGCTATCGCAATAGGATCTGTACACGTACAGAATTTGGTAGGTGAGTCCGCCATTTCCACCACCAATTGGAGAAACACACACCATAAATAACCATGATCCTTAAATTCATCACGAGCCTGGTATCCATTGTAAATTCATCACGAGACACTAATACATCCAATAGGGGACATACGGTAGGTTCAGATATAGGCACAAAAGTAGTATCAACCAAGGACTTTTCAACTTTGTAGGGGCGATCGGGTATCCCATAATACGTACCATCAGGGAACCAGACAACCATGGTACAGAAATTAGTAATAAACGTAATAGCTGGGTGCCCCTCTAATCCTAATAATTAGTGATGGGGCCTATGGTAGCCACAAGACTGATAGGGCGACCTTGTATCATCCGGGGTGAAATGACCGTACCAGAGTAATGGCTAGTACGTCCATCAGAATAATGCACGTTGATAGGAGCACGATGTGGGGTAGGGGTTAAACCTAATATCTAAACTAGCCTTGCTCACAAGGAAGCTAGTTACCCCAGTATCCATAAGAACCAACAATACATCAAGAAGGTCATCACAATGTAGGAAAGGGTCCACAACGGTAGAAGGAACAGTAACTTAGACCACCGTTTAAAAACATTAGGAGTCTAACACTTAGTGGTAAGGTATTGTCAGCATCCACAGTAGTAATAAATACTTGCAAGCAAAAGTTTTCAAATTATGTGTTCGTAGAGAGTGTAATGGTAAGTGCACCGACATCAAGAGTGATCGGGGTGTCAGCAATAGAAGACGAACCAGTATCACATATATCTAGTTCTTCAACGTAGGAGGATTCTTCCTCATAATAGTAGCTAGTTCAGACGTGATACAGGTAGTAAGGTAGTGTGGAACTAGCACTGAATCAGGTAGGCGCCACCTATCATGGTTTTGCCAGGACTCAGAATTCTGAGTTAGTAGCATGACAAAGGTAAAGAATTATTGGGGAGTAGACATCCAACTTAGGGATATTAGCAAACAAAGGTAGTTTGCTGAGGGGGGCTTAGGGGGGTGGGCACGGTCATATGTACCAATAGGCCCACCATCCTCATCCGATACAAAGGGAGGTAAGAACCTGGGGCTGGGATAGGTTTTAACCAGAGGGTTGGAAGGGGCCACAGCCTCAGGAGCATGACCAGACATGTATGGAATAGTATATTCTTCCCTAACAGACGAGTAGGCGTAGTGGTCATAATTCTTATCATGTAAGGGCATGGTACTAAAATCACTATTTTTTTCTAATTCAGCCACACGCGAAGGAGCTTGTGCAGCCTCATAAGCGGTATCAGGGTAGGACCAGGCGACAGGGGGACCGTTGGGCACAACGCTGGGACGACCACTAGGGCCCATAGGAGCCTGACTGCGACCCAAACCATAAGGAGGCACATATGAGGTAGTAATAACAGAAGGAGCAGTAGGGACAACACGAACTGCAGTAGTAGGAGCTGCATTATCAGTAGGGGCTGCTGTAGCCACTGGGGCTGGGGTATATGTAGGGGGCAGGGATGCTTCCCTTTGAGCCCTAGTAACACGTACCCGCTCCTCATAAGTTAGAGGGGCTCCAGAAGGGGTACGACGCAAGTAGAAGGAAGGGGTAGCAGGAGGTAATATTCTAGTACGTAGGGAATTACCTTGAGGGGGAAGATGGTGCACATTATCCAATGAGTCCCGTCTAGTATTAACATTATTAGTAGAAGGTAAATCCGTGTTAGTGGACATCTCCACCATATTACCTGACATACGTAGGGAAATAGGTGACATACCACCACCCAGAGAATGATTAGAAGCCATTATGGAAAAATAAGGTAAAGTTATGAACAAGGTACATGAAAGTAGGAAGATGCCTTAAAAAGTAAGTAAAAGAAAACAACAAAGGTAGTCACAAAAGAAAACACTCAACCACCAAATTGGGTAAGAAATCATAAAGCAGAAAAGTTACATGCAACCACTCCACTGAGTAGGAAATAATAATTTACTCTTTCTTTGTAACCGTAATGGACAAGGAACCAAACTCTAATGTTATAGGGGTTTGCATTCAGGTAACTATCTATTGTGCCCCCTCCCCTCTCACATTAACAAGGGAAATCCTTGTATAAGAGTGGGGAGGAAAAACCACATGAGGAGAATCACGTGACATAAGAGTTGTCAAACAGGATGGTGGGGGAAAAATCAAGGGCAGCAAGATCTACAACACCGAGATCCAACTGCTTCTGAGGTAGGAGAAAGGATAAAGTTATGAAGGTTAGTGAGTAAAAATAGCCACACAAAGAAGGCGAATACGCACAAACTTAATACACACAAAGAAGGCGAATACTTAAGGGGTAGCCTTATAATTTGGCTTGGGTATATAACGAATACAGGTAGGGATGGTTAAGCTCGGGAAGGTGCGAGGGATCGTAGCTACATAGCCATAGGACCACTTTCTTCTACTGACACAAAGCGTGGAAGAAACCAAGGTTGGGGCATAGATAGGGTAGGTTGTAGGTAGGGGCTTAGCCTGAACCAAGCCCTCAGGCTGATAACCATAATGAATGGTAGACACGTTGATAACCTTCCCTAAGCGAAGAATATGCCAAATGAACATAGTTCTATCATCCAATAGCATAGTGCTACAATCCTGATTAACTTCAAAATTTGCTACGCGAGAGGGCATCTGAAAAACCTGAAAATTTTCATAGGCAGCGATAGGATAATCCCAAGTTAAGGTGGGCGCAAGGGTAGGGCAAAAGGGTGACCAGAAGGGCCAAAAGGAGCTAGGAAAGAACGTCTTGGGGGTACAGCACCAGAGGTAGGGGCTGCAGGAAGGGTAGAAGTATAGTGACAGGGGGAGGACGTATTGGCTCACTGGCCCGTTGCTGGGCAGCCCTAACCTTAGGGGTATCAGTAGGGTTACCTTAGGGGTATCAGTAGGGTTACCTTGTACATTGAAGGCAGGGGTAGGGGAAGACCGATCAGGTTTCATAGGCAATGGTAGGCTGCGCAAAAGGGCAGGAGGACGCATGGGGACGGCAGTAGGTCTACCAGAAGGACCTATATAGGAGCATGCGTACGACCATTTACTTGTAGGTGCCACACCCAACAGGGTAGGAGCAGCAACAGAAGCTGGGGCAGGGTTAGTAGACGTAGGAGGGAGCTGCCCGTGTGCAGCACTAGCTAACCTAGCATGCTGACGTACTTCATAGGCAGTGGTGCACCAATAGGCGTAGGGGTGCATCCATAGGCGTACGATTACCTAAGTGGTACGCAGGGGTAAAGGGAGACTGGGTAGGAAGCCTAGGCATCACTGCCTGTGGGGTAAGGTGGTACACGATATCCATGGACTCACGCTTACGGCTTATTACCAACAGGGGTAGCAGAAACATGGGTAGAAGGAAGATGTGTACTAGTAGGGTCACTACCACTAGCACTAGCACGATGGTTGATAGCAGGTAAAACGCGACCAGGGGAAGATTGAGAGACCATTTGTAAGAGAAGGTGCTATTTTACTTTTCCTTAAACAAGGTAATAGGAAGGGTTAAAGAACCAAAGTCAATACAAAGAGGCTATCTGGGATATGAGTAGTAGACGTAGGATACTGGGGAACCATGCCACGGGTGGTAGAGTGGGGAGGCATTGCAAGAAGGGTAGACACTACCTTACTAGGCAGGGCGAGGGTAGTCGGGGGATGGGCAGGAGGACGTATCACAACCCAACCACAACTACAGGTAGGTAGGGAATCCGTCTCTAGTAATAGTAATAATTGATGATGATAATAATAATAATAATAGTAGCACCAGGTTTATACTACCTAGGGAGGCAAATCTAGGAACTGCAAGAGGTTTCCCCAGCAAAAGGACCATGACAGGCGCGATAAACGAAAGGAAGAAACAACAAACAAAAGCGGCAGAAAATAAAAACCATGGTATATAACGCAGGACGCACCACTTATATGGGAGTCGTTGAAAGATGGCGCCCGAATGGTCGTCGATGACCAACGCCGTAGCCAAGGAACTCCTGCTGTGGGGTACAATACAAACCATAGGGGTCTAAACGTAGGCATATACATCCAAGCGTAAAAGAGAGTGGAAGGCGAAGAACAACGTTCTAGCATCGGCGACTAGCCGAATCTATTCCTAGGCAAGGTATACAAGTACTAGCATTGCGTGGCTGACCGACTTTACTCCTAATGAACGCATAGGAGGCACTTGAGGTGGAGGAGGTGGAGATTTCATTGAGTGTAGGGGAAACTTATAATTTCCTTTCCTCCCCCCCTAAGAAGGTAGAGCTATCAAGCACGGTTGACAACATTAATGTAAAGGATAATTGAGCTTCATACGGTAGGGGTAGACGATGACTGACGAACCCCACGAGGGGTCTCAACTTGGGGTCGTGTATGATAGACAGTAGGATTTAATGAAGATACATTCCAGTTAGCATTCATACATTAATAGGATAAAGAATCGCAGCCAGGTACAAAAGGTGTAGAAAACAAGGACGCTAATCGTACCACTACATGTGCCAAGACAGCACCCAGCAAACCGATGATAAGTAGGCCAACACCGGACCAGCAACCCTACTGGTGCCGGAACTGAAACAGCAACCCTAATTATGCAAAATGCGTAGGATCTAAGGACAGAATAGGTAATATATCTATCTATGCACACAGCCCGCGGCGATCAAGTCTAACTTCGTCTAGAAGGTGTCCTGGACTGCAGGCAGCACGGTATCTAGGCGTCTAACAGGCGACTCGACCATTACCTGTTAAATTGTCGTCATCATTGCAGGCAGCGCCGTCTAGGTCGCGGGGTGCCAACGCCGTGTATAGATTGTTATGGAGAGCTTTGTCGGGGTTCCCTAAACTAACTCCTCGATTACCATTGTTACGACCCGGTTCTTCTACTCTACCTCGACCCCAGGATCTAACCTATCCTAGACTAACTAACCCGGTAGAAGAAGGAACCCAGTTCTGCATTTTGAAAGATCGTTGAACTCCCGACTCTAATGCTTTCCGATAATTGTTTCCATACTGAGCCATTGACACATTTACTTAGACTTTACTGGCAATAACGTACATCCATGGTTCGACTAGCTGTAACAAGCCATATCAAAGGTCGAACTGTCAACACAAGGAAATTGCAACACCTAAATTGGCCGACAGACTCGTGCGTGCTCGGGCCAAACATGGCCCTCGCCCGTACGATCACAGGTAGGTTAGATCTACGCACTCTAATGCCACGTGGGGCGGCGCTGGTCCAGACCACACAGAGCGCCAAGAGTCCAGGCCCTAAAGTACGCAGCGCGGCGCGACTGCACCGGCCCACAATACTGAGCAATTGATACGTCATTGGACCAGGTAACAACCAGTCAAAAGGGTCCTAACCGCACGTAAACGTAGGAACGATAACAGTCGTAACCACGGATTGTTTCGGAGTAGCTGAGGCTACCAAGAACGTAAGGCCTCTATTTACGGCCGTAGTAACACAGTTTGTTACGCGCCGTAACAAATAGACACGTGACTGCGTCACGTGAGCATAAGTCCTCAGTGGGAGGGGAACATGGGATGGAATGGATGGTATAAGCTATCTAGGTCCTAGTTACAGGGGTGTGGGCACCGCGGCTCGAATCGCTATGAATGCCATACTTGGTCACACGCGGGCATGATGGTGCCTGCAAATAGCGTAAGGCGTGACCGTGGCTATTGCTACGTACGGTATGCTGTATTTTCCTGGAAATGGCCTCTGCCACCGGCTCAATAGTGCTTGCAGGCGTAAGTATATCGTGTTTCTACCTAGTTTCTGCCAGTTTTCCACTTATTTCTACCGACCTCTGCCCAGCCTCTCTAAGACCGCCATCCTACTCGACCTTGCTTGAATGTCAGCCATAGCAGGTTGCAGTTGTGCAGACTTATTTAGTAGGTGCTGTATACGTCGTCAAGCCGTGCATGTAGGCGTGAGGATTGGATGTTGATGGTTTATACTGCGTTGATTGTGCAAGAAGATCACCTAGGTGCCCATAATCATGGTGTATAATCATGTGTTGTTAGCATCTTGCCACCATTTGCTAGCATGCATTCCAGCGTCATCTTTGCCTGCATGTAAGCTCATGGATCACTCAACCTATCCAAGCCTTGCATTACACGTGCCTCTTTCTTAATTCAGTATTGCACGCGTAATGGAATGAAAACCCAGCACCTCCACTACATTTCGCCGCCTAGGACACCTTTTTTAGCGGGGAATGTGGTTCGGTCTAGTAGGGGAAAACGGTGGCAGGTCTCCGAGCGTCAGATACTAGGAAATTTCGTTACGTTCGTATCGAGAGTAGATTTCTGACAATTTTCCTCGTTCGGACAGAGCCACAGTGAATTTCAGCATCCGTCCAGTACCAAAGCATGGACCTAGCAGGAATTCCGTCAGACATCTCGGAAGTAGCAATTTTTAGTATCGAGCGCACTTTCGCTAGTGTTCAGTACGAATTCGGCCTCCGTCAGGTCAGCAAGCGGCGTGGGAATATACTGAACCGAACGAAACGGTGGACTGTACTAAGAAATTCGTACTCAAATTTCGTCATCGGAATCGGAGGGAAATATTCGACCAAGGACTAGAGATTTCATCGAATTTTCAGAACTGGCCAATTGATGCCAAATGGCGCGATTCTAGATAACAAGTGTTGCTTTACTGGTATCCGACGGTGCCGAACTTCGAAATTGAATTTGTAACCCCCGCCGTATTGACGGAACCACATTCTCGCATAAATTGGGTTTCCGCGGTGGCGAAATGTAGTGTCCGTTCCCACGAGGCATGTGCTCAACACGTTGTGAGAGTGGATGATGCTTTGGCTATGGCTGCCTGATTCAGTCATATTAGGTCATCCATTCATGATGTTTGTGCCCCTGGCCTAGCGATCACGAACGAGCCTGGGGAAGGGGGGCCGACTAACAAGCAGAATTTACTAGCTGACCTCATTTATGCCGCCGACATCACGCTCATCGAGAAGCCGGAGTCTGCCCAACTTTGGCTAGACTGCCTGGCGCTCGAGGCTCGGGCGGTTGGTCTAGAAATCAGCCCCAAAACGGAGGCCCTGGCCCTCGGCATGGCAGGGCCCCCACCCACACTCCGCCTCTTAGACGATGCCGAGGTCAACTACCCTCAGGACTTCAGGCCGCTTCAAGCTGCTCGGCAGTTGGCTTCCCGACTGCGAGGACGACATGACGACACGGATCGTTATGGCGTGGGCGCACCTCCGTGACCACCGCCGCTGGTGGAGCAACCCCGCCCTACCCCGGATCGTCAAGCGTGACCTCTTCAAGGTCGTCATTCTGACGATCCTGACCTACGGCGCCGAGACGTGGACACTGACGCAGGAGCTGGAGCAACGACTCGACGGCGCCGTCACCAAGATGCTGCGCAAGGGCTGCCAAAAATTAGATGAACGTGTTCGTCATCAAAAGGCGAATCTACTGCAATTTACTCGACCAAATTTCATGCCCGGAGTCAAAAGTTATGAGCATTCTCGGCATCCATAGCTCGCCCCCCCCCCCTTTGGTTTGCACATTAGTAATGAGGATTTGTACGCTGATTTGCCCTATGTTTCCCACATTATTAGGCACAGGCGCCCGTGGGCCTAGCCGGGCACCTGGCCCGCACAGATCAGGTAGATACATCAGATAGACTAGCTGGCACCCAGCCCGCCCAGCCTGGGCGATATGTCCTCACCTGGCGTGCCCCCGGCCGCGCGCGGCAGGGCCGCCACCCGTGGACTTTTCGTGATAGATTCGGCATGGACATGTGCTACACTAGACGTGACGGGCTCACACCCGGGCAGCCTCCTGGTTTGTCTGTAATAATAATGGAGGCAGATGGTGCGCAAGGATAGATGGCAAGTAGTGATGAAGGAGACCACCCCCAAGCCTGTGGGGGCTCCGCGTGTGACCGCGTAGTATGGCATTCATAGCGATTCGGGCCGCGGTGCCCACACCCCTGTAACTAGGACCTAGTAGATAGCTTATGCCATCCATTCCATCCCATGTTCCCCTCCCACTGCGGACTTATGTTCACGTGACGCAGTCACGTGTCTATTAATTAATTAATTAATTAATTAATTAATTAATTAATTAATTAATTAATTAATTCATTCATTCATTCATTCATTCATTCATTCATGATGTTCGATGCATGTTTGATGCTGTATAACTTATACAACACCTATTTTCAACGTTTTGACCCTCCAAGCTCACTGTGGCCCTGTTTATGGGGCTCGTCTATTAATTAATTAAGTAATGGGGCTCGTGTCGTTGCGTCATGTTGTGAAGGGCTCTCATTTTTCCCACTGCGTTGTACTGCGTTGTAATTGTGACGCTAATGAAAAATAGCTCCAGTGGCCCAATGGGCCTGAGTTTTGTTCCACAAAGAGGCCTGCATATGTTGCCCATAGCTCGTGCAAGAAGCCAGATTTTTTTCATGAACCATTTGTGAATAAGCACATGACTTGTGACCTAGGGTCAACAAATCGCGGTCATGGTCAGACCCCCCTGTATTCAAACCAGTGTATCTCTCTACTAATGAATTAGCATGTTGTAGGTCTGAGTAGCTCAAAACAAACTTTGATTTATGGGCTTTCAGGAAAGTATATACATGACCATGAAAAAAAATTTCCTTAGGTGCTATACGCGTTCTAAAAAAAGCTTACAACGCGATATATCGCGTTCTAATAAAAAAAACACGGGTTAATCATAATTAATTAATAATTAATTAATAAGCACGTGACTGCGTCACGTGGGTGCCAATACAGAGTAAAGGAACCTTCAACCCTATATACATACACAGTGAGAAGGAGGGAGGGCGCCCTAGCTTCTCTCACTGCCGCAGGTGGGCAGGCCACAGAGCGCTCTCTCCACGGCATGGGGCCGGGGCGCAACACTGTGGGTGCAATACAACCAGTGCAATACCATAGGTAGGCTGACGCATAGCTTATGCTACAAATGTGAGGTGGGCTCAAGACGTCGGCTAATTAAGGCGCAAGCTGATGGCGACAAGGTGCCAGAGCTAATTAATGAAGGTACTATAACGCTGTGCGCTAATATCGTTTCAAGTGCTGTAATGCCTAAGCTATCCCATCATCAGATTACTTGCCCACGCTCCTTGCTATGACATGCTCACATGGGTCTTATTGCACCCACAGTTTGCCGGATCGTTAGCCTGTCCTTTTAGCTAGCCGCGCCCGATTGCAGCTGTGGCATGCCTTTGGCATGAAGGAGACTGGGGGTCTCTGCCCTTTCTCCTGTAGTGCACACACAGGGATTAAAAGCACTTCGGTGCTCCGTGACTCCCCAACGGGAGCACGAGTTTAATTAATTAATTAATTAATTAATTAATCCCATCATCGATTGCCCCCATCTAGACAACTAGCTGGAGTGCTCTATCCCGGGGAAGCCCGGGGGGGCTTCCACAGTTTCTTGTTGACATAGAGGTCCCCGCCCCGCCAGTACACTTGGGGCTTCTCGGGGTTGGTCTTGTGGCGGATGTAGTCGGGCCGCTGATCGCGGCGTTGCTGCTGCTGGGCTGGCGTCAGGTCGTCGTCAAGCGACCAGGAGGTGTCCACCACTGAGCTTCTTGCGGCGAGAGAGGAACCGAACTCGGGCTGTGATGTCGCTGAAGGTGAGGACCACTGGAGGGCCGGGCCCAGCCTTGGCCCGTGGATGGGGCAGGCGGTAGGCGCCCTGCAGTATCCGGCACCTGGCAGCTGCATGCGCGCCAAGAGCTGTTTCTTCAGCTCGTCGAGAAGAGAGTCTGGGGTCTCCTCCGGCAGCATGTCGAAGCGCCTGAGGATGACCCGGCAGCGGCGACGGTCGCGGTCAGCGGCCTCGCGGTGCGTGTCTTCCAGCTCCTGGAGCTTGGTGGTGATGGCGGTCGTGGTAGAGGATGCCTGGCTCTTGAGCAGGTCCGCCCAGGATCGAGGCGCGAGTCGAGGGGTCATCGCTAGCCCTACCAGCAGGTTGGGCGGCGATGGTGGCCGTTCGCTCGGCGATCTCGGGGATACCGTGGCCAGGGCGTCTACCTTGGCAGCAACTGCCTCAAGTTTCACGGTGCCTTGGCCGACTCGCCGGGCCTTCCACCTGGTTAAGGCGGGTGGTCACAGTGGCTGTGGCCTCGGAAACTTTGGTGGCAATGTGCTCTTGCGTAGCAGTAAACTGAGGCTGGAGCTTAAGGGCGACTCTGGCTTCAATGTTGTTGACCTTGGCCGAGAGAGTGTTGAGTGGGCCGTCAGGCGCGTTCAGGGCGGCGAGCTGCTCAGCCATCGGCGCCAGCTGCTCCGCCACTGCAGCTCGGATGGAGTCCGTGCTGGGGGAGGTGCTGCTCTGCGGGGATGCTGCAGCTGCTGTGGCTGCCCGTCTGCGCTCATGCAGGAGGCTCCGGAGGCCAGCGTAGCCAATCTGGGTGATGTCGTGGGCGTCGCAGCGCAGGTAGCTGCACATGATGACTGCCTTCAAGGTATACGCCTCCGGTTCTTGAAGCAGCCATTCCCAGGCGGGCTTGGTGACCTTGTCGCCAGGGGTAGGCAGGAAAAGTTCGTCATGGCGGGCCAGGAACTTGATAACATCGTCACATTGTTCCTTCGTGAGCGTAAAGATTTCCAAGATGCAAAAATCCCGCTGGCCGGCGCCGAAGCGGCGGACGTCCCATTTGCACAACGGTACGAGCCGCGCCAAAGTCCGACCTCGTAAGCGGTACCCGAAAAGTGGCGCGAAATGCAAATTTTGGTGTGCGCGTGCACGACGGTGACCGAATTCCAGGCGACAGGCATGGCGGTCTGGCAGGCGATGTTGAGCGCGTAAAAAGGCATTATCAAGGCTGAAATTTTACTCTCATCCTCCTAAGGAGTTTTTTGGTCCACCAGTATTTTTTTTTCGGCAGAAAATTTGCGGAATCGAACAGCATGTATTGCGTCATTCACAGGTGGGTGCCTGTTTGGTCGCAGATTTTCTCTCGACCCCACCTGACTGCAGCAAAAAAATTTCCCGATGAAGTGCGCCCTAAGATCGAGTTTATGATCATAAACGATGCATTTTTTAATTCTAAAGACTTTGACCGAACGACTTTTTTCAATACCGCTGCAATTTTTTTTTCCCGAGCTACCGCATATTTCCGACCAACTTCAAGGCTGCGTCAGGCTTGGCAAACCGATAATCCATATACACTCGCGCTTGCCCCAAACGTCATGTTTAATGCAGGATTTCTTGGCACTAACGACGCCCACGGCGTCGGGGTTGTTATTAACCTCCCGACATGCACAACCTGCATGCCAGCAGGTGCATGCCGCAACGAATTTCTGCTGCGGGGTATGCGAAACAGACCTCAAATGCAAGAGAGTCATGGTTATCGACTAGCGGTACGTTCTCATATTCATATCGAGGTGCCTGAATTTACTCCTTGTCGAAGCCCTGGCCTTTCGCGGATGAATGTTGTACCAGTTCCCCGTCTTCCGAGTCCATTTGTGTCATCGTACTCCTATTTTACGGGAAGTGCGCCATTCAGCGAGCGACGGTTTGATGGCGAGCTGTTTCCTCACACGAGCTATGTGCAGCCTAGTTTAGAGACTAGGGATATCAAGAAGCAATTCTTCACACGGATTTTAGGGAGAGGCCGTGCTGGGTTGCGTGCAAGCTATTGCCGGCTGGCTGGCCATTGCCGCCGATGACAACATTGATGTCGACGCAGTCAAGGCTATGGATAACAAAGCTGCTGCTTTGTTATATATGGTTGTGAGTGGTACAAACTATGGGCAGTTTTCTTGCATGGCATGGCTGACCCTTAAGTGGCAAAGAAATGAAAGAATGTTGATGGCAACCCCAGAGTTATGGGTGGCCTCCTTTAACGGTTGATGGCAGCGCGTGCTTTGATGAGTCCATCCAACACATTGCATACGTGCACGCCATTCCTCTTGCGCATCAACAAAGCATCTACCCTAGGTGACGCATGTGTAGGACATGCCTGTACATGAAAACTATTCATCATGGTTAGTGGAGCGGGTGTGATGCCATGAGAGCAGGGAGAGAGTCAATTGCTGGGCTAGGTCTGCTACCTGTGCTGCGGCCACATGGCGGCCTAGTGCACATGATGCCCTTCCATGCCAGCACCCAAGCTGCCTTCATCACCCACGGTGACACCATGACTGATGAGCCGAGGGCGTCATCATGGACGCCAACGTTCATGCAGTTCAGGCTGTGCGTGCTGGCGAAGGGCACGGGTACATGAGCCAATTACTACGCACGCTGCCACCAGCGCCAATGAAGAAACCCAAAACCTGCCCTGCAGATAGGTATGTGCAACTTGGTTTCTCATTTCTTGTGGCCTACCAGCAACTCCTTATTTTCCTATGATGCATGTTGGCAGAATTTTGGCGACGTTATGGCAGTGCGCATGGCCATACGGCATCCACAATGCCAGGGGTGCAAGGGTTTGATTGCCAAGAGAACCACACACACATGCACATGCTCAACGCCTCTTACTCCAAGGCCACTGCCACTCACCCAGAAAGACAGGCACACATACGAACCATTGCTGAGATGCAAGCCAGACTTCGGGTCCTTACGGCAATGAGAGATGGGATGAGGCACGACCTAGTTTGACAGTTTAGCTGAGGAAGTGCAGTAGTTGGGAGACAGTCAAGTATGGCTGGGAGAACCATGGCACAAGGTACAAGGATGACTGACAGTTGGCAAGCGCAAGTGCAAGGGCAAGGGCAAGAGCAAGACCACAATGAGAAAGGGCTATGGAGAGTTGGCCTCATGCAGCATGCGTTAATGTGGACTGTCAGTGGTAGGCCTGTGGCCAGGGAGGTGACTGATATTGTGCAGTGGTCACTTCATGCTAGGTATGATAGTGGCCAAGTTTATTTAGTTGCTTAGGGCAAACCTTGAGGCAGCAACAGGGGGCGGGGCTTGATTTGTCAGTGGCTACTTAATGCCACCATGCTGGCTGAGAAGTTGGACGTCCAACATGGAAGCTGCGTGGCCAGCAAGGCAGGCCCAGGCTGAGAGTCTAGGTATGCAAGTTGAGGAATGGGGGATGAGGTGTGACAAGGTCAGGCAGGCCTGGTCAAGGGATATACCACTACTTACACTTAAGGGGACGGTCCCGGCGCGAATATTTTGGCGCCGAAAAATTCGCGGTACCCGTCCGTACCGTGAAAAAGTGGTGCACGGGGCGCGCACCCCTACCGGAGCTGGCCATGGCGACGTGCTTTCAGGCAGTGTAGAAAAAGATAGCTTGCGGAATGCAGAGAAACTGAGCGAATCTTAAAGACGATGAGTAAATGATACTACTTCGTAGCGGAGTTCGCGTTTTTTGCAGTGTCGATGATTTTATTGATGACCATCGCCACGGGGGTCCAATCTGATGTTTTCGTCGAGAGGAATAAATTAGAATGCACGCTGGCGGCGGTGATTGTCAGGTTTTATGGGCTTTACCTAGCGTCAAGGATGCGTTTAAATCGTTATTGGTAAAGCTTTAAAAAATTTGCTGGGTTTCGGCAAGAGTTCCGTCATGATCGGTAAGACACTCTCCAGGCTCGCGGGATGCGCGTCTTATTATTCCATGGAAGGTTGTTCTTTCTTGCGCCGCTGGGCGAAGGACAATTCCGGTAATGGTACGATCGTGTGATCAACGTGACCCTATGAATGTTTCGCTTCCTTTATGGGTTATCAACGCAAGTTTTCGGCTTCTTTCCGTGCAGTTAGCGCCAGGTATAATGCCATTCCGTGCTGCGCATCGCCAGATTCCTGGCACCTTTCAGTGGTTTTTATGTACGTTGCATGGCTGGGATGTGTCAAAGCGTGACCGTGGCATATCTTCAAGTTGTCAGGGATTTGCTTAGTGGTTTCTTGGAAGGAGATTGCTAACAGCACTCAGTTTTGTGTGAATATTGACGCGGCCTTTCTTAGCAGAGGCTTCATTGTGGTTAGAGGCTCACAAGCTTGAGTTTGTTTCTTGGCAAACAAGTGCGCTGGAAAGAAAGGTGGCAGTGGTTTTTCTGAGGGGCATACTGCATGGGTGGAACTGCGCGTAGGTAGGGGTTATCGTTGTCTTGTTGGCCTTTCTCCCACTAAAATGGGAGAGCCCTAATTCATATGCTAGCAAGGCAAGGTAACCTTGTGTTTATGGTCCCCAAACATCATTCAATGGTTGTCAGTTGCATTTCTGTAGTTATTAGGGGGGGTAAGTTTTGATATATTTCTATGGGACCCTCCCCTTAACGACGCCACAACAAAGGTGCGCAAACGTATCGTCGCCATGCCGCCTGCCGAGTGAATTTCAACCCTCACGGCTGGTACGTGATGATTGCTGCATATCCAGGTTGGGTTTAGGTCTACTTTGCATGCTGTGGGTGTAGAATAGACCTTCTAGCCCCTGTGACAGCTGCGAGTGGTATTTTCAGCAAGCCCCTCAATAGGAATCGCCTCAGCGTGGCCACTTGGGCATATAGCCAGCCGGGTCCAGCCAATGTTTAGATGAACAAAATTTTATTTGTACGTCACAAAAGTCGTATTGCATAATGGATGAAAGGATTTTATAGTTAGCAAGCCATATAAATGGGAGTTTGCCATATTTCACTTAGGAGGGTTTGCTCAATCAGTGAGCGTCTTAGAAGCGAAACTGACATGTATTGCATGTATTACTCAACCAAATGACACCTGATTGACATGGATTTTTGTGCATGGTCTCAACTAGCGTTTTTAAGCCTGCCTGCAAAGTTCCAGCCTCAACTGAGCACACCTTCTATGAAAACTGCAATGAGTTGTGGTGAAAATGGCGAAAATCGCGCACTTTTAGTAACATTTGCTTACAAACTGCCATTAAATGACACCTGGTTGACCTGGATTTTTGTGCATTGGCTAAACTAGCTATTTTAAGTCTGCCTGCAAATTTCCAGCCTCAGTTGTTCACACCTTCTATGAAAACTGCAATGAACTGTGGCGAAAAAGGCGAAAATCGCGCACTTTTGGTAACATTTGCTGACAAACTGCCATCAAATGACACCTGGTTGACCTGGATTTTTGTGCATTGGCTAAACTAGCAATTTCAAGTCTGCCTGCAAAATTCCAGCCTCAATTGTTCACACCTTGTATGGAAACTGCAATGAATTGTGGTGAAAAAGGTGAAAAACGTGCGTTTTCGCTAGCATTTGTCAGCAAAATGTCACCAAACGAAGTGTTAAGGACCTGAATTTTTTCACAATGTCTAAAATAATGATGTTAAGCATGCATGCAGAGATCCAGCCTCAACTGGGCACATCTTGTATGGAAACTGCAACATTATGTGATGAAAAACGTGAAAAACGCGCGTTTTTGCTAGCATTTGGTGGCAGTTTGTCACTAATTGGGGTCAGATGACCTTGGGACCTGGTGCACAGTTGGTAGTCATGAGCATTCATCAGTCTCCTTGCAAGCAGCCAGGCCAGGAGCTCTTTATTTGCATATTATACGGGATTTGTTTATTATAAAACCTGAAATTTAGCTAAAAATAGATGTGCCAAAAATAGACCAACCGAGGTCAGAAAAATCTGGAAAGTTCAATTCCTTCTATTGGTGTCCCAAACATGCTGCCTGCACATATCTAGCATGTTTGGACTTAATCTGTTCCATGTAGGGCTTATAAGGTAGGTTTTTGGCACTTTCATACCGTTGTGTGGTATGGGAAGTTCGGGTTTTCTTGGGAATGGGCGACGAATTTGGCGTAGAGCACTGCGTCGAGGGAGGCAGACCGGGGGGGAGAGCTTCGATCAGCGCAAAAAGGTTGGCGTCCGCAGGAGTTGATGTCGCACGTGCTGCTGTCGACGGGAATGCCGACGACAGCTCAAAATGTTTGTCAAGGCTGCGTTTTGGTGGCATTTGCAAAATACTGCGTTACAGCCGTAACCGATTATACTAGCAGATGCGTCTTGAAAAGACGCATCTGATGCAAGTAGCCTGACTGAATTTGGGGCTCAGACGCAAAAGTTCTGAGCTCCGCCGTCAGCCATGTCCGCTCGTGGCTCGTCCTATATATCGTCCTATATATCGTGGTCCTCGGGTTAATCATAACATAAGGAAAACCCCGAAAAGAAGAAGAACCCTAAAGAAACTAATAGTAATCGTGCTGAATGATGAATGTAAATGAATATATTTCGTGCTGAAAAAGATCGATATTTGCTGGGCAGGGCGGTTACGATATATCTTCGAAAATCTTGATGAGCGATAGCTGCAGAAAATTATATCAGCGTGTTCGTCATCAAAAGAAAAGTGTAATGCAACCAACCGGATGAAGTTTCATGGCCAGAGTCGAAAGTTATGAGCATTCTCGTTTATATTGCATTTCGATCCTCACCACATTTACTGCATTCAACGGCACCACAAACCTAACCAATTAATTAACTGCGTCACCGGCGTGAGCATAAGTCCTCAGTGGGAGGGGAACATGGGATTAATTAATTAGACACGTGACTGCGTCACGTGAGCATAAGTCCTCAGTGGGAGGGGAACATGGGATGGAATGGATGATGCTAGCTATCTAGTTCCGCCATCCTGATCTTCGTCGACTTCATCAAGGCTTTTGATTCTGTCCTCTGGGACGCTCTATGGGCTGTACTTGCTCGCGCTCGCGTCCCCACTCCCCTGATTACCGTCATCCGCACGCTGTATGAGGGGTCCACCACTTCGGTGCGCACTCAGCACGGCATAACCCCGCCCTGCCCACTGCAGACCGGCGTCTGGCAGGGTTGCGTCCTGTCGCCGTACCTGTTTATTATTGTAGTGGATTATGTTATGCGCCAGGCACGTGCTCGCTTTGCTAGCATTGCAGGCCGTGCCCCTGGCCTAGCGATCACGAACGAGCTTGGGGAAGGGGGGCCGACTAACAAGCAGAATTTACTAGCTGACCTCATTTATGCCGACGACATCACGCTCATCGAGAAGCCGGAGTCTGCCCAACTTTGGCTGGACTGCCTGGCGCTCGAGGCTCGGGCGGTTGGTCTAGAAATCAGCCCCAAAACGGAGGCCCTGGCCCTCGGCATGGCAGGGCCCCCACCCACACTCCGCCTCTTAGACGATGCCGAGGTCAACTACCCTACTTCAGGCCGCTTCAAGCTGCTCGGCAGTTGGCTTCCTGACTGCGAGGACGACATGACGACACGGATCGGCATGGCGTGGGCGCACCTCCATGACCACCGCCGCTGGTGGAGCAACCCCGCCCTACCCCGGATCGTCAAGCGTGACCTCTTCAAGGTCGTCATTCTGACGATCCTGACCTACGGCGCCGAGACGTGGACACTGATGCAGGAGCTGGAGCAACGACTCGACGGCGCCGTCACCAAGATGCTGCGCAAGGCCCTTAACATCCCCTTTGGTTTGCACATTAGTAATGAGGATTTGTACGCTGATTTGCCCTATGTTTCCCACATTATTAGGCACAGGCGCCTGGGCCTAGCCGGGCACCTGGCCCGCACAGATCAGGTAGATACATCAGATAGACTAGCTGGCACCAAGCCCGCCCAGCCTGGGCGATATGTCCTCACCTGGCGTGCCCCCGGCCGCGCGCGGCAGGGCCGCCACCCGTGGACTTTTCGTGATAGACTCGGCATGGACATGTGCTACACTAGACGTGACGGGCTCACCCCCGGGCAGCCTCCTGGTTTGTCTGTAATATGGAGGCAGATGGTGCGCAAGGATAGATGGCAAGTAGTGATGAAGGAGACCACCCCCAAGCCTGTGGGGGCTCCGCGTGTGACCAAGTATGGCATTCATAGCGATTCGGGCCGCGGTGCCCACACCCCTGTAACTAGGACCTAGATAGCTTATACCATCCATTCCATCCCATGTTCCCCTCCCACTGAGGACTTATGCTCACGTGACGCAGTCACGTGTCTATTAATTAATTAATTAATCTAGTTCCTAGTTATACAGGGTTGTGGGCACCACGGCCCGAATTGCTATGAAAGCCAAACTCCGGGTCACACACGGATCGAGCCCCCGCAGACTTGGGGGTGGTCTCCTGCATCACTACATGCCATCTATCCTTGAGAACCATCATTATGCTCGATCACGTGACGCAGTCATGTGTCTATTAATTAATAAATTAATCCTTGCGAACCATCTGCCTCCATTAATAAATTAATTAATTGACACGTACGTGACTGCGTCCATCTGCCTCCATATTACAGACAAACCAGGAGGCTGCCAAGGTGTGAGCCCGTCTAGCTCGTCTAGGGTAGCACATGTCCATGGCTATAGCCGATCACCGGAAAGTCCACGGGTGGCGGCCTGGGGCACGCCAGGTGAGGACAAAACGTCCGGGCTGGGCGGGCTTGGTGCCAGCTAGTCTATCTGATGTGTCTACCTAATCTGTGCGGGCCAGACCTGTGCATGCCCGGCTAGGCCCAGGCGCATGTGCCTAAGAATGTGGGAAACATAGGGCAAATCATCCTTAACATGAAAGAGCACGGCGGGGTTACACCTGGTTACCGCCTTGCCGACCTGATTTACGCGGATGACACCACCCTCATCGAGAGCCCCGAGCACATTCAGACCTGGCTGGACTGTCTGGGCCTGGAGGCGCGGGCGGTGGGGTTGGAGATTAGTGTCAAAACTGAGGCGATGGTGATTGGGGCCTCCAGGACACCACCGCTGCCGCGCCTGCTCGACGGGACGGAGGTCCCGTTCCGCGACCGCTTCAAGCTGTTGGGGAGTTGGCTTCCTGACACTGCCGACGATGTGGACACCCGCATCGGCCTTGCCTGGGCCAAGCTCCGTTCGCTCAAAACCTACTGGCGCTCGAAGGGCCTGGGCGAGCACCGCAAGCGCATGCTCTTCAAGGTCCTCGTCCTCACCGTGCTCACGTATGGCGCCGAGGCGTGGACCATCCCACCCAAACTGTCAGCTAGGCTAGACAGCACGGTTTACAGGATGCTCCGACAGGTCCTTAACGTAGGGTTTTCCGAGCGTCCGTCATCAGAATCTTTGTATCATGGCATGCCTCGTATTTCGGACGAGATTAGGCAGCGTAGGATAGCATTTGTAGGACACCTTGCTCGCACCAGCCAGGTCGACACCGGCTGCCCTTGGCCTGGCCGGCCCCCAGCGGCTTGGCCAGCCAGGGCGACACATTCTGACCTGGCCTGGCCCCGAGGGCATTCCCAAAAGGGTAGGCCGGTAGGGAAACCTGTCACGAACTACATCCAGATGTTGCTGGACGACCTAGTGGTCCCAGCCCAGTTTGAGCACCGCCTCCACTCTCTCTCCCGTCTTTGGACTGCCATGCAGGACAAGACGCGGTGGAAGAAGATTGTCAAGGCGCACACGCCCGACCCTGTGGGCAAGCCCCCTCCCCCCAAGCGGAGGAGGCGTTTTGATGAGTAGTGTAGTTAGGATTTTCTAGATAGCTTAGAGTTAGGATAGTTCGATCACGCGGCTTCCTCCACCCCATCCATCATGGAATATGTGCTACATGATCTCCCCACGGAGGCATGTTATAATCTAATTTTAATTTAATTTATTTTAATAGGGCAAATCAGCGTACAAATCCTCACTACTACATAATGTGCAAACCAAAGGGGATTGCGCAGCATCTTGGTGACATTGCCGTCGAGTCATTGCTCCAGCTCCTGCGTCAGTGTCTAAGTCTCGGCGCCGTAGCGCGTCAGGATCGTCAGAATGACGACCTTGAAGAGGCCACGCTTGACAATCTGGGGTAGGGCGGGGCTGCTCCACCAGCGGTGGTCATGGAGTTGCGCCCACGCCATGCCTATCTGTGTCCTCAGGTCAGCCTCGCAGTCGGGAAGCCAACTGCCGAGCAACTTGAAGCGGCCTGAAGTAGGGTAATTGACCTCGGTGTCGTCTAAGACGCGGAGTAGGGGTGGGGGCCCGGCCAGGCCGAGAGCCAGGGCCTCCGTTTTGGGGCTGATTTCTAGGCCAACAGCCGGAGCCTCGAGCGCCAGGCAGTCCAGCCAAAGTTGGGCAGACTCCGGCTTCTCGATGAGCGTGATGTCGTCGGCATAACCAAAGCCAACGCTAACAAGAGATTTCGCCAAAAATTAACGATGTCCAACTAGCCGGCATGGGACACTCCACACCGTGGAACGAAGTAAAACACCCTAATAACTGTGCTGCGCCAAAAAGGCAGTCCGCGTGCGGCGGAGCAAGATGTCAGCCATAGCCCGGGTAAGCGCTACCGAAAGGCGTTGGCGCCAGTACAATGTCCAGGTCCGCGCCAACCAAGGGGCCCGCTGGCCCTCCAGGTCCAGGCGGTCCTCCCGGAGCCGGCAGCACTCCTTAAAGAAGCTGGCGGTCAGGGTCCCCATGGCAGTGTATACTACATGTACCTTGGGTGGTTTTGGGGATGATGGAAAGTACAATGTAGACAACCTATATAAAACGGTTGCCTGGCGACTGGTCATCCCGTGGCGACCATCCCACGTGACATGACGCACCCCACTGACTTGGTGGTAGCGGCGAGTCTAACACGATGAGTCACTGTACCAGCTTCTTCATGTAGGTCTCCACCCAGACAACAAATAAGTCTGGCTCATCTAACACCAATCTGAAGGCCTTGTCCCCAGCAAGAAAGATTAAACCGCCTGACAGGTTTGAGGTCACGCGTTATGGAGCAATGTTCAAGCTTCAGCGATTATTAAGAATTGACGGAGAGTACACTGCAGAATTCAGCTGGTACACTCATGTGCGGCGGCGGCAGAGTTGGGGTCACTTTTCTTTAAAACGAGCCGAGCCTAGCTGCCTACTGCTTTGCAAAGCCAGAAGAAGGCTTCGATACACTAATAGATCCCTCTGAGTATCCACGACGAAGTGACAATGTCCTTGTTGGTAGTTCATCCAGTGACACCTTTAAAACCCGGAGTTCGGTCTTGTCGTCGTCAGCCAGCTGGCTCGACAAGGCCTCCAGAAATCGGGGTATGCGTGGTAGCATGTTGTTCTTGGAAATGCTGACGCGGACGCGAAGCTTGATACTCCGAGTATGTGGCGGTGCACTGCCAGAGTTGCCTGGGAGGAAACGCACATATATCGTTTTCCATAGGCCAGGGAGCGGGGTCAGGGATGACGCTGTTGTACTTAGGCAGTGCCTTCCTTTACATGTGCCTGTGTAGGTCCTTCCAATACATGTGCCTTTTTAGAACACCTGGACCGTGGCATTTGCGACACTGGTGTGGCAAGCAATTGAAACGTCCCGTGCATTATACTTCTCTGGCACAAGGTTGAGAATGTGCTTGTGCGACAAACACTAAAACCATGAAGATAGATACTCTCTCTAGTGTGCAGTAACAACAGTTGTTAGTGTGCTTGTCTAAAAATAGGTGCTCGATGATATACATCACGGGGTTCTGGCAAAAGACCAGCTTGTAAAACATCTTGTAATATATAGAGCACTCACCAACACGATCGCATTATGACCACTCCGGGATATGCGTTTGAAGCAGCCCATGGGTGTTAAAGCACCCATACAGGAAATCAATGGCTGGGTTTCTAGCGCAGCCACGTCTAGCAAGCATACAAGCACTCCTAAGATGCACTTACCCATGGAAGGCTCAGACTGCATATGCGTCCACGTGTCCACAGCAGTCCCTGGTTCCTTCTCCACTTCATCCATTTTGCTGCCAGTCCTCACCCTTTCACCAGATGCCTCCTTACTAGGGGACTGATCGGGCAAGACTAGGCCCCGGTGGTGAGCGCTCATCTCCTGGGGAGAGCCTGCTGCCACCATCTGACCATCCAGTAAGTCATCCACGCTCATTGCTCGACTCTCTGCGATGGGTTGCTGGTCGCTGGCAATGCCTTGGTCACTATGGGGCAGCGGCACCTCCCAAGACAGCCCCCCTGATGCCTTGCTAGCGAATCCCTCAGTATCCGCCAGCGACACCACCTTGACGTCTCGTGATGGGGTGCCGGGAACCCTCTTGCCCTCAAGAATGCTTTGATGGCTCCCGTTTGCGTCCCGTGGCATGCACACAGATTGCATGACGGCATCACCCAGGCTGGAGCTGCTCTTGCTTGCATGAGACAGCGCGGGCACTGCCGCAGATGATGATGATGAAGAGAAAGGAGGCGATAGCACCGGGATGGGATTCAAACTATCCGGCGGGATCAATGGGAGCCTGGATGTTACCACAGTCATCGTTGGTGAGCAGGCCGCATGTAGATTGCTGGCATCCCCGCCTGCCGTGGCATCATCCCTGTCTGCTGCGGTGGCGTCTGCCAGTGGGCAGCCCTCCGCGCTCTCACGATGCTCCGCTGCACCAAGTAGGGGAAGGAAACACGAGTCGTGCGGGATGATGTTTGTTAAACTAATGCAGCGATATTACAGCAAAAAGTTTTATATAGAGAGCAAGCAGAGCAACCAACGTCTGATTTCATTGCCGCAAGTGCTTCTGCCCTCCATCATAGTCATCACAGCAACACAGGCAGCCTTTGCATCGTGACAGGCAACATCCAGATTTCCTTACTATGGCTTGTAGTACATCGGGGCAGTTTTTTCAACCTCATCACTCGACTGCATTGCTTATGCTACTTCACTTCCGTTATATACTGAAAAAAAGCTGCCTTCATTGTTTGCCTTCATCCTCTGCAATGGGCGGCTTCTGATGCTCTAACGAGCTATAGCCACACAAGGGCCAAAGGCTACCTGCTGTGATCACAAGCACTGTCTGGAGCCGCGCAGCTCTTGCGCAGTAGCCACCCCCACAAT
Organism: Mesostigma viride; assembly: GCA_009746045.1. Classification (NCBI taxonomy): domain Eukaryota; kingdom Viridiplantae; phylum Streptophyta; class Mesostigmatophyceae; order Mesostigmatales; family Mesostigmataceae; genus Mesostigma; species Mesostigma viride. The sequence goes on along the minus strand of RPFO01000744.1, from coordinate 651,246 downwards.
CATTACGTCCACAAGATGCTTGGTCTACTAACACTGCATGGGTGTGAACATTCATGTCTGAACTACCTTGTAGAGACCATATGATGAGATCGATTGCCTCACTTCCCATGCTATCCCAAAGTCACCCTGACGCCAGTAGCGATCCACCGCTTTATTTTGCCTTTACCTGCCATGGGTGCGTCTTCACTGCCCTCTCCATTGCCGCACATCACAGAGCAGTCGTGACGTGGAACTGGAGCCAAATTACCGCACGGGGAAAGCCCAGTGCCTTTTCCTTGATCCTGCTCCTGCTCCTGCTGCTGCATCGAGGAGCAAGTCTTCCCCAGGTTGTCAACGCATGTACATGCTGGCACAGCAGCCGTAGGCACGCCCCTGTCCTTTGCCTCGCTAGTTACAGCTACCACCATCTTGCCACCAGGAGTGTCAGCTTTGTTGCCACCACAGTCGTCATAGAGCGTGTTGGCATAAGTCCACACCCAGATCGAATCACGCGGGGACTGGCGCAGGCTGGAGAGGAAGCTGAACGCATTCTCGCCACTTCGCATGAGCGAGTTGAGTTGAATCCTGCAAGATGTGCAAATGCGCAAGAGTGGCATCGTCACACACGTTTATTGTATCGCCATTGTACAGCAAGAGCTAAACCCCCGAAGACAGGTGGCAAGAGCTACCTTGTAATACAATCTTGTCACCTGTAGTCCTCTTTGTTATTGACATAATAACTACCTAAATCTACAACTTTTCTCGCACGTAATATGTGATCCAAGAGCTCCGGCAATCTTACGTAAGCACAGGCAAATAGAACGCCAATTTGTGTCATTTGTTCAGACGCAAAAATCGCATGGCGAAAAATATGCCATCCAGGGCAAGGTCACGTGACACGCAAAAAAGAAAAAAGCAAAACCACCTAGCTAAGGTCGGACTCTTTTCTTTTATCTTAATTTACTGCACGCGTACATCGTATTAGTCCTCCACAGTGGTTCCGAGCTCTGGGTATACGGATGCAGTACCAAATATTATGCCAAACTACAGCGTAGCGGCTTGTATACAACAAACATGTTGTATATGTATAGACCAGGTCGCATCAGTTATCTTGGAATTCCTCGCTACTTCATTTACCACTCCATTTCCCCCCCCGGTGGTTTACGCGGATCATCACGCTATGGTAACAAAATGTACCGAAGCGACCATGGAGGTTTGCATGTGTGTATGGTATATCATTAAGCTTGTGCAAGGGCCTATGATGGTCGTTGACATATAGGTGAGCCCAGTAGTGGTCTGTCACCTGTCAAGCTATCAGGAGGTCCATGATGACGCACAGATGAGCCTAAGTAGTGTGAAAAAGACCCAACCGAATGCACAAGTGAATCGTAACTTTCCTGATCTTCCTGATGCCTTTTGTAATTTATCATTGAGCTTTACCACAAGAATGACTGAACAAAAAATCAAACTTTGCATGTGTGTGGTCCATCAAGCTGTCCGGAGGGCATACAGTGGCATGTAGGTGGGCCTGAGCATGGCATGGCATGGCGTGACAAGGCTCATCAGAACATACCGTTGCCTGGCCTGGATAAGCCGTAGCTTGAAGGCCCTCCAGCCACCAATGAATATGATAAGCGCTCCGTAGATCTGGGCCAATAGGTTGCATATGATGGAAAGGTGCACCGTGACGTTGAGCGCATTGCCCACTCGCGACTTGTTGCCCTGCACAGGTTATTTACCACAAAAGGAATGCAAAGTTCGCGGCTATCAGCAGCATGGCAAGTGAAAGAAATTAAGAAACAAGTCGATGCAACTAGAAGCATATTGGCAAATGAATGGTACAATATGAAACGAAGAGTATTGATCAAGGAAATATTGTGACTAATCGAGCCTGAAACAATCATACTAAGGCAAAGAGCAGCAAGGATAGATGAAAGAAGCACAACAGGCGTACCTATCAAGCAAGCAGAATACATATGATAAATTAAATATGAAAACATAACAACCTCGGGTAGCCCGGAAGGTGCAGTGTTGCCTCTACTTCAGAGCGAAATATTGCAGTCTCGTACACGTCCTTTCTCAGCCTCCTGGAAACAGACTATAGTGTAGGCTTGCCGTGTACCCAATGAGATTCCCTGCGATGTATAGGCCTATATTCACCAAATACTAATGCTAAGGTGAAGCGTGATACCATAGAAGTGTTGGCCAACATCCCTTAATCCCCTACCATTGATCAGCTTTGAACATCGCTTTCTTGCAGCCAGCCACCCTGTCCCTTCACCTCATTGCACACAACAAAGCCAGCACTGCACGAACAGCACCATGCGACGCAACCAGAGAAGTTTCAGAAAGACGTCGTAAAAGTATATACCTGGCACAGGTCACCCCCCTCCCATTCATTAAGGATTTTATTTATTAAGGGAAGGTGGATGTTAAACTAGCTACTCTCTTTACTACCCTCTACTGGACTGAATCAGCACATACCCATTCAGCCAGTATGACAGTTATGATGACAAAAAGCTGCACCTCGCAGGCCACCGCCAGTGTCTCCGCTGCTTGCATGAAGCGGTCGATGTATGGTCTTCGTCGGGTCACAATGGCCAGTTGAATCACCAGCACAAAGAGCACGGTGGAAACCTGAGCCCAGGCAACCCAAAGGCGGGACTGGCCGTTGTTGTCGTGACTGTCACTAGCACCTGCGGGGCCCCCAGGGCCTGATATCCCCAACATGAAAGCAATAAAGACCCTGAGAGATGAGTCAACAACCCCGTAACTCGTGCCCAAGCGACTGCCCACGTGCTCGCTCCACCTCATCCAGCGACCATAGCAGCTTCCCTCATTATTGGGCTGGTTTTGCCCCAGATACTGGCAAGGCCCTTTGAAACGCTCGAATAGTGGGCCGAAGCGGGCAAGAATAGCGCGGTTTCGGTCAGTTTCTTCCCATTTGCCCTCGATGGGGCTTCCAAACAAGGCATACCAGGCGCGCTCCAGGGGATGCATCCATGCCGGGCGAACCTGCTCCAGGCATATATTTTTTTGGGAAATGTCAATGAGCACACATGGTCAAACAGGAAAAAACGTGAGGCCGATAGCCATGCGACACCACACTTTATCCCTTGTCAAACATGCCTACATTAAGCATTCCTATGCCGAGTACGTCTGTGTGTAGTACTGTCGCTCCTGTTTTTACTCTGCAAAAGCTGGCTAAGTACCACCAACTAGCCTGTGCAGCCTTTGGACCAGGATTCAATGCTGTGACGTTGTGCCAGACGTTATGTCTTGCTTTCCTCTGTGGCTGCAGCGCTTTTCATTTTCCCGGTTACGGAAGGAAGTGGTTGTCTATGTTTGTTACTGATTCCTTTTTAAGACAAAGTCATAGGAAAGAGAAAGGTCATCCTGCTACCCTCCCGCCATGGGCCTCAGACGAGAGAGGTGGAACTCACACTGTCAGCTGGAATTCACCCACTTTACTGTCAAGAGCTGCTAGCTGGCAGTTGAGCATAATGCCCCAACGACACCCTCTCCCCCTTGTAGCACCTCACCATTCATACCCAGCACCCAAGTCCTGCTTTTTTCTTTCAGTTGCTTTGTCACATGGTCTCCGATGGCTGCAAGTTTTACTGCTGCGATCTCATTTCAATGACCTCCTTCCGCGGCTGGGTTGCCTTCACAAATGCACTTGCTGTTCTGCAAGCTGAACCAGCATAGCATAGAGAGCAATGATCACCAGCTATTGCCAGAACTACTGGCCTAGGAACTTACAGGTGGCAGTACGTCCTCCTGCGTGTATTCTGTTGCAAGGCCCGTGAGCACGCGCCGAAGCAGGATGTAGAGTCCAAGGCCGACCAGCGCGCACGGGACAGCCAACAGCATCAGAACTCCGATTATGATCGAAATCGGCGTGCCCACCGCTATCAAGAAGGCCCCTGCCTGCGACACTGGCGGGGCTACAATGATGAGCAGGTATAGCTCCAAGCGGGGGAATTGAAGCAAGTCCGGCAAGGCCGCATCCGGGAATACGGCGCGCCAGACTACAATGACCAGCTTGTGGATGACCAGCAAAGCGATACTGAGAAGGGCAGCCCAGAACAGGATCTCGAGAGCAATGTCCCAGCTGCATGCGGTGGACAACAGCACCAATTGAGAAGCGCTCGGGCTGCTCTCGTCGGGTCTTGTGATCACGACAGGTGCCGTGTTCGCTCCATCCTGCAACCATGCCCACGCTGGTGCAGGCCATTTGGGTGACAGGTAAATCGGGGAGGTTTGCAGAAGTAAGTCATAAGCATAAGCACGCCAGCAAGCAGCACATGAAGCGTTTCCCCATCTAAATGGCAACTAAAAAGTATTTCTTGCACCCACTTGGTTGGGACGCTCCAAACAATGGCCCCTGGTGTCAGCATGCACTGCCACTCTGAAAGACTCAAACTCATGAAGCAGCAACGATGCCCAGCAGTTATAAGTAGCCTACGCCTCAAGGAAAGGAATTCAGACTCCTCGCTTTCATCCTCTCCTGTGAGTAGCCTACGCCTCAAGGAAAGGAATTCAGACTCCTCGCTTTCATCCTCTCCTGCGGGTAGCCTACGCCTCAAGGAAAGGAACTCAGACTCCTCGCTTTCATCCTCTCCTGTGGGTAGCCTACGCCTCAAGGAAAGGAATTCAGACTCCTCGCTTTCATCCTCTCCTGTGAGTAGCCTACGCCTCAAGGAAAGGAACTCAGACTCCTCGCTTTCATCCTCTCCTGTGGGCGCTTTTACCTGGTGATCACCGGGCAGAGGTGACAGGTTCAGACATAGACCAGATGGCATACCATGCCTACAGTAGCCGGAAGTTGATACGACACAGCCAGGTCTGTAGGGTACACACCGGCTCACAGGGCAAAAGATAGGGTTTACGTGGGATTGTCTGGGGGGAGGGGAAGGGGGGGGGCAGTAAGTAAATCCATAATTGAATACTACTACAAACATAGATATGCAGTCTGCTTCTGCAACGTGCACACGCTGGATGCATCCCTCGCGGCATCCTCAAGCCCATGACTCTCTTTGTTTTGCTTTGCAAGCATCACCACCCTTGTACCCCAGCCTGACATCACATGCATGTGCCAGCGTCGCCTGCTGGAGCATGGCAAACTGGTACTTGTTGAGCTTCGCTCATTTTATACATGACGCGTGGACGGGCTCAAAGGGAGTTGAATAGCTTTTAGCGATTACTTTTTGTGCGTCCACTCAAGGTTGACGCACATCCTGCACAGGATGTGCGTTAACAATGAGTCGACGCACAAAAGTTAATAGTTAAAAGCTATTCAACTAAGGGGACCGACCTGCCATAGGTAGCGTAATACTAGCGCTTGTCACGAGGGCACTGCATCGACCGGCCTGTTTGTGCCGACGCTGAGTGTGGTTCCGGAGTGCAGGCCTATGCAGCTTCTAACTTACGCCACTAGACCTTGTTGTACCAGCGCCAGCCGCCAGGCGTGGCGCAACTGTGATGGGCAGTCAGTACTAAGAGTGGGGTAGGGGACGTAGGGAGGCCTCTTTTCCGCTTCGCAACTTTATCCCAGCATTTGCCGGCAAAGTCGGCTGGCCGGTATGGCAGCTGCGCTGAATGTCAGACGATGCTATCAGCCTCTCCGGGCGGGGAGAGGCCTATAATAAAATTCTTTGTGTTCGCCACCAACCGTTACAGGCCACGGTAATTGTTGATGGCTGGGGGGCTCTACGATTTGAATAAAAGGGTGTGATTTCCGGCGCTGGGCCCACTGACGATTCCCCTCTACCCCTGGGTGCGGCAAGCAGCTTCCTGACACTGGGGAGCTGCGTTTTTTAGTCGGACAACGTCGGGGAAGGAGCCATACAGGCCAGGGCCAGCGGCTACGGTGGAAAGAATCACAGGTGGAGGCGAATCTGCCTTAAGCGTGGAGATGGCTAGCGCGGGGTGCCGGGTAGCCCATAACTGCCAGGAGCCTGACAGAGGGCCCAATCTTTCGGCCTGTGGCCAGACGGGAATTTCGGGGAGGATGCGAGGCTGGAGCAAATCTTGGTGGGCGGAGCGCGCTCTTCAACATTGCCCAGTTTTTCAGCAAAGAATGGTCGCCTGGCGGGGCTGAAATTCTGTCTGTTTTATCGCATTTGCCTATACGCTGTATCATGCGTTATGGGAAAGACAATAAGGATTTCGTTCTGCAAGGCGGGCATATTCCTGCCAAATCGCAAGCCCCGGTTGGGGCGTTTGGCTAAGCACTTCCGTCCAAGCCAACGCCTCGGTAGGGTGGAGTGCCTATCGCCACATTGGCTTCCACGCCGGGAAATCCCAGCCTCAGGGGTGGGGCTGGCGATGGGTCCTGGGCTTCTGAGAGACGGTCCGGGGGCGTAAGGCCTCATGAGCAGCCGCTGGAACCCCCCCCCCCTAACGGGGGGAACGACATGATGGGTGCCGCCCTGCGTCCGCCGAAAAACTGTAGTGACACACGAGGGCGGCAGTAAAGCCGTGGCAGCGTGCAGGAGGGGGACCATGGGCGGAAAGAAACTCGGCACCTAGGCTGGCGACAGCCTTTGCGGCCAGGTAGGAGGTGTGGGGGCAGCACGTTCGAGCATGCTGGCCCCCCAGCATGGTGGTGCTACAATAACCAACTTGATAATTATATGCACTGACTTTGAAGGTGTGGTATAGGCTGTACGTATAAAGCCTAGCACACAAAATTGTAAAATAAATGTTTCTCTTTGTGGGAAGGAACTCCAATGGACCCAAAACAAGAAATGCATTTGTTGACCTTCACTCATTTTATATATGACGCGTGGACGGGCTCAAAGGGGACCGACCTGCCGAAGGTAGCGTAGTACTAGCGCTTGTCACGAGGGTACTGCACCGGCCGGCCTAATTGTGCCGACGCTGAGTGTGGTTCCGAAGTGCAGGCCTAGGCAGCTTCTAACGTACGTCACTAGACCTTGTACCAGCGCCAGCCGTCAGGTGTGGTGCAACTGTGATGGGCAGTCAGTACTAAGAGCGGTGTAGGGGACGTAGGGAGGCCTCTTTTCAGCTCCCATCCACCCACCCACCCACCCACCCACCCACCCACCCACCCACCCACCCACCCACCCACCCACCCACCCACCCACCCACCCACCCACCCACCCACCCACCCACCCACCCACCCACCCACCCACCCACCCACCCACCCACCCACCCACCCACCCACCCACCCACCCACCCACCCGCGCTGCTAAGAGGGGCAACACCTTGTGTTCGAGTATGCTGGGCCCCCAGCATGGTGCTACAGTAAGCAACTTGATAATGATGTGCACTGAGTTTGAAGGTGTGGTATAGGCTGTACGTAGAAAAGCCTAGCACAAAAAAATGTAAAATATATGTTTGTCTTGGTGGGAAGGAACTCCAATGGACCAAAAACAAGAAATGTATACCAGATATCAAAATTTGTCCGCTCTTTCAACATAGCTTTTGAATACTCTGAGCGCTTTTACTTGCGCAAAGAAATCCCTAGAAAACATGGTCACTTCGTCCTGAAAAAGCTATGAGCGAAACAAACAGCGTCTCCAATGTCGAAGGAGCACGGGGCATGCCAATAGTAAGCGTGGGGCATGTCATGGAAGCTTGATATAGCTGGCTACGCAGTTCGGAACTCCAAGTGTACTAGCACTGAGTCACCGCAAATCGGATGTGCAGAAAGTTTACTGACTAACTCTGTTTGGAATGCTATCGAAATTTAGACGGAGAGCCAGACCCGGATGTCCAGACCCCGCGCTGTGCAGGGCAGTGTTTATTTGCCACCTGTTGTTCTCTGCTTAGAATGAGCTACTAGCAAATGACCGGGTTGACTCATGCCCATCGGTGTCAACCGTTCTACAGAAGTTCTCTGCCATGCCCTTGTATAGCAGCTCCCACCTGTGCCATTCGGAAGGGCTCCCCACTCATCCCCTTCTACGAGGTTCCTCACTCACACCCTTCCCCCATATCGCGCACAACTGCACGATCCGTGGAAATTATTGACTGGTTTTGCTGCAGGGGTCGTATAAACGGAGACTGGTTTTCTGCTGTTAGCGCCCAGCATTGCAGGTGTTAAAGTTTGTGCAGTTTCGTACCTTCTTGTAGACCTTTTGTTGGTCCCCCACTGTCGCCGGTTGTGGTGCCATTGACAGATGCCTTGGCTTCCTCTTTGTTGCATAAGGAGCCGCGCCATGGCATCAGAAACTCCAGGTTAAGCCATTTCCACCGGGAAATCGTTTTCTCGAAAGAGTCAGGCAGCTCCATGGGCAAGTTGCCAACCATGGCAATGGTCTGCATGTGGCCGATGCCCCCCTGCAGGGTGAGGTAAGAGAGGGAGACAGGAAAAAGCATCATGGGCAGGAGCCGGTGTGGCAGTGATGTTGATATTAGGTGGTTATGCCATCCGCATGTGGACCGGTCGGGAACCACTATTTGCACCCTGCGTAGAGATAACTGTTTTAGTTAATAAACCCGATATGCTTTTCTTCCCGAGAAGGAGCAAACTCTGGTACAAGAGAGACTAGCTCACACACTGAGACGCCATGTGGGCAAGGTATATAGCAAACATAGAGAGTGAGGAATTTAAAGCCGATGGCAGGGCCAGGCTGTCCTTCTTCCCACTTCATCCATGATTCCAAAGGGCCATCCAAATGGGCCCATGGCTCGTAATTGGTGTAGGAAATGGCAACACGAGTTGGCCGGCATTAGCATCTTGTGCTGTAGTCCTACCTCATTTCAGAATTCGGGTGCATGCTGCTTGCCACTGCGTCCACTACCCCAGCACCATGATTGCAACAAGAGCCGTTATCTACCGGAAACGACCCATGCTTCATGAGAAACACGTACCAACAGCCCGGTTGGGTTGCCAGGGCTTGCTGTGGCGGCGCCGGCTGGTGAGATCGTTCCAAGGGACGACAGCACCCCGGCCATGTTGCTTAAAACAGTGACCAACCCGATCACAACTTTTACTGATGTGCCCACTGCTGCGCTGACATTCGCGAGGGCGTTGGCTGGCACGAGTGTGATGCTTAGCTTGTTGGATGGCAGGCTGGGGTTGCCCGAAAGTCCATCGTAGAGTGCCCCTTCATCCAAGTAGATGGTTGCTGTGGCGAATTCGTCGATCACTAGCATGACGTTGAACCAAGTGCCGTCCGAGCTGCAAGCATCAGCACAGAGCTTTTAAGGATGTCATAGTGGGTATTACCAGCGCAGGCTGTCAAATAACAAATGCCTATTATAATAGTGTGCATGGATCAACCAAAAAGTCAAGGCGAAAGTGAGGCAGCACCTTGTGTTGAAAGACCCATGGGCAGATGCAAGGAGCAGATACAAGGAGCAAGCAGATCAGAAAAAAAATGGAAGTCAGGAATAGCAAGAGCTCAACATCGGATGACTTCACCAGAACACACTCACTGCAGCCACAAAGAGGTTGTGTCGCTTGTGTGTTACTGACCCGGTGGTGATGCTGTCCTCCACGTGACCGCTTGTTACTGTGAATACGGATGTGTTGAAGGGCCTCACGACTTCGCCGAAGAGATCCACAGAAATGGGCACACGGCGGTCCTCCGAAACGCTCCCCACCGGTGAAATGAGCAACGGACGCACACGGTCACTCCCTGTTGCCAGTTTTTGCGGTGGAAGAGTGAAGGTAGAGAAGCCATCTCGTTTTTTAGAAGTATTAGAAGAGGAGCAGACTTCAAATAGCAAACATCTTGATGGAAAGAGAGCTAGAGCAGTTTTTGATAGTGCAACCCTTTGAAACAGGCACTGAGCCATCAGATACCCAGAATATAAACATAGCAAATAAAGGTGGCAATGCAGCTCGTGGTAAAAGCAACAACAGTAGGAATTCGCTGACGCAGTTGCTGCCTCAGTTACCCGGCATATGAGTGGCAGCGTCCCTTTGAGGTTGGCCCCTGTTGAAAAGCAGTGGACCATATAAGAATCCACGGAGACTCCAGCCCTATGCCGGTTGCCTACGCCGTATTTTTCCAGGGCACTGGTTTGTATCCCTAGAAACTCAGAAGAGCATAAAATGGTTACAAGGCAGGCCCTCAGCTACACATACCTAGTATCATAGCACCGACATGAACCTTTCTTGTTTTTTATGCAGAATAAATGGACCAAATGTTCTAAACCAGAACATGAAATCATCTGGCACTTAACGCAGTCCCTGCATTTTTTTCTGCCCCTCCAGGTGCCCTTTTTATTCCATCCTCCACATTGTCAATACTTTATGCCAACTCTGCCACCAAGTAGACCTGAAGTACCACAATTACTGTCGACAGTTGTGGATACGTCCCCAGTCTGCCATGAATGCGATCCCATTAAAAGGTCGGTAGTGCCCTGTCTTTCTTGCCTCAAAGCGGAGTGGCGGCAGTTGCTGCGGTCGCTTGTCCGGCTGATCTACCGATGAGCATTAGCCTGGTGGCAATTAAGACCCTGCCGCTCAGGAGAGGGGAGAAACGCAGCCAACAGCACTGCATCTAGCAGGAAGCATGCACATATCCCAGCGTTTCATGTGCACTGCTTGCAGATACCGGAGGACCCATCAATAATCCAAACAGAGAAGTACCGCAGCTGGAAAGAAGTTGGAATACGAAGGACGTGTGTTGGGCAGGCACATTGTTGGTACGGTGAGCAATACTCAATAACATTTTAAGTTGAGGCGTAGCCAAACCTAGCAAATTATGTCCCTATGAAACCTTGAGGCATTCACGAGAGCAAGCTCCTTCAACAGCCCCCGAGCCAGGACCATAGGCAGAAAAGTGCACACTTGAAAGCCACGCCTGGCTGAGGTATACTAGCATGGATTCTTGCTGTTTTGAGGTCATCATGCTAGGATTACTTGATTCCGTCCTGGTTGCGAGCCAATCAAGTAGCCACAAGGCCTGAGCGCCAATCAATTGGCCACAAGGAAAAAATGCCACAACGTGAAAAAAAATCTGATTTCAAGGGATCTGTGCTGGGTCGACGCTTGGGTTGGGAAGCCGACCTGACTGTTTACAGGGCAAAGTTTTATCGTTGATGCACCCCAACCGTGGCAAATCTACTTCTGAAACCTTGACGCATTCACGGGAGCAAGCTCCTTCAACAGCCCATAAGCAAGGACCCTAGGCAGAATAACGTCCATTCAAAGCCATGATGGCACAGGCAGGTGAACAAGTATTTACTCTCGCTGTTATAAAGTGCATGGTAACCAAGGGGAGGACAGCGCTCACACATGCAAACATGCACACGAAAGTGCATCCATGGAGGGACGCTGTTTATCTAAATGTGAAGAAAACTCACACAAAAGCCAAGCCACTACAGAGAAAAGTACAAAATGCGGCAGCCGTGGCATTGTGTTATAGATAGGCATCACGAACACACCATGTTTGTTCCGCACAGCACGTACCCAGGTAGATAGCCGTGCGCAGGTAGCCTTTGTCGCCATGCCCACAGCTGGGTGAGATGGTGTAGCGCAGCGTGACCACGAGCTTGTTCTCGAGCCTCTCCCCAAATAATGAGGTGTTACCCGAAAGCAGCAACTCGTTGGCGGTGCCGGCAATGCCAAGCGCATCCCTGCAGATGCCCTCGGCAATCCTAACGTTAAGCTCGAAAGTGCCTGTGCTCCCCTCCATCAAGCCATCGGTGGCTATATCGTTTGCCAGAGCCCCACCCACATCCGCCTCAGCGTTGCCTGTCTCCGTATGAACCACTTGGAGTGCATAATGAGCGTCATCCATTCCAGCCGCAAGGGTTGCGTTTCCACCTAGCTTCAGCTGACATCCTGTGGGGCCGCAGTCGCGGATGACACCAACACCCTGGCAGGGACGCGAGAACTGCACGTTGACGTGCATAGTTGTCAGCAGACCTTCTGTAATTGTGATCATGGAGAAGATCGGTTCTGGCCCTGCGACCGGTGCGCTCCCAGGGCTTGCTGGCTCCAAGGGCGTGAAAGGTGGCAAGATGCATACGGGGTCATGTCCGGGAACCTGGATGGATATGAGGCCATATATGTCAGGCAGCCGCACCTGACCACTCAGTAACGTACGCACTATGGAGTTGTATAATTCAGGTGGAAATGAGCTCTGCCTCCTGGCTGGGACGAATGCAAGTTCTGCAATCGTAGACCCACCAGTAAGTAATAAGATCGCAACCTGGCTAGGGTCTTCCAGGCCGTTGAGCCGCCCAGCCACCTCAGAGGTAAAGTTACCCCCCAGTGTCACAAAATCAGCCAAGGGGATAGCCATGACAAACGTGGCGTTGATGGTGTCCGGACACAAGCAGTCAGGCTCCGTGAGGTTAATGCCGGGTGGACACCCTGACGCGGCAGGGCTGCAATAAGGCGGGCTGGTGGGGGCCCTGAGAGGTATCAGAGGACTTGGTGGGCGCTGTGACGGTGGCAGTGGCAGCGAGGAAGGGTTTGGAATCGCAGCAGGGAATACCGGCAGCGGGGAAGGTGGTGGCCCAGGAGGATGGCGTGGACCCGGGCTCAGTGGGCGTGAAGGGCTGGGTGGTGGAGGGATGAATGTTGGGCTGGGTAGTGGAGGGGCGGGTGGTGGAGGGGCGGGTGGTGGAGGGGTGGGTGGTGGAGGGGTGGGTGGTGGAGGGTGGGTGGTGGAGGGGTGGGTGGTGGAGGGGTGGGTGGTGGAGGGTGGGTGGTGGAGGGGTGGGTGGTGGAGGGGTGGGTGGTGGAGGGGTGGGTGGTGGAGGGGTGGGTGGTGGAGGGGTGGGTGGTGGAGGGGTGGGTGGTGGAGGGGTGGGTGGTGGAGGGGTGGGTGGTGGAGGGGTGGGTGGTGGAGGGGTGGGTGGTGGAGGGGTGGGTGGTGGAGGGGTGGGTGGTGGAGGGTGGGTGGTGGAGGGGTGGGTGGTGGAGGGGTGGGTGGTGGAGGGGTGGGTGGTGGAGGGGTGGGTGCTGGAGGGGTGGGCGATGGAGGGGTGGGTGGTGGAGGGCTGGGTGGTGGAGGGCTGGGTGGTGGAGGGCTGGGTGGTGGAGGGGTGGGTGGTGGAGGGGTGGGTGGTGGAGGGGTGGGTGGTGGAGGGTGGGTGGTGGAGGGGTGGGTGGTGGAGGGGTGGGTGGTGGAGGGGTGGGTGGTGGAGGGGTGGGTGGTGGAGGGGTGGGTGGTGGAGGGGTGGGTGGTGGAGGGGTGGGTGGTGGAGGGGTGGGTGGTGGAGGGGTGGGTGGTGGAGGGATGGGTGGTGGAGGGGTGGGTGGTGGAGGGGTGGGTGGTGGAGGGGTGGGTGGTGGAGGGGTGGGTGGTGGAGGGGTGGGTGGTGGAGGGGTGGGTGGTGGAGGGGTGGGCGATGGAGGGGTGGGTGGTGGAGGGCTGGGTGGTGGAGGGCTGGGTGGTGGAGGGCTGGGTGGTGGAGGGCTGGGTGGTGGAGGGCTGGGTGGTGGAGGGCTGGGTGGTGGTGGAGGGCTGGGTGGTGGAGGACTGGGTGGTGGAGGGCTGGGTGGTGGAGGGCTGGGGGGTGGAGGGCTGGGTGGTGGAGGGCTGGGTAGTGGAGGGCTGGGTGGTGGTGGAGGGCTGGGTGGTGGAGGGCTGGGTGGTGGTGGAGGGCTGGGTGGTGGAGGGCTGGGTGGTGGAGGGCTGGGTGGTGGTGGAGGGCTGGGTGGTGGAGGGCTGGGTGTTGGAGGGCTTTGAGGCGGTGGAGGGTTGGGTGATGGAGGGCTGGGTGGGTTGGGCCGTGGAGGGGTGGGAGGTGGAGGGCTGGGGAACGGAGGGCTGGGTGGCAGTGGAGGGGTGGATGGTGGAGGGGTGGGTGATGGCGGGCTGGGTGGTGGTGGAGGGATGGGTTGTGGAGGGCTGAATGGTGGTGGAGGGCTTGGTGGTGGTTGGCTGGGTGGTGGTGGAGAGTTGAGTGCAATAGGGCTGGGTGGTGGTGGAGAGCTGGGTGTTGGAGGGCTGGGTGGTGGAGGGCTGGGCGGTGGAGGGCTGGGCGGTGGAGGGCTGAGCAGTGGAGGGCTGGGTGGTGGAGGGCTCGATTGCGGAACTGCAGCATGCAGTGACAAGCAGAATGAAAATACCGCATGATCATCAGCATTAACAGAAATAAGTCAACCTGACTTTCGCTGTCAGCAAAGCATAAGCTTCCCAGCCTGGGACACTATAATTGCGTCTTCTCCAGTGGTACAATCTAGGCACGCCGTTGAAATGTATGGTACTGTCCAGTACAAGTCGCCCAGTACAATCAGACCAGGGCAAGTGTTTTCAGGTGGAGGAAGAGACACCCCAGGAAAAAGGTTCCTGGATGGCAACTGGCTGTGGCAGGTTGCCCCCCATGAAGCCCGATCCACCTCTCTGTGGATGTCAGCTTACAGGCGGTCATGCACAGTTAGCACGTCATGCAGCAAGCATTTCTTCGCATAGCAGCTCAAGTTGTATAGGGAGTCTACTAAGTTCTTTTCTGACTAGGAATACCAAGTATGTGAAAATCATACTGGGTCGGACGCAAGTATTTATTATTGATATCAATACATGAAAAACATACTTTTCCTACTTGAAATACCAAAGATTTGAAAACGATAACGTAGCCCTTACGGGTTTTAATGCGAGAAAACTAGTCATAAACATCTTTTAAAAGAAAAAAGGCCAACATTAGCCAGGTGGGTTTGCTTTTGTCTATTTTGCGTGTCACACCGCCTTGGCCCGGACGGCGTTTTTTCGCCCCGCAAATTTTGCGTCTGAACAAGCGACGCAAATTGCCGGCGGCTCATGTAAGTCTGCCGGGGCTATTAGGTCACATATTGCGTGAGAGAAAGAATCTAGATCTAGTTAGTCACTACGCCATTAACAAAAAAAACTAGACAGTTGCAGGTTTATATCTCAACGTAGCTCCTGCCACCTGGCCAGGAAAAATCTGGTCAAATCTGGTGTCACTACCGATAAGGATCAGGCCGCACCGGCCTCAAAAGGTATGTCACGTGAACCCTATAACCTAGCTATAGCGGCTACCCTTCCATCTCATATTCATTAAAAAGAAACTATGTTCAGAGAATCACGAATACTGACCGGTGCCATGGATTGATAGTTAAAAAGGAAGTGATCACCGAGTGTTAGTAGTTGACATGAGTGTGCGCCCTTGGACAACACGGCATAAACATTCCTGCTGAAGGGGATGGGACACTCAACCCCTAAATGGTCTTGCTGCCGATTTTTTGCCAAAAATTGACTTGGAGCCGATGCATCGGCCCCTTCTCGGGGGACCAAATGCCGCGAAAACTATAAAGAATTTGGAAAAGTATAGCTGAAAAGATGGAAAGCTTATAAGTTTCTGCGTGCACTGATACTAGGGTTTGCATACTTTTGACAAAGTTACAGAGGAGTTCTGGCCGGTCAAAGTACAAGGGGTCGGGGTAATTTTTCACATACAACGTGCATTCCGGAAAACAACGACCCGGCCACGGCGGCTTGCGCCCACGCATGGCTTTGACATTTGCACTCGAATTTAATAAAAGAAACCATTTTTTCCTCCTGTTCACCTTTGCCCGGACTTACAGACTTTTTTTTTGCAAACTTATAGCCCGAGGCGGGGCCCGAGATTAATTAAGAGGTACCTTGAAATTGAATACGAGACATGCCTCTATCCAAATATATTTTAGGACGCGAGTTTCGATTGGCGTTAACTTGTTGTAGTGGACGACAACATGTCAAGCCGTTTATCATCTTTTATCATCCCGTTTATCAAGCCGTTTTTCATCTCGACTTTAACATTTTCACAAAGTTGTCAAAAAAGGATCACTTATATACCCGACTTCTCCTTTAAATCTCATCGACCGGGTTTCGAAACAACCCACGAACGCCGTAGATGCAGATCCAACGGAGTAAACAAGGTCACGACCGACGCGGCGCCAAATAGTCGCCTAGGTTCCTAGCTTTTCTGCGTCGTACAACGTCGTGCCGCGTCGTGTACCCGTGAGATGTACCCGTGAGATGCAAAATCCGCTTGCCAGACCGGGATTCCAGGAACTCCGTCCAATACCGTCGTGCAGTACCACCAATGCACTACCAATCTAACAATCGTACAATACTACGACTTAACGCCAACAGAAACTCGCCTCCAAAACTATATATTCATAGATGCACGCCTCTTATTTAATTTCAAGGTACCTCTTATATAATCTCAGCCCCCGCAGGCCGCAGACTTGTCTTCTCCCGGTCAGGGCTAAGTTTTGCAAAAAACCTAAGTCCTAAGTCGAAACCATTTTTTCCTCCTGTTTAATTCTGGCCAAACTTAGGAAATAGATTTTATACGTCCTAAAGATCATACAGCCCAATATTTGGTTCGCAGGAATGCCACTTGACAGGTTTCGGCAGCGTTCATGCTGGAAACGACTGCGATAAGGTCGGACGATAGAAACGTTGACAGCAATACCATCCCGGAGCATTTCAAGGGCTCTATCGGTTTATTCGTGATTATTATGATAAGTCGTAGTCATAAACGTGCAAGGGTGGCCGGAAATCGCCGAATCTAGCGACCATGCTGCACAACTTTGGTGTGCCGCAATGAGCCATTTTGTGGCCGCTGCCTGGGCCAAGGTAATGCCAGCCATGCCAGGTAAAGCAGAGTCATCGTTTTCTTATCGATGTTTGACGTTTATGTATACGGTCTAGCTTGTGTAGCACATTCTTTTTTCTTATTCATGCTCTTTCTTGACCCATGGCTTGGCCCCTTCCTAAAACACCCTTCTTAGATGCTTCCCTCAGTCAGTTGACCTACCATAGTGCGATGGTGCTAAGTTTTAATGGCTGTATGGGTTTAAATACCTCCATTTATGTTTGTTATACATTTCCCACACACATATTGCATGAGTGTGAGGAAGTTGGCTGGTCTCTGTGGCATCATCAAGCATGTAACTGGTGAGTAAAACTTCCCATTGTCAGCATGTGCCACCAGGTGTGTTGGCCATCACCTGGCAAGCAAGATCAGCTTAGGCCTAGTTTATCCTTGCTAGGGAAAGCTAAAATAGGCTTAACATCACTAGTTTGTTGGTGGTTGCCTCCTAGAATGCATGCCTTGCGTAGGGTATCCGTACCGCGTTACCTACGTGCATGGACAAGGTGGCACCTGCCCATAGGTGCCATGTAAGGGTAGTGTGATGATGCAGCTATGTTTTCCCATCAATGTGGAAGTGAAATGTATTGTATGTATGGCATGGTTGGTGGCCATATTAGTAGGTAGTATGCCCACCCCTACCCCCTTGTTGCTTTTTACCAATGGTACCCCTATAGGCTGCACTGGGTGTAGCTGCTGGTATACACGACCAAATGATGACCCCAATGGCTCAAACTGTTCAGCAACAAATTATTTATCATCCCTGAAGTGGTAGGTGCCTAGGTCTTATTACATAATTCAAAATGCACATTCTACCAAAAATAAGAATGCGCGTCTTGACCCCCCCAACTTTTGGTGGTAGTTTTCTATGTCCTACCCTGAATATATGTGAGGTTGTGATATGTCAATGCACAGGGCAACTCATGGACATGCTTGCCCCCCAAGGACAGCCCTTGGATGTTGGTAGGTTGGTTGTGGGGTGGCTTGCAAGTGTAGTGATATTTAGAGCCGATTTATCGGCAAGATCTGGGCCCATGGGTTAAAAGTTAAAACCCACCCAAAGTGACCATATCTGTTATCAGCACCAACGCAAATGGTATGGGGTAAATGATGATTAGGGATTACAAAAAGTAGTAGTAGTATGATTGTTGGAGATAGTTTCCACAGTACCCCACTTGGTGGGGGGAGACCCCACCATCTTACACTGTGGCGAGCTAGCAATAAATAAAACGTTATGTATGACCTAATTTCCATATTAGAGTGGGCTAACCCAATGTAACCAAACCATATATTTGATGAGCTTCGCTCATTTTATATATGACGCGTGGACGGGCTCAAAGGGGACCGACCTGCCATAGGTAGCAGAATACTAGCGCTTGTCACGAGGGTACTGCACCGGCCGGTCTATTTGTGCTGGCGCTGAGTCTGGTTCCGGAGTGCAGGCCTAGGTAGCTTCTAACGTACGTCACTAGACCTTGTACCTGCGCCAGCCGTCAGGCGTGGCACAACTGTGATGGGCAGTCAGTACTTGGAGTGGGGTAGGGGAGTTAGGGAGGCCTCTTTTCAGCTTCGCAACTTTATCCCAGCATTTGCTGGCAAAGTCGGCTGGCCGCTATGGCGGCTGCGCTGAATGTCAGACGATGCTATCAGCCTCTGCGGGCGTGGAGAGGCCTAGGATAAAATTCTTTATTTCGCCACCAACCAATACAGGCCACGGTAATGGTTGATGGCTAGGGAGCTCTACGAGTCAATGAGTCAAAGGGTGTGATTTCCGGCGCTGGGCCCACTGACAATTAACCCCTCACTTATGGGGGCATAAGCACCTGACCCTGCACGTAGGGCCCATCAACTGTAAACAAGTTATATGATGTCCAAATAAAACGAGCACTATTCTGCAGCTGCAATAACACACAGGAAGGCCTCAGGCCTGCCCTCATCTGACCGATCTTCATCCCATTGGCAGTTGGGGCAATACCATGCACCCTGCCGGCATGATCTTCTTGGTCCGTCCAAGGCAAGCATGTGGGCCCCATGCTCCTCCTTACCTGTACCCGCCTCACACAACACGAAGCGGTTGACCTCCTTGTCCTCCTTACCCAGGCACCATGCCCTGTCGATGCCACTGTTTGTGCTGCTGGCAGTGCTGCTGCTGCCATCCCCTCTGCCCCCCCACCTCCACTGTGGCACACCCCTTCTCCTTCTTGTCTGTCTGTTTGGCCCCCACCTACCCTTGGTTTCGCACGTTTCCCCAAATGGCGTTATCGGCAGTGCTGCTTCGACTATGTTGTAGTGCGCGGGCGCTTTCGTGGATCTCCACCAGCTGCACGCTCACATGTGGTCCCACTGGTGCGCTCAGATCATTCCATCGTCACCGCACGCATCCGCCTGAGATTCCACTCCCGTGCTCGTAAGCATGTGGCACCCCCTGATTTCCGGAAACTGCAGCTGCTCGAGAAACCTGAGCTAAAAAATCTGAGCAAAAGCTGGAGGACCAGGGCAAAGAACTCGCCCATAAGCGCGCAGCGGAGGAGTTTGTCGACGCGCTGGCCATCCCGGACAGCCTTGCCCGGCTGTCCGCCGCTGGCCCGGCACCCGCCCTGTGGCACCTCGCGGGCAAGCTGCCAGCGGCCGGTCCCCGGCTGGCCCCACAATGACCGCCCCGCTTCACCAGCCTTCACCTGTTCTCCTGGATCCTCCCTGCACGGCAAGCCCTGCGCGACAACCGTAACCCTGCCCAGCTCAAAGAGGAGAACCGATCGGCCATCCGGCAGGCGACCAAGGGGCAGGCGGACCTCCACATCCGCAAATACTTCGCCCACCTCGAGGACCAACACGGCAGGTACGCCTGGATTTGCCTGCGTCACGCACAACGGCCGGCCAGCGGCGCCAGGCCGGCGCCTCGGATGCTCTCCGGCTTGCCGCAGCAGCAGCTCGACAGTTTTGGTATTCCTCACATGCAGTCCCGACTGCTGGGCGCCCTGCCGCCGCCCCCGCTGCTGGGCGGCCGGCGGCCCGATTCCCGCGGCGAACGTAACAGCACCACTCGTGCTGCCTGCCACCAAGCAGGTCGACTACACGTACCTGCCCCTGACCGGGTCTCTGGCTGACCCTGACGCGCTGCTCCCGTTCACCAAGGCTGAGCTGCGCACCGCCGCCAAGCAACTGCGTTTCTACGCTGCTGTTGGGACCAACCACCTACCCGCCCCGGTGATTCAGCTGGCGGCACTCAGCTGCTTCCTGCTGGACATCTGCGACCTAATGGTACTAGCTGACAAGCCGCCCATCCCTGAGTGGCAATGCAGCTTCCGCTGACGAGCCTGCTAACTACCGAGAAGCGTGCATCCAGAGCGCCGTGCTCAAGCTGTTCATGCGCATGATTTTTAACCGCCTCCATTCTGCGCTCGACCGCCACATTGGGGAGAGCCACATGGGCTTCCGGCCTGGGAGCAACAAAGTCATGGCCATCTTCGTCCATTGGCGCCTCATCAAGGAGATCGCGCTCATGCAGCCTGGTGAGTTTACCGCCATCCTGCTCTTCGTCGACTTCATCAAGGCCTTTGATACTGTTAAAGGACGCTCCGTGGACTACCCTTGTCCGCCCTCGCGTACCCACCCCACTGATTGCTCCACAAGCGATACGAGGGGTCGCCCACCTCGGTGCGCCTGCAACACGGCACCACCCCGCCGTGCCCGGTGCTGCAGACAGGCGCTGGCGAACTGTGTCACTGTACCTGTTCATTATTGTAGCGGATTATGCTGTGCGCCAAGCACGTGCCCGCTTTGCCAGCCGATTGCCTGGCGGCCGGGAACCTGGCCTGGTGAACACAAATGTGCATGGCGAAAGGGGCCGACCAATTCAAGGAATTTGCTAGCTGACCTCATCCATGCCGACGATGTCCATCACGCTCATCGAGACGCATGCCGCTGCCCAGCTCTGGCTGGACTTCCTGACCCTCGAGGCATGCACAGGAGGCTTAGAAACGAACCCCAAGACCAAGGCCATGACCGTTGGTCTGGCAGACGCCAGCCCCGCGCTTCGCCTCCTGAACGACATCGAGGTGAACTACCCCGACTGCTTTGAACTGCTCGGCAGCTGGCCACCTGACTGCGCAGACAACGTGAAGACCCGGATGGGCCTGGCGTGGGGGTAACTCCACGAGCATCATCGTTGGTGGAGGAACCTCAAATGCGACATGTTCCGGGGTCGTCATGCTGACGTCCGGTCCTGACCTACGGCTCGGAGGCGTGGATGCTTACGCAGGAGATGGAGGCTTTGATCGAGGGAGCCGGCATTAAGATGTTACGCAAGGCGCTGAATACTTCACACAGTTTGCATATTGGCAACGAGGATTTCTACGCAGATTTACCTTTTGCTTCCCACATTCTTAGACCCGGGCGCCTGGGCCTAGGTGGGCACCTGGCCCGCACAGATCAGGTCGACAGATCAGATAGAGAGACTAGCTGGCACAAACCCGTGCAGCCAGTGAGCTTGGTCCTCGCATGGCGAGCCCCAAGCTGGCCGTGCGCGGCAAGGTGGCCACCCCCGCACTTTCCGCGCTGGGCTGGGCCTGGTCATGAGCTATCCCAGAAAGGACGAACTCACGCCGGGCAGCCCCCCGTCTTATCTTTGATATGGGGGCAGATGACTAGCAAAGAGAAATGGCAGGCCATTATGAAGGACACCAACCCCACGTTTGTGGGGGTGACTTGTGTGACCAAATACGGTAAACATAGTGACTCGGGCTGTGGCACCAGCCATGCTGCAAGTAGAGGTTAGAGAGTACCATCCTGTTCAATCCACCATCATTGAGGAATTATGCTCATGTGACTCAGTCACGTGTTTATTAATTTGAATTTATTACCATGAGGCTTGTATGCCGTTGGGTGCCAAGACCATCACAAGGCATCCACATCACCAGCTGCCAATTTCCAGCGACATGAGCTGTGGCATTATACGTTATCTGTCAAGTCCACGTTAAAGATTCAAGCCTGGGAGGATACGGTAGCTACAATTACATATTGTGTGACCATACCCCGCACTCCCAAAGTGCAAATGGACAAAAATAGCTAACTGGTAACAAGGGATTTAAGGAGCCAACTAGCTGTGGCAGTTCCCAGTGTAAAGAGAGGCCATAGAGTTAAGCGGCCTAATGCAGACCATACATCCACCAGTGTCATATATAATAGAGGACGCCAGGAGGGGGTTATAGTATTTGTCGTGAAATAAGGCCACGCGTTTTTCTCATAGCTATGATTGCCACAAGTAACAGGAGGAAATCTCACGAGAAGCTCTGATGTAATTGCATCATTCATAAATGGGCTGAGGAGGTGGAGGTGCAAAAATTAGAAAGCAGCAATCAGGTGGGCATTATCTAGACTAGTGCTGATAGCGTGGATCTAGATTAGCATCCAAGACTGCCAGTACCATGATAGTCACAACTGGACAGTGCGAATCAGGCTCCCCCCCCGCCTCTTGGTCCCCCGTCTAGGCACCCACCTCCCCCCAAATTTCATTATTCCAAGAGAGGCCATTCCTGCACGGGGGACAAAGGGATATGCCCATGATGGTGGCAACCAAGACAGGGTGGCTGCAACTGTAAGCCAACACAGCACATACCGACTGCACATGCGTCGTTGTCCCAGCAGTATGGTGTCTCCAGGGTGCAGCCCCAATCCGGGTCAGACGAAGATCCTGTGTAGAAGCACACTGCAGACACACGCAAGGACAGCGAACGGACCCCGCACATTAACGTCCGCGGGGATAAAGATCCTGGGAATAGGGAGGCCGACATTGGCTTTAATACTAGTTTGGAGGACAGCTAGAAAACTAGAGGACGTGCCATAGACCATCAAGTGCATTATACTATTTGTGCATTTTCAATGTCAACATGGATTCATGGACTGACTGAGTCTTACATGCACTGCTTGCTCGTTATCAACTGTGCACGCTGCAGGTGGACAGCCATTCAACAGTATGAGAATGGCTGTTGAAGACGTTCGGGAAGGTTTTCAGAATTTTCGTTGATAACAGCAGGAGGTCGGGATACTAGGATGAGTCATAGAATGAAACCTTGCGATGAAGGACTGGCAGGAGCCGAGACGTCTTTTTACAAACCTTTAGGGTGCAGCTGCGTTATGATGGCTGCCACCTAGCTACTGCCACCAAGGATACGTCGCGTGCCAGCTAATTGACAAGAGCTAGGGTGCAACTAGCTTGTGATAAAATGTGCGTGAGGACAGCATAAGAATGACTGTTAATGCGATGACAACCGCGCGATAAAATGCCTACTGTCATGCTAAATTGGTCCCCAATTTTACATACCAGAATTAATTTCATTACTTGGCAAGTGCTTGCCATCCATGCCGCTGCCGAGATTTACAGCCAGCCATTTTCCCATGGCTGCCTGCGCCGGGCTCTGCGGCTTGTTGTTCCACCACTATACAGTACTGCACTACTTTCAAAGGAATCTACCACTTGTCAGCTGCACCAACCATCTGTCCACCCGGCGGATGTCCGAACACGCAGCGGTCCATCTTTTTTCATCGCCACAGCATGGCAACACCTACAAAGGTGTCCCCACTCTGATTTTCACACTTAGCCACGAGACATATGTGGAGGCGCTTTTGAGAGAAAATACACCACCCTTACTTAAGAGTAGTAGTACCTTCTTAATATGGGGAATTCGTGGGGTGGCTGTTGATGGCCGCGCCACGACTAGCTTTAAGGTGTCAACTAAGCCCGTGACCGGGGACACTACCTTGGGCTTTTGTACGAAATGTACTATATTGCTGAAGATCTGGCTTCACGAGCTACGGATGTGACCGTCGGCACTTGCCAGCAGCGATATTTTGTGACGAAAGCAAGTAGTGTGGGAAGGCCTATTGGGTTTTGGAACGAGAAACATGAAAATTATTGGAGAAGAGCATGATGAGTTGTAATGGCTGCCCTGTTTGGCCGATAAGGGAAACATAGCAAAAGCAATTTCTGCTATAACATGTAGGGATTTCTTGCATCTTGCCCACCCACCGCTTTTCTTGTTGATTGCGGGCATGCTTTACCTGCCGAAGTGTTTACCTATTCGGTTCAGCCAATGGCCATTGATGCATGATGGCCATTCCACTTATTGTTTCAATAAAGATTTGTGGTTCTTGGGATTGATCGGGTGCCAGAAGAGCAAAATGATGGGTGGAGATAAAATAATTATGGGGAAATCATGGGGCCAGGCTGATTGCCACGCCGGGCAGTGGATTGTAGAAGTTTAATACTCTGCTCTAAAATTTCGTGTCAACTGGTTGCGGCCGTGGGCTAGCTCTAGCCTGCGAAATAAGCCCGAGGAAGGCTAGGGCTGGGCTTCTAAGAAAGGCATTAAATATGCTGAAAACAGGTATCTATGCTATTACCCCTGGTAAGTGGCCACAAGTTGCGATGGAAGCACTTTGTGTGGCAAGCTGTAGTGCCAGGCATTGCAAGGAGTAAAATTAGTTTTTAGCGACCGCATATTTTTGTAGGGACTTGTGACGCAGCCATTACACGGGAACGGAATGACACTCGTCAACGGCTGTCCTGCTTGCCC
Organism: Mesostigma viride; assembly: GCA_009746045.1. Lineage (NCBI taxonomy): Eukaryota > Viridiplantae > Streptophyta > Mesostigmatophyceae > Mesostigmatales > Mesostigmataceae > Mesostigma > Mesostigma viride. The sequence continues at coordinate 627,154 of RPFO01000744.1, read as the reverse complement.
GACACGGATCATCGCGCGCAGCCAAGTGTCGCGTCTGCACTAGGCAAGTGGTGCTTCACGCGGGCAGAAAGGCCGGTGGGTGGCGCCCACCCGTTCTTATGAATAGGGGGCAGTGCTGCACTGCGGAACTAGGGCAGTGCTGCAATGCGGAACTACTGTTCTCTTATCCGGCTCCACCTTGCCACTCAACCATGATGGACAACCCGTCCAGTCGAAATTATTCCTGTTGTCAATAAGATTATGCAATTCCTGGGAATGAAGAGGAAAATAAGTGCAAGTGGCCAGCGTTGGGGTTATTAAATAAAATCTGATGTATTATTATGATCTTTATTATTTTACACAAGTGCGAGCAACAGTTGCCACTATTAGTGTAAAGCACATGTCGTCCACTGTTATGAGCGAGTAGCATTTACAGGATTCATCGCATAAATATGGCTTTGTACTTTGCATGCATGTCTGCCAGTTAACATGCAAGCTTTGCCGACTGCTTGGTAACTTTTCTACATATAGACATTTGTTGAGCTTGATTGCTCATTTTATATACACGTGCCATGCAGACGGGCTCAAAGGGGACCGACCTGCCGTAGGCAGCGTAAGACTAGCGCTTGTCACGAGGGTACTGCACCGGCCGGCCTTTTTGTGCTGGCGCTGAGTGTGATCCAGAAGTCCAGGCCTAGGTAGCTTCTAACTTACGCCACTAGACCTTGTTGTACCAGCACCAGCCGCCAGGCGTGGCGCAACTGTGATGGGCAGTCAGTACTTAGAGTGGGGTAGGGGAGTTAGGGAAGCCTCTTTTCAGCTTCGCAACTCTATCCCAGCACTTGCTGGCAAAGTCGGCCGGCCGCTATGGCAGCTGCGCTGAATGTCAGACGATGCTATCAGCCTCTGCGGGCGTGGAGAGGCCTAGGATAAAATTCTTTATTTCGCCACCAACCAATACAGGCCACGGTAATGGTTGATGGCTACGGGGCTCTACGATTTGAGTCGAAGGGTGTGATTTCCGGCGCTGGGCCCACTGACGATTCCCCGCTGCCCCTGTGTGCGGCAAGCAGCTCCCTGACACTGGGGGAGCTGCGTTTTTTTTAGTCGGACGACGTCGGGGAAGGAGCCATACAGGCCAGGGCCAGCAGCTACAGTGGAAAGGATCACAGGCGGAGGCGAATCTGCCCATAGGCGTGGAGATGGCTAGCGCGGGGTGCCGGGTAGCCCATAACTGCCAGGAGCCTGACAGAGGACCTGATCTTTCGGCCTGTGGCCAGACGGGAATTTCGGGGAGGATGTGAGGCTGGAGCAAATCTTGGTGGGAGCAGCGCGCTCTTCATCATTGCCCAGTTTTTCAGCAAAGAATGGTCGCCTGGCGGGGCTGAAATTCTGGCTGTTTTATTGTCTTTGTTCATATGCTATATTATGCGTTATGGGAAAGACAATAAGGAGTTTGGTTCTGCAAAGCGGGCATATCTATGCCATCTATGTTTCCTACCAAATCGCAAGCCCTGGTCGGGGCGTTTGGCTAAGCACTTCCGTCCAAGCCAACGCCTCAGTAGGGTGGAGGGCCTATGGCCACAATGGCTTCAACGCCGGGAAATCCCAGCCTCAGGGGTGGGAGTTATAAACATCGACTCCTATGGAATCGACACTAAGCGCTTGGTGTCGATTCCATAGGAATCGATGTTTACAACTAAAACTTTTGCTTGTGCCGGCAAGGCTAAGCCGATACTAGTTGGGTCATCGAATTGGCTATTCGATCATCGATGTTGCCTATTCGACCATCGAACTGTGGGGCTGGCCATGGGTCCTGGGCTTGTGAGAGAAAGTCTGGGGGTGTAAGGCCTAATGAGCAGCCGCTGGAAACCGCCCCCCCTAATGGGGGGAACGCCATGATGAATGCTGACCTCCACCCGCCGGGAAACCGTAGCAGCCACACGGAAGCGGCAGTAAAGCCGCGGCAGCGTGTAGGAGGGGGGCCATGGGCGGAAAGAAACTCGGCACCTACGCTGGCGACCGCCTTGGCGGCCAGGTAGGAGGTGTGGGGGCAGCACGTTTGAGTATGCTGGGCCCCCAGCATGGTGCTACGATGACCAACTTGATAATCATGTGCACTGACTTTGAAGGTGTGGTATAGGCTGTACGTATAAAACCCAGCACACAAAAATGCAATCTAAATGTTTCTCTTGGTGGGAAGGAACTCTGATGGACCAAAATCTAGAAATGTATGAGTACATGCAAGAGCCGGTCTTGTGTCAAGGGTAAAATTTATCCTGACTACCCAACTGCCTGTTTACGTTTTTGATATGGTGCGATTGCGGTATAAACGGAGGTATTAGGGTTGCGTAATCGCCCCCGCCGACCGTGTTTCTGCATGGCTGTCAGATAAGTGAATAGGCTAGGTAGGGCTTGCCGTATTAGAGCTCTCCCGCACAATTTGTCGCACTGACAAAAATTAAGCAGCATTCTTAGCAAAAGTTTCAGAGTCCCGAAGTTCCAATATTTGGCAGAATACTGCGTGATTTAGGTGCCAAGCATGGTACCATCATCAGCCGAACGTTTTATGTGTTCCATGTTGCGTCTGAGACCACATATAAGAAGCACCCCATATGCTGCGTTGGAGTACAGTACGCTAGCATTATTGTTATGTGAGTCGATGGCAAGAATCCTACCGACTGTACAATTCTGAATTCAATCGTCAGATTACTGTTTTGTGACTGTTACTTTTTTGAAACAAACTAACCAGCACGAGTGGCATAGTTGCAAGCCATATTGTGAGTTGTAGACACCTAGATATAATATTACGAAAACCACATTGTGCGCTGTAATCAACTAGATTCGTGGTTCTCTGAACTTAAGTTTCTTTGTAGTGAGATGGAAGGGTAGCCGCTATGGCTAGGTTATAGGGTTCACGTGGCATACCTTCTGAGGCCGCTGCGGCCTGACCCGGATCGGTAGTGGCACCAGATTTGGCCAGGTTTTTCTGGCCATGTGGCAGGAGCTACGTTGAAATTTAGACCTGCAACTGTCTAGGTTTCTTTGTTAACGACGTAGTGATTAACTAGATCTAGATTCTTTCTCTCACGCAATATGTGACCTAATAGCCCGGGCAGCCTTACGTAAGCTGCCGGCAATTACAACGCCAAATTGCGTCATTTGTTCGGATGCAGAATTTGCGCTGCGAAAAAATGCCGGGCCAAGGCCGTGTGACATGCAAAAAAGACAAAAACAAACCCACGTAGGTAAGGTCGGCCTCTTTTCTTTTCCCGCCCACCCTCCCTGCATGTCTTGGGTTAAGGCTAGCCTTTGACAAGCAATAATGCCTTGGGTTAGGGCTAGCCTTTGACAAGCATGTTCCCATGAGCATCGGCGGCCGGGATGTGGCCTGCATTTTGTATGTGCTCCACTCATTGTTGAGTCTGGTTACCCTGGAGTCTCACGCTTAATAGAAATAATATTACTGAAAAAAAACCTGACATGAGTGCCGGCATAGTGTCAAGCCACATTGTGCGTTGTAATCACCTAGCATGGTGCCTGACTAAAAAAAAAAAAACTAACCGACACGAGTGGAATATTTACAAGCCACATTGTGCGTTGTAATCAGCTGGCATGGTGCCTGACCCAATGGCACGAGGATATGGCCATGGCTATGGTCCATCTGAAAGAACTAGAAAAAAAAATCAACGGGGATCTCCCTCATGGCCCCGCTGAACTTGACATGTCCCTCATTGCATACATTTTCTGAAAAAATAGAATATTCTTAACAATCGATTTCTACATCTTACGGCACTTTCGGTGGGTATGTTATTATTGACATTGATACTAAAAAACTAGTTTGGGTATGTTATTATTGATACTATATGAAACAAAATCATAGTAAGACAACTGTCTCCTCATGTAAGTGTATAACAACCTCAGTGGTGTTCAATGTTTTCTCGGCTCTATCAAATTTCCGGTTCTGTCTTGGTTATTAGTACATTTACTTTCTTTTTATTTCCCATTATTTATTCATTGCACACCCCAAGAATTTATAAGTCATTTTCCTTTTTTAACTTTGAAAGACCATTAAGTTTTCTCTGGTGTAGAATTAACCATTCTTTCTGCACTGAGTTATCACATTATTAATGGTATTTATCATATAATGATAGAAAATGATACATATTCAGAAATGCATCATAAACGGCCGAAACCTACATGCGTCGATTTTGAATGAATAGAGTCCGTATTCCATCGACATATCAAGTAACGCAGTACATGTGTTACACATCTGTATCATCAAATCCGTATCATCAAAGGTTCCGTTCTTGACAGTGTATAGTGGTCAGTGAACGTGGCATTTTACGGAAATGCGAAGCTGGACAGATGATTGCGAACTCACCAGGGCAAGTCAGACCCCAGGTGCCGTTTCTGTTCACGACCTTGTTAGGTACGATTGGGTCAGGTCCACAAATCATAGAATTGTTGACTAGGTATCTGCAGTGGCAGGAAGCACCATGCAGAAAAAGCCAAACATGAAAAAAACATGACGTAAATTGCCAATCCATTTCTGGCCTTATCAACCACGTTTTCTGTCCATTTCTGGCCCTGACCGTGGTTTCTTGCTTTGCATGCATCACCACAAAACATCGAAACTTTATACTACAGTTTGTGGCTAGCTCTATACGGAGGAACAACACAGACATGTCTACCCGATGACAACACGGCCATCTGTATGCTAGGGTGAGCACACTATGTGAATATGGAGGCCAACCCACAGCAGCTGTGCCCCTGCTCTATGTACCCCCTTTTACGAGAGCAGGTGCGTGGGAGGCAAAAGAAACAACCTGCTTCCCTATAATGGAAGCCAGCCTTCTATGGCAGCCACCTTGCCCAGCCAACCACCACCTGGGTGGCTTGGGAACAGATGTCAGCACAAATCGGTTTTTTCTGAATATAGTATAATTAACGCATGCGGGAAAGATAGGGCCGCTATGCCTTGGCCTGGATGTGGAAGGCTGTCTGCGACATGGGCTGACTAATTCGATCTGTACGAAGGGTTTCCTGCTCGCCCGAATTTTCCTTGGATGACCCGGTTGTTTATAAGGGTCGGTGGCTATTAATTAGTGGTCCGAGAAAATTAATTGTAGTTTTTATACGACTTGCGTGCAAAGTTTCGTGTTTGGTTGCACCAGCTGAGGTTAGGTGGGGACCTGTAGGGTCGGCTGGTTGCTTAACGAATCTTTGGCTGATTTGGGTTCTTTAGTGAGTCGTGATTAATTATTGTATAGTGGATTCGGACCGGCCCAAGGGGTCGATGGGCGAGTTTTATGTTTGTCAGTCTTGGGAGCCTTGTACAACTACCTGTACGGTTAGCGCACTAGCCTGGGGGTGCGTGGCCACGTTGTTTGTAGTGGCGTTTTCAGCACTGTTCAGGCCGGCGTGTGACGCATGCCGGTTTTAATTAATTTAGGATGATGTCAGCTTGTGTGTCGGCGGGCCATGCCTTAAGCAAGCCAGGCAGGCAATGATCCTCAATTGTTTATTTCACAATGGCGGCAATGGCCGCCTGTGCAAAATTGCACATTATAGCGCGGGTTGCATCTGTCTTGTAGGCGAGGCAGATGGTGGCACAACCGCTAAGTTGTCCGACCAAGCATAAAATAGTTGGTCGTGCAACGGAAAGAAAATTTAAATTTACCCCCATGTCGTTTTTCCCTGGCTACGGGTCTTTTTGACATGGGCGAAGGATGGGGCGCTACTTCGGCGGTTTGACCAGCTTCGGCGGAGCTGTTTATAAGTTTCTAAAACAGTTCTAGTGTCACATCGCAGGCTTGCCACCTTGCGATGGTGCGTGGGACGTGACCTGGACTCAAAAGGTCCTGAACCAGGTTCCTGTCAGCAACGGCCTGTTTTTTCATAAATTATTTTTTGTGGCGGCAGGTCAGTTGTCCAGCTGCCCCTGCCGAGGAGGGGTAGTTGGGGACAATAGGGGCCGCACGAGGTTGCGTTCCGAAGCTAGAAATTTCCCTATTGCGAGACTCGAGGTGGGGAGGGCGTCTTAGGGAGGCGAGGCTACGCCAGACCTTTGTCGTTCCTTTTCGTCTCAGCACCTGCTGCGCGGCTCAGTCTATTATGGTGTCATAAAACCTCTTTCCTTTTTGGACGGTTCCGGAATTGCGAAATGCTGGCTCTTTTTTGGGGCTTGCTTTTGGGGTGGTCACCGGCTTGTGTCGCATTGTAACCAGCAGGCCCCTGCGGGGGTTAATCTAGCCTAGCGTGGGCTGAGTCGCCATTTAAGATGTTGCGACACGCTCTTTCGCGCACGGTGGTCATGTGTTTAATCGGCGCAATGGGGTTGGCGCCAGGGGGGGGTAATTGGGTGGAGGCTTCTTGCTTCCGCGTGCGGATTGAGAAACCTTAAGGTCACTGTTAACTGCTGCATTTGTGGCAGGGCTCCATTTATTGTATTCAATCAAATGCTGGTATTCTTGGGAGCTCAGTGATCTTAATCGGTTTTCTCTGAATATAGTTTAATTAACGCATGCGGGAAAGATAGGGCCGCTATGCCTTGGCCTGGATGTGGAAGGCTGTCTGCGACATGGGCTGACTAATTCGATCTGTACGAAGGGTTTCCTGCTCGCCCGAATTTTCCTTGGATGAAGCATGCAAGGAAAACTTGCTGTGGTTTCTACAAGTCTGTTTTTGAACTTTTCAACAGCATGTGACTCAAATGGCACAGAAATAAATAAATAAAAGCGCATAGACTGCGTTATGCGTGCGTACCAATAAAGAATCCTTCAACCCCTATACACAACGACGAGGCAGGGTGCCCTAGCTTCTCTCACTCACTGCCTCAAGTGGGCAGGCCACAGAGGACGACCTCTGCATCATGGTGCAGGCCAAACTGTGGGTGCAATACAACAGGATGTAGCAAAAGCATAGCGGATGCAGTAAGGCTGCCCGCTCGTCCAGAGGCCACAGATAGGCCTGGAACTCATTGCGTGAGAGCTGGCGGATTGGGAGAATATAAAGGCCTATCCCTGAGCCGAGGGCTTTTAGGGGCACACCAATTTGCACATGCACTGGAAATTCAGACCATAAAAGCAGCCAACAAAAGCAGCTTCACTTACAACGAAATGGAGCCGGCGTTGATCCCCAGCTGAGGCGGGATACTGCCGACCAGCTTGTTATTATACAAAGCCCTGCAAGGCGAGATCAGCGAGCAGGGCATCAGAGATGCATGAGCCCACCCAGGAAAGGAAAAACATCCAGAGTATGTACATGTCATGGGCTCATGGGCACAGGGGGTTGCGGGTTAACCCTGGGTATGCCCCTAAAACCCCTCAGGCTCCGGGAGAGGCGCCTGAGGGTTATATTCTCCCGAACCGGCGCTTCTAAATGTGTTCCAAGCCAGTATCTGTGGGCTCTGGACCATGGGGCAGCCTAACTGCATCTGTTATGAGTCATCGTGCTTTGCCCATGCAGAGAGCCACTCTCTGCTGAGACGCCATCATGCCCTAGCCATTGCTTAGCCATGATCATCTTCCACCCCATGTCCGCAACTTTGCACAGCTGCTGGAATACATGGTGGTGCAGGTGAACCTCAGTTGTGCACCCTGAGTAGGTGGCAGTTTACACCTACCACTTGCAGGTTATCGCCTAGAATGTATCAAAAACCATATGACCCTTCTCAGTGTTACATATCCTCCCCACGGAGGTGTGTTCTTAATTAATTAATTAATTAATCAATTAATTTACGGGCTCATATTAGCATTATCATGGATATCTGTCTGATTTGTTAAGCAGTTCCACACGTAACTGCTAATTGTAGAAAAGTGGCAATAAGTGGACACAGATTCAAACATGTATTCTATTAACCGTGGAACTCCAGGGTAACCAGACTCTTTATTAAAACAATGAGTGGAGCACATACAAAAGGCAGGCCACATCCCGGCCGCCGATGCTCATGGGAGCACTTATTGTTTGGCAAAGGCTAGCCTTACCCCCAAACAAGCAGGGAGGGTGGGCGGGAAAAGAAAAGAGGCCGACCTTACCTACGTGGGTTTGGTTTTGTCCTTTTTTGCGTGTCATGCGGCCTTGGCCCGGACGGCATTTTTTCGCCACGCAAATGTTGCGTCTGAACAAATGACGCAATGTGGCGTCCTAATTGCCGGCAGCTTACGTAAGGCTGCCGGGGCTATTAGGTCACATATTGTGTGAGAGAAAGAATCTAGATCTAGTTAATCACGGTGCCATTAACAAAGAAACCCAGACAGTGGCAGGTTTACATCTCAACGTAGAGCTCTCCTGCCACCTGGCCAAGAAAAACTGGCCAAAGCTTTGGCCACGACTGATCCGGGTCAGGCCGCACCGGCCTCAAAAGGTATGTCACGTGAACCGTATAACCTAGCTATAGCGGCTACCCTTCCATCTCACTATAAAGAAACTTAAGTTCAGAGAACCACGATTCTTGCACTCCCTGATCCCTTGGGTTGCAATTGTGTTTGGGATCGGTCATGCTCACGCATGCCCCGTTGCTGGTAAAACGTTCCTTGCAAAACGCACAGTGGTAATTCATCAACGAAACTGTTTTCTACGTCGCCACATCTTGTAACTTTTCTGTTGTGCTCTTTAGTCCACTCACACCCTCTCTGCGGCATGTTCGTCAACTGAAATTCCCTAGCACCGGGCCAACGTCGTACCTCATCCCTCTATATTAATTGCGCAACCAACACAAATTACTTTGCACGACGCTGAGTCATTTGCGGCTAGCATAGCTGGCATAAATTAGCATGCTAACACACAGCGCATGCCAACTCAGGCAGCGTTTTGCTCTGACTGGCTGTTGGTGGAAGAAATGTTCGCGTTGAGTTGACTTCAAAAATCTCGAATGGGACCAACGCCGCGCGCCAAGTACCCCAGTCAGAGGTCAGCACCCAGGTGCAGCACTCACCACTGGTAGCCATGCTGCATTGGCGAAGTCCAAGCGACTGCGCGTGCCGTACATTACGCGCACTGAGCGTCGGACCCAAAAATATGTAAAAATACGTACATAGGTGCTGAAGCTAAGGTCCATTGGAGTGCCTTCCTACCAGAGAAACAAGTTTATTACAATAAGTGTGTGCAGGCTTTAACAGTTGAGCCTAGCCACACCCTCAAAATCATTGTACAAGTCATTGTCAAGTTAGGCCAGTTCACCATGCTGGGGCCCAGCACATGCCCCCTTGGTCCAATCTTGTCCCCAACAGCAGCGAGGGTGGGTGGGTGGGAGCTGCAAAAGGGCCTCCCTACGTTCACCACACCACTCTAAGTACGGTGTGAAAATGGAAAACAAAGCACATGTCTCAAGGCGCCGCGCCCCCCTCAATCAAGGGCGGGCACGGTTGCCAGTAGGCACTAGTACCGGCGCACCGCCGGTCCCTTTCTCTCTCTAGTCCTAAGTAACAACAAGCACCTTACATGGTGTAGGTGACGTACGGTAGAGCTACGCTACAGGCGGCAGATCGGCCCCCTTTGAGCCCGCCGCAACATAACTATAAAATGAGCAGATAGCTCAGAAATTTTGCGGCTCAGGACTGTTTATTTGCTCCGGGCAAACACGGATAGGAGCTGTCTAGAAATGTGGACATCACGAGCGTGTTAAGGGAATGCTTACACTGCAGTCAGCTTGGGCGCAGACGCCAGCTCTGGTGGTATGGTACCGCTCAGCTGGGTATCGCCCACCGATCTGCAAGGCAGAAACAAACAGTGCAAGGCGTTTGCACAAGCGGCACAGTACATAGCAAGAAATGAGCAACACTGTTGGAATGCACATGCTTCATCTGTTCCATACTGTCAGGGCAGATATCATAATGCACAATTATTAATGTTGTTACGTGTAGTACCTTGCATGAAACCCATTCTTACCCCATAGAGCTGACGGAACCTATTGTTGAATGCAAGAACAACACAAGGCGAGTCGAGCATTAGGATATATTATCTATACTATTACGCCCATACTTCAGCATGTGGAAAGGCAATAGCGTCACAGAGCGGCCAGCTTGGTGCTATTTTAGCTCTCGGAAAGGCAGGAACAAGCAAGCATTTGCACAACAGTGCTCACCAAGAAACCTGCAACACGCCAACACCCAGACGTCACAGCTCAACTGCCAGATCGTGGGGGGGCTATGCTGGCATGTGGATTCAACACAGGCTGACGGCATCGGACAGCAGCATGAAAGTGGAAGCCTGGCCATCACAAGCATGTGGAGGGATCAAGGGTTATTTACAGATAAGTCAGCTTGGACAACGACCCAAGCTCTGGCGGGATGGTGCCGCTCAGCTCGTTCGGTCCCCCCAGTGACCTGAATGGCAGGAACGAGCAGGCACCAACAAAAAGCGCGCACCACCCAAAACACGACCAACACCCAGCCAACAACTTGAGTAACAGTCAGACTGCGATCCATGGGAGGGAAACGCAACACGAGCATTAAAATAGCAGCATTGTTCACGTGCAGACACTATACAGGAGCAACTGGAAATCTGGTCATCGTGCCCAAGCATAAACGGGAATGCATAATACATCGGACTGACTGGGCTTTACAACACCCAAAGTACTCGCAGTGCCATGGTACAGGACCCTCTTAAAATGGTCAACAGGAGGTGGCCCAAGCTAAAAGATCAAGGGAATCCGTGAAGGCAAAGTCGATTGTATCGAATATTGTGACATTAAGAGATTAACAGGGCCTTACCGTTTTTACAAACATAAAAGGGTGTGGTGTCATAAATACCTACTGTCACACAAACCATAGCACCAGTAGTGATCGAATAGCTTAGGATGAAACTAATTCAGAAAAAAAAATGTGCAGCAGAGGGCAGGGGCCTGACTAGCGACTGCCAAGTAAAAACAAGGCTGCAGCCATGGGCGTGATTGCACTGTTTTCCACACGTCATGAATTGACATAAACCTTGTAACAAACATGATATTATGTATGTTTGCTAGTTCAAAAGTAGAAGATCGCCGACTAGTGCAAGTTGGCTTATTTGACCATAAATAGGGTCATCCGTATGACATACGGAAGCACGCTGCACTGGCCTAAAGCAGCCATGCACATATGCCCCCTTCATTAAGCCATATGAACACTGTTGTGGGCATGACTAATTATTAAGCACGTGACCTCTGTGGGCATATGCGGGTACATCCCAGACACAACCCACTCTGGGGACTGACTGACACTATCCATGTCCTCTGCCAGCATACATAGATACTATGTTGCATGCACACAGTTCATGCCATATGGCAATATATGCCCAGGTTACCACGGTTGGGCATATAGAAATGAGCAAGTAGCTCAGCACATCGTTTGTAGATATGCATGGCAGCTTACGAATGACATTGTAAGGACAATCGCCTACATAATGCAACAAAATCACTTTGCTACTTGTCTAACGATGAGTGTATCAAATGGGGCGAAGTGTCACAAGGGCCAGACTGTCACAGGGCTCCACTGGGTCAACAATGACATGTCCCAGTGACTTGCACGCGTGTTACATGTAGACACTATTTGTTAAATAGGCAATGCGCGTCTTGTCAAGCAATCACGTGGTGCAAAGTCCCCATTGAATTACTGTTAAGTGCTATAGCCTATCTCAGGGCCTATTTCAGTCAAGTAGGATTATATGAGACATCACTAAGACATCTAGCTCATAAAGCCCAGCTTAGCTACATAACCTATTGGTTCCATTAACTAATTAATAAATAAAAAACACGTAGACTGCGTCACATGAGCATAAATCCTCAATGAGATGTCCAAATGTGGAATGGATGTGACGCCCGAGAGCAGAACGGAGGCGGTTAAGGATCGTGCTCATGAACAGCTAATGAGGTCAGCGCTCTGGACTGGGTTGACCAGCTCTCCTCAGTCCTCGGTAGTGAGCAGGGTCGTCAGGGGAACCCGTGTTCTTGTACAACATGACACGGAAGCTGCGCTGCCACTCAGGAGTCAGGGATTGGCGGCTCAATGTCTACTGTAGGATCCGGTTGCAGACGTCCAGCAGGAACCACGTGGGCGGCGTCACCGAGGCGGGTAGCTGGTTGGTTTCAGCAGCGGCATGGAATCGGATTTCTTCGAAAATATTTTAGGGTAGGGGTACGAGAGAGACCGCCGCAGGCGGCTGGGACAGTGGCCGGCTTTTTTTCGCCGGCAGCGCGGATAGCAGGCATTAGACAATTATGTCCTAAATTGAATATGGGAAATTGTAGGCCAGCTGCCCGCGCGTCCCTAGCTAGTCCTTAGGCTCTAGTACGGAATGAACGATATTGCTGAAAATCCAGCGTCACAGGCTAGTGACGTGACGGTCGCCACTTGTCAGTGGCCATATTTTGTGACAAAAGCACTTTGCGTGGCAAGCCCTAGTGGGCATTGAAAGTAGTAGGAATAGTGGGGAGCCAATGTATTTCGTAGGGAGTTTGTGACGAAAGTTGGACGTTGCACGGAAGTGAATAACGGTTGTCGACGGCTGTCCTGCTTGGCCGAAGGGGAATATAGCCAAACGCAGTTTGTTGTCTAGGTAGTTTCTTTCACCCACCCACCCACCCCTTTTTATCTGTTGCTTGGGGGCATGCACTACGTGCTGAATCGTTTTCTTATTCGGTTCCACCTTGCCACTCGTTTATGATGGCCCAGTCCACTCATTGTTTCAATAAAGACTGGCGATTCTCGGGAGTGAATGGGTGTAAGCGAAGGTGTTTGGCGGCGGTGCGCAGCTTGATCTCAGTGAATGCGGGCAGCTCGTCAGGTCAGCCAGAGTTCCGGATAGGGGCGGGTACGTGTATTGATTCCATGAAACCCAAACACAGTCTGAGAATATACGAGAATTTGTACAATTAGCACATCTCTACGGGCAGATAGGTTGAACATGAAGAGGAAGACTTACAGCGTCTCCAGATTGGACAAAAACTTGAGCTCTGGTGGGATGGTGCCGCTCATGTTCTTCCAGATCAACAGATCTCTGAACGGCAGGGATACACAGGGCATACAAGCACAAACGCGCGACAAGGAAACAGCAAATTATCGCGGCAGACAGCTCAACTGCCAGCCAGCTGCTGTGGGGATTTGGCAGGCAAGGGCAACACAGGTAAAAAACCAGCAACTCCAGACAGCAGCAAATTACAACCGGGCTGTCACAAGCAAGCATGGAGGGAAGTAGGCTTACAGCGTAGTTAGTCTGGACAAAGACCCGAGCTCTGGCGGGATGGTGCCGCTTAAATGGTAGTTCCAGACATATTCGATGGTACTGCAAGGCAGGAACAAGCAGGGCACAATGACAAGTGTGCCGAGTAACAAGGAATGAACAACACACAAATGCAGCTTGAGTGCCAGCTTGTGTGAGGCTTCTGTCAGATTCAGTACAATGTAGGCACGGCGGGCAAGGTAAGCAATGCCGCAAGTCTAGAAAGCAGCAGCTGGGTAATGGCAGTGGCCATAACAAGCATCAGTGTGGAGGGAGCTGGCTCACAGGATGGACAGGTTGTACGTACAATGAGACGACACCAGCTCAGGCGGAATGGCGCGACTGAGCTATGCAGCAGGGTTAACTACTATACGCAGATGCTAAGTCTGCGCTGGTCCAGGACAGCACACATTTGGCTTGCTCAGTGTAGTGTGCAAGGATTTGATGCTGAGCTTAAGAACCAGCAATTGTGTATTTCAAACATAGCCCCGACTTAATTAACCGCTAATTCATGAAAACAATTTCCTACTAAAGGCACTGAGATGGAAGTAGATGTTTACACAATTGGCCAGCAGTAAGAAGATGCTTGCATGTTATGCAGCACTCGTGTATTGGGAAGAAAATCACTTACACATTTATCTATGGCATGCGTGCACATTATGTTTGATGGTAGAGGAAGCTAATGCAGTTTACACAATTATGCACCTTGTGCTTGGCCTCGCTACCCTTGCACTTGCAGTTGGTGAAAGACTGAGCTTGAAGACAATAATGGAAGACGGACCAGGAAAGAGTTTTATTAAATAACTTGTGAGGTTAGGGAAAGAGGTGCAGGCCTGCCCTTGGGGGCCAGTTTCTTTTCATACTTTCTTCCAGCTACGTAGGAAGATATCAGCAGTTGATGTTGTCATAGAAGCTTTTGGAACCATCCTAGTATTCCTGGTATTCTAAGTAAGAATATTCGTGGTATATTCTTAGAACAGTGTTCCTATAGAACATTCTAGACAGGATCCAAAGTGCTGGCATAATATCTAGATGCAAAGTGTCTAAGTGATAATGCGACACATCTCACGCTACATAAAGTGACACATCTCTTCTCCATAAAGTGACACATCTCTTCTCCATAAAGTGACACATCTCTTCTCCATAAAGTGACACATCTCTTCTCCATAAAGTGACACATCTCTTCTCCATAAAGTGACACATCTCTTCTCCATAAAGTGACACATCTCTTCTCCATAAAGTGACACATCTCTTCTCCTTGAAGTGACAAGTGTAATGCAATGAGTCTACCCACTTGTCATCAAGCCAAGCATAAAATATGTCATCACGACCTTCCAATACTTGTTGACCAGCTCATGGACTGAACACTTGACGCTATTGGCGAGGAACCGGTCCACGCAAGGAAACTGGGCATCGGAGATCGACCCCAAAATTAAATATGACTGGTGCAATCGACAGATCTCTCCAAGGGAATTCCAAATCTGCCCTCGGGTAGTTGAAAGTCCTTTTCCGACCAGGTGATAGACTTGTTACGAGACTGGCAAAAATGGCTCTAACGTCATTCTCTTACGCCAAGTAAGCCAAAGTCGAGTGTGGCAAGTACGAGGTAGGGTGGTCTGATCTCAAGTTGCGCAATCGATAGATCTGCCGTGAAAAGGCCGAGCCTTGGTCCAAAATGGAAGATAGAGGTCGAAATCGGTCGGAATCCGATACATTTTGGGCAAAAAATTAATTACTTCGCCAAAAGGTACCTTCTATTAACCGAGGAACTCCAGGGTAACCAGACTCTTTATTAAAACAATGAGTGGAGCACATACAAAAGGCAGGCCACATCCCGGCCGCCGATGCTCATGGGAACACTTATTGCTTGGCAAAGGCTAGCCTTACCCCCAAACAAGCAGGGAGGGTGGGCGGGAAAAGAAAAGAGGCCGACCTTAGCTAGGTGGGTTTGTTTTTGTCCTTTTTTGCGTGTCATGCGGCCTTGGCCCGGACGGCATTTTTTCGCCACGCAAATGTTGCGTCTGAACAAATGACGCAATGTGGCGTTCTAATTGCCGGCAGCTTACGTAAGGCTGCCGGGGCTATTAGGTCACATATTGCGTGAGAGAAAGAATCTAGATCTAGTTAATCACTACGCCATGAGCCAAGAAACCTAGACAGCGGCAGGTTTATATCTCAACGTAGCTCCTGCCACCTGGCCAAGAAAAACTGGCCAAAGCTTTGGCCACGACTGATCCGGATCAGGCCGCACCGGCCTCAAAAGGTATGTCACGTGAACCGTATAACCTAGCTATAGCGGCTACCCTTCCATCTCACTATAAAGAAACTATGTTCAGAGAACCACGATTTCTGCTACGGTGGACCGGTTTCTCGCCAATAGCGTCACTTGTTTACTCATGGAGCCACTTGTCCATCAAAGAAACAGCCAGCCACGTGTCTATCAAACAATTAAGTGTACCACTTTTCAAGCATATATGTACGTGATGCTACAAGGCTACAAGTCATCCTTGTCCAAGTGTAGGACTATGGCTCATGAACGTTGATCAGCTCATTGAGCCCGATTCATGTACAGTCATTACCGCGGTAAGTTGCGATTGTAAGTTGCGTTACCGCGTTAAGTTGCGACGCCGAACTTAAGCCTGGGTGACATCGCAACTTAACATGATAAGGACTCAATTTTGTAGGTGTCAGGCCATTTTCGGCCGCGCAGGAGGTCTTATTTCGCCAGGTCACATACAATGATGTAGTTGCAGTAATTAACCCTTAGACCATGGGCGTAAAAGGATTAATCTACACACTTGTCTGGGATTATACCAGGATAGTACCATGGAACTGCAGGGTAACCAGAAATTTTACTACAAATTTTACTACAAATTTTTGTACCAAATTCTTTACTACCAAAACAACGAGTGGTGCACGTACAAAAGGCAAGCCACATCCCGGCTGCCGATGCTCATGGGAATACTTATTGCTTGTCAAAGGCTAGCCTTGCCCTTACATCCCTCTCTGGCGATCATGCCAGGGGCAAAGAACCGATCATAAGTAGAAATGAACAACCAAACTAGGCCGGGGGCACTTTAAATATAGCCCGCCATGCCCGAGGGGGGCAGGCCGCCATGGCCCGAAGGACCTCAGGAAGCTCCACCTCCAAGCTGCGGTGCAAGCCCAAATAACGGGCAACCGTGGCGCTGCTGACCCAGCCCCCCCCCGGCCCTGGATGTCGTCCATGCTGCGACCCTCGAGGAAATAATGGGTGGCATCCCCGTGCCGCAGCCCGTAAATGGTGAAAATCTGGGCGACCCCCAAGGCCTGAGTCGCAACGTGCCAAATGTGCCTGAATTGCGGGTAGGTGAAAGGGAACACATGCTCCCAAGCGTACTTGCCCGCGATGCAGTGGCGGGGGTTGGTTTCAGACATCACGTCTTCTACCACCACCGAGTCTTGCCCTTAGAGGTGTTGGTAGACTTCAACAGCAGGGCACCCCGCTGAGCCGGCCCAAGCCGAACGTCAGGCTGGAGGCGCACATGGCAGACGCGGAGGATCAACGCCTCCCAGATCCGCAGGCAATGGCGAGAACACGATGACCACCAGCAGGCCCACAAGGCGCTGACCTTGCATTACCATCGTGCTGGCAATTGCAAACGCCGCCTCCCATGGAATGGGAGGTGGGGCAGGAGGTGGCACAAGCGTTTTCCACCCGGCGAGGACGCCACGTGCCAAGTCTCACCGCTTCACCATACCGGGGTAATAAAGTTGCAACCCCATCAAGGCATTGACACACGTCTGGCGGCTGTATCCCCGGAAGTGAGCCCAGGCGACATACGCACAAAAGGTCTCCTCAAGGGTGTCAGCTCGTGACGATGACCTGTCCGCCCGCCCGCCAGCCTCCCACCAAGTCAATAGAGAATCAAGGCCACGACGGTAGGCCAGCAAGGTAGCCAGCTTTACTTTCCTCTCTAGCAATGGGAGGTAGCTAACAGGTGCAGGGGGCCCCGGGTTAGGATGAATGCCTTTCGCGGTCAGGTCGCGCACCCAGCCTGCCATGGAAGTCGCCATGGATTGGCCGCGAGAAAAGCCATCGGCCGGTTGAAGTGCCCTCGGCGTCCACACCTACTGGGAACGGCTCCCAGTGGCCAGGGTCAGCGCGCACAAGCGGCGGCACTGCTTGTTGAGCTTGTAGGATGAAGACCGCCCCTTAGCCAAGCAGCCCGATGCCGCAGTGGAATCCACAAACCTCACCACCCGCTTGCCTCGGTTTGCCAGGCTGCGCGCACTCCTCTCCACGCCCTTCACTGCGGCCCGCACCTCCTTCTCGTTGATGTGCATCCCCGGATCCCGCCAACGACTATTGACCCCAGCCCGCCATTGCTGACTAGTGATTGCTTGTTGCGCCCGCGCGCTCAGTGGCCTAGGGCCAGCGTAGGCCACCTCGCTTGGTATGAGCAAAGTCGGGTACCCCCGCACCTCACGTGCCCGCGCCAGCTCCGTCACATCACCTGGCTCAATTGTAGCGTAGACGACACCTTGCCCGTAGGTGGACGCGTCAGATGTGACAACCTCATGTGCTTACGGTGCGCTTCGGTCAACCCTTAGCATAGGAGCCAAGGCCAGGGCGCACTCCAACTCCTCCCTCACCCCAGCCCACAGCACCCGCGACCGTTGCCCCCACCCTTGCAGGCTGATGATCTTGAAACATTGCTGCCATATGGAGAGGCAGCTGCGGCTCAACACATGCAGGCACAACCACCGCCCCCAGATGACAACCGGCCCATCAGCCGTAGCTTGGCCTCGAGTGAGTATAGCTTGCGTGTGGACGATCACAATGTTGAGCTGCTTGACCGTTGATTCCAGCACGCCGTTCCGTCGGTGCACCACCCCCAGGGCTTCTAGCTCGTCCCCTTCCAGGCTGGCCTTCTTATTCTTCTCCTAAGACGGCACAAGCTTGTTAGGAAGGTAGCCTTCCTCAATAGCGTGCTTGATGAGGTGGTTCATCGCCTCGCAGGTGCGCCCGTTGCTGGCCACCAAGTCATCTATGGTGATGGACAGCATGGGGGCAGGGGGGTTTCCAGGTCGATCTGAAGCTCCCCGGCGCGCGCCTCCTTGTACTTGATGACCAAGCGCAGCCGCTGGCCACACTCGTCGCACACCAAGGTGAGCTCACCTGCGCTTGAGAGGTAGTTGACCTGCCGCCTCGGATCCAGGGCACCGGTCATGTAGAGCACCATCTCATGGATGGCATCCCCCAGCGCCACTGCATGGGAATGTCCCATGGCCAGCACCTTGAGCATGGGCCACACCCTCCGCCTCGGCCCTGCCGGGCCCACGCTAGTAGACCACACACAAGGAAGGCCTTGGTAGTCCCACCACCACTCGGGCACCTCGATGGAGTAGTAGTATGACACGAGGTCGCTCTGGGCGCAGTAGCACCAGCCCTTGATGTAGACCTCCACGAGGATGCCCAGGTGGGGGAGCATGATCTTGGGGGGGTCCACCCAGAGCAGGTTGCCCAGCTTCCTGTTGACGATGAACCGTAGCTCACCCACCCCCTTGGCCACTCCAAAACAGCCATCCACCCACTTGGGCCGCGTCTCCCGGAAGTTACCATGCCCACGCCTGGTGCCCGGCTCATGAGCTTGCTCCATTCAGCCATGGAGCATCCCCGGCTGGGCTTGGGCACATTCCAATACCTTGCGCTTGCTGCGACCGCCGGCTTGATGCAGTTCTCTTCGCTGGCACATATCTCCCGCCAGCTAGGCCGCATAGCCAACAGGACGAGCAGGCGCGCTGTCCCCACCACCTCCACATTTGGCAGATACCGCGCCCGCGCGCAGTTGTTCGTATTTATTCTGCTTCCCATATAATGCATCAGCACCTTCTTGCACCTGGCATGTCGCAACGGCACCTACGCGACGACTGTGTCAGGCGCAGTGCTTATTGACCCTTGCAAGGGCCTCCTCCCTCCCCTTAGAGCACGCCCCTCTAGGGTTAGGAGGAGGGTCTTTCCCCCCCCCCCACAGCCAATTAAGCCAACGCACTACCTTGCATTGCAGTGTGTACTCGCGGGGGCGGCGCGTGGCGCGCTGTTGCCGGCGTGCCGATGTCACCCTGCCCCAAGGGGGGTACGTTGGCCTTGGTGGGTATGGCAGCGGGACAACGGAGCGGACCCGCTGGGATTCTATTTCCTTGTTGTTGGTTGGGCCTTGCTGAGCTTGTCCAAGAGAATCGCAGTTTGGAGAGCTGCCTTGACAGCCGGGGTGGCTGACAGTGCAGCCTCCTCCCACAGTGCCAGGAGGTGGCTTGGCCCCCACCCCCACCCCCCCCTTACCCTTCCACCTGCAGCAAGGCCGCCACCACCCTCATGAGGCATTCCATGCCCACAAGTTTCCGGGCTGCTGAGCCCAGCTCCTTGAGAAGGGTGTCCATGGCCAATGCAATTTTCATGACAATTTTCCAGTTCTCCAAGTTCCGCCAGTTTCCAGGCCTCATTGTCATTACCCACGACCGGATTCCCATCCAATTGTCGCTGGCGTCCTCCAACACTCCCCGCAGCACCCGCTCCGAAATCCGATATTGCACGCTCTTGGCTCGGATCGGCAGCGCCACCCCTTTCGAGGCCTTGAAGTGGCTTCCTGCCCCGGCCCTCCATTCCTCCCAGCGCTGCCTTCAAACCTTGCATGAACTTCTCGGCTGTGAGCCCCCCTCGTCGCCCTGATTTTCGGCTCCCGGAAGTGCCCCAACAAATGTCGCCAACCTCGCCCTCGTTTCCTTTCCGTCAGCCCCCCCACCTGCCGATTTTTTGGCCTTGCCTTTTGGCTTGGCCATTTTTTGTTGTGCAGGTGTCGTTGGCGGCAGCGCCCCCTCCTCGTCGTCCGCCACAGGATCTGTCACGGCAAGCAGTTTTGCCACCAACGCTCCGTTTCTGTCACGTGCGTCCAACACGTCGGCAATGTCGACTTCATCGGCCAGCAAATGCACGACAGACTTCAGCTGGCTCAAGCTCCACGAGCTGGCATCTGTCACCCAGTCCTCGGTGCCAAAGACCAGCTCGACTGCACCCACGGCCTCCGCGGGGCTGGTGCACTTGGCCAGCAGAGTAGCGAGCTCCTTCTTTCTGGCGCTGGAGGCGACTGGCGCGTGACTTGTGACAGCAGCCCGCTGCATGGGCGTCCCGTTCTCCTCGCACGCTGCCTGCTTTGCAGCCTTGCGCCCCTTTGGCATGGCTGCTCAGGGCAAAAAATTCGCTCCGACACCGAAGGTTCGTCAAACCAGAGGTTCGTTTCCCCTGGCTTGCTGTACATGTGGCCGCCCTTCTGAAAAGAAAAGAGGCGAACCTTATAGCTAGGTGGGTTTACTTTTGTCTTTTTTGCGTGTCATGCAGCCTTGGCCCGGACCGCATTTCTTCGCCACGCAAATTTTGCGACTGAACAAATGACGCAAATTGGCGTTCTAATCGCCGGCGGCTTACGTAAGTTGCCGGGCTTTTAGGTCACATATTGCGTCAGAGAAAAGTCTTCGATCTAGGAAATTATTACATCATTAACAAAGAACCCTAGACAGCGGCAATATGGCATCCCGAGGTAGCTCTTGCCACCTTGCCAGGGAACTGGCCAATTCATTGCCACTGCCGCTCCGGATCAGGCCGCACTGGCCTCAAAAAGGTATGTCAAGTGAACCCTATAAACTAGCTAGAGCGGACACCCTTCCATCTCACTATAAAGAACTATGTTGAGGGAACCACAATCATATTTGCTGGGAATGGAGTAGCTTTGATAAGCTAGTTCAACTGGGCTCGAAGAGCAGACCCATGCTCATGTGCCACAGTCCCACACTCGGGCATGGTTGACGTACCCATTTGATCTTTCAACAACACTGGTGTAGCAGGTGGCAAAAAAAGACACTTACAGTTCCTCCAGGAGTTCCAAGGAGCCCAGCTCACTTGAGAGAGTCCCCTCCAAGTCCTCGCAAAAACACGCAACGTACTTTTGGCAGCTGATAACAAGTAAAAATGCCAGAAAGCCAACAGACATGTACAAAACCTGGGCGTCGTGTGTTGGCAATGACGAGACCCATGTTTAACCATAGGTGCCAAAAACCGTACTTACCATACCCCCCTGGAAGGGGATGCTATTTTTCGAACACAGCAGGGGCCTGAACATGTGGGACCCCTGAGATGACCAACACACAACCCCGTATACATGCATGCTTGGTTGTAACAATGGCTTAGAGAATGTTTTTAGGCTACAGTAGATGGGTGCAACTGCCAAAATGTGTTACTGGTGACAACACGAGTCAGAGACAGTATAGGGGGCAAGGGACAATGATCAAACTGTGTCTCCTAGTTTAGATAGTTACAGAATTTCGGTTTACCACCAGTAGCGTCCGTGAATCAACAAATCAGGATGAGGTCTATTGAGTGGGAAATGACGATGGGAGCTACATGCTGACACGACTGGTAATAATGAGCTTGGCGTAAGATGATCAAAATCTGATATCTGAAATACATAAATCTAGAACATACATATACATAAATCTAGAATAGAGTTTTAATGCCATGAAAAGATGGAAAATACTCGAGAGTCAGCTGCTGATCACTATACATACGTACGAATATATGCCAGGTGATCTAAAGACAAAGTCGTTGAAGATGACACTACAAGCTAGAAAGGAGATCATCAAATCAAGGCATACTTGTCTTCAAATCAAGGCATACTTGTCTACAAGTTAACAGTAAGGAGGTTTCCAAACTTCACAAAAGCTGCCAGAAATCTTGGGATCTTCGACGAACTACCCCATCACACTTGCCCGGACTGGGGTCTGGCAGGAATTGTGGCAATATCCGTACAGTGACCACAAACTACGCGAAAACGACAAGCATTCTGAAATTCAGATAGATCTTGCATAGTCACCAGCTCCTGAGTGACCCCAAGTAGTGAAATACTTCAAAACTGCCTCAATCGCTTTGCTCTCCTCCTCCCGGCCAGCGTGGCGAAGCCAACATACTGAATCCAAGCTCGCCTATCTATAGTGTGACCAGAATCCAGATCTATAGTTTTGCCGCCCAAAATCCGTACTCGCCATATTTAAGTCTGCGCGCCAAGTCACGCCGAGGCTACTATCAAAAAGCTCGGGGAGTTTGGCCCATCGGCACCACAAAATCGAGTAACGTGTGGAAACCCCCTAATCTACTATACTGCCCCCCCTATTATTCGGTGTTCTCTGAACGTAGTTTCTTTATAACAGATGAGAATGAACGCCGCTATGTGAGTGGTACTACGGGACGGTGGGCCTTGGGCTGGACCGGTTCCATGAGTTAGAATTAGTTGGCCAGTTTTGTATGGCCATTTCTAGTTCGTTAAGTTAAGTAGCAATTAAGTTACTGTTGCTGACGGCTCATGAGGCGAGCCCGGGCTACGCCGCCCTAAAGTGCCAATTGCACGATGTTCTAGGTCTCTTTTTCTTGTAATCGGATGTATGGGGTATGGGTATGGCGGATTACAAGAAATTTAATGCTGCCCTAATCGCGTCAGCCTTTTGGCTGGCGGTGGCCGATTAGAGATGGCGCGTGACTGACATAGCTTGAACAGTCACGTGACTGTGAAAAAGAAATTAATTACCCTCGTCGGTTTTCTCCCCGCAGCTGGGTTCTTGGCCGACGAGAGACTATAAAATACTTCGCGTTTGCCTGCGCGTGGCACCTGTACGGAACTCTGAAACCATGAGTAAGATTTCCGTGCCACGCTGCAGTGCCTACCGCTTTGCTGCGGAATGTCGCAGCAGGGTTGCAGTTCCTGACTACTGACTGCCGAAGGAAGGGTGGTCGGGTTACTTTCAGTGGGCATTGTGATGGACGACAAGTCTGTCGGCCCTCGCGTAAGTAGAAAAATATTTACCAGCATCCGCTCTTATGGGTGCGTGAGGTCTCGGGAATGTGGTGGGGACGAATTCCGGAATTATGCAATATTTCGATTCAGACCGAGACTTAAGGGGCCAGTTTAACAGACGGACCTGGGCCGGGCAGGACCAAATATTTTGGCCGGCCCAGTTGCGCTTGCGCTTTATCGGCCGCTGGGGTGTGTGATGAGAGCCTGCTCATCAACTAAAACCTGAAATATGGAAAGTTACTCCCCCAGGTGACAACGTTGACAGTAATCGAGATATGGTGGCATCGGGTGACGTCCTACAAGTTGTCGTCACGTTAGGGCGGCACTGGCCTTTGAGGGAGGTCCGTGGTCGTTAAACGAGGCGTCTTCTTCCTTGTCTTTGCGTGCACATTCAACACCCTCTTTTACTGGCCGAGGGTGGAAGGCTGGGGGGGCCCTGCGAAGGGTTATCGTGCATGAGGCTCGCTACAGCCGCCGGCGATTGTAATGGTCGTGACCGTTGCGGCAGGGCAGCCTCGAGAGCCACTGAGCGAAAGTGGTTGGCGGAGCTTTGGAGATAAAGCACCAGGAAAGGGGGGTTGGGTAACGAGAACTACAATCAATCATGAAATGGGTGCAGCGTGGCAGGCTCACTCATGGGTTCTGTAATTGCCCACTTATTGTTTTAATCAAATGTTGGTGGATTGGTAATAGTGGGAATAGAATCGGTGTTCTCTGAACGTAGTTTCTTTATAACAGATGAGAATGAACGCCGCTATGTGAGTGGTACTACGGGACGGTGGGCCTTGGGCTGGACCGGTTCCATGAGTTAGAATTAGTTGGCCAGTTTTGTATGGCCATTTCTAGTTCGTTAAGTTAAGTAGCAATTAAGTTACTGTTGCTGACGGCTCATGAGGCGAGCCCGGGCTACGCCGCCCTAAAGTGCCAATTGCACGATGTTCTAGGTCTCTTTTTCTTGTCCCGCCCTCCCCCCCTCTTCTTGTGTTTGTTTCTAGGGTAACGAGAACTACAATCAATCATGAAATGGGTGCAGCGTGGCAGGCTCACTCATGGGTTCTGTAATTGCCCACTTATTGTTTTAATCAAATGTTGGTGGATTGGTAATAGTGGGAATAGAAATACTATACTGCATAACAGCAAAAATTGAGGTTACCTGAAATCCAAATTTATTCTCAGGAACAACACAAGGTGTGGGATCCAGGGCCCAATGATGACAAACCCAGACCCCTGGAGCCTTTTCATGACCTACTGGGCCGCAACCAGGTACTTACCAAGATGGGCACCCACGGCGATATGACAAAGGTCCACTGGCTTCCATGGTCACATAATGCACCCCAGAAACCCCTTCACCTGTGACGTTCACACCATTGCATGAATACCTTAATGAGGGATTGGCTGATACCCATGTATCCCATTTTACATCTCTGGTCCATCATTGGAACATATACCCACTTACCCGAAATCCAAATCCATAATCAAGCGAGTTACGCGAAGAGTTCCGTCAACAACAGTGCAGATGACGAACTGGAAGCTGCAAACATCGTTGGAGTCAGACCAGCTGGCCAGTACACCCCTCGGATCGCTCAGTGCAGCTTTCTGAGCTAGCAGTGGTTGTTTGTCACGCGCTGGAGAACTCGGCAGCACATCACACAAGAAACCGAGCATGCAGATGATGTTAGACTAATACTGCTACTAGTAATATGCGATGGACAGCAAATCCAGTTAGAAAACCAAAATGTCCACACCAACACTCCTCAAGATGCAGCAAACACACAATCTTATACATCTGCGTGTGTGTAGACCTTGTGAATAAAGAGATACTACTAAAAGGCAAAAGAAACAACCTGCTTCCCTACAATGGAAGCCCTCTCACCTTTTATACTGTAGCAACCACCTGTCCAGCCAACCCCTACCTGGGTGGCTGGGGTACAGGTGCCAGCAAAAAAAATTTTTTTCTGAAAATTTTTTTTTCTCTTTGTGCTATACGGCGTTGCATTCTCCGCTCAGCAGGTTAATCATGGATAAAATGAGCATAGCTCACCAAGTCAACTGGGTTTTACACCTGCAAAGCCTGCTTGTTGCCGCAAGTGAACAGCTGATGTCGTTAACTGCTGATGTAGAATGTTGAGGAGAAGCATGTTGGAAAGACATTTGTAGTTGTCGGCCATTACGCCATGCATTATGAGAAGTTATGGCTCATCTGTGTTAGAGGAATCCCAGCAACTATCTATGTGACCTACCCTCCCAGAGCCCCTCCAGAGCAATGGAGGTCAGTTAGGCACTTTTTGGTCTTGCCGTTCCACAAAGCAAAGAGAGCTACAGCCAGTAGTACAGTAGACAGCTACAGCTTTAGTACAACACCAACAAAAGCGGTAGTATCAGATCAGTCTTGAAAAACTTATGGCCAGCCTAAAAGCGTCGCGTGCATTGATGCTCGCTGAACAGGCAAATGTTGGTATGTAGCTGCGGGATTACCACGTAGGCAGACTGGTCTTGATCCTCTGAAGGCATGGCCAGTATAATGATGTACTGTGCTTTTCCGGTCAGTATCAGCAGCATCAGTCCACGCAGACAGTTTTTCCTTAATAATCCGTGCTGAATTTGCTGAAAGTTGCTGATTCTATGAGGATCTGGCCGATGGCTAGTTCTAATAAGAAGACGCACGTTTAATCTGGGTCATTTGGCCACTTGGTACCGTTCTCACAAGCGTTGCTGGATGCAAGCCATGAGTATGTCTCTCTTTGTTAGCCTTGTAGGAAGTACGGAAAATGACAGAATTGATGCGTACCTCAGGAATGCTGTCCACACTAGCCATGGATAGTAGGTCCAAACAAGTATTTGATCAGCGGCAAGTGGCCGGAAAGCAAACCACTACACCATATATCCAGTCATCCCTCTGGTAGCCCCCGTCCACTGCGAGCCCGCTCCGCTCTACACTACTGTGACCATAAATAGTGCGGATTCTGTCGGTATCAGGGTTCTTTGAAGTTTCTACTATACGTGAATGCGGGAACAAGAGGCCGCTGATTGAGCGGCTTATAGGTCGTAGTGTTTTCTCGTAGCTTTTTGGCTAGAGCTTTTGTGATTAGTAGATGCAGTATAGTGCATGGTTGAAAAATGAATTAAATAAAATGTGCGTTCCGCGCTTGGGTTGATTATACCCGGGCGGAACGGGGCGTGAGGTGCAGTGCCCCTGAAAAGAACAACCTACGCATTATTTAATACTAGCCGTGCAGATTCGGGATATTCTACCCGCGGTCTGTACGGCTAGCGTCTTACTAGCATCACTGAACATAAGGGTTTAATGACGTCAATTAGCTAGGGATAAGGGAGGTTTTGCGACTAAAAGCCGCCCGGGCTGGTTTTGTCGGCTTCTTTCTTTGCTCCCCACCCACCCACCCACTCACCCTTGTCTTGGTTGCCTCTAGGGCAACGTACTTCATGAAGGGTGTTGAACGGCGTGCCTCCGGGCATGCCAATAGTGTCACATTTCTGCTTCCACTTATTGTTTTAATGAAGATGCTGTTTTTTGTGGGAGCTACGTGGGACATGAAAAAATATTCTTTCATGACAGCAATCCTTCATCTCATGTATCATCTTCAGCCGTCGTAGTAATTAACGGGCCGACAACAAAATGTGCTGTATCCCAACAGCAATAGATTCAACTATGTCTATGATCCCCTTTAGAGATGTTGAGTGGATGCGATCAACAAGGTGGAGGTAGTGCCCTGCTGAATGTGCGATCCCATTTTATAACTGTACAGTGGTGCCATTGTCTCCTAATCGGTATTTATGGTGGCAACATGCAATCCATGCCACTTGAGCGAAGGGTAAAGCTACCTGATTGGCTAGCTAGAATATAAGTGGTCCAAAAAATTAAGGGTGGGCTAAACGACTTTTATTGCAACGATTCGTAATCGATCTGCTAGAAGCGCATCAGCAGTCAGCTGGTCGCGAAACGGATCTTTGAAGTGTTTTCAGTAGGTCGTGATTAGCTATTACATAGTGGACTCGGCCCGACCCAAATCACCCAAGTTTTCATACATGGGCCAATAGGCCAGATTTGAGCTTGTTAGTTTTTAAGGACCCTGTACGACTACCTGTACTAGTAACGTACTAGGCCGCTGGTGTGTAGCCACGCTACTGTGGTGGCGGTCTCAGCATTGTTCAAGCCAGTGCGTGAAGCATGCCGGTGTTACTAAGTAATCAAGTATGATATCGGCTTGTGTGTCGGCG
Source organism: Mesostigma viride (assembly GCA_009746045.1). Classification (NCBI taxonomy): domain Eukaryota; kingdom Viridiplantae; phylum Streptophyta; class Mesostigmatophyceae; order Mesostigmatales; family Mesostigmataceae; genus Mesostigma; species Mesostigma viride. The sequence continues at coordinate 599,861 of RPFO01000744.1, read as the reverse complement.
GACCATGCGTTAACTAAGAAAGCTGGGCAGGCAATGATCCGCAATTGTTTCTTTTCCCTCTCTCCCACCCTGGAGGCTTCTTGCGTCCGCGTGTGGACTCAGAAAACGTAAGGCCACTGTATCTGCTTGTGACAGGGCTCCACCTATTGTTTCAATCAAATGCTGGTCTTCTTGGAAGCCTCACGGTGATCTTAATCGATTTCCAATGTGTCATAAGAAATGAAAATCATTTGGCACAATCAAGCTTTTCAGTTCTCATTCTTCATCTTGTGCATGCGCGAGTAATGATGGCGCGCAGTAGCTCACCCTTAGATCCACCGATGCACGGCTTTTGCCACTTGCACGCGTAATGGCTTCTTTTGCAGCCACTACCACAAAACACGCCCTATTCCACGCTTACAACTTTTCACGCTAACTTTATCTATCTACATGGCCGGCTGGAACAACAGCAGAACTGGTTCAGAACGGATGTCTCCACAAGCAAAAAGACTTCACATCCTATGATATATAAACTAGATTTACAAAAAGGTGCGGATCATTAAAAAAACTTCTTACCCATTGCTGGAGACTTGACACGGCAACAATATTAGCAAGTCCAACATGCATGAAAGTAACGAAAACCCTCAGTAAAACCATCCGGTGTAATTGTGCATACCTGGTGGCGCTCCTGGCCATGTGCGATACCGTGACAGCGCACAATTCAGGGCATTTATGGGTGGGAAGTTTAAAAGGGCGAGCACGTGCGCAAGAAAGCAGCATGCCATGTTAGCAAATGCCTCTCCATGGTTTTAACCGTGGTGACCTACGAGTAGAAAGTCAGGAAGGGATCAACCAAATCAATGGCAAAAGCATGCCTTGACATGAATTGTGCATTCGGGAAGGGAGCAAAAGCAGGCATGAAATTCCAAAGTCTCCTTCAGGATGATATGTAATCTCCTTCTTATATGTACCAACACAAACGACTGTCAGCCGTACATTGACTGGGTGTGCGCACATTTTTTTCTTCGGACTTTGTTAGTAGAATTTCAAGGAAACCTCGTGTTCTAATTGCTGGGCCTTTTGCAGGAGATACAGTGCAATTATGTAGCCTAGATCATACGAACGAAGTTTAAGATACAACTATGACGGCCACATGGTCCTCGAGGAATCGAATAATTTTTCGAAGCTGAAGTCCTAGATCTTTACCGAACGGGCTAGAATAACCTAATTTTGGTGCCCCACCCATGCAATGTACAACAGTCCAAAAATATTTAGTGTAGTGGAATGCTTGTGCTGGATGTTAGAAACCAGTTCAAGACCTGAGCCGGTATTAGATTGCAGCTGCGAATGGTAGCCATCTTAAGAGCAGTATACTGGTCGATCTCATGACTCGTTGTACCACTCATACAAAAAGGACAGCACCAATGTTCCCTATATTACTTTGACCTCTGTGCGCCCTTGGGCGCCAATATCGTCCTCTGGTGTTATCAGAGCTAAATGCTTTCCAGCGACTGTCGAAACTCCAGGTAGCATTAGAGGTTGAAGACCATGCCAAGTACACCAAACATAGTCTGTGAGAATAGTGGAGCTAACGATACCTAGTGTACATAGTGCATGCATGGGCATTCCCCTGCGCTCCAAAGGTGCCATTCTAAAGACAAAACAGGCCAGTAGCTGCGTGCTAGAATTATAAAACCATGCACCAACGATAGGGAGCCCACTTTGTGGCATTCATCAGGGCCAAGTGAGCCCAAAGGCGACCTGATGCAGCACATCCATACGTCCACCTGCTCTCGCCAACTGCCATAGTATACTACTTATCATTGCTGTAATATAAAAGGCAAACATTTGTCATCATAGCCCAGCTGAAACTGCCACAGGTAAAATGCGAAAAGCTTACCAGAAAATCTATGCTGGCACAATAAATGACCGAAAAGGGGGGACAGGGCATGGAGGATTCTGAGGTGACCAGTTAGAAAGCAACCACTGTGCGGGTGCAAAAAAAAACCTGGTGTTCATAGCTGCCGCATCAGACAGTCACCCGTGGCAAGAATGAATAAATAAGGGGGCTCCTCTTCCCATCTTATTCCCCCCCCCCCGCCCCCCCACCCACCCCCCGCTTCGGCCCATTCTTCCCTTGCCCTCGCCCTACCACTCCCAATTTGACCCATTCTTCCAAAAATCCTCATCCTACTGGCAATCAAGAAATTTAGTTGGCCGCGCCAGTGATGCAAAACGCAAACTGGGAATCTGCAAGCCAGAGAGCGCTTACCTACGCATCGAACCTCATTCAAACAGGCTGGGTTATCCGGAGTGCAGCCCCAGTCCTGATCGGGAGGAATAGCTGTGTCAAAGCACACTGAACATAGAAGAGGAAAGCACCCACAATATCCCACGCATCCACGTCCACAGGGGGGAAAAATGCCATGAATAGAAAAAAAATTGCATGGCTCCGATGCTGGACTGGTGGGTAGCTGCATAGAAAATATCAAGGGAAACAAGCAACTTAGAGAATACGCACAGTTTTGCAAGCCAAACTAGATTGGTGATACAACCACAAACTATGCAAAGACTCTTGTGTCTCAGGAGCTGCCATCAGGCCTATGTAGCGACTCCATCCTCCTCGCACGCCTTCTCTTGCCAGTAAGAGAGCTATTCTACACGAGCCTTCACTAGCAGCTTTATGTCCGATCCATGACTATGCTTTCCCCTTACAACCCGGCACCGTCAATTTGGCAAAGTTCCATAGTATATAGTCCATGCAGGCAACAAATTTGCCCGTTGAGAGAACCCATTTTCTTGCTCGCTGCCCGCAGTGAATAAATGGTGATGTTGGCGGTCATTGTGCAGAAAGAGAGGGGGGGGACCGTTTGTACATGCCTTGCGCCTTAACAAGCTCGCGATTCACTGCCCATGCAGTACTCTTCTAAAGAAGAGTACGTAACAGTAGTCTGATCTCTCGTTGTCCATGTATATGTTGGATTGGATACTGTATGTAACAATCCATGTTACGGAATGCCAAGTTGAAAACCCATGAAGTTGAAGGCAACTGACAACTCACCAGGGCATAGAGGACCCCACGTGGCGGTTTTGTCCACAAATTTTCCGGTTGGGTCAGGTCCACAGATCAAAACGTTGTTGTACAGTTCACTGCAGTCGCATCATATGGCATCATACAGGAAAAATCAAAAGTACAGTACCGGAAGAATCATGAAACGCATATCACCATGCATGTGCGAAATAGAAGAAATAAGAGTATGGTTGCGTAAGCTCTGGTCCATTGGAGTGCCTTCCTACCACAGAAACAAGTTATTACAATAAGTGTGTGCAGGCTTTAACAGTGAGCCTAGACACAACCTCAAAATCACTGTACAAGTCATGGTCAAGTTAGGCCAGTTCACCATGCTGGGGCCCAGCACATTCCCCCTTGGTCCAATCTTCAAATGTCCCCAACAGCAGCAAGGGTGGGTGGGTGGGAGCTACAAAAGGGCCTACCTACGTTCACCACACCACTCTAAGTACGTGTGAAAAAGAACAACAAAGCACATGCTCTCAAGGCGCCGCGCCCCCCTCAATCAAGGGCGGGCACGGATGACAGTAGGCACTAGTACCGGCGCAGCGCCGGTCCCCTTCTATACTCTAGTCCTATGTAACACAGGCACCTCACATGGTGTAGGTGACGTACGGTAGAGCTACGCTACAGGCGGCAGGTCGGCCCCCTTGGAGCCCGCCGCAACATAGCTATAAACTGAGCAAATAGCTCAGAAAACTCCAACATATGCAACGTATCGCCACGTTTCGATAGCAAAATAGCAACTCAGCGCAAGGTGGAAAAACGCCGCCATCAGGACTTACAAAGTGGTAAGAGAGGCAAGAGTCCCCAGGGCAGGCGGGATGGTGCCGAACAGTCGGTTTGTCGAAAAATCCCTGCGGGCGGCAGCAGTCAGGGCATCAAACAGAGAGGGAGACGTGATGAAGAACACAAATCGTGGCGGTCTCTACATGAGCATTAAGGACTGCGTTTGTTAGCAGTTCCATACGTATAGTGGGATGCGAAAAATGGGCATGCAGATTGAGAAAAGGCAAGTATTTCCCTGCAGGAAAAGAAAAACACACGGTATGCATGCAAACAAGGCAACAAATGTGGCATCTCTGGACCACAAAAACAGTGCATTCCCTTGCATCATGCAAGCCATACATGCGAGGTGCACCATATGTACAGAGCAGGATGGCGCTTGCAAGAGGTAATAGGTTTCCTCTACATGCCATTTGCTCCAATTGCAAGGGCCTTCAGAATAAGCCGCTTATTCTCGCTAGCTAGCTTCCTGTTGCTGGCAGTGAGGCATGCGCTGCACGCAGGCTGGGCATCAAACGTGCGTTCACCAACATCGAGTGGAAATCTGGAATACACAGGTCAATTAGAGAACCGGGACATCGCAAGCCTGCGAGGAAAGGCATATTATTTAATAATTTGGCGATGAGACGCCATCCGACACTATTCAGGGCATCGCGACTTCCCGACCAATCCAAAAAGGGGAGGAAGACTGACCGCCAATACGAAAGAAGCGGACCTACTGACTACCAACCTGCGCAAAGCGCTCAGCGGGCGAAGCGAGCGGCCGCTTCAGCGCACAGCGAGCGAAGCGAGCACCGTACTGTTCCCCTCTCCGGGGCGCAGCGAAGGACCACATCGAACCACGCGTTACTACGGAGCCAAGCGAAGGATCGCGATACCACGAACTATGTACACGCGTAGCGGACTACTACAAACTACGCGTAGCAGGCAGCGGGCGGCAGCGGGCAGCAGCGGGCAGCAGCAGGCAGCGTGCAGCGGGCAGCGGGCAACGGGCAGCGTGCAGCGTGCAGCGTGCAGCGTGCAGCGTGCAGCGTGCAGCGTGCAGCGTGCAGCGTGCAGCGTGCAGCGTGCAGCGTGCAGCGTGCAGCGTGCAGCGTGCAGCGTGCAGCGTGCAGCGTGCAGCGTGCAGCGTGCAGCGTGCAGCGTGCAGCGTGCAGCGTGCAGCGTGCAGCGTGCAGCGTGCAGCGTGCAGCGTGCAGCGTGCAGCATGCAGCGTGCAGCGTGCAGCGTGCAGCGTGCAGCATGCAGCGTGCAGCGTGCAGTCCCTCTACCGCCTAAAAGGTCTCTCTACCGCCCAAAAGTGACTTTTTGGGGCCGGGCGAAGCCAGCCGGTCACATTTGGAGGGAAGGTTTTCCAGGATGACCAGGTTAGTTTGCGGTGGACTCAAGTGCCTGAAAGCAGCCAGTGTCTGTGCCCCCACTACGTTTATGAGGCCCTACTTGAACCCACAACAGTTGCCAGAGCCACTTCACGACAACATTTTATTCTACCTGAGGCTGAATGCCTTGCATGCAGGCAAGGAGAGGAGGCTGCGGCCTTTCTGCCCTGTCGTGTTGTGCATCAAGCATGGGAAAAAAAGTGCTCAACTAAAGAGTACTGGCGGTGGCTTTCCCAGCCATGGAGTCACATGTTCGGTTTTCTCTGAATATAGTATAATTAACGCATGCGGGAAAGATAGGGCCGCTATGCCTTGGCCTGCATGTGGAAGGCTGTCTGCGACATGGGATGACTAATTCGATTTGTGCAAAGGGTTTCATGCTCGCCTGATTTTTCCTTGGATGACCCGGTTGTTGAGAGGGGTCGGTGGCTGTTAATTAGTGGTCAGAGAAAAGTAAATGTAGGTTTTATACGACTTGCTTGCAAAGATTCGTATTTGGTTGCACCGGCTGAGGTTAGCTGGGGACCTGTAGGGTCGGCTGGTTGCTTAATGAATGCTTGACTGATTTGGTTTTTAAGTGAGTCGTGATTAATTGTTGTATAGCAGACTCGGACCGGCCCAAGGGGTCGATGGGCGAGATTTATGTTTGTCAGTCTTGGGAACCTTGTGCGACTACCTGTACGGTTAACGCACTAGCCTGTGGGTGCGTGGCCACGTAGTTTGTAGTGGCGTTTTCAGCACTGTTCAGGCCGGCGTGTTACGCTTGCCGGTGTTACTTAATATTGGATGATGTCAGCTTGTGTGTCGGTGGACCATGCCTGCAAGCTAGGCTGGCAATGACCTGCAGTTGTTTCTTTTCCCTCCCTCCCACACTGGAGGCTTCTTGCTTCCGCGTGCGGATTGAGAAACCTTAAGGCCACTGTATCTGCTGCATTTGTGACAGGGTTCCGCTTATTGTATTCAATCAAATGCTGGCCTTCTTGGGAGCTTAGTGATCTTAAAAGAATTTTTGTTATCAAGATCTTGGCGGGGCAGGAACGAGCAGGCATTGCACAAGCGGCCTCATGGAGTCCCCAGCATACAGCTCGAGTGCCGGCTCGTTTGCGTTTTGGAAGGCAAGGGCGTCACGGGCGAATGGCAGTAAGTCCAGACTATCAGTAGCATCTGACAATGTGGCCATCTGGCAATCCGGCACGAGCATGTGAAGCAGGCTTACAGCCAAGCTAGACTTGACCAAGACCCCAGCTCTGGTGGGATGGTGCCGCTCACTAGGTTGGAAGACAGAAATCTGCAAGGCATGAACAAGGAGGGCATTAGCACAAATGCAGACCGACAAGGAATGAGCAAGCCCAGCAGACAGCACAAGTGCCAGCTGGCTGGTGTTGGAGCTTTGCAAACAAAGACACATGCAAAGAGCAGCAAGTTTACTGCCAGTAGGGACTAGAAACCTGGCAATTACAAGCATGTGGACAGGTTGAGGCTTACACCCGATTCATCATGGACAAAGACCCCAGCTGTCGTGGAATGGTGCCGCTCACCCTAGAACCATACAGACGTCTGCAAGGCAGGAACAAGCAGAGCAGGGCATTTGCACAAGCATGCACAGACAGCAAAGAATGAGCAATGCCCAGCGGACTAGGCGGGTGCAAGCTAGTATGGATGTTTTGCAGGCAAATGCAACAGAGCCCAAATTACAGCAAGTCCAAACAGGAAAAATTGGAAATCTGGCCATCACCATTCAGCTACTGGAGGGATGAAGGCTCACAGAGTTTTCATGCTGGACAAAGACGCCAGCTGGGGTGGGATGGTGCCGCTCAGCTGCCATCCGTTCAGAGATCTGCAACGCAAAAACAAGCAGGGCATTGCCGACCAAGGAGTCCTCATCAACAAGCTACGAGAATTTCAAGAGCCCAACAAGGCAGCTCAACTGCCAGCTGTTGCCGGACTTCAACACCCACACCCACACCCACACCCACACCCACACCCACACCCACACCCACACCCACACCCACACCCACACCCACACCCACACCCACACCCACACCCACACCCACACCCACACCCACACCCACACCCACACCCACACCCACACCCACACCCACACCCACACCCACACCCACACCCACACCCACACCCACACCCACACCCACACCCACACCCACACCCACAGCCACAGCCACAGCCACAGCCACAGCCACAGCCACAGCCACAGCCACAGCCACAGCCACAGCCACAGCCACAGCCACAGCCACAGCCACAGCCACAGCCACAGCCACAGCCACAGCCACACCCACACCCACACCCACACCCACACCCACACCCACACCCACACCCACACCCACACCCACACCCACACCCACACCCACACCCACACCCACACCAAAAGCTATAATACCAAATCGATGGGAGTAAGCCCAGGCAGGCAAGAAGGTATCTGGATGGCTAGTACATTTGTGTTGTGAAATGAAGGCTTACAAATACTCCAGATTGGACAAAGAACCCAGCTCTGGTGGAATGGTGCCGCTAAGCTGGTTCCTGTCAGCAGACAGTGATCTGCGAAAGAAACAAGCGGGGCATTGCACACCTACAAGAAATTAACAAACCCCAGCAGCAGACAGCTCGCTCAAGCCAATTGATGGGAGTATATAGATACTGGCAAGAAGGCATGCTGAGTGTAATATTGTGTACTTGGGTAATGTCGAGGCCTTATTAAAACTTAAGTCGTGTTTTCCCATTATACATAACCGGCAGTGTCGCTCCAGACAATTGTCAACCATAGCATTCCATATGTACGGCAACACACTGATATTACTCATTAGTGAATGCACGGGTTGGGCGGTAAAAGAGATCCTTTCAAGTATTGCAATGTATGATTGGGCAGAAATGGACGGTTACATTCTCATCAACTAGCACAAATGTAGTCCGATGGAAATGGACACTCTTTCAAGCACAAACATACTTGGCAGCGACAATGACATTTATAAACAGATAATGAGGCACGCACATGAAGGTTCGGTCAAAGTGGAAAAGTACCTTCATCCTTGCGAGGCATGTCTTTGGTTGCAGGTAGAAAGAGTACAATCCATCATGCACATGTGTGGTTGGCGGCCAAAACACTACTTACAATTGGTCCAGGTATTCCATCGAGCCCAGCTGACTCACGATTGTCCCTGCCAAACCCACGGTGACGTTTCCTTCCACACTGCAATATGGGTTGTTTTTGAAGTAGCAAAGTTGCGTAGGGCAAAAGCATGAGTATCAAAAACTAACCCTTTCACCCGTTCAATCCCAAGAATCACCAGTCTTTACGGGAACAACGAGTGGACTGGGCCATCATGAATGAATCGCAAGGTGGAACCGAATAAGAAAATGCCCGTAGTGCATGCCCACAACAACAGAGAAAAAAGGGGTGGGTGGGCGGGTAAAAGAAACTACCTAGACGGCAAACTGCGTTTGGCTATATTCCCCCTCGGCCAAGCAGGACAGCCGTTGACAACCGTCATTCACTTTCAGGCTTGTGTCACATTCACCCTACGAAATACATCAGCTTTACACTATTCCTACTCCTACTTTCAAAGCCCACTAGGGCTTGCCACGCAAAGTGCTTTCGTCACAAAATATGGCCACTGACAAACTTGTGGCGACCATCACGTCACTAGCATGTGACGCCGGTTTTTCAGCAATGTCGTACATGCATTCCGTACTAGCTGCCTCAGGACTAGTACAGTGGCGCACGGCCTGACCAAGGGAAGCCGGCCCACAATTTCCCATATTTAATTTATGACTTCATTGTCTGAAGATTGAACCCCGCGCGGCTGGCGGGACATGACACCGGAGGCTGTCCCAGCCGCCTGCGGCGGTCTCTCTCGTACCACTGTACTAAACTATTTTCGAAGAAATCCGATTACACCCGTGCACTCCCAAGAATCACCAGTCTTTATTGGAACAATGAGCGGGCTGGGCCATCATGAATGAATGGCAAGGTGGAACCTGATAATAAAACAATTCAGCCCGTAGTGCATGCCCCATCACCCCTCCCCTGGCGACTTGAAGCTTGACCTAAAGCGCGGATGCTCCTCGCTTCACCCCGACCTCGAGTGCCACTTGTCGCAATGCCAAAATGCGGCAACTGTGTCTGCGCCAGGGTTGGGCGTAAAGGGTTTACGTTACGTCATTTACGAAATTACGTGGCTTACGTACGTTGGTACACGTTACGCTTTACATGGCGACAAAAAGGCACGTAAGACCTCGACGGACGTACAACCTTTACGTTACGTTCCGCGTAAAGACGTAACGTAAACTGACGTAAACGTAATCAGGGTGGGAATGTCGGCAGATACTTGCGAGGTGAAGTGGTGCTAGTACGCCTTTGTAGGCCTAATGGAGCCGCGTCGCGCCACGTCGGCGCGGCGCGATGCGGTGCACGGACAGCACTGCAGTAGTTTTGGCCATGGCACGGACTCACGGTCACACTTTCGCCGTACCTTCTTGAGGAGGGCCGGTGCTATTTATAGAGCAATGAAACCTTGTATGGGGCCACACACTATACCCCTAAGTAGCTTCACATGTGTGCATGCTTGGTTCCTGGTATGGCCAGCCTAGAAACTTTTATTAGGCTGGATGGGGGCTTTTGTGTGTAACTCGTCATTGTTCTTAGGCGCGAGTTAGGGACAGTCTAGGGGTTAATACTTGCCGTTCCCCATCAGGCTTGCGGTCAGACGAGGAAGACGGTGGTGCCAAGCCGAGGGGGGTTGCGTGGGCCGCTTGGTGCACCCCACTTTATGACTCGCGCCATTGAAGTGGATGGGCGGACGAGAGCCTAGTGGGCCAATGAAGACATTGGCTGCTTCAAGTTCGACCCGTTGGCGTGACCCTTTACCGCCCAAAAGTTGAATTTCCCGCGCAAGGGCACGTGTGACATGCAACGAATTTCTCGCAGCCCAAGTTCAAATGAATGGCCGGTGGGTATAAAGGCCTGGCCGTTCGTCCCGTGGGTCACCACTCGATTGACGACCTACCAACGCATCCCGCCTGACACATCTGAACTCCCTCTCCCTCTCTCTCTCTCTCTCTCTCTCTCTCTCTCTCTCTCTCTCTCTCTCTCTCTCTCTCTCTCTCTCTCTCTCCACCATACATAATCGCGAATACGTTCGCTTCAGGACACGCCAACGCCGGACACGTGTCTGCCGGTCAGATGCACGTGTCTGCGCGCGACTGGCCGCTGCATTGTTTGTGATTGCAGGGGAGCTTGGGGTTATCTTGCTCGTGTCGCGGTTTTCATCGCCTCTTGGGTACTTGTTGAGAAGGGGCGCGCCTGCCGTTTTGTTCCATAGCTGAAGAGGGGATTGGCAAAGAGCTACGGATTTATCTAAACCTCTCGCCCCAGGACGGCTCCTTTCCTTGAGGCTGCTACGTTCTTCTTTTCCTAACTTTCTCCAGGCCTCTGGCCGTTGGCAGCGTTTCGCGTGCTTATGTTCCTCTTTCCCTTCTTAGCATGGCTGCTTGGTCGTGCTTTATTCCTTGGTGAGCTGCAGGCCGCTCCGGCAATGAAGCAGGCACGAGGAGATACGCACGGACAATCGGAGCAGATGACATTCGCGTGTAAACCGCCACCACCATCGAGCCCGCTGCCGATGACCATCCCAACTCTCTTGGGGTGCAAATCACGAACCAACAGCTCGGGGCCGTGACGAATCGCCAGATTGCTGTGGTTTGGAAGCGCAAGAACGGTCAGCGTTTCGCGAAGGTGATGTGCACCAACTCGAAGAACGGCATCACCTGGGTCCCGTCAATACGTCATGAATGTGGGCGGCATTCATCGCGTGCGGTTTTGTTTGGTCCAGTACCGGTGGAAAACGCCGAAAAAGCGATTAATCTGAGGGAGGAGCGCAGCGCCGCATGCTTGCTGGACTGCTCACAATACTGCCACGAGACAGATTTCATCCGGGATGCGGTTGAGGCGAAGAAGGAGCTCAACTGCGAGCTGGTGTTGTCCAACGTGTAGGGGGTGACCGCCTTGCGGGTGCGGACCACCAAACGGCTTCTGGGGTGGCACGAGCTGATCTTGGATCGCATTTTCACACATGCGATTCAGTGTTAGCAAGAGTGTTTTTCTTCCCACTTTGACACGCGACAACCGCGCGTCCGCGCCCAACCTTGGGCGGCTCGGCCTTCTGGAGCCCCGCTCTGGCGGCTGCAAATGGATCGACGAGAACCGCGACAACGAGGAGGAGGAGGAGGAAGAGGATGAGGAGGAGGAGGAGGATGAGGAGGAGGAAGAGGAGGGGGAAGAGGAGGAGGAGGAGGAGGAGGAGGAGGAGGAGGAGGAGGAGGAGGAGGAGGAGGAGGAGGAGGAGGAGGAGGAGGAGGAGGAGGAGGAGGAGGGAGGAGGAGGAGGAGGAGGAGGAGGAGGAGGAGGAGGAGGAGGAGGAGGAGGAGGAGGAGGAGGAGGAGGAGGAGGAGGAGGAGAAAGAGTGCGCGGGTGCCATCAAGGGCAAGAGCCTGTCCAAAACCCTGCACCCGCAGACTCCTCCTCCTCCTCGTTGTCGCGGTCCTTGTCCATCCGCCTCTCGCTGCCATGGCGGCGCTCTAGAAGGCCCAGCCGCCCGAACCGCCCCCAGGTTTGGGCGCGGACGCGCGGTTGTCGCGTGTCAAAGTGGGACGAAAGCCACTCTTGCTAACACTGAATCGCATGTGTGACATTGCGATCCAAGATCAACTCGAGTGCACCCCCAAAAGCCATTTGGTGGTCCGCACCCGCAAGGCGGTCACCCCCTACACGTTGGACCACACCAGCTCGCAGTTGAGCTCCTTCTTTGCCTCAACCGCATCCCAGATGAAATCCCGTCTCGCACGTGGCAGTATTGTGAGCAGTCCAACAAGCAGGCGATGCCGCGCTCCTCCCTCAAAAAAATCGTTTTTTTCCGCGTTCTCCACCGGTACTGGACAAAACGGAACCGCACGCGTGACATATCGATGAATGCCGCCCACATTCATGACGCACTGACGGGACGTGATGCTGTTCTTCGAGTTGGTGCACATCACCTTGGCGAAACGTTGACCGTTCTTGCGCTTCCAAACCACAGCAATCTGGCGATTCGTCACAGCCCCGAACTGCTGGTTCGTAATTGGCACCCCAAGAGAGTTGGGATGGTCATCGGCAGCGGGCTGGATGGTGGTGGCGGTTTACACGCGAATGTCATCTGCTCCGATTGTCCGTGCGTATCTCCTCGTGCCTGCTTCATTGCCGGAGCGGGCTGCAGCTCACCAAGGAATAAAGCACGACCAAGCAGCCATGCTAAGAAGGGAAAGAGGAACGTAAGTGTATGACCCGGCCCTAAAACCGACTCCTGGAACTCGTGAGCTATGCTCATTTCATCTATGAGTAACCTGTTGAGCTGGGAATGCACCGTATAGCACAAAAAGGGAAAAAAAGTTTTTGTGTGTGCTGGCTCTTGTATTCAAGCCACCTAGGTATTGGTTGGGTGGGCAAGGTGGTTGACATAAAAGGTGGGCCCATTCTAGGGAAGCAGGTTGTTTCTTTTGCCTCCCACCCACCCATGGACCCTGGCAAAAGGGGGTAGAGCGTGAGCCCAACGGCTATGTGCTGGCCCAACAAATTCACACGGCGTGCTCACCCTAGCATACATATGGCCATGTGGTCATCTGGTGGTAGATAAGTCTGCGTTATTCCACCGTATAGAGCTAGCACACATGTATATTACAACAAATTTTCATGCTTTGTGGTTATGCATGCAAAGCAAACTTATGATAACCCGGGTTATCATCGCTGCATTAGCTAGCGTGGACCATGGATAAACAAAGTACTAAAAAGTCAACTAGATCACTACATAACAATGAAGAGGTTGATTCACTGCGTTGAGTCTCTACCTGTGTTGAAACTGGCCTAAAAAGGGGGGCATTTTTCCAAATTAACTTTGGAATATGGCATGTACGCCATAATATGTGAGCCATATATGTATACTCATACTGCTCTATGGCTATCATCATTATCAATGAATATATATTGATCGATAAAGTTACGTTAAGAAAGATCCCAAAGCAACGAACGAAGTATCCATGGCAAAAAAACTAGCGACAGAGAGAGCAAGTAAAGCCCAAACAACAACACTACCTAAGCCGAGAGGACAATGAAGAAAGACAACCCATGGCACCTAAAACCGGACCCTGGGACCCACGCCGAAGCCCCGGAGCTCATTTAGGGGGCTTGTCCAACGAGAAAATCGGCGCGAGTGCAGCGGAATAGGAGCTCCGCGACTGCCTATGTTAACCCCTCAACCATCTCTGACTCGTGACTAAAGTGAGTCACGAGTTGCACAATATGCCACAGGTGCCCCCATGAAGCCTACTTATTTTTTCTAGACCATACTAGGGCCCACCTGGGGGTATAGTGGGTGGTCCCACTGCTAGCCCCCCTTGCTCTATAAATAGCCCCCCCCTCAGGGGGGTACGGTGAGTGTGCGGGGTGACACCCTTATAATGGATGATAGACCCCTTTCCTTGATGAGTTGACCTTGGCTTTGGTTTTGTAGATAGATTTGCTAGTTAGGATAAGATACCGACACCAAAAAGTGTAACTGCCCCAGGGACCCATCAGCAGGTGCTAAAAATAACTGGTGACTATTTTGAGTCACGAGTTTTGTGGGGGCTGAAATAAGCACCCATAGTGAAGTTTTGAACATGGAAATGAGAGGTAGGCATGGAATATGGGTAAACATGCATGCTAACACTTATTCCAACCTGTTTGCCACCAATAATTGCCATAACCACTTCAGGTCCCTGCCGGATATGCTTGGAGACGACTCCGCACGGGCCGCGAGTACGGGCTTCACAACCTTACAATGCATGATGGAGCATGTATACCTTGGATTTCACCCTACCATTTCAGGGGGGGCTGCAACTGTACCCAAGCACTACATCTAAGCACTTACATCGCTTGTTTCACCCAGGGACCCACAAGCTAATGCTAAAAATAACTCGTGACTACAAATAACGTGTATTTTGAGTCACCAGTCTTGAGGGGGCTAAAATAAGCATCCTAGTGGTTTCGGGATGGAGAGACCAGGTCAGCCGGATGGCATTCACAGCGCTTGGGAACAGGCGGCAGATCTCTGACCAAGCTTGGGCGATGGAGCCCAGGAAGGCCGCGGGCGGCGCGGGTGAGCCCGCAGCCCCCCATGCTACGCGGGAGAGTGGCAAACCGCATGGCGTGGTCGTGGAGACTAAGACCCAGGGTAAGCATCTGAAGGGAAGCTTGGATGTGTTCGTCATGGCCCTCTACGGCCGCACGTGCCAGGCTGGGGAGGGCGCCACGGAGCCAGTGCAGGACCACGCGAGGATGGGCGCATAGTCACAAGAGAAGGCCTTTCGTCTTGTGGGGATCCGTGAAGCATGCCCAGTGTTCTAGGGTTGGGTGCAGTGTGCCACTGTCGCCTCAAACTCAGTGGCAACAAAGTCGGGGTCGCCCTCAGAGATATCCAGGCAGGAGAAGCCAAGTGACGGCTCGCGGGCTCCGGGAATGGCCGCTAGGAGCCCGGAGCAATCTTCACGAGGGGAGTAGACCACGCATTTTGGAAGGGTCAGGCGGACGTTGACGGCCGCCATGACAGCTTCGAGGTCGGCCAGGGTGGCTACCACCTCATCCGGAGGACCACTGCTCAAGGGCGTGGATGTCGCCCATATAGGGGATGTCGTCCATATAGGCAAGCAACAGAACATCGTGGCGGGTGGCATGGACGCCTTGGAGGGCCTTGAGGACAGGCGCGGAGAGATAGGAGGGGCCTAAAGGGTCGCCCTGTTGCGTTTCCATGCGTGAGGTAAGATCCGCGAACGTCCCATCTTCCATGACGAAAGACAGCTGGGTGGGGGTGCCAACCAGCCACCCAGCCAGCCACCGAGCCAGCCACCCATCCAGCCACCCAACCAACCACTGACAGCCAGTGCTATGCCCCCAGTTGTTATGTTGCAACCTGCTTCCCAGCCAGTCAATAACCCCCCCTCTGGACAGCCTAGCCTACACTATTGGTGCGTTCGTCGGGCCCACCTTCGCGCCCACCTGCGTCTCCTCCGGTTCACCTGCCCCCCACTTTTCCCCAAGAACCCATGAATCCGACCGCGTTTACCAATTTCATTCCAAGAAACACTTAGATGCTTGAGATGCCTGAGCGCACACGGCATAGACATGCCCAGTGAGTTCAAGAAAGTGAAACTTTGTATGCCAAGGTGCTAGCACATTGATGATTATGAACAGGTATGTGGCGGGATTGTAGATGCAAAGCTGCAATTCACTTATGAACAACTGCTTACCCAATATACAAAGTCACGGCTCTGACACGTTGAACATCTTCGACAGTGCGGCAGACAACGTATCTATAAGTGCAAGGGCTTGCATCGACGGTCCAGCTGCTCAGTACGTTGTTTGGATCGACCAGCGCGTTTCTCTGAGCCAGCAGTGCTTCTTTGTCAATATCTGAAGCACTCACCAGGCAGCACATCAGACGACAAACGACGTCGGTATCAGTAACACAAGGGCATTTCTTTAACTAACTGGCTGTCCGCGACACTCCCGGAGCTAGTGTATACCAGCCCCCGCCCCCCCGTTTCCCGGGGGGGGGGTCTTGACCCCCCCCCCCCCCCCCCCCCCCCCCCCCCATTTTTTTTTTTTTTTTTTGGGGGGGGTCAGCTCCCAAAAAATATTATATATATATATATTTTAAATACATATTTTATTAATATTTTATGTATATTTTATACATATTTTATACATTTGGCTGGCGACCCCCCCCCCCCCTTTTTTCAGGGTGGGGTGGGGGGGTCTGCATCCAAACCCCCCTGAATCCAAAATCCCAGAAAATGGGGGGGGGGGGGGGCGACCCTTTACCCCCGCCCCCCCAGTTTTGGGGGTGGGGGGGTGGGGGGGTCTACCCCCCCCCCCCCCCCCCCCCTGTATACACTAGCTCCGGGAGTGTCGCGGACAGCCAGCTAAGAAGCTACCAAGCAGTTAGAGTGGATGTTGACGGAAGCAACCATACCAAAAGCCACTTCAAATTATTCATTGAAAAAAAAGCTATTTCATACTACTAGTATGTAAAAACGTGCACAAGGCACGAAGCCACTTGGAAACAGTATGCACAAATAATGTCATCACATGCGACGGGCTCAAAGGGGGCCGATCTGCCGCCTGTAGCATAGCTCTACCGTACGTCACCTACACCATAAAAGGTGTATAAGCTCCTTTTTGTAATGCAGCACCTATCCACGACTTGTTTGCTAAATGCATTCAATCAATGAAGTGAATCTACATTTCACTTGCATCATCACAAGGCTAATTCCTATGTCTGTGTTTCCCCATAAAAATAAGGCAGGCATTTGTTGTGACCTTTTCCAAGGCAGGCCCCACTCTTGGCCGCCTTCAGTGTCAAAGAGGAGATTAACAAGATACGTGGAGCGGAAAAAAAAAGCAGGTTGGATCACTGCCGTTGCACTGCTCTCCATTAATGGTTGCATCCAGCCGTCATCCCGTGCTTCTAACCTGGTAATATTCAAGCGGCATTCTGTGACTAATGGCTTCCACACACCAGAGTAAAAAGAGCAAGTCATTCAATTGCAATATGCACTCCATCCATCTTCAAGATCACAAAGAGGGGGGCTAGGTTGGACTTAGGGCGCATTACGTGACCAAGGAGGCCAGTGGACCTTAGTAGTCATATCGCCATGGGGCATCGAATCATTGGTAAATACCTGGTTACGGCCCATGAGATCATGAAAAAGCTCCAGGGGGCTGGGTTTGTCATTATCAGAGGCTACGGCTTCGCAAAGCAAAACCCTATATGCCATGCGGTGTTCTCTACATAAAAGCTAGTCAACAGCCTGGCCAAGCAGGCTTTCACATTTGCGCAGAATTTTACAAGACAGCAGTTTAAAAAAATGAAACATGCGCGACGAGCAGAGGACAAAACAAGCGATAACCTCAAAATAATGAAACAGGTAGGAGTAATGAGAAACGAGGGGGCGCTCCCCTTTAGTTGTGTTCCAAGTGCATAGCTCTCTGCACCAAAGGGAAGACTCAGCATGCTGCTGCCCCTAAAGGTGGGCCATGGGCAAGCAGCGAGCACTGGTTTGTTTGTGTGGCAGCGTGCCTGTCCGTACCAGAGGGAAGAGCGGCTGAAAACTTAATAAAGCCATGTGCACAGGTGGGCTGTCTAGCCATGTGATGTGCGACAACCAAGCAAACACATGCACATGTTTCTTTGAAAAGTGCCATCATTGTCTAGGGTGCACATACAAGTTGCCAGTTACCAAGGGCAAGATGAATATTTGTTGGGATCGATCAAACTGCATCGTATGTAGCAGTTGACGCAGTCTATAAGTTGGGAGACTGAAGCTAACGCATTAACCAGTAACAATCGAAGCATAAACACTACCCCGACAGGTACCGGGCTGCCATTATGATTATGCAGGCACTGATGATGCACATACTTCACCATAGCACGTAAGCAATTGCATGGTTGTACTACAAAACTTAGGCATGCATCCGGGATCTCGTCATAACATTGAAAATTCCACAGATAAAATCGCGAATATAGCTCACCATACAGAGACTCAGGTGCTGGCAGTGTACATGACTGAAAGAGTCAACAAATGGAATGGCGGCTGGGTCAGGTGCACTAGTTGAGGTGAGCAGGTGGAAAGAAGCCTCCTACAGTACTACTACATGACAGTTACACCTTCAAGTCCAAGTTACTCGCCTTGTCCTAACAACCGCCTCAGACTCATCATGCCTAAAAGCCGTAAACAATTACACAATTTTTATGGGGACGCCCCAATCTAGCCTAATAACGTTCTCTATGTGATCCATACTGGGAGGCAAGCACGCATGTACATGTTTGGGCCTGCGTGTGGGTCATGTGATTGTTCCCACTCGAAGGCCCCTGTGTAGTATATAGCATCCCCCCCGCAAGTGGGTATGGTAGGTACACAGTTTCGGCACCTATTTAAGAAGCGAATGATCTTGTCTCTAGCCTGAAGTTGACCCAGGTTAATATGTAGGAATTTCAGCTGCATCCACTCCTACGGCAAGCTCTCTTGCATTACCAAGAAGTTTCAAAACATCCTAGGGACCCCTCAGATAACTGCCACAATCTCTTTTTGGGTGGACCATGACACCCTGGTAATTCAGGGTTTCCAACCTAGCCAGATAGTCAGGTAGTTTAGACAAGTGTGTCAGTACAAATCTAGATGTCGACGGTGCTTTCCATGCAACCCTGAAGTCCCGCGCAAATCGCAATTCTGCCACAAAATCATATTTATTTCTAGTCACGAGCTAAAATCATGCTCAAAAAATTGCGTGACGACACTTAGGGGTACATCTTCTTGGCCTCCCCTAGCTATAGCTGGCACCAACTCCCATTAAAGTATTCTAATTAGAATATTTGGCTAGATGTGATAATAATAAATGTCTAATAACTTCCAATGTATTTCAAATTTTATCAATGCTGGAATTGTACCAAACCAGCCTGCAAAAACTAAAATTTGACTTGTATTTTTTACATATTCCATAATTTTAGGTGACAATATACTTGAAGAATCGGGGTTCTCTGAACATAGTTTCTTTATAGTGATACGGAAGGGGAGCCGCTGATGCTAGGTGAAATAGAGCTGGGTGATGTGATCGTAATAAGGTTGATTAGGCTTCTAGTGTACGAGTATTACGGATGATATGGCCTAATTGTTGCGGCCCATACCTTGACGGTGTGCTGAGTACCTTGACGACGGATTTTTGCGTCTAGGTTCTCCTAACAGATCTGTGATTGCGGACGGGTTTGCAACAAGCAATATCTGAAGTAAAACTTGACGGCTAAAACTGTTTAGAGGCCGTTGCCGGAATCTGGCCGTTGGTAGAGAGCCGTTGGCCTTGAAACACGATAAAAGCTTGCTCACCTAGCTCATGGCGGTCTCTTTTGTTTTAACGAAGGCAGCGACAGGGGTCAGGGGCAGCGTAGCTGACGCCCGGAATTCCTTTCTGCAAAGCGGCTGGGATGCCGAAGCCCGGGCGGAAGCCAGGTTCGACAGGTGCTGGGAAGCAATTAGCGAAAGCTAATCCCGAGGTGCCGACAGCTACTAAACAAACGGGAAAGGGCCGACTAGGCTGGCCGACGCAGAAGAAAAGGCTCCATCAGGAGCTCTCCACTTGCTCGGGCCTGCCTGAAGTGTGCGCTGCCTTTGAGGCGGTCCTCGGGACCGACTGGGTAACTACTGTCAGCCGGTGGTCTGCGGCCCAGCTGGAGTCCGTCGTTGGACTGCTGGTCGACCACGTGGACGGGCCTGAAATTCTGGCAGCAGCGGACCCAAACGAAGCGCTAGTGGCAGCCCTCCAAAGCGCCCGGGACTTGGCGGACTCGGACGAAGAGGAGATGCAGCCACCACGCCGGCCCACGAAAGGGGCGAAAAAGGGGACGAAAAAAGTCGGAAGCCCAGCCCCAAGCAAGGGAAAGGCCGCGGGGGATGTGAGGGAGCAGCTCTTGGAGCTGGCGGCCATTATTGGCAAGCAGGGGCAGGCGGGCAAAGTAGAGGAGGAGGAGGAGGAGTCCGAGGAAGAGGATTTCCTGACGAAATTGAAGGATGCGCTGGCCGGGGCAGATGGGGCTTCCAGGAAGCCGAAAAAGACCAAAGGGGTGACGCTGCCCACTCGAGCACAAGTGGTGAATTGGAGGGTGCAAGAGAGAGTGCTCCCCGAGGTGCTCGAGGATGCCAACGACAATGGAGGGGGGATAAAGAGTTGGATCATGGCTACTCGCCAAGGGGGTGGAGGAACCAGGAAAGCAGGAAGGTGGTCATGAACATCGCCCTGGCCATGGACACACTCTTCAAGGAGTTGGGGCCGGCAGCCGGGGAGTTGGCTGGGGTAGAGTATCTCATGAGGGTGGTGGCAGCAATGCTCCTAGTGGAGAGCCAGGGGTCAGGAGGGTGGAAGGTGGCTGGCCACCTCCTTGCTCTCAAGGAGGATGCCTCCTTGGTGAGCAACCCGGCCATGAAGATGGCCCTGCAAAGCGCCACGATGATGGAGAAGCTGGGCAAGGCCCAGCAAACCAAGTAAACACCGAAAGGGTAAACCGCTCCCCCTTCCCACTGCCTCTTCCTACAATGCCTCTAAGCACTACGTGGGGAGAGTGAGGTCAGCACGCAGACGCCAGCGTGCAACTCGCCGCCGCCGGACCTTCACTCTACAACACAAGGTGATTACGTGGTTGAATTGGCTATGGCAGGGGGGGCAGACCCTCCGCCTAAATCTGGAGGCGCGTGCTCCAGGGAACGGCGGAGGCCCTGAAAAGGGTCAAGAAGCACTGTGAGTGGTACAGTCGCCGCGTAGGCGTTGCGACAGGCCCCGCAAAGGAAGTGATTTAATCTATGGGAAACAGAACAAGTATGAACAACTTGTGGCGGAGCGGGTGAGTCTGCCGAAGCGCGAGGTGGCAGGAAAGGCGAAGCTGCTGGATTTGCTGGCGCTACGACCTAGTTGGCGAGAGGTGTACGCCAGCGAGGCCAACTGCATCAAGCCGGAGGTGGCTGCCAGTGCGAGGTATTGGAATGTACCTGCCCCCAGCCGAGGGTGCACCATGGCGGAGTGGGGCAAGTTGATGGGGAGGGCAGCGGACGTGGGGATGGTGGAGTTCCGAGAGACGCGGCCAAAGTGGGTAGACGGATGTTTTGGGGTGGCCAAAGGAGTGGGGGAGTTAAGGCTCATTGTGAATAAGAAGTTGGGGAACGCACTGTGGGTGGACCCCCCTAAGACGGTGTTACCCCACCTGGGCATATACTCGGAGGTCTATATCAAGGGTCGGTGCTACACGGCCAAGAGCGATCTGGTCTCGTATTACTATACCATCCAAGTGCCGGAGTGGTGGTGGGATTATCAAGGGCTACCTGATGTGTGGTCCACCGATGTCGGGCTGCCGGGGCGGCGGAGGAGGGTGTGGCCAGTGCTGAAAGTGCTGGCCATGGGGCACTCCCACGCTGTAGCGCTAGGGGAAGCCATCCATGAGATGGTCCTCTATGCCACGGGCGCTTTGGATCCTAGACGGCAGGTGAACCGCCTCACAAGTGTAGGGGAGCTGACCGTGCTTCGGAATGCATGGGGTAACCCAACCGCCCTAGCCATCGAGTACAAGGAGGAGAGCACGAGGGAGATGCAAATCGACCTTGAGGACCCCCCTGCCCCTATGGTATCCATCACTATTGATGACCTGGTGGTCAGCAATGGGCGCACGTGCGAGGCGGTGAATCGCTTAATCACGAGTGCTATTGAAGACGGGTACGCGCCTAACAACCTTGTGCCCTCCAAGGACAAGACGATCATGGCTAGCCCGGAGGGGGAGGATGAGCTAGAAGCTCTGGGTGTTGTTCACCGGCGGGATGGGGTGTTGGAGCCGACAGCTAAGCAGCTCACCCTTGTGGTTGAGCACACTCGTGTACTCAGGACTCGACGCGCTACCGCTGAGGCGCTGGCGGCCGTCGTGGGCCGGTGGGTGTGGCTGCAGATGCTCAGCCGCACTTGCTTGTCCATATGGCAGCAGAGTTTTAAGTTCATCAACCTCAAGGGGTGGGGCCAGCGAACGCGACCTTTGTGGCAAGGTGTGCGCGATGAGCTCGAGTGTGCCATGGCATCAAGTTTCGGTTAAGTGGCCAGCCGGAGCGGCTGCTTAGGTTTTAGCGGGCAAGTGTTCGAAGCGCGTCATTGGTGAATTACTGGGGAACTCGGGTTTCCCCGCGAAACTCCAACCGCACGTTCAGATTTCCAAATCTCAAGTAAAGTTCGGCGCAACTTTCTGAACGGGGGCAGTTGACGAGCAGCATTCCTCCGGACGAATGAATTGCGCTCCATACTTGCGCAAAATTTTGAAAGGTAGCTTGCGTGCAGCCCTACTAAAATTTGCGCGGACGTTCAGATTTCCAAATCTCAAGTAAATTTCGGCGGAACTTTCTGAACGGGGGTAGTTGGCGGGCAGCGTTCCTCCAGACGAATGAAATGCGTTCCATACTAGCGCAAAATTTTGAAAGGTAGCTTGCGTGCAGCCCTACTAAAATTTGCGCGAAGTGTGGGACTGAAAATTCGTAACGGAAACGTTTTGGTAGTTGCCGTCACTTCCTCTTGTGCAAACGTGTGGGAGTGAAAATTCGTAACGGAAACGTTTTGGTAGTTGCCGTCACTTCATTTTGCGCGAGTGTTGGGCTGAAAATTCGTAACGGAAACTTTTTGGTAGTTGGCGTCACTTCCTTTGGTTCGACTGAAAATTCGCTGAAATTCGCTGAATTCGTACCGTAGCCTAATTTTTAGTACCTCGAAGTGACGGAGCACCTAAAAATTTGCCCACAAGTACACTTGGCAGCGCGCTCACTGGGAAAAATTGTACAGCCGCTCCGGCGGGCCACTTGAACGAATTGTAATGCGTTGGCCCCCATGCTCCGTGTGGACCGGGGGGCTGCCCTGGCTCCGGTGGTGGTGGCTTCGGATGCGTCTAGTTTTGGGCAGGGGTTTGTCTACGCTGAGATGGCCCCAGCTGAGGTGACGGAATTAGCTCGGGCCCGGGAGGTGCGGGGCTACCCAACCCTCCTCACCCCAGGTGAGGCCATGTATGCCGGGCCTAGACCCTTGACCAAGGCCGCGGAAAGAGCCATCATCCACGGGCGATGGCGCGTAGGGATCAAGAGTCGCTGGCGCGATTCGACCATGCACATCAACGAGAAGGAAGTACGGGCCGCTGTGAAGGGGGTGGAGCGCTCGGCCCGGAACCTCGGATCATGGGGGAAGCGGGTGGTGAGGTTAGTGGACTCCACTGCCGCTTTGGGCTGCTTGGCTAAAGGGCGTTCCTCTTCTTACCGGTTAAACAAGCAATGCCGCCGGTTGTGCGCTCTTACGTTGGTCACCGGCAGCCGCTCACAATGGGTCTGGACGCCAAGTGAGCTTCAGCCTGCGGATGGGCCTTCGCGGGGGCTTTCCATGGCTGCCTCGGTGGCCGGGTGGGTCCGCGATTTGACTCGCGAGGGTGTTCATCCCAATCCCGGGCCTCGGCTTGGCGCTAGTTACTTGACCCTTCTTGAGGGCAAGGTGAAGCCGGCTACTTTGATGGTTTACCATCGGGGCCTTAGGTCCTTTTTCGCATGGTGGGCGAGCCGGCGGGGTCGGGCTGGCAGCTTGTTGCGCGGCTTGACGATTGAGGAATACTATTGCGAGTATGTTGCCTGGGCGCACTCACGGTGTTACAGCCGCCACTTGTGTGTCAATGCGCTTATGGGCCTGAATTTGTACTTTCCCCGGGAGGTGCGGGATCGGGCCTTGGCACGAAGTGTTTTGGCTGGCTGGCGCACGTTGGCACCCCCTCGTGCCCCCCCCCCCATTCCATGGGAGGCTGCGTTTGCGCTTGCTTGTACTATGGTGCTCCAGCGGCAGCCTCGTGCGGCTATGGTGGTCATCGTTATTTTCCAACAATACCTGCGGGTATCGGAGGCGCTCAACCTGTTGGTCGGCCATGTGCGCTTGCAGCCTGATGTTCGGTTGCGGGGTTCGCAGCGGGGCGAATTGTTGTTAATGTCAGCTAAGACGGCTAAGGGGGAGGTGCAGTCTGTGGTGGTCGAGGATGTCATGTCTGAGACCCTCTTGCGGGCTTGTATGCGTGGCAAGGCGGCATGGGAGCGGGTGTTCCCTTACGATTATGCCCAGTTCAGCCGGGTTTGGCATCAGGCCACGCAGGCTTTGGGGGTCGACATGGTGTTTACCATTCACGGGCTGCGGCATGGGGGGGCTACCTATGATTTTTTGCGGCAGTGCAGCATGGCTGATATTCAGCATCGGGGTCGCTGGCGCAGCAGCAAAACTGTCGCCCACTATGTGGGATTGCACCGGAGCTTGGCCCTCACCCTTCCTGACGCCCTGGTTCGGGCTATCGCCGCCTGCCCCCCGTGCATTTGGCGGAGCGTCTTTTCTTTGCCTTCCTCTTAAGTTCCCTTCATTCTTGTCTTATGCGTCCACCGGTTTTTGTTTTGCCCCTGGCTTGGGTCGCCAGGGAGGGATGTAAGGGTAAGGCTAGCCTTTTTGGACATAAAGTGTTCCCATGGGTAAGGATGGCCAGTTGAGGGCCACTTCCTGATGTGCTCTACTTATTGTTTTAATAAAGAGTCTGGTTTATACCTTGGAGTTCCACGGTTAATAGAATCGGGGTTCTCTGAACATAGTTTCTTTATAGTGATACGGAAGGGGAGCCGCTGATGCTAGGTGAAATAGAGCTGGGTGATGTGATCGTAATAAGGTTGATTAGGCTTCTAGTGTACGAGTATTACGGATGATATGGCCTAATTGTTGCGGCCCATACCTTGACGGTGTGCTGAGTACCTTGACGACGGATTTTTGCGTATGGTTCTCCTAACAGATCTGTGATTGCGGACGGGTTTGCAACAAGCAATATCTGAAGTAAAACTTGACGGCTAAAACTGTTTAGAGGCCGTTGCCGGAATCTGGCCGTTGGTAGAGAGCCGTTGGCCTTGAAACACGATAAAAGCTTGCGCACCTAGCTCATGGCGGTCTCTTTTGTTTTCCCACCCGCCCTCCCTGTGTGTTGCCTGTTTGGGGGTAAGGCTAGCCTTTTTGGACATTAAGTGTTCCCATGGGTAAGGATGGCCAGTTGAGGGCCACTTCCCGATGTGCTCTACTTATTGTTTTAATAAAGAGTCTAGTTACCTTGGAGTTCCACCGTTAATAGAAGTTCTTTTTCACTTTCAAAACTTTTTAAAAAAATCCCAGAGCCAAGGAAGTAAAAAGTAAAAAGTTAGAATAAACGCAAATTCTACACCTGAAAAATGAAAAAGAAAAATTTTATTAAAAATTACATGTTCATTAACGTTAAAATAAAATATTGCAGCACAAAAGCAATGTATTTGTCAAACTTTTGGTACTGTCTTGTCACTTTCTGCTGTTCGTTTCCTACCGGCAATACTTTCTGGAATACTTAACCTGGCGATGCCATGCCCGAAGCAGTGCCTGATCCGACGCCATCGTCAGGGGATCTACCGCCGCCTGGGAATCGGGGTAATGTCGAAGCTAGCCGCAATGCTAATCTCACGAGAAGAATAGCGGGACAAGCTCTGGGTCGTCTCACTCACGTCCGCATTCTGACGATACAGTATTGCTCGGAATTCAGGTCATGGAAAGCATCGCCGTAGCTCAACTGAATCTTCAAGCAGCGACTCTACAAACAGCAGCTCTTCAAGCAGTGATGCAGAAAGCTCGCAGCGGCCATAAAAGCGCAGGAAGGAGGACAGAGAAGCCAAGGCCGGAGCCCACAAGCGTTCCAAGGAGGGGAAGAAGCGTGCGTGGCATGGGGCACGGAGATTTTCACCAGAATGGCTCGAGGGTGGGAAGTTTCCCTGGCTAACGTGGGCAGGGAGTCAGTGAACGACCCCGAGATTGGAAAATGATTGTGGTGCACTGCATGCCCAGTTACCAAGGGCGAGGCCCGACCCTGGGATGCAACTCGCCTGAAGCGCTTCAAGGCGCATGGGAGGAGCAAGAGTCACAAGATTGCATCCGACTGGGCAACCTCGCAGGTGGCTTTGGGGAAGATGATCCCTTATGATACCAATTTGGGCAAGGTGACGGGCACCGCTGAGCTTGTGCATGCATTGGCCCAGCGCAGCGGCAAGGAGGAGCTTGAGACGGGTGCCACAAACATGCTCTACGTCACGTACAAGACGCTGGCGAACGGCCGCTCCATGCTGGACTTTCGGCACACTGCCCAAATGATCGGCTTCATGAACTCGGAGATCAAGCTGTACCAGCAGCGCATCCCCTGGTTGGAAAGTATGTCAATGACGATGCAGGCTGGGAGTTTGCTGAGGCCATCAGCGTCGTGTTCCTCGACAATCTCCGCAGTGGCATCGCCAGCTCGCAGTACCTGTCACTGTCCGCGGATCAGTGCTTTTAGTAACGGGACGCGTGCGTCAGCCGCTGACGCGTCAGACTTTTTCGTCCGCGCGTCAGACAGCTGACGCGTAAATTTTGGCTCTGCGTCAGTCGACTGACGCGTAAATTTTGTCTGCACGTCAGTCGTCTGACGCGTAAATTCAGGCAGCACGTCAGTACTTAAGGGCACCGAGTCTATGCGTCAGGCAGGGTCAATATATAGTGGGTACCTACTAATGTACTGAAGTCTACTGAAATGCCAACTTCGTACTGGATATCTACGAATTCAAGTTCACCAGTTCAGGTCTGTTCGTTGATATGCTTCAAGATTCTAGGCGGTTATCATGCCCATGCCAGACCCGCCGGCCCTTAGCCTGCTTGGCGGCGAGAGTGACGAGAGTTCTAGACGAATGTAATTAAAGTTGTAACCCAGGACGACTGGCAATGGTCGATGTCTCGATGATGGCAAAGGTTTTAGGAATATGATTGATGAGCTGATTGATGAAGCGTTGCGAGGTTGCCTGACTTACAGATTGCTTTGAATCGAATTCAAGGTGTGTTTATTAACGCTGTAGATTTGTTTGCATAAGAAAGAATTCTGTCCATTACTAGATGTGTAGGGAAATTTCGGGCCGGGTCAGTAATATTGTATCAACATCTAACAACGTTAATGGTTTAGTCCGATAGTCAACCAGCAAAACTAGCGACCTGGGGGTTGGAAGTTTTTGGGTGAAGGGATGGCGCCGGAAGAAATACTGGGAAAATTTAAATCTGGGGGGATCGCAGCTTTTTTCATGCCGAAACAGGCCGCCGACATGGCCAAAGCGCCTGCGCCTGGTCCGCGTGCCATTGTTGGCGTAGGCCAGGCAGCCAACACGCTGAACCGCAGCAAGAGGAAAAGGGGGAATGATAGCAATGCAGCCAGCAGTGCAGCAGCAGCATCGGCTCAGTCCGGCAATGCTGGTGAGCCCCCAGGCTGACGCGCCGCCAACGGCGGCAAGTCAGCCGTCTGACGCGCCGCCAACGGCGGCAAGTCAGCCAGGCTGACGCGGACAAAAACCCTTACTAAAAGCACTGCCGTGGATGATAGCGCCGACATCACTCGGAATGAGCAGTGTGCGGTGGTGTGCTATTCCCTGAAACAGGGCATGCGCACAACCGCTCTCAGTACTGGGACTGCACGAGCTACCCGGTGCATCTGCCACTGCGCCGGACATCGCCAAGGCAATATACTCGGAGCTCAAGAGCAAGGGCGATCTCACCTGTGCTGAGAAGATGGCGGCAAAGGTTGTCGCCATCTCCACCGATGGCACCAACGTCATGCTTGGAGCCCAAGGGGGCGCTGTCTTGCTCTGCCAGCAGCAATTTGCGCCCTTTGCAGTGTCCAGCTGGTGCCCGGGTCACAGGAACAGCTTGGTGGGCAAGGACGTCGCCGCCCATCCTTTGTGCCAGAAGGTGGAGGGCGTCCTTCGCATGGTGGCAGCTGACGTGAACCATTCGCCCAAGAAGACCCAGGAGTTCCTGCTGTGCCAGCTGGTGTGCGGCCACGCCACCCAGGCTGAGTCGCTTGAAGTTGGTCATCGATGTGCGGTGGATCTCAGTCAGCGGCGTCCTCGATCGCTTCACCCTGGAGTATGACGCGCTGCTGAAGTACTACCACGACGAAGTCGAGAAGAGCACGGAGCACGCGGGCGAGATCTACGAGGCCCTTGTGGATTGTGACGCCATCCTCGGAGCTCATGGCATGCAAGCCATGCTTCACGAGCTTGACGTTGCGTCCACGAGGTTTCAGCATGACTCCCTCCACCTCAAGGATGTCGCGGGCATCATCCAGACCGTCAAGGACAACATCCAAGCCACGTACTTGGTGGCAAGGCCCACCTATGGCAGGGTGTTCCAAGCTGTTCTTGGGTCGGACTTTGCACGTGCTGACGAGCCTGCTGCTAGCAGTGGCAGCGCTCCCCTTGACTTTGGGGAGGATGACGATGCGGGAGCTCTAGCCGCCCGCGTTGTCATCCATTGCAGCACCCGCAAGCAAGCAAGGCAAGGAGGTGATCCCTACCGTGTACTTTGAGGAGGCAGACGTGGATGGTGAGCTTGTTGTCGAGCTTACCACGGCCCAGACTTGAGGGTTATGAGGTGACCTTCAACACGCGTGGCCGTCCTATGTACGCGGGTGCGAACCGACCAAGTGCGAGTGACCCGGAGCAGGGCCAGCTTGCAAGTCGCCAATCAGCCCGATACAGCGTAGGGTCAAGCTGCAGCACTGCATGGACAACGTCGGTCGCCAGCTGCAAGAGATGGCCCGGATGGCCATCGAGAGTATCAACCAGCGGTTCCCGGACGATGCCTATCTGCATGCAGGCGTGGTCACCCTTCTTTCCCGAGTACTGGGCCACCACTCCTCAGCCCACCTCCGATGACGTGAACGAGCAGCTGCAGCCCCTCATCGCGTTGTACTGTCACTCCAAGGTGATCACCCCTCCCCCCTGGCGATGAAGCGGCCGGCCAGCTGGCCAGTCCAAGTCCCCGCGCTCATCTCGCGCGCGGGCTTGATGGCTGAATGGAAGGCTTTAAAGACCAGCATGAGGAACTGGCCCAAGGATCGCGATGGTGGCTTTGAGCCATAACGGAGAGTGTGGGGGGCTCGCCTGCTGGACGCCACGCTTCTGGAGACCATGCCTACCTGGTTGTGCATGGTGGCCATCTTGGTTGTCCTGTCATGCGGCAGTGTGCCAAATGAGCGGTTTTTCTCCGCCATGAACTTCATCAAGTCAAAGCAACGCAACGGCTCGGTGCTGCCCACTTGGACGTCGCACTGCGCGTGTTTGTCACCAAGACAGAATTCATGGCCTTCAAGAAGATGGACGGTTTCGACAGGGCCTTGAAGCACTGGCACGACGCCATTGAAGCCACGACGCATGGGTGGATCAACAGGCAACCCGTGGACCACCGCTGCTGCCAAGGCTGGCAAGGCACCTGCTGGCAGCAGTGCAGCACGTGCCCTCGCCATTTCAGGCGAGGACGAGGACGATGATCAGCCATTGTGCCTTAACTAGATTTCTGGGCACAGGACCCACTACTTAGTATCGGGGTTCTTTGAACGGAGTTTCTTCTATACGTGAATGCGGGAACAAGAGGCCGCTGGATGAGCGGCTTATAGGTCGTAGTGTTTACTCGTAGCTGTTTGGCTAGAGCTTTTGTGATTAGTAGATGCAATATAGTGCATGGTTGAAAAATGAATTAAATAAAATGTGCGTTCCGCGCTTGGATTGATTATACCCGGGCGGAACGGGGCGTGAGGTGCAGTGCCCCTGAAAAGAACAACCTACGCATTATTTAATACTAGCCGTGCAGATTCGGGATATTCTACCCCCGGTCTATACGGTTAGCGTCTTACTAGCATCCACTAAACATAAGGGTTTAATGACGTCAGTTAGCTAGGGATAAGGGAGGTTTTGCGACTAAAAGCCGCTCTGGCTGGTTTTGTCGGCCTCTTTCTTTGCTCGTTGTCGTTGCGGCGGCAGCCGCAGCTATGGGTGCTGCGGAGCAAAATCCCAAAAGCACTGGTTGCACTGGCCACTTGGCCAGTGGTGAGACTTCCAGTTGTTAACCGGCCAGGCGTAGTTCCTCGCCCGGTTAACTAAAAGAAAAGAAAATGATTACCTCCGGTCCGCACCTTTTCCCCAGCTTGGGGTCTTTGGTGGGCCGGATGCCGTGACAGGTGCTCAACTGTCGCTTGGTCGGCCCAGTGCGCGAGCTGGTGCTCCGTACCTGGGGATGCTTGCACCCCGGGTTGGAGCCGGATGGCTGGCACTGGCGACCCGTGTCTCGGTCCGCGGCCTGCGGCTTTTTCTTCGGAAATTGCTGCTGGCCAGCAAACTTTGCAATTGCCTTCCGCCGAGGGGGGGGTGGTTGGGGCTGGGGACGGCGATGGGAAAAGCGCCTAAGCTAGAAATTTTTTCCCCACGCATAGAAACCTCGGGGGGGAATGCGGTCTTGGCTGAACGGACTCTCGTTCAGCCAGGTGCCTGGGGCTGTGGCCTCGGGCATCCGGGCTGGCGGGGCCTGGGCTAGGTCCACGTTTTTTCTCGAAGCACCCCGGGTCTATGGGGAGACGGCCATAGCGGTACCGACTCGGGGCCCCGAGAGGGGTCATGATAGGCTGGCCGTGCGCAATCGCAGTGCAAATGCGCTGGGCCTTTTTGGGCCTGACCACGCATCCACAGCCGCCGGGCACACGCCTCCCGATGTGGGGGGGCTCCCGTTTTGCGGCAGGGCGGTCACTTGTGACAACGAGCAAGGTGGAGTGCGGCTTCAAGGGAAAGCCAGGGCGGGGGTGATTGGGCAACGTACTTCATGAAGGGCCTTGAACGGCGTGCCTCCGGGCATGTCAATTAGTGTCACATGTATGCTTCCACTTATTGTTTTAATGAAGATGCTGGTTTTTGTGGGAGCTACGTGGGACATGAATCGGGGTTCTTTGAACCGAGTTTCTTCTATACGTGAATGCGGGAACAAGAGGCCGCTGGATGAGCGGCTTATAGGTCGTAGTGTTTACTCGTAGCTGTTTGGCTAGAGCTTTTGTGATTAGTAGATGCAATATAGTGCATGGTTGAAAAATGAATTAAATAAAATGTGCGTTCCGCGCTTGGGTTGATTATACCCGGGCGGAACGGGGCGTGAGGTGCAGTGCCCCTGAAAAGAACAACCTACGCATTATTTAATACTAGCCGTGCAGATTCGGGATATTCTACCCCCGGTCTGTACGGTTAGCGTCTTACTAGCATCCACTAAACATAAGGGTTTAATGACGTCAGTTAGCTAGGGATAAGGGAGGTTTTGCGACTAAAAGCCGCTCTGGCTGGTTTTCCCTTGAAGCCGCACTCCACCTTGCTCGTTGTCACAAGTGACCGCCCTGCCGCAAAACGGGAGCCCCCCCGCATCGGGAGGCGTGTGCCCGGCGGCTGTGGATGCATGGCCAGGCCCAAAAAGGCCCAGCGCATTTGCACTGCGATTGCGCACGGCCAGCCTATCATGACCCCTCTCGGGGAGCTACGTGGGACATGAACTTAGTGTTTTTATGGAAGGCATTGCTGTAGTAGTGGGCAGTTCTGGTCAATCTGGTGTTTTATGTAGTCAAGCAGGAGTTTAGAGTTTTCAACCTAGTAAACCTACATAGCACTTGCCAGTTGCCCAGCCAATGGCCAATTGGCCATGCCCTCGAGTCTTGGCCCATGTGGCATGCGTGACTTCACTTCATCACATGTTACGGCGTCATCTAAATTTACTTTTGTCGCTGTTCATGTAATGGTTTGACGGTCCTCAATCCTATCGTGCACATTGGATATCGCAACTGTGCCTACTGAAGGGAGTGAAGGCTGCCTGGGGCCCATTGTGCCCAGCTGGCGACCCGGCGCGAAGCAAGGGGGTGGCGGACGACAGCCTTAACGTCTGGGGAGGACTGGGACCTGGCGCGCAATAATGGATCGAGGAGGAGGACTACAGCCTGCTGGGCGGTGGCCATTGGCGTACGGCACTGTCCTACAGGTGGCGGGGGCAGCCTAACCACATCAACGTCAAGGAGGCCTGCGATTGCTGCGGCGCAGGGGGTCGAGTCGTCGTGCCGGACCAAGGCGTGTCGAGGTAAGCGAGTCGTCCGGCTCGTGGACTCTAGTGCTGTGGTGGGGGCGTTTGTCAGGGGGCAGTCGTCTTCCTACCGCCTCAACCAGCTGGCTCGGCGCTACTGCGCTCTGTCACTGGCTGGCGACATGCAGAGCCACTGGGTCTGGGTGGCTACCGACCACAACCCAGCTGACAAGGCCAGTCGGCGTGGCGCCTGGATTCCTGACTTGACCCGGTGCGGTGACGTGCACCCCAACCCTGGGCCTGAGGGGGCGCGACGCCCTCGGGACCTGGCACTTTTGGAGGGCACAGTCAACCCTGTGTCTACCTTGCCAGCGTACCGGCGCGCGGTGGCTGTCTAAGTGGCGTGGGCGCCACCTGGCCCCGTCAACCCAGCTGACGCGGAAGCCATTTTCTGTGAGTGGATTTCTGCTGTCTACCATGCCAGAGGGAGGTGGGGAAGTACTACCTTATGCCAGCACGCCAAGGCCTGTCTGCACCTGTACTACCCCGACATTGTTCGGAATTAGGTACTGGCGGACCGCCTGCTAGCAGGTTGGCAGCGGCTTGTTCCGGCTGTCAGCCCTCCGCCTATGCCCTGGCGCCTTTTCTATTTCACTGCCCTGTTGCTAGTTTCACGTCGACAGGTGCATTTGAGTGCGTTGATTATTATTGATTATTATTGCTTTCCAGCAGTATTTATGCATTAGCGAGGCGCTAGGGCTGCGGGTTCGGGATGTGGCCCATCCTGGCCACCCCCTTCTCGAGCCAGGGCCCACGGTCGGTGCCCTTGTGCTGCGCACCCCCGAGACTGCGCAGGGGGCGGCCCAGCACGTCCTCGTCCGGGATCCACTTTTTTGTGGCTCCTACGACGCCTGACGGCTGGCCAGGGCTCCCCCGGATGCACTTCTTTTTCGGGGCTTAACGTACAGCCAGGCTAGGCAGCAGTGGGAGGCTGTGCAGGCCCGCATGGTCATCCCGGGGATGTTTTCTTTTCACAGCCTCCGGCATGGGGGGGGGACGCACGACGCCATCGCTGACGAGTCGCCGGAGGCCATTCAGCTGCGCGGCCGGTGGGCTTCGGCCCTCTCGGTCACGCGCTACATTGGCCTCCACCGCAGCCTCCTGGGGTGGGACATCCCGCCTGCCCTCTGGGCTCAGGCCCTGGGTTTTGACCCAGCGGCTTTTCGGCGCCACTTCGTTGGCATCGAGTTTAGACGTCTTCCAGTTTTCATCTCTCGTCTTTTAGCTATCAAGTGACCTCACCCTTGTGTGGGAGGTCAGGGGGGAAATGGTTTAACTAACCCGAGGGTGAACATGGCTTGGGACAAAGTACCCCCATAGCTACATACGTAGTTTAAGTTTTCTTTTTTGAATGTCCTACGTATTTTCGGCTGTTAGCCATGTAAGGAGATGTGGGTAGAGCAGGGGCACAGCTGCTGTGGGCTGGCCGCCTGGCCCTGCAAATTCACATAGTGTGCTCACCCTAGCATACAGATGGCCGTGTTGCCATCTGGTAGACGTGTCTGTGTTATTCCACCGTATAGAGCTAGCACACATATTGTAATAAATTTGATGTTTTGTGGTGATGCATGCAAAGCAAAGCAAGGCCAGAAATGGATCCTGCTTTTTTCGGATGACATTTTCGCCCTTCAGATTTAGCCTTGCCCCCCCAAAAAGCAGATATAGTAAGGTTAATCCGGGCTGACATAGTTGTTGAGCTTCGCTCATTTTATATATGACGCGTGGACGGGCTCAAAGGGGACCTGCCGTTGGTAGCGTAAGACTAGCGCTCGTCACGAGGGTACTGCGCCGGCCGGCCCTTTTTGTGCCGAGGCTGAGTGTGGTTTCGGAGTGCAGGCCTTGGTAGCTTCTAACGTACGTCACGAGACCTTGCACCTGCGCCAGCCGCCAGGCGTGGCGCAACTGTGATGGGCAGTCAGGACACCTTGTACCTGCGCCAGCCGGCAGGCCTGCGTGCCGCAATGTGAATGATAGTCAGTACTTAGAGTGGTGTAGGGGACGTAGGGAGGCCTCTTTTCAGCTTCGCAACTTTATCCCAGCATTTGCTGGCAAGGTCGGCTGGCCGGTATGGCGGCTGCGCTGAATGTCAGACGATGCTATTGGCCTCTCCGAGCGTGGAGAGGCCTAGAATAAATTTCTTTATGTTCGCCACCAACCGTTACAGGCCACGGTAACGGTTGGTGGGTGGGGGGCTCTACGATTTGAGTAAAAGGGTGTGTCAGATTTCCGGCGCTGGGCCCACTGACCATTCCCCTCTACCCCTGGGTGCGGCAAGCAGCCTTCCTGACACTGGGGGAGCTGCGTTCTAAGTCGGAAAACGTCAGGGAAGGAGCCCTACTGGCCAGCGGCTACGGTGGAAAAAATCACAGGTGGAGGCGAATCTGCCTTAACCCCTGACCTACGAAAATCCATCTGGCCACCCCTGACCTACGAAAATCACGCATCATCATTCTGAGCAACATTCTGAACCGTTACAAGCCGCGAGACGCAAATTTCCATTACAACGGCACGCTGGCAGCCATATCTAGTTACGCGCGCGCGCGAGTGAAAATTTCCCGCCAAAGTCACGTGATACTTTCTCAATACACGTTGTAATTACCAGGCTATGGCGAATATTAGTTATATTACCCCCAAACCTATGCATCACCTTCGTCCCTAAGTGTTCCCAGACCCACCGGACAACTTACATCCGTCACGGGTGGCGCGGCGCTCCTGGAATTGAGCGCCGCGCCACCGGGGGTCAAACTGGGCGATATATCGCCCAGTTTCCGGATTATGGGTTAAGGGTGGAGATGGCTAGCGCGGGGTGCCAGGGTAGCCCATAACTGCCAGGAGCCTGACAGCGGACCCGATCTTTCGGCCAGTGGCCAGATGGCCCGAGTTTCGGGGAGGATGCGGGGCTGGAGCAAATCTTGGTGGGAGGAGCGCGCTCGCGCTCTTCATCATTGCCCAGTTTTTTAGCAAAGAATGTTCGCCAGGCGGGGCTGAAATTCTGGCTGTTTTATCGCCTTCGTTCTTCTCCTGTATGATGCATTATAGGAAAGGCAATAAAGAGTTCGGTTCAGCCAGGCGGGCATAGCTAATAATGCCATTAAAAAAAAAAATTAACAAAACAAAATCCTACCAAAACACAAGCCCTCGTCAGGGTTTTGGCTAAGCAGTTTCCAAGCCAAGGCCTTGGTAGGGTAGAGGGCCTATCGCCACAATGCTTCAATGCCGGGAATTCCCAGCCTCAGGGGTGGGGCTGGTGATGGGTCCTGGGCTTGTGAGAGACGGTCCGGGGGCGTAATTAAGGCCTAATGAGCAGCCGCTGGAAACCGCCCCCCTAACGGGGGGAACGAAATGGGTGCCGCCCTGCGTCCGCCGGAAAAGGTTCCGTAGCGGCCACACGGGGGCGGCAGTACGTACAGCCGCGGCAGCGTGCGGGAGGGGGGCCAGGGGCGGAAAGAAACTCGGCACCAAGGTTGGCGACAGCCTTCGTGGCCAGGTGGGAGGTGTGGGGGCAACACCTTGTGTTCGAGTATGCTGGGCCCCCGGCATGGTGCTACAGTATAAACCAACTTGATAATGATGTGCACTGAATTTGAAGCTGTGGTATAGGCTGTTTGTATAAAGCCTAGCACACAGAAATGTAAAAAAAATGTTTCTCTTGGTGGGAAGGAAATCCAATGGACCAAAAACAAGAATGTATTTGTTGAGCTTCGCTCATTTCATATATGACACGTGGACGGGCTCAAAGGGGACCGACTTGCTGTAGGTAGCTAGCGTAAGACTAGCGCTTGTCACGAGGGTACTGCACCGGCCGGCCCTTTTTGTGCCGAGGCTGAGTGTGGTTCGGGAGTGCAGGCCTAGGTAGCTTCTAACGTACGTCACGAGACCTTGTACCTGCGCCAGCCGCCAGGCGTGGCGCAACTGTAATGGGCAGTCAGGACACCTTGTACCTGCGCCAGCCGTCAGGCCTGCGTGGCGCAATGTGAATGATAGTCAGTACTTAGAGTGGTGTAGGGGACTTACGGAGGCCTCTTTTCAGCTCCCACCCACCCACCCACCCACCCACCCACCCACCCACCCACCCACCCACCCACCCACCCACCCACCCACCCACCCACCCACCCACCCACCCACCCACCCACCCACCCACCCACCCACCCACCCACCCACCCACCCACCCACCCACCCACCCACCCACCCACCCACCCACCCACCCTGGCACCCACGCTGCTTAGAGGGGCAACACCTTGTGTTCGAGTGTGCTGGGCCCCCAGTATGGTGCTACAATAACCAACTTAATAATGATGTGCACTGAGTTTGAAGGTGCATGTGGTGTAGGCTCAGTGTCCGTATAATAAAGCCTAGCAGTGCACAAAAATGTAAAAAAAATGTTTCTCTTGGTGGGAAGGAACTCCGATGGACCAAAACCAAGAGATATATTTCTAATTTTGTCAGATTATGCCATTTTCGACTTTAAAAAAATTAATCCTTGAAAGAAAAAGCGAAGAAACATTCCGAAAAGGGGTATCTTTGGAAGAATAGAAAAAAAACAGTTGCTGTAGTGGGCTCGATCCTGAAGCATAAACATCCGGAGTCCACATGTGAAAAGGAGTTGCTCCACTCTTGAATAGAAATCCTGCATAAAGAAATAAAAT
The DNA here is from genome assembly GCA_009746045.1 of Mesostigma viride. Taxonomy (NCBI): domain Eukaryota; kingdom Viridiplantae; phylum Streptophyta; class Mesostigmatophyceae; order Mesostigmatales; family Mesostigmataceae; genus Mesostigma; species Mesostigma viride. The sequence continues at coordinate 563,381 of RPFO01000744.1, read as the reverse complement.
TCCAATAATTAGACCAAATGTTGGATTCATTATTGTATACTGATTCTAATGCCAAAAGAGATTCTGTCGCTTTTGCTAATTCTTCTAAACTGGTTTGACCTGTAAATACATAAATAAAAGAATAAAAATAATCCGGAAGAAAACGCTCCTAAAAGAAAATACTTTAAACCTGCTTCTAAAGCAAAAGCTTTGTAATTCAATCGACAAGTACATACTAATTAAATAATAAGTCTCTGCCATTAATCCCATCCCCCATGCCGATAAAAGAAAAAATAAAGGAAATTCAAAAGAATTACTGTCCGGCTTATTCACAGCGAGAGATAAAAGAAGTAAACATGTACCCAAAATAGAAACTTTTAAAACGAAGTGGATCCAAAAGTAATGCATGACTGAATAGTATTGCAATTGACTAAAGGGGGGTTCCTTCATTAAAACTAATGTAAGAATTTAAGCCCAAAAAGATATAAACCAAAGTATAGACTGTACTTGCCCAAACTTTTTTTTCATGAACACTTTTTTAAGAAATGCTGGAACCCGCACACTAATAAAATTAAAATGGCAACTAATAAAAAAAATCTGAAGCAATGGTACAGTATTAGTGTAATACTTTTCTGAGAAATCTATGTTTTCTTTTTTTTCAGGGGAAATAGAAATGCTGGATACAGCCAGGTCAATATTGCCATATTGCAAAGCAGGGATTAGGTAACCAAAATTCATATCTTTTATTTCAATGGCCAGACCTAGCTTTTTCCCTATTGCTCGAGCGAGATCTACGTCAAATCCTACTATTTCGCCATTGTTCTGATACTCAAATGGTAGATAATCAGCTGATAGTCCTACTATGAGCTTTTGATCTCTTGCTTCTTTTTGACATGAAGCTAATAGAACTAAAAGTGCTATGGCTAGAGGTATTAAAAATAATCTTTAGGATGAATAAAATAAATTTCCTAAGTTTGTCCAGAAAATTCTAACGCAAACGTAAATGCCATGCGTGGGCGCAAGCCGCCATGGCCGGGTCGTCGTTTTCCGGAATGCACGTTGTACGTGAAAAAGTACCCTGACCCCTTGTACTTTGACCGGCCAGAACACCTCTATAACTTTGTCAGAAGTATGCGAACCCTAGTATCATCCTGTGAGGAAAATTATAAACTTTCGATCTTCTCTGAGATTAAATTTTCCAAACTTCTCAACAGTTTTCGCGGCATTTGGTCGCCCGAGAAGGGGCCCATGCATCGGCTGTAACTCAGTTTTTGGCGGAAAATCGGCAGCCAGACCATTTAGGGGTTAAAGAAAGGCATGGAACATAAGAAAAACAGCTCACCCATGCAGGCCTTATCACACCCTTTCCCACGGAAGCACTAGATATGTCAAGGAGCCTTGGTTGGGACCTGGGGGAGCAACTTTCCACAGCCCGGCCTTGAGGCACTCACCCAAGTCGCCCGCCAGAAGGTGCCGTCGCATGGGCTTCATTACTGCCCCCTCAGTCTGGTTGTCGTAAGCCAGAAGAGACGAAATTTTGCGAACCCATCACATGCAGATGCCAGAGAATATAAATGGAAATTTTATTTATATACTGGGGACATTAGGGCATAGGCAATGGAATCTTGGCCTGGCAGCACAAGGAGTAGAATACATACGCATTACCACAAGCACCATTTCCATGGCAGCGCTGACAGCATTTCCACACAGGGCTATAATTGAATCCGCCCAGTTGTATTCAAGTTGAGTTGGAGGGTGCAAGCACATGCATCAGAAGTAGGCATGGCGGTCGTGCGGTGCGTCCAAACATCACTGCAATCAAGGCTGAGGCTGAGACAGGCGCTTGCATGCCTGGCAAGTAGCGATCGCATTTGATAATCCCTTTAGTTGGGCAATCACATTGCATGACACAAGCAGCCCAATCGCAGAAACCACACACATATAGGCCTGATGTGATCAAGATCGAAGCACTGATGTGTGGTGGCAAAAAGGGTGATCAGATTCAAGGGGGGGGGGGGCGCCCGGGGCTACCACATAGAGCCGGCAAAAGTGAGAAGGGGTCTAGATGGACCTAAATTCCAGACAGTGCGGATGGTGTGCATGGGCCAACAAGTGCAGCTGGGAAGTACTTGCTGCATGCTTAGTACAAGCAGTGACCTCAACCAATGCGATGGGTGTTCAAGTGGGGGAGAGGGGGGTTCCCCATGATGCTGTATGGTCCCCCCCGGGCCCTCCATGATACTGGATTCCCCATATGATGCTGCACCTCCCCATCCATGATGCTGTAGCTAGTACTAGCACAGTGTGGCGGCAGCCACAAAAATCCTGTGGCCACATATGACCGCGAACACAAACATTCCGCGGCCCCGTGTGACCGCAGCGTCCGAAATCCGGCGGCCCGCGGCCACATGTGGCCGCGCGCGGCCCGTTAGCAAAACCGCTGCATGCCACAACCTCCCCACATGCGCAATGGCATGGCGTATGTACAGCTGCGCACGTACAGCTCAGCTTGCCGCATCATCCGCGTACCAAGCCCCTTACTAATATTCAAGTGCCACATATTAGCCAACGCGGGGCATAATTATGAAGCCAAGTCTCACCTCGTCACTAGAAACCGCAGCTTGGGCCGACAACGTTGATGCAATGGGAGCGAAATGGTCGACGTCATCCGCATCAGCGCCAATCTCTGCAGCTTCAGGCGCGTACAACCGACCGGTAGCATCCGTATAACCTGGCCGCCTGCTGATTGTGTCCCGCGATGTAGGAGTTGCATTTGCGCGCGGAGCCTGCAGGTCACGACCTAGTCCTGCATTAAGCCAAAATGATTCATATCAGTTGCAAAGAAACAAAACAGCGCACTTTCCCTTAACTTGTAAGCGCCGCAGGGCGGGAAGTTCTAGTAATTAGTGACACCCCGCACTTACAGCAATGGCTCCCTTAGTTTCATGACGTGATCAAGGGGTTTTTAACGCAACTCATATAATATGTATGTTGATCAACATAAAGAAGCAGTGATGCTGTTGAGGGTATTCATTTACAAGTTACAAGTGGATCTTGTTGTACTACTTCTATCTAACCAAGTTATGGGGAAACGCAAAACATGACGCATACTGGCCATTAGCTTATAGTGCATTCGAGCGCGTGCAGCAATATTGCTACAGTACGTACGTGCGTGCGTACTAGCTCTGGGACGTACCGTCACGGTCTTGGGTTCCATGATGAAGTTCGGATATCACGGCAGGCTGCTGGGACCTCGCAAATCCGTCGCAGAAGGATACCGAGATGGAGCTGGCGATCAAAATAGCCAGCAGCACATGCCGTAACATATTACCTTCGAAGGGATCGGAAATTAATTTCAACGGTGCATGACTCCAGTAGCTGCTAGCCGCCGCCAGCTCATGCAAGAGCTGTCGCTCATACCACGCCGGCCACATCCCGACCCCATGCAGCTGTCCATGCAGGGCCGGCCGGACGTCTTTTTGCCTTGAGCATCGTACAGCAATCAATCCTCGACTGCAGGTCCCTAATTCGATTCGTTATCACTATACGTAGCAATACTGGTACGATTCTACCAGTGATAATTCATGGCATCATCTCTGTTGCCCTTGGGCGGCGTGGGACACAACAACAACAACAACAACAACAACAACAACAACAACAACATTCATGACATATATATCTGTACGTATAACATTGATCATTCAAATATATAATATTGACCGATGGTTTTTAATATGGTTAGATAATATTGACAATTTAAAATTTAAATAAAATGGTGCTAGTTAGTGGAAACTACCGTAGTGGCTCAAAACACATTGCGAATTAATCAGGCGGAGCCAATTTTCGGAAGAACCGTCAGGTTCGCCAGAATTGGCGAAGCTTATAAGGCCGTACACGTGAGAAAACATAGGAATAGGGGATGAAAATCCGTCAATCCATCCATACATACATCCATCCATACATCCACCGAATTTGTCCCGAATTTGCAAGCATAAGGGTGAGGTTCTTCCGAAAATTGGCTCCGCCGTAGAGTTTCAACGGGCAAGTTGCAAACACGCACGTTACTTGATATTTTCGAATGACCCCCCGAAAAGTGCTAAAATAATGCTCCAATTTACCCCGTAAAGTATGAAAACCGGGCAGCGCCGCTACACCTGTTTCTGGCTGCAGGCCGCGGCGCAGCTAGATGAAGGGGAGCGCCGCGCTTGCCGCGCCGCGCCGCGCCGCGTCGCGCCAGATTGAGAACGCATTCAATTTTGAATTCTAGAACGATTTGCATGGTCCAACTAGACAACCTAAGCCGCACTTTAACACAAGTTAGACAAGTACTTTTTGCATTTGGGTATGATCAGGGAGGATACGTCATGAATACTCGGGAGGATACGTCATGAATAAGTTACATTTTATTTTGAACATAAAATTTGAGCACTAACTTAATATAATCACTAGGTACTGATTTGGGCCATATTTCCGTCTAATTAGGGCCATGTTGGGTTAATTAATTAAGAAATAGCACTGATTAGGGCCCTATTAGCACTGAAGTTAGGGGCCCTATTAGCACTGATTAGGGGCCCTATTACTTAAGATTAGGGCCTTATGTCATACTTGTACTCATTTAATTGTCAGATAGGAACTGCCGGCGCTTGGTGGGTAATCATTAATGTACTTGCCGTAGGTTAGAATCCAAGTCAGACACTGAACTAGGTGCCCTAATATAAACAAGCTCCCGGGCTCGAAGTTTACCTAACACGTGCTGAACTTTCCCCGCAAAGTGTCAAAACCATGAAGAAAAACCCTCGAAAAAATATTAATTCGCAATGTGTTTTGAGCCACTACGCCGGAAACACACTCACTGCTGGAAAGCTCAAGCAATGCCAAATGGCGTGTGTGTGGACGACGAGACACCTTGGCATACTTGCACATATAACTGCTGGCCAGCCGTCAATGACGGCTGGCCAGACTTTGCGTAAGTTAACACTAACTTACTGATCCTGGACGGACTATCGTATCAGTTACAATCTGATCTGGTCTGTCCTAACATGACAACTACAGTCCCGGTACTGAGGTACCGGCTCATCACAATCATACTGAGTACAGCCACGTGTCAACTGAATGCCTAAACTGATCTAGTCCAGTACCGTCCCAGTACCCAATAGGGTGCTGTCGGTGCTGAGACGTGTCCACCGACTTAGGCTACAGGCGGGAGACTTACTGCCACTTCTTTGGGTTTCAACAGAAACACTCATACATAGCCATTTTTTTTTTCCGGGTAAATGGGTATTTTTATTAACCAATAGGAATATCATTAGGTGAAGAGGTATGACCACGTATCGACCAGCTGGTTACCCTCTAAGGGTAGTGTGATAGGTGAAAGGTTTAGAAAGGAGCATTGTGTGACCAGCTAGGGGAGCCAAGTGACGCGCGTAAGGTCACCGTGAGGAATGCAAGTAAACACCCTGTTGCGTCCCAGGAGAGCATGGAAGAGCTCCAAGGGGCTGGGCTTGTCGTTGTTGGGCCCGGGGTCCCACACCTTGTATTGTTCTTGCGCCAAGAGCCAAGCGCTCGCGACGCATTGCTGAGTTCCAGAGAAAGATAAACCGCCTCACCACGGCGGCTTTGGTGTATTCGTGCCGCACTTTGAAAACCGTCTCGTTCCGGATAGTCCAGATCGCGTATAGCATATTAGTTCGGAGCCATACCCAGGCTAGTTGACTGTTGGATAGCTCCTCCCCGGGGGTCCCCGCCATACCGAATATGATACAACGCACGGATAGCGTTAGTGTGGAATGTGGTAGCGCGGTCCATGCGGACCATACGTTAAACAACCATTGCCACACCCCGCTCACTTGGCAGTAGAGAAAGCGGTGCTCAATTGTTTCCGTAGAATGTTGCCTAGCTGTGCCAACACACCTAGTCACGTGCCGCCAACGCACGGTACACAACCAGCCATAGCCTTAGCCTAGTCCTAGTACAGCCATGCCACGCCCTGGCTATGTTCAGATTACCTGCCCACGCTCCTTGCTATGATATGCTCACATGGGTCTTATTGCACCCACAGTTTGCCGGATCGTTAGCCTGTCCTTTTAGCTAGCCGCGCCCGATTGCAGCTGTGGCATGCCTTTGGCATGAAGGAGACTGGGGGTCTCTGCCCTTTCTCCTGTAGTGCACACACAGGGATTAAAAGCACTTCGGTGCTCCGTGACTCCCCAACGGGAGCACGAGTTTAATTAATTAATTAATTAATTGTTTCCGAAGGGAAGGTGCACAGGCATGTCGCATCGTGGTGAAACCGGCTGCTGAGGGTCGCGTTTACCCCGATGGCTCTGTGCAGTAAAAGATGTTGAATGTCGGTCGCTCTGCGGTCCACCAAAGGGTGATCGACCGCCACGGTGATAAGTTTAATCCAACTGTACCCAGGCCAGTGAAAGCCCCATCGTGCATGGGCGGCCAGGGTGGAGCTTATGGTTCTCGTGCAGTAAAATGTCATAACCCCATTCTGCTGTGTACTCGTAAAGACATTTGCTAATCCTAGACATCCCCTTGGTCAAGGTCCAGCCAAACTCCAGGGGGTCCAATGGTAAAGTATCCAGTCTCGTATTGCCTACGTGTAACCAAGTGATGGCCTCCGCCGGGGTCGTGGGGTCCGGCTGGAACATGCAGGACCTTGATACTAACCACGGGACCATCCGGATACGGTGACATTGGTGGGCTGGAAGACAGACACATAATGTCGCCAACTGATTGAGGCAACCATTGTGGCCTGGAAGGGTGTCGGCCACTTGGACTTGAATCCCGGCCGGAGGCAACACTCCCCGGACCAGACCTTTGCATGTGGATGTGATCCCGTACGGGTAAAAACTGATCCAATCACCCGGTTGGAGGGCCTTGCGTGGGGCCATCATCAGAGCATGCCATGTAGCTGGGATGGCCTGGATGAGGGTGTTCCAAGCGTGTAGCGATGGCATGCTTTGCACCCAAGCATTAACTTCAGTGTATGCCCGTAACCGATATCTGTCCCCCTGCCACGCGTAGAGATCGAGCACTCTCAGAACATGGGGTGATGCGCACAGGAAGCCAGCATAAGGGTTGTGCCCATGTAACGTGCCCAAGGGCCGGGCTTGCGCGCATTGTCCACGATCAAATCATTGAAATAAAGAATCTGTCGTGCAACCTCCTCACGAGTGGTGGGAAAAACGAGGCGCCCAGGTTTGAGCTTGTGATAACCTAACCATAGGCGCGACCAGTACCAGGGGAGCCCCTTGTATGATATCAGTGTGCAGCCAAGTACTCCAGCGTCAAGGTGCCATGATGTGCCATTAGCATGGGTGTAAATAGCGGAGAGAGACTCTTTTGCCAACAGGCAGCCAGGGTGCGTGTTCACTTCCATGTACACGCTGATCACTTGTTTAGCATACATCGACCACAAGCGCCATTGTATGTTGTGTAGCCCTAGACCACCGTGCAACCATGACATAAAGGACATATCCCGGCTGATCCAACCATGTACCGTGTGAGATATCAAACCTTTTTGTTTCCAAACAAAATTGCTGCCGATGCGTTGGATAAGCTGTATGGTATGATCGTTGGGAGGGTGTGCCAGACAGTAGTATAAAACCTTGGAGAACAAGAGTTGGTTGACGATCAGTGCTTTTCCTCGTAAGCTCATCCGCTGGACGCCACCCCACCGCCCTGCCGTGAGGAGCACTCCTGCAAGTTTGCCCACGTGGTTGGTTTCGTCATATAAAAACGCACGATGTTCAGCCAAACGTCCCTCTGGCGTGCAGCCATTGGGGCAATTGTGCAAAAGATGGTGTTCACCTGGTTTGACCCATGTCATGGCCAGGTGAGAGGGGTTTATCCGAGATGGGTTGGGTTTGCCGATGTGCAGTCCCGTGGACTATTGCACATTACAACGTTGTTGTGAGGCCACAGAGTACGTGTTGATATTTTCCAAGACAGCATTCACTTCCTGTAGAGAGATGCAAACATTGGTGGTGTCATCCACATAGGCTATCTGTACAATACCTTTGGCACTGCCTGCAAGCGGGAAGCCCTGCAGACGAGGGTCGTGCTGGTGGAGCCAAAACAATCCTGCGTGTGCCAGTAGGAACAAGATGGGGGACATACAATCTCCGTCCTTGGGGGAGGGATCTTGAGCTGTGGCCAAGTGCAGATTTATGATGACCGTTGATAAGGATGTACCAGGTTAGCGATTTGATCATTCCCATGATGACCGTTAGGATGCGTGGGCCAAACCGGCCTAAGCCGATCAATATGTGTCGGAGGTATGCCCAGCACATGCGGTAGTCAAACGCTTTTTCAAAGTCCCAGAAGAGGATAAAGCCAGCAATGTCGTCACGCCATGCCTTCAACTCATACTCATACATAGCCATTCAATGGACGCAGCCATTCCCAATGCCTTACAGTTGTAGCAAAACTGTCAGATACATAACCTACTAGGACCCCAAGGTCACCTCACACATGTACAAGAGATGCATTACAGTAAGGGGACGTGCGCCGGCCGAATTTTTTTGGCGCCAAAAATTCACGAGTAAGCTTGCTACACTTACCATGCGAAGTCGATGTCGCTGATTCCAAATCCGTGCTCAGAATGACAATCTGGCCAGTCCTGCGAATGCCAGGAGTTTTGCAATTAAGGTGGCCCTTAGCCGGGTGGATTACCTTACCGCCGTCAAGTGAAAAGTGGGACGACGTGCACGCGGCGCGCGCCCCTTGCGGAAGTGGCCATGGCGACTGCGTTTAGGCGAAACTAGCAATGTAGGGCTAGAGAAATGGAAACAAAATGCTCGAATGTTGAAGACGATGATTTAATGATGTTGGGTTGTGGCGGCAAGTAGCTGGTTTACAATATCGCTGCTTTCTTTTACTGCCATCGGCATGGGGGGTAAACTGCATTTTTTGGTCGCGCGGAATAAAATAGAATTCGTGATAGCGGCAGTGAATTCGCAGTTTGTGGGGAATTTTTGACCGTGAACGATGCATTAATATCGGTAGCATTGAATTCCAAACCGAACTGGTGCTTTTTGCTACATTTTCGGCTATTCTCGGTAAGTAATTCTTCAGGCCTGCGCAGTGCATGTCGGAACCTTCCATGGAAGAACGGCCGTTGCTGCGCTCCTGGGCGAGGGATCTGCGAGGGATGGGTATAGATTTGTCGCGAATGTTATGTGCTATCAGTTCCTTCTTCTATGAGCTCATCGTTCGAAGTTTTTTTCGTTCTTTTTGGGCAGTTTCCGCCAGCTAGCTCGCCGTTGCTTGCCGTGGTGTTGTCGAATACCTGGCAGCTTTGGATTGTTTTCGCTGACGTCGTGGTCAGGGCCGCTTCAGTCGAAGCCCATATCTTCTCGGGAAGGTTGAAGGCATTTCATAAGACGTGTTCTGGCAAGGATGTTGTGCGTATGGACGCTTCTTGTTGTGTGAGAGTGACGCACCCTCTCTTCGCAGCGGCATCACAGCGCTCATGCGCTGGAGGGCCGCCAATGGTTTCTTTCAATTTTATCGTGCAGGGGAGGAAGTGTTTTATTGACGATCATTGGAGATATTGCATTTGTGTGACTGCATGTAGATAGCTACCACCATTGGTTTATTTGAGCTTTCCCTTGATATCATCATGTGAAAAGACTGCAATGTGCTGAGCCAACCATGGTTGACATGGTTGACTGCATGCAAGCTTCGTATGCCATGATCTCCTTGGTTCCTTGCCCTCCGTAGTTCCAGTTTGTTGCCCATCTCAGGTAGGGCAGTGAAGGAGTTGTTGCTGTGTTGATTAGCTTGGTTGACATAAACCTTGCACTCTAACCTCTAGGTCAGTAGTGGGAGAAACATAGAAAATGCTGGTAAGGCATTTTAGTGCCATCATCATTATTGTTATTCACATGCTTATAAGTCTGGCCATGCTCGAGGGACGGTTAAGGGAGTTATGCAACACAAAGCTGGAATGCTCGGGCACTGCCAAATGGCGTGTGTGTGCGTGAACGACGAGACACCTTGGCATTAGGATAATGTGGCACATATACTGCTGGCCAGCCGTCAACGATGGCTGGCCAGACTTTGCGTAAGTTAACCTAACTTACTGATCCTGGACGGACTAACCTATCAGTTACAACCTGATCTAGTCAGTCCTAACATGACAACTACAGTCCCGGTACTGAGGTACCGGCTCATCACATACTGAGTACAGCCACGTGTCCATGCCACGACTACTCTAGTCCAGCACCGTCCCAGTACCCAATTGGGCGCCGGCGGTGCTGGCACGTGTCCACTTAGGCTACAGGCGGGAGACTTAGACTAACTCCCACTTTAAGTTTTCTTTGGGTTTCAACAGAAACACACATAGCCATCAAATGGACGCAGCCATTCCCAATGCCTTAAAAAACTGTCAGATAACCTACTAGGACCCAAAGGTCACCTCACACATGTACAAGAGATGCATTAAAAAGGCCCCATGTCTCAAGCATGGTTTCTTAACTGAGTGAGATGGGTGCTCCAGGCCCCAGCATGTCATGGTCATCCAAACAAGTGTCTCACAAAATTTTATTCAATAAATAACACATTCATCATGTCCCAACTTTCTAGACCAGTGCTTCTCACTGTCAGAAAACTACCCAGCTGCCACTGCAGCCTTTCAGCTGCAGTATTAGGCAGGGGGTCATGGGCTAACATGTACAATGTGCCAGTCACTTCAGACTGTAACCAGGGTTCATCAACCCATACAAGACCTGGTATTGTGGTCCTGCTGCTTGTGGCACCTTGGTCAGTGCATCTGCAGCATTGTCTTTGTCCCTGACGTGGGCTTTAGACTCCAGGTACTTGCATTCCTGTTTTAGCACAATCCAATCCAGGTCCGAGTGTACAGCCAAAGGATTGGCAAGGAAAGAGATGATAGATTGAGAGTCAGTCAGCAAATGTGCTTTCACTCCTGCAGAGCTACCAGCCTGGTGTTGAAGCCAGACCAGCAAGTGATTGAGATACCTTGCATGCAAGACAGAAGATACCACAGCCCTGCATTCAGCTACATTGCTACTCACAGCTTTCCTCTTGTGCAATCTACTGAACCAGGAGACTAGTGACTTCTTCCCACCTTGGTTATGCAGGAAAAACAATCCAGCCTCTCTGGCTTGAACCTTGGTAACTACCCTGGACTCCATTGAACTATCCATCATGCACGTGATGTGAATGGGAGTAAACAGGTCCAGTGAGTGAAGCATCAAAGGTGGACCATCATGCAACAACTGCTTGATTGCCCGTGCTCCTACCTCCTGTAGTACCTCATCATCTACCCTGCTCACAAAAGCCAGGTGGGGTGCACATGTAGCACATAGCCAACCAAGCTTGCCTCTAATGGTAGGGCACATGTCAGGGGTGATGTGAACAGGCAGGACATCCAGACAAGACTTAATGTATTCAGCAGAGGCCTGCATGGAACAAACCCAGCTGCCCTGCTGCTGCAGCAACTCAAGCATCATGCCACAGAACTTGACTGGCTCCTTGCCCAGCTCTAGCTGCTTGCCAATCTCAAAACTGGCAGACACCTGAGCTATGAAAGCATCCACTGCAGCTCTAGGACCTGAGATTAACTGATCATCCCCATGCCAGACAAACATCATCATTCCATCAGGGTGTGGGATGACAAACAGGCAAGGGTCAATGTCATCATAGGTGGCCCCTAGCTTCATGAATACCTCCTGTGCAGACAGCCTAAAAATTTTTGGAGCTGACTGCAACCCTTCAACCCCCAGGTTTGGCCTCAACAAGGGTTGAACAATATCCCTGTGCCACACCTTAGGAGTATTCACCACGTATACCTGACCTCTCCAGACCTGCTGTGCTATGGCAGGGTCCCCCTTTAGAAAGGCTCTTTTGATATCTGTGGCTTTACACACATAATCCTTCCCTGTATTAAGCTGATGCAAAAACAAGGAAAGCAACACCTTGAGAGACGTTTGCTGAATACCAGGAGTATAAAGCTCAGCCTCTGTCAGCTCTGTAGAGCCCCTGAACTCAGTAACACATGGCCTAGCATGGAAAATGGGTGGTCCCCCATCAGCCTGAGGTTTATGCTTGCACACAAACTTTAACCTTAGCTTCTTGGCCCAGCTGGCATAGCATCAAGAGGAGTCACAGGTGGTGTGTGTGTGGGACTACGTGCATCTGGAACAACCCACTCCTCCCTGGCTTTGGTAAAAGCCTCAAGCCACTTAAGAAACCCAATCTGCGTCTGGCAGTCCCGTACAATATCATCATAGGACAGGGGAGACATGGATGCAACATCCCATCTACCAAGCCCAAACGCTGAAGGGTGTAGCTTTTGAGAGTGTATGAGGTCCTCCACACACGGTTCCTGACCTGGGAGGTACTTGGGCTTAACTGCATTGATGGCAGCATCCAACCCAGTGCTAATCTGGCTCAAAGGGATTTTAAAATGATCTAGAGGCACCTGTCCTACCCCTGCCACACTCAACCTCCCAGCTGAGATGACAACACCAGGGTAAGATACAAAAGGTTCCCCTAACAGGGCATTCCCTGAGTAGCCCTCAACCACCTGAAATGGAGTGGGCATACCCAAGATTTGAATGCTCACCTGACCTTTGACCTGCATTTTGGTTTTGCCTGAAAAATCTGACACTCTAGCCCATGGTGAGGCCTTCATTTTCAGACCAGATACAGCTTCTGCACTGATGATACTCACCTGTGCTTGGGTGTCTACAGCCAAAATACTAGGATCTTGACCTGCATCCCCTACAGCATTGACCTGTGCTGTACCTGTTGCCACAACTGCTTTAGTGTTGTGTGCCTTGTGCAAGGCCTTAAGAATCTCAGCAAATGACTTCCTGGGAACGACAGGATCTGCTCTGTTTTGTGACTCCTCCAGGTGTGAGGGAGGTGCTACCTGCTGCTCACCCTGTGCACCGTCCTCCTGCCCAGGTGGACTATTGGGTTGTAGTGGGGCTGCACTACTGAGGAACACAGGAGCTTCTACTGTGGTGCTAGTGCTTGCATCAATGACGTCCTTAGCCAATTCATTGGGTGAGATCAATCCACCAGACTCCTGCTCTGAATCCATGTCCAAGAATTCTACCCCTGACACGTCTGCCAGTGGTGGGTAATAAAGCTTGAGTCTATGCTTGCTGACCACACGCTCTCTGTCATGTTGTATAGTGACTGCAGTCCCTTCTTCATGAATTTTGGTGACTACAGCTGGACCGTGCCATCTGGCAGAGTGTGCTCTTCCTCTGTCACCCTCTCTGAAAAATAACACATGGTCCCCCACTTCAAACACAGGCCTGGCATTGTTTTTGTCTTTCTTTGCCAGCAACTTGGCTAAGTGCTGCCTTTGTGTGTTGTAGTGAGTGTGTACCTCTGAAGCATAGCTGCCTGACTGAAGGCCAGTTGGGGTGATTTCCCCAAAAGGTGAGGACATTATTGGTTTGGCGTTTAGCTGGGTAGTCACCCCTGCTGCCCAAGATGCCCTGTCAGCATAGCTACCAGAGTCAGCCAACCTGGATGGCATTTTTCTTATCACATCCCTGATGGCTCTCATGGTACGTTCTACCAACCCCTGACGTTCATGATCTTGAGCCCCAGACACTTCTATCTTGGGCAGGTCATTCCTGTCCTGGATGCAGAGAAACTGCTGATCCAGCATTACTTTTTCAATGGGGTGAAAACGTGCCAAGGCTATCTGTAAAGCTCTGTGCAGCTGCTCTTTATCCATCCCAGGCAGGGGCTCCACTACCACAAACCTTGACCAGGCATCCTTTATGACTAGGTAGTATACCGTGTCCTTCACCACGTGTATAACATCCCCAACCAGTTTGCCTCTAGCCAGTGGTGGTGTGGCCACATGCCATTTTCTGGGCTTAGGAGCATATAGCTGACATTGCTCACAGTGCTTACGTACGTGCCTGCACATCTGTTCCAGATCATGGCCTTGTATTTTATTGGCTAGCCTTTCAGCCACAGCCTCATGGCCCATAACCTTGTGCAGTTGCTCTGCTAGAGCACCATACGTGATTACCTTTTCTGCTGCTGCACTAAGGGAAGCTATGGTGGGGTCACGCATCATGTGTGACAGTGTCATGTCATATGCCACTTCCCAATCCACATCATCACACTCAGGCAACACTTGGCAGACAGAAGGTAACAGGAAACCATTTGTGAAAAATGGTGAGGGTAGCTTACAGGTGTCACCCTGGTCTGCCGCCCCCGCGCGGTTGTAGCGCCCTGGCGTGGTCTTGTTGTGCCTGGGTGCCGTGCAGCGCGCTCCTGCTGCAATGGGGTGACGTGTTTTCCAGCATCCAGGACAAACATCAACGTCAGAACCATAGTCGGGTTTGCCTTTCCAGCAGTCATCTTTTAGGTGCCCCTTACAAAGGCACCTAGTGCAATGCTTGGTGGGGTCATGAGGCAACCTCTTGTCCCCCCCTGCTGGCTTAGCACCCCCTGGCTTGCTAGCTCCCCCACTTTGTTTTCTGTTTTTATTGTTATTGTTCTTTCCCCCCCCTTGTTTCCACCTCCCCCACTTTTGTTGTTTTTGTTTTTATCCCCCCCATTACCGCCTTTACCTGGGCTACCAGCGACTGCATCTGCTTCTTGGAGAGCCCCGTACCTGAGGCTTCCTCCCCCTTTACCTGCTTCACCTTTCCCTCCTTGGCTGCAGCAGCAAACGGCTCTAGGCATTGCTGCACATAGGCCATTGCCTTCCTAAAGTCCTCCCACTTATCCTTTAGACCTGCCAGGATTACTGACAGGGTGGTGGGGTCCAGTTCTGCCTTTTGTAGCCATAGGTGTACTAGGTACTTGGCATTGAGCTTCTTCAGCTCCTCATCTCCCTCTATGTACATGACATATTTTTTGTTGTCACTCACATAGTCACGCTTATTGACCTTATAGGCCTCTATCCACTGGAAGCCCTTAAGCACTTCTAAGTGCTCCCCCGTGGTAACAAGTGCCCTAAGATCAACCATGAACTGCGCCCACAACACATTTTCTGCCACGTCTACCCCGCTGCTGGCACGCTTTTGGTACAATTGTACCAACTGCTGGATAGGCTTGGCAGATTGATGGATGGGTGTGGACGCACGTAGAGAGGCAAACCAATCACGGACATTGTCGCTAGCATATGCATGTGACAACTTAAACAACCACTCCCTAGCTTCGTCCTGGGTGTGGCCCTCTGGCAAACCCGGAAACACTAGCTTGTCCTCTTTCTTTTTTGGATCAAACCTGGGCCTAGCCAAGGCCATGTTGGAGGTTGTTGTCGTTCCTGCCGTTGGTGGCTGCTGCTGCTGCTGTTGCTGTTGCTGCTGCTGCTGCTGCTGCTGCTGCTGCCCGCCCGCGTGCCGTGTTGGTGCAGACTCCTGGGTGCCATGTCCACCCCCGCCCTGGTTTCCCCCCCTCTCCCCGTCATCCGCCCCCTCGTCCCTCCTCCGCTTTGGCTGGGGTGCGCATGCCTCTGCCTGCGCCCTTCGCTTGGCCGGCTTCAGCGATGCCACTAGCCTGGCCACCGTGTCGGCCAACGTCGCCTGCTCGCCTGGAGACAGCGGGGTATCTGCTTCCAGCATGGCTTGCGCCAGCTGAAGCTGATCAATGAGGTCCTCCCTGTTGGACAGGTTAGACGGTCCGGCTTCACCAGGCTGCCTGTAAACACGCGTGCGTGCGGCAGTGCCATCACGGTTGGTGATGGTCTTCTTAGGCTGCGACAAATAATAAAACATTTGGCTTGCAGAAACATCCTCATCCGGCCCAAGGCCAAACTCGACTCTCACCGCTTCACCAAGCGGTCCCCTCACCGCTGACTTACGTGCATGCTTGAGCATGCGTCGTCGCTGCTTCAGGATGCGCTGCTCCATCCTTCCCACATTGGCTTCCCACCTTGCCAGCGAGCGTCTGTAACGTTCCTGCGCCTCCGGCCTGCCAGGCGCCTCCAGCTCAGCCATATGCTGCAGCTTCATCGCCTGCGCCTTTTTCCACACCCTGAGTTCGCGGACCATCCGGTCCCGGCGCACCTGGGTGATCGACATTTTGAGCTTGATGCGCTCCGTCAGCGCGATTTGCCTCACCCTCTCCGCATGCTCGCGCTCCTTCTTGGCCTCTGCCGCGGCCCTCCGCGCCTGCCGACGCTGCTTGTCGGCGATGAACGTCGCCATGCGCTTCTGCGCCTCACGCTCCCGCGCCGTCATGGCTGGGGTCATGAGGATCTCGTCCTCAGCAGATGCCCCCGACGGACCTGTCAAAGAGAACTCCGACTCCTGATGCACACCTAGGTGTACCTTCGGCTCACGAGACCGACGCAAACTTTTAAAACATGCAAGGTCCCCCCGACGCATCACCTCAAACTGCTCCTCGCCAGAAGCCAGCTCACTGCTCTGAAACAACGCCCGGCGCACGTTCTCAGCATCCGCCCTCTGCTGGGCGCGAGCACGTGCGTGCGTGTCCGCGCGCCGAAGCTCCCGCTCCTCGCGCTCAGCCATCGCCCTAGCGAGGCCTTCATCCGCAGCCACCTGTCGCGAGCGTGCGTCGTCCTGCTCCTCGGCTGAGGAACCAGGCTGGAGCCCATACAGCTCCATGGACTCCTCCTCTGCAGGAGGTGCCGACGGTCCAACCCCCGCCGCTGCAGCTGTCGGGGCGTAAGGAGGCCCCTCGGCCTGTTGACCACAGGCGTGGATCCCCTCCCCTGCGGATACAGGGGAACTCGCAGCACCGCACTGCTGTACGAACCCTCGGACAAGTGTCCCGACGACGACGTGTCCGACGTCGTCGGATCAGCCTCCATGGACTGGTTAAAGCTCCTCGCCGCCCGCTCAATCTCTGCCTGGGCGGCAAGCTCCGAGTCTGACGTCCCCGACGATGAGGACGTCGGGAGCTCGACCGGCTCCTAGGGCGCATTGGAGCCTTACCCTTGTTGCTGTTGGGGTTAGACATTTTTTTCAAAAAAAACTGGAGGTCGAAAAATGGAATGGGTTGTTTTGTTCGCGAAAAACGAACGCTCGTCGTCTTTTGTGTGTATGTTTTTGGAGTTTTTAATGCAAGTTATGCAACACAAAGCTGGAATGCTCGGGCACTGCCAAATGGCGTGTGTGTGCGTGAACGACGAGACACCTTGGCATTAGGATAATGTGGCACATATACTGCTGGCCAGCCGTCAACGATGGCTGGCCAGACTTTGCGTAAGTTAACCTAACTTACTGATCCTGGACGGACTAACCTATCAGTTACAACCTGATCTAGTCAGTCCTAACATGACAACTACAGTCCCGGTACTGAGGTACCGGCTCATCACATACTGAGTACAGCCACGTGTCCATGCCACGACTACTCTAGTCCAGCACCGTCCCAGTACCCAATTGGGCGCCGGCGGTGCTGGCACGTGTCCACTTAGGCTACAGGCGGGAGACTTAGACTAACTAAGGGGTATGAGGTGTGTGGCCACCCCTGTGTACTTCACAACATATTCAGCATGTATTTGATGCATGTTGGATGGCATGTAAAGTGTAATTGTGTTTATACTTGACCAGTTACTGAGTGGTCCTTAGCGCCTGTCAGGTGGTCGTCTAGGAAACTCATCAGTGCGTGTCACAGTGACCCCCAACCTTGAACATGTGTCGTCATCAGTGTGTAAGAGTTATTTATATGTGCTTTTGGTCATAGATTTGCCGAGTTCTAATCATGAAGTTTCCAAGGTAACCTCGGGTTGAGTATAGTGTATGCTCTCTTGGCATGTATGCCTAGCGATCGTGTTGCTATGCTTGCGCTTGCAAGGTTGGCCATGCCGAGGGCAGGTTAGGGCAGATGAGGTGCCTAGCCGTTTGCTTATGGGTGTAGACACCTCCCCCGCTGCCCTTGCACAGCTGGATGAGCTGAGGAAAAAGAGGGAGCGCCAGCAGGTGGTGAAACGGACGCTAGAGTTCAAGGCCGGGGCTGCAAAGGCCAAGAGCACAAAGCGTGGCCACCACTGGGATGATGCCAAGAAGGACAAGCAGCGTGGCCAGCACCCATACAGCAAGGCGGTGTTCTCTGGGGGGGGTGGGGGCTGCCACTGGTGGGCAGGGTGATGAGGATGAGTGAGACACTGCCCACATTCCTTGCTTGCGCTGCTCTAAGACTGACGCACCCGACGATGCCCCCTTCCTGCTGTGCAGCTCATCCGGGTGCGAAGGAGGCCTCCATCTGAGCTGCACGATCCCCCTGCTGCCTAGCGTGCCCAAAGGGGCCTGGTTCTGCCCAGTTTGCTGTGGAGAGGACTGTGACAATGGAAGTGACAGTGACAGTGACTAGTACAGCGAGCGTCCAGCCAGGTAGCAACCTGCCTCAGTTAATTACTTGCAGACCGCTAATCAGATTGACCTGTAAATTGGCGGGCGTATTGGTCGATCAATTTTTGAATTTTCTGTATCTTTGTGGCCTCTATTTCCATGATTTCATGTCACTTTTATGCAATGTCCGGAAAAAAAGGTGCTTTGGGGGGGGGGGAATTAATTACTCTCACAATGCGACCTCAGATGCTACTTGTGAGTAGCCCAATGTTTTGGCCATGAACGATTCTACGTGGGTATAATAATCTCGCTGTCCCAAACGGATGTGTGGATTGGCTGGGGCATTAATTAATTAATTAATTAGACTTGTGCTCCCGTTGGGGAGTCACGGAGCATTAACCCCGATGAATGGATGGATGGGTGCACACATTCCTACCGGTCTAATCTATCTACATTGGCTACATACTACATCTATCTAACAACATTCTAACTACATCATCTATCTAGGCAGCCGCACGCTGCCCTAGGGGGAGCTATCTAGCGTGCCTCCCGCGGGATTGCACACGCGGGCGCTTCCCCACTGGGGGGGGCTCGTTGTCCTCTATGACCTGGGCCCACTTGGCCTTGTCCATCATCTTCTTCCAAATCACGGAGAGGCCTAGGCCCCCCATGTCCTCTACTAGCTGTTCTTTGAAGGTGCGGGCCTTGCGGCGTCTAACATCACTGGGCCCAGCCCACGTCAGGAGGTGCCGGCCAGGCTGGGCTGGTCGCAGTCCTGCGGGGGGGCCACGTGAGGTGTCTACCTGGTTGGTGCGAGCTAGGTGCCCTACTAGCTGCAGGCGGCGTTGCTTAATGGTGCTGGTGATATAGGGCATGCCCTGGTACAGGTCCTCATTCTGGCTGGGGCATACCTAGTCCTTATTAGTGTCTTCTGCTATTTATAGCGCATTATTGGCGTACATATGGGGGTAGTCATCATGAAATATGTGCTACATGACCTCCCCTCTCTCTCCCGTCTTTGGACTGCCATGCATGCAGGACAAGACGCGGTGGAAGAAGATTGTCAAGGCGCACACGCCCGACCCCGTGGGCAAGCCACCTCCCCCCAAGCGGAGGAGGCGTTTTGATGAGTAGTGTAGTTATTTTCTAGATAGAGTTAGGATAGTTCGATCACGCGGCTTCCTCCACACCACCCATCCGGCCATCATGAAATATGTGCTACATGACCTCCCCACGGAGGCATGTTATAATTTAATTTAATTAATTTAATTTAATCACCTCCCCACGGAGGCATGTTATAATTTAATTTAATGGGGGTAGTACCCTCAACAATTAAGTGCATGGACAACTCACCAAACATTGAATTGAATTGTAACATAACGCCGTTGGGAGTATATGTAGCACATAGCCCAGAGAAGGGGCATATGGCCTATCATACATTCTAAGCTACTTCCTGCAAGGGTGGGAATGTAAACAACACTTGCTCTAGGTGCACTAGGGCACCTTCACCACCCAGAGTTTCAGGCAACACCCAGCTAAGGGGAGCCTGTCATAGGTGGGGAAGATCAGCACAGCTATACAAAAGCTAGGGCATGGCTTCTCAGCAGGGAGTGACCCCCTGCATGGGCACGGCATAATTAAATAAAGCTAGGTATCATCTGGAGGGTGGCTCATCATAGGCACACATGGACAACTCACCAAACATGTTATTTCCCTTGATGTTATTTCATGCCCCCAAGGCATTGTTGATCGACCATAGTGGAAATGAATATAGGCTTATATTAGCATGTGTCAGTTTTAGGGTGGTTTTGTGGCACACCTCCCCTTAAAAAGGCCGCATGTCTCAAGCATGGTTTCTTAACTGAGTGAGATGGGTGCCCAAGGCCCCAGCATGTCACGGTCATCCAAACAGGTGTCTCAAATTTTTTATTCAATAAATAACACATTCATCATGTCCCAACTTTCTTGACGAGTGGTTCTCACTGTCATCTAAAACTACCCAGCTGCCACTGCGCAGCTTTTCAGCTGCAGTATTAGGCAGGGGCCGGTCATGGGCTAACATGTACATACAACGTGCCAGTCAAGTGCGTCAGACTGTAACCAGGGTTCATCAACCCATACAAGACCTTATACTGTGGTCTGTGGTTCTGCTGCCTGTGGCACCTTGGTCAGGGCGTCGGCAGCGTTGTCTTTGTCCCTGACGTTGGCTTTAGAGTCCAGTTACTTGCATTCCTGTTTTAGCACAATCATGCAATCCAGGTCCGAGTGAACAGCCAAAGGATTGGCAAGGAAAGAGATGATAGATTGAGAGTCAGTCAGCAAATGTGCTTTCACTCCTGCAGAGCTGCCAGCTTGGTGTTGAAGCTAGACTCGCAAGTGATTGAGATACCTTGCATGCAAAACAGAAGATACCACAGCCCTGTGCACATTCAGCTACATAGCTACTAACAGCCTTCCTCTTGTGCAATCTACTGAACCAGGAGGCTAGTGACTTCTTCCCACCTTTGTTATGCAGGAAAAACAATCCAGCCTCTCTGGCTTGAACCTTGGTAACTACCCTGAACTCCATTGAACTATCCATCATGCACGTAATGTGAATGGGAGTCAACAGATCCAGTGAGTGAAGCAACAAAGGTGGACCATCATGCAGCAACTGCTTGATTGGGCACCCGTGCTCCTACCTCCTGTAGTACCTCATCATCTACCGGCCCTGCTCACAAAAGCCAGATGGGGTGCACATGTAGCACACCTGTAGCCAGCCTAGCTTGCCTCTAATGGTAGGGCACAAGTCAGGGGTGATGTTAACAGGCAGGACATCCAGACAAGATTTAATGTAAGCAGCAGAGGCCTGCATGGAACAAACCCAGCTACCCTGCTGCTGCAGCAACTCAAGCATCATGCCACAGAACTTGACTGGCTCCTTGCCCAGCTCTACCTGCTTGCCAATCTCAAAGCTAGCAGACACCTGAGCTATGAAAGCATCCACTGCAGCTCTAGGACCTGAGATTAACTGATCATCCCCATGTCAGACATGCAAACATCATCATGCAAACATCATCATACCATCAGGGTGTGGGATGACAAACAAGCAGGGATCAATATCATCATAGGTTGTCTCCTTGATAGGTGGCCCCTAGCTTCATGAATACCTCCTGTGCAGACAGCCTACAATTTTTTAATTGGAGCTGACTGCAACCCTTCAACCCCTAGGCTCGAAACACACACCCTGATCAAGCAAGCTGAACATTTCCGGCCCATGCACCGTCATAGGTCATCTAGTCGCTCTACACGTAAGCCAGCCATAATTTCAATGCACAAGGCTACACACTTCCATCACCATTCATATTCATCATCCTGAACGCCGATTAATTAATTAATTAATTAGACTCGTGCTCCCGTTGGGGAGTCACGGAGCATTAACCCCGATGAATGGATGGATGGGTGCACACATTCCTACCGGTCTAATCTATCTACATTGGCTACATACTACATCTATCTAACAACATTCTATCTACATCATCTATCTAGGCAGCCGCACGCTGCCCTAGGGGGAGCTATCTAGCGTGCCTCCCGCGGGATTGCACACGCGGGCGCTTCCCCACTGGGGGGGGCTCGTTGTCCTCTATGACCTGGGCCCACTTGGCCTTGTCCATCATCTTCTTCCAAATCACGGAGAGGCCTAGGCCCCCCATGTCCTCTACTAGCTGTTCTTTGAAGGTGCGGGCCTTGCGGCGTCTAACATCACTGGGCCCAGCCCACGTCAGGAGGTGCCGGCCAGGCTGGGCTGGTCGCAGTCCTGCGGGGGGGCCACGTGAGGTGTCTACCTGGTTGGTGCGAGCTAGGTGCCCTACTAGCTGCAGGCGGCGTTGCTTAATTGTGCTGGTGATATAGGGCATGCCCTGGTACAGGTCCTCATTGCGGACATGAGCGCCGATGGTAGAGCAGATGGTACGCAAGGACAGATGGCAAGTAGTGATGAAGGAGACCACCCCCAAGGCTGAGGGGGCTCCGCGTGTGACCGCGTATGGCATTCATAGCAATTCGGGCCGTGCACATGTGAGTGCCCACAACCCTGTAACTAGGACCTAGATAGCTTACACCATCCATTCCATCCCATGTTAATTCCCCTCCCACCGAGGACTTATGCTCACGTGACACAGTCACGTGTCTATTAATTAATCCTGAACGCCTCGAACACGCGGACAAGATAACGGCAGGCTCGAGCTACCATGGTCCGGATTCTCCCGATTTCTGGCCTGCGCTGGTTGTCTCCTTGATAAATGAGGTCAGATAGTAAATTCTGCCAGTTGGTCGGCATGCTTAAGTCATACATACGTGAATGCATTGAGATCTGACTCGTCGCGTCCGACTTTCGCAAAAGGTAGTTCCTCGACCAATATCTGGCGGCCTCACTAGCTTAGGTAGAATTAGGCGAGGTTCTTTGATAGGTCGTGGGCGAGGAGGCCGGTGGTAATCATCCGTGGCGTAACATACGGTGGTGGCTATCTAGTTTCTAGTTACAGGGTTGCGGGCGTCACTGCCCGATCGAATCACGTACTGAAGTTGGCCAAATTTGGTCACACGCCGTGCCCCGACGTACCGACTTGGGGCTGGCATCCTTCGTAACTACCTCCCACCTATTTTTACATGTCATCTGCCCCCAGATTACATGCAAGCCAGGAGGCTGGCCGGGCGTAAGCCCGTCCCGTCCTGTGTAACACATGTCCATGCCCAGCTGCCCAGCCTATGACGGAAAGTGCAGTGGCGACCTTGCCGCGCATCGCCAGGGGAATGCCTGCATGAGGACAAAATGAATGCCCGGGCTGTGTGGGCTTAGTGCCGGCTAGTCTGTCTGATGTGTCCACCTGATCTGTGCGGGCCACGTACCCGGCTAGGCGAGGCGCCTGTGCCTAAGAAGGTGGGAAACATAATTGTTGTGAGTCCTATGTTGGGTTTTATTCATTCGTGCCAACGAACATAAGTTCCTCTATTGCACCAACAGTAGGTGCCCGTGCCCAATCCTTGTGAGTAGCTATCATTGCGGCACATTTGATCGCCTGAGGGCAAGAGAAGGTGGGAGCCTCTGCCCCTTTCTTGTGTAACATGCAGGGGTTGAAAGGGTCGACGTAAGCAGAAAGAGCCCGGAGGTTTAAGCTCGTTGGCAATTACCCAAATTTCACCGTGAACTTCAGCCAGCCAATACAAGACATCCAAATATAGCGGCTTTCTTCAGTGTTCATGACCCTGATGCCCTACCAAGGTCATCACAACTAACTAACAAGGAAGTATTGTTTGTAAATCCACTTCGTCCGAGTTCCTAACCCTGGCAATACATGATGCGCCAACCGCACTGTAGCGTGTGTGAGTCAACGAGGAGACACATTGTTTCCGCTGGTGGACCGTCGCGTGGCGTTGGACATGAGTCAAAGGGTAGTGGACAAAGCATTACCCCAATTTACACAAGTAGTCGTCGATGAGTGCCACTCCCTCGGCACTTTCTCCACGTGATAGCTGCCATGCCTGCCTAGATGCGTGGAGTCTGCCAGCACAGCAGGGTTTGGCCCAAGTCCCACACAAAGACGGAACCATGCGCTATGCTACTACGACTCTCAGGACTATGCCAAGTCTGCACCGAAGAGCCTGCCATGTCCAGTTGCCACGCGGCGTATTGGTGGCTCGTGACAGCCGGAGAGATCTTTCGGCAGAGAGCAGACAGCCGCCGGGAAAGTTCAGCCGAGCGGACCGCGTCAACGAGGAAAAATTGATGCCGAATCGACATTCACTGACGGGAAGCCTCAAATCGAGCAGCTCACTCCACCGTCCATGTCAGGAAGCAGCCTGTCCATCAAGATGGCGATGGCGGCATTGGAGGCCGAGAAGGCACCATGGAATGACTGCCGAAAGTCAAACTTCTCCAGGTCGTACACCATAGCCATGAGCACCGCGCCGACTTCAGTCTCTCCCCGCAACATCTCGGAACGAAACACGTTCGCGCATCTCTTGGATATCTCGACGTTGGGAGGCTCGGGGCAGAACTCGTCGTCTAGCCATTTATGCAACCTCTTCCGTAGTTCTTCAGATTCCGCCTCTATCTCCTCTGGCGATAAAGAAGGAAAGCACAGATCCACCGAACCATTCTCGCTATAACCTTGCGATTGACATAACTGGGACGTTCTTCCTTGAGCCTTCCACGAGGACGACGTGCGTTCAGGCGAATGACCCATTCCAGGATACCTAACGGGAAGGATCACTACTGGCAAGCCAATGGTAGCACGGGCTACCGCCATAGATAGACGCTGTGGTCGCTTGCGGCATGGCAACGAGATCCTGGGTATGATACCAGCAGCAAGTCCCGGCACGAGGAAGATCTCCACGGATAACGCCATGTCTGCTGCCACCGAAACCTTCCCCGGGCATGAATTGTAGTGCGTGTGCGCGTGTGTGTTTGCCCGCCCCTCGCCATTGCCACCTGCTGCCACGTGGGCGGTTGAATCTCTCCTCCCCGAGACCGGTCACTTGAAGCAGGGCCAGCTTCGTGGTCGTACAGTAGCTACATGTAACGGCCACCAAGGCGCCATCGTTGAGCTTGCCAGCCTGGGGGTGGTACTGTTGCTCGGGGCCCGGGGGTGTTAAAATAAAGTATTCCCAGTTGTCTGTGTTCCGCTTACTGTACAGTAGCCCCTGCGCGGGTTTGAACTGGGTACTTCCGGATCCCACGGAACGACCAGTAAAAACCACTGCTATTATTTGGCTACATGTGGGATCAACTCGCCTGGACATGTTGTCATTGGATCCAGTGGAATTTGGCTGGGTGCTAAATCAGGGTGACAGCAGAATTGTAAAATGAGGCCTTTACGAGTACACGGCAGAGTGGGGCTACACAATGCTCCGGCATAAAAACCATCAATCCCACCCCGGACGGACACGCTGGGGCGCTACTGAGTGGCCTGGCCACACCTGGGTCCGCAACATCACCCTCGCCGTTGACCACCCGCTGATTGATCGCCGCGCGACTGACGTACAACACCTCGGCTTGATGCACCGGTCCATCGGGGTAGGGGAGATCCTTCACCGGCGATTTCACCACCCTGCTACTTGTTTATGTACCAACCCCACTGAAACTGTGGAACACCGATTTTTATGGTGTAACCTCCAGGGAGTTTGGACCTGGTTGATTGGTTTATGGGCACTAGCCTGGACATCTGAGCCTATCATACCGGTGTCTACCCGCTCAATTATCTTTGGCATCACTGGCACCCCTGGCCTTGAGCTCACCTTTTCACAACAAGCGTGGATATGGCTCCGCACATGCATGTTATATACAATCTGGACGGTGCGAAACGATGTGGTGTTCAATAGGCGCACAGTTTTCGACAAAGCTGGGGTTCTCTCACGCTTTTTTTTTTTTCGGGGAAATGGGTATATTTTATTAGCCAATTATGGACCAAAGAGGTGAGAGGGGAAATGAGTATCAGCGAATCCTGGGGTTCTCTCACGCTTCATTTACCTATGGAACTCCGGCATGCGACGCTACTGGATGGTTGCAAATGAACAAAACAAAATCTGGGACCCTGGCGCGGACGGCCAGGATAAGCCCAGCCCACTTGAGATCTTTCATGACCTCATGGGCAAAAACAGGATCTTTACCCACATGCCCAATGACAACCGGCCCTTAGAAGTCCAGTGGCTTCCGTGCCGGTCTAGTAAGGCTCCGTTTTAGCCACTGACATCTTGATACCCTAGGCTTAGCAGGGATTAACTACTGGCTATATTTGGAATAAACGTACACCTATTTACCTGGAAAAACCAGTAAAAGTATTCCCAGTTTCCCACTACTATACAGTACATCTCCGGCCCTCGGCCACTATAGATTCTCTGCTGCCCATGTGCGGCGTGGGACACAACAACAACAACAACAACAACAAGTACTGTACTGTATGTACTGCCTGCTGCAGTGCGCCCCACGCAAGACGAATGACGATCCGCCAAACTTCTGTACACTGTACATACAGCCCTGGCGAGGGGCCGAAGGTTGTTGTTTCCCACGCCGCACATACATACTGTACAGTAGGCAGCAGAGATTGGGAAATGGCCGAGGGCCCTGGAGGACGGAATATGTAAATGCGAGTCGTCCAAGTTCCGCGCTACTGTACTGCAAGTTCCGTGCAAGTTCCGGGCTACCGTGACTCTGAATGTGAAATGAATGGTAGAAACTCTTTCTGTAATAGGCATACTAGGCACAGTGCTCCCTGCTTGGGCTGGCAACTTGGGTTTTATTTACTTATGGCGCCCGCAGGTCACGTCTTCTGGCATGGCTCTGCGTGCGTGCGAAAATTCGCGTTACAATTTGTTGCCTGGTATATTGCCACGGTATCATTGGGAAATGCGCTTTGGAGTGTCGATGGGCTAATCCCCCCAAGCGAGTCTGCAAGATGACTGAAGATGCAGCAAGCCAGAAATCTGTTTACGTGCCAAGGTTCTTCATGTGTGTCCGGGTTGGGGCATTGCCAGGCGGAGATTGAGGGTTGCTATTTGGAAGCATGGTAGTTCTGCGAACGAACTATCAAGAGATGAACTGTGTATGAGGTTTCAAAAATCGGATCACCATGTTAGGAAATTGATCTCCATTGGACACCGTTGAGTGCAAGGGTGCTCTGGAGTGCACACCTTGTGATATGCCTTGCTAAGAAGTTGCCGAAGCTCGTGACGGTTTTAAAAATGGATTCTTTATTTAAGATGTTTGGGGGTGGGACTACGAAGAAAGCGGCTCCGGCTCCTGATGGAACTGCTAACTTGGGCACCATGCTCGCACAAGCTCAGACCCTCGTGGCCACAATATCTCCTCAAATGTCCCATAATTCCTCGGCCATGGCGTACGCCCAGCTCTCAGCCCTATACGCGCAGATGAATGCTGGTGTTAACGCGATAAAGGACCCCAACGAGAAGGCAATGTGGCAAACGTAAGTATCTCTAGGCGGCGACGACACTTTTCCATGAGTTGTAACCACCAGTTGTTGAGTCCAGGTTTTGCTGGCAGTTCCCCACCCCGACATCGTGTAGGTGACTCAGTGGTTATACAACAAGCTGTGTGGAAAGGCGCTTTCGCCCATGCTTCCTACTGAACCAAGAATTACTGGCCCCATCTACAATGCAAGAACATCTTGCTGGACTATTTCTTGAGGAAACTTTTGGGAAAATGAATCTTTTGGGAAATGAAAAAAATAATAATCTTTTGGGAAATGCGCCACAGCTTGATGCCTTTCCCGTTTCTCCCTGTGCCTTGGTGTCCTGTACCTTCACCGAGTGCCACCTGTCGTAGCTCATCCGGTACCACCTGTCCTAGCTCATGCGATACAGTCACCTTATTTTTTCTTGCCCCCTGCCCCCGTATCCATTCCCCTTTGTTAGCCCTATAACTTCATTAGGCAACCGCCCCTTCCAATACTACTGCAAGCACCCCTGCCAATGATACTGCAACCGCCCCCTCCTTCCAATCATACTGCCTGCACATCGTCACCATCTCTCTCTACACCGTTTCCAACACAGAGTTTTCCAAATCCTCTGGCTGGGAAGCCCCATGGATTCAGCAAACCCCCATGGCTGGAGCCAAGCCTGTCTCATCCCGTGCGTTACCGACTGCAGCCCCCTTCTGAATCTCATCCCACTTTGGTTCCAATGCTTGGCACAACCGCAGTATTGCAAGGTTGAAGATTTGCTATGCTTAGACCAATGAATTACTGTTTAACTTGAATGGCTTTTAAATAGGTGAACGGACCTGTACATTCTTCACCTTAGACTTAAAGTGGACCATTGACATGTAATGTATTTTAAGTCGGCCTAGAGCCGACTAAATAGATTTTATTCCTTCTACCGTCGGTCCGCCATGCTATCTTGGGTCGACAAGTCTGTGTTGACAGTCAGGCTAGAATTTAAATGCCTATCACCAGTCAACCAGTGCACTTGCCTTTCCCCGTCTCTCGTAACTTCCTGTCACACCTAAGTACACTAATTTGATCGCCCACTCTGCTCTTCTTTGCCCTTTATAAGATGTACGGTAATCCTGATTGTTCAGTCTACTGATTTTAATCATTCTCCAAATACTTCTGACTGGGGCTGAACTTACCTTTTAAAATGTGGCGAGATATCAATAACATCTTGAGGAATATACTACAGCAACTAACACAAGCGGCATATTCACCATTCCTATTACCACTGCCACTGCCTACCGTTTTCTTTGTCCCCCTCGTGGGTGCACAGCCAGCTGGCGGACCTAAATGACGAGCTCAGCCGCCTGTCTGATGTCCAGTTGACGCGCGCCGCGCAGATGGCGCAGCCCCACCCCGCGAGCCTCTCCCGCTCCCACTCCTCCACGCCACGCACGGCCGAGCCACCACGTGGCAGCGCGCAGTCGAGCCCCAGCCCTGGGCGTACGGCCGCGTCCGGGACACCCTCCTTTTCGACTGGAACCGGTAACGCTGGCGGTGCCCACAGCGCGTCCTCAGGGGGGCGGTCGGAGGCGGAGCGACATCGTCCCCAGAGCAGCGGGAGTGGGGGGGGTGGGGGTGGCGGCGGGGGGGTGGGGGGGTATGCGAGCCCTTCCCTTGTGATGAGCGACATGGGGATGGATGCCGACGGGGGGGGTCTGTTTGCGGGGATGAACTTTGTGGTGGACTCGGATGCGGGTGCGGATGGGTCTTCGGAACCACTGCCGCCGGTGGTGCCGGTGGGTAGCAGCACGGTCACGGATGCCAGCCTCAGCAAGGACAAAGGGAGGGGAGGGGAGGCGTCCGCGCCCTCTTCCTTGAGGTCTAGTGTAGATGAGGGCCCGGTCACGGCAGCAGCATTAGGGGCGGGCCATGGTGGTATCGGAAAATCGGTTGCGTCAGCCGGTGCGGGGGATAAGGCATCACATGCGCCGGTGGCGGCGGCGGCAGCGGCGGGCTCTTCTGGCAAGGCGGTGATGGACACGCCAGGGTGGCCGCTGCAGCAGCAGGGGCCCCTGGACGCGGCGATGTTCAGGTGAGGATTCCTTTTGTGGATGGGATTGTCTGGGAGGCTGGCTGTTCGGCAGGGGCTTGGCTGGGCGCGAGTCCCTAGGTTTGTCGCTCCATTTCTGTCGACACGGTCATAACGTTAAGGAGTTCTGTAGTATTTTGTTTCGTTCTTGTATCGCAGCCAAGCTTCATATTTCTTCCACCGCACTCTCGTTTCATATTTCTTTGTTTGTCACTCCATTTCTGTCCACACTCATTCCCTACTTACATTTATACCTATCTACTGTTGTTTCTGTGTCCCATGCATGTTGTGCGGGGCCTTGGCCCTCTCAGCGTCCCCACTGCTGCCGCCGCCAGCAAGGCCCCCGCGGATGCGGCCGGTCTGGCCTTGGGTGCAGATGCCAGTGGCGTTGGGCCCGGCTCAGCGGCCCCTGGGGCGGGTGCCGGTGCGTCCCTTGCAAGCAAGGCCAAGGTGAAGAAGAAGAAGACTACTCGGGTACGCAGAACCATTCGCGGGACTGGTCCCTATCCATTGGCTTGGAGTCTGCCCGCACCTGTGATGAACAGCTTAACTTAATTTTCAATTAGTATACTTAGCCTGCCATCCCCACTCTGCTTCCACCTGCTTGCGTTGGCCTATTTTTTGATTGCCTGATAACGGGTCCATATGTTCCTTGCATGCAGGTCTTCCTGCAGACAGCCATGCGGCTTCCACGGGTCTTCGCGCCCTTCCTCGCAGACGACTAGTCTAGTTGCACACGATGTTGGAACGCCATGCACCCAGGAATACTTGTCTCACTTGATAAAATTTCTTTGTCGCCTTCTTCCTGCGCTCAATCCAATGCTCAGGCGCTCATCATCCGATGCGTTGGCTTCCCTTGTTTGTCCCTTTTTCTCTTCGGGGGCGCCAGATTGGCTATGCGCGCGACGAACCAGAGGACGAGGACACGCCGCTACCGCCTGTCACCGCCACCACCCACGGGGCCACCGCCGCCCACGCGGCCGCCAGCGTTACCAGCCACGAAGGCGTAGCCTCCGTCTCGAACACATCGCTTCCATCCCCTGCGGCAACCATCCTTGATAGCGGCCACCTGGCGGCGTCGCCCGCGTCCACGTCACCCATCACGCAGGACCCAGGGGCAGCGTCCACCATGGGCACGGGGCGACCAAGCACGGGGGGGAGCGAGCCAATGGATGTTGCCGTCTCCTCGATGGCGGAAGGTCCCGCGACGCCATCATCAGTGACATCATCATCCTCCGTTCAGGCTGCCAGGGACGCGGACGAGGTTGGCAAACCAGGAAAGCCGTCTGGGGCCGCGAGTGGGCCTGCCGTGGAGGGAGGGTCGGCGGGAGGCCGGTCCTCAATATCGTCGTCATCAGCGGCCGTGCGGGACGAAGTGGATGAGGGAAGGAGCGCGGGCAAGGGAGAGGGGGACCAGCATGCCAGCGCGGGCGCGTCTGGCAGTGGTTGCATGGTGCCCGAGTTGCGTTCGCAAGAGGCTGGAGGGGCTGGGGCCGAGGGCCGGGCGTCGGCTAATGCTGGTGGCAGAGGGGTATCGGATAAGCTCATATCGTCGTCGACATCAACTCCCAGCGGGAGTGGGTCATCTGAGAAGGGGGCTGCTTCTGGTGGGGCCGTGACGTCAGCGGTGGTCACTAAGAAGGTTGCATCTGGCCCCGCGGTCAACAAGGGTGATGACCTTGCGGATGATGCCTACTGGAGCCTGGAGGGTGTCACGGACGCCAGCAGTCTGAGCAAGAAGGTGGCGGCGCTGGAGCAGGCGCTGGCACGGCGGCTGGTGAGAATGTAGTTTTATTGATGTTCACCCTCGCGCGCATGAGATCGTGCACACCCTAAATCCATACTGTAGTTGATACAGTAATAGGGGCAGTAGTGCTTTTCTGTTAAAATGGATAAAGATTGTGCGTATCTGCGAAAGGGAGCCTCGTTGTATCGCAGAGATGGGGCCGTGTCGGCTTGCACATCGTGAAGATACAGTAACCCAGTTTGCTACAGTAACCCAGTTTGCTACAGTAACCCAGTTTGCTACAGTAACCCAGTTTGCTACAGTAACCCAGTTTGCTACAGTAACCCAGTTTGCTACAGTAACCCAGTTTGCTACAGTAAACCAGTTTGCTACAGTAACCCAGTTTGCTACAGTAACCCAGTTTGCTACAGTAACCCAGTTTGCTACAGTAACCCAGTTTGCTACAGTAATTCAGTTTGCTACAGTAATTCAGTTTGCTTCGGTTACATGATGAGTGTGCCATGTGTTCGTCATGGTTGCACAAGGAATGTGCAATCGTGGTTATTTTCCCATCAGAGGTCGACCGTTGCGGATTCTGTGATGATGTATTTCTATTTTATTCATGCTATAAACACATATACTTCTATGGTGATCCTCGGCCCAGGCCGCGTCCCAGTCCAAGGTGGCGGTTGCGCAGGCTGTGGAGCGGGAGGCCTTGGCGGCACGCCGCACGGTGGGCACGCGCGCCACCGACGCGGCGCGACGGTTGCGGGAGCTAGAAGAGGCGCAGGCGGCCGCGTGCGAGCGGGAGGAGTTTGAGGTGGGTGGTTTGGGTTATAAAGTGGGCAGTGGCGTGCGGAGCAGAGGTGGTTGGTGTGTTTTTCGCGCTGATAGTCAAAATTACCTTGGCCGTGGCGTGCGAGCGGGAGGAGTTTGAAATGGGCCGTTGGTTATGGGTGGTTGGGTGCATTTCTTGAGGTGGCTAGTGGCGCGAACCGTTTGAGCTGGGTGTTGTTCCATCAGAAAAGTCGGTTGGGTTTCACGTCTCCCTTGAGTGGCGTAGGGAGCCACGGGAGGTTTGGGAGGTGGATGTTAACTGATGATGACTTGGCTTGTTGATTGATCATTTTGAGCTGATTAGTTGGTGGGAGGTTTGAGGTGGGTGATGGCGAGAGGAGTGGGTGGTGGCGAGAGGCGTGGGTGATGGCGAGAGGCGTCGGTGATGGCACGAAGAGTGGGTGATGGCGAGAGGAGTGGGTGGTGGCGCGAGCAGTAGATGATGGCGAGAGGAGCGTAATGTGATGGGTAAGCTGCCCGCGTGCCCGCTGTCGTGCTTGCGTCCATGGCTGGTGGGTGCTTCTTCTTGTTGTGCTTGTTAAGCTTGCAAACATCCCCATCTGCAACTGGTGTTACGTGTGCTAGGCCGTGGTTGTCTGTGCCATACCTTATCTAATGTTTGTTCTGAACGCTTGTCCCCTTGCTGCTTGTGTCACTGGCCGGTCGGCTGGACGCGTGTCAACTCGCGTGCCTGCGCTTGCCCCTGAACGTTGCTGCGTGCGTCGATGCTGTGGGGCGATAGCACTATGGCTGCGAAACTTAACTCACATGCTTGCGTTCCATGGCCGGTTTGTGCTTGTCTTGCTTGTCACACTTGTCTTGCTTGTCACGCTTGTCTTGTTGGTCACGCTTGCATCCCTCTGGCAGGTGGCCGAGGCGCTATCGGCCGCGATCGCTGCTGCTGAGAAGGAGTCACAGCAGGTGCACGCCTCGGTGCACGTGCTGGAGGAGCAGTGCGGGGCAGCCGCGGTGGAGGTGGAGCATGCCATGGCAGCCGAGGTGGGGGGCAAACCTATATTAGATATGTTCCTATATGTACCTATATTGATAGATATGTTACACGTCTATAGTTGTTACATCAGCAGCGCGCTTTCTCAAGCGGTCTGCGGCGCTGTTGTGGCGAAAAGGGAGCACTCCGCACGAGTGTAGATGGAGGTGAAACCTGTGTATACTTTTAGCCATACTGTTATGAATCATATTGTACTACTATTATAGTATTATGGAAGCCTATGTATACTTCTAGATGTATTAGATAAATCTTGCATTATAGCAACATGTGCATTTACAGCATGTTCACACTCGCAACTAATTCCGTAGATTTAGGATCCAGACTGGTTTCTAAACCCCCCGAATTGCATTCACATCGGGAGTACCCCCACCTGAACAGCTAATCCGGCCAATTTTGTATAGTGACCCCCTGAGACCTCACTGCCGACTGAAATTTTGGCGATTTTGCATATTCCCCTTAATTACGGTGGGAGCGGCTGGATCGGACAATCAGCCAGCCTCGTCCACTCCCACCCCAAAAGCCCCGATTTTGCCCTGAAAAATATTTCGCACTGTACATTTCCTTCTCGATTTCTGAACATTCGTACGGCATGAACAATGAATTTAATGAATACCAGCGATATGGTACTGTCTACTGTTGCGGGCGCCGATCCTGATCAGGAAAATTTGGCGACCCTTCATGGGCCGACGCGGGTCACTCCCACGTCACTCCCAAAACGCACCAAATATCCGGGCTTTTAGCCCGAACCCCCCCAAAAAATTCAGCAGAATTAGTTGCCAGTGTGAACATGCCGTTAATTTCCTGCAATCAACTTTCTTACAAATGGTAGGTGACTGTCACCACCTTCTTCCCAGATGGATCAGGTTTCTGTACCTTACTAGGCCGTTTGTAATGGGTTTAAATCTTCTCACATCACGTCCTCCTCCTAGTCTCGTTTTCATCCTGCCCTTGTTTCGCCTTCCCTCGTCATCCTCCCCCTCAACCCCGCCACATTGACACTTCCCTATCCACCCCCCACCCCCCACCCCCTTTTCCAAATGATGTTCCTCCCCCCCCCCCCCCTGGCGACAGAACCCTGACTGCCGCATTCTTACTTTGCCTCTCAACCACTCAATTTTATTGCTTATAATTATTGGCCCGCCCCCCTCCCTCCCCCCCGCCATCGTGCCCCTCCCCAGGTGCTGCTGCGGCTGCAAGCCCGCCAGCGCTTCCAGGCGCTCCACGAGAAAGGCGCTGCACTGGCCAAGGAGGCGGCCGAGAGGGCGGCGGCCGAGGCGGAGCGCGAGGAAGCGCGCCTGGCGGCAGCGGTCAAGGAGGCGGACGACCGCAAGAATAAGTCCGAGACGGAGCTGAGGGTGCTTGACGAGGATGAGGCCGAGGTGGGTGTACCAAAAACTAGGTGGCCAGTTCCAGAGGTGTGTGGTCGATAGTTTTTTTATATTTATAAGAGGGAAAAGAGGCGTGGGGCCACAAGACGTGTGTGACACGGAGGGGAGGTTCTCGACAAAGACAAGGCAGAGGTGGGTGGTCAATACCCGACGTGGGTGGTCATGCTAGACACGGGTGTTTTCTACTAGAGGTGGATGCACGTGTCGCTGAATTCTATGCTGGAGGGGGATAAAGGAGCTACTGAGGGAATATGTCTGAGCCATGGACACAGATTTGCGAGTCCTCATGCGGAAGTTAGCTCTACTTTCAGATTTTTTAAAACTCAAGATTAAGTTTCTTTTATCCTTGGGGGATGACAGTGGGGCAGGTTTTGTGTGCCTGACAAGGACGAGGCAGAGTTTTTTTTTTTCCCAAGGGGGGGGGGGGGGGGGGGGGGGCGGGCAGCATGCAGGGGGTCTTGGGAGGGGCGATCAAAAGGGAATCCTCCTGCTTGTCCTTAGGGCCAATTCTCTCATACTAGTAGTATCAAATTTCCAGCGTCCTGACACCTACGCCCAAGCTCTGTGCGGAACCTCTGAGGTTCGCAGGGCAAACCTTATTCAGAACGGGGCTTGGATTCCGCTGTGCTCGCCCCATCCTAAGCCGCCGTGTTAACACCCAACCCCAACCTCTCTTGCAGCTTCCCACCCCTCCCCGTGCATCTGATCCGCAGCGAATTCTGGTTCCTGGACCCTGGTAACGAACCTTGTTCCGAAACCCTTGGCCTACGCCCCAGCATGCTGACCCCTCAAAGGTGGGACCTCATTCGCAACCCCTCTGTGCCGACACCAAATATTCCCCTTTCCCCCCACACCCCATCCACCCCACCCCCGAAATGCCTTTCCTTCTCCCCAGATTTGCAGCAACGCATGTGCCTGAACCCCTGGTTACCGGCCATATGGCCACATCGTGTGTGGAAACCTGTCCCCCCCCAGATTCGCAGCAAAGTGGACGCGACGACGGGTCCCGAGAAGGAGGAGCGCGCCAAGCTGGCAGGCATCCGCGACGCGCTGGAGAGGGAGGCGGAGGAGCTGCGGCGCGCGCTGAGGGAGAAGGAGGCCAAGATCGCCTCCGTGGACGCGGTTAGTGGAGTGGTAGTCAGGTCACGGGTACGTGGGAGGCATGGGCACCTGTTGCGCCGGGAGGCGGCAGCCAAGGATGCTTCCGTGGAGAGGTAGCCGTTAGGGAGCGCGTGTGTGTGTGAGGAAGGGATACCAAGATTGCCAGCGTGGACGCGGTGTGATGCGAAAAGGGAGCCAGTTGGCCAAGGCTTGTGGTCGCGCGTTATTAGGGGGAATGCGTTATCTAGAGGGTGGTGGGCATAGTTGGATTATGTATTGGTACAAGCCCGCACCGTATGGGGGCCTGTGCGGCCAAAGGAGGCCAAGATGGTATGTATGAGCCATGTGCGCCAAGTCTTTCACACGTGGACAAGGTTGCACCATGGGCACAGCACGCAGAGGTACTGGTAGGTACTGTGCCATTTCTTGGCTGCTAGAATTTCCTACCCCCAGTTTCAATGTGGCACGTTGGTTGGAAATGGGAAAGCACGTACCGCGCAAGCAGGAAATGCGCTCATCATTTAAACATTTACCAAAGCGCGGATGGTATTACATCCAATGGGTAAGTTGAGGAATAGACCTGGAAGAAAATTACTCCTCCCTGGTTGCAGTGGAGGCTCAGGTAAATATTTGATCAATAATCCTCTGTTCCATCAATACGGGTTGTGAAATAGACCCCTGAGTACCGCATGCACCCTACCATATCACACTACCATATTCCTTCTTGAGGTTATCACTGAGCGGTTGTAGTATGTGCACCCTTCTTTTTTTTAATGTGACATTCATATAATACTGTGACCCCCGTTGGCTGCACCACAAACCATGCCCAGGTCTGGGAAGGACATTGCCAAAGCCAACTCTAATTCTTGCGAATGTGATATTTGCCAGCGCTAATGCTTGCGATTGCCCCCTGTGTCCGATCCTGTGTGCACGCTGTCGGGCAGGATATCGCCAATGTGCCCTTGCCGTTATTGATGCTCCTTTTCCATGCCTCTAATAATGCCCTTCTTCATGCAGGATATTGCCAACGTGGAGTCCCGACTCAACAAGGCGGCCAGCAAGTTCGAGCGGCAGCTCAGGTATGGGCGCCTTATTGGATCTCCTTGACCGTTGGCCTTTGGAGGAAGGCGTCTTATTAGATTTCCTTAACCACCATTGTTTGGAGGGCGCTTTATCATATTTTATTGCCTATCGGCCTTTGGAAGAGGGCGCCTTATTAGATTTCCCTTAACCATCGGCCCTTGGAGAAGGGCGCCTTATCAGATTTCCCTAACCATAGACCTTTAGAGGAAGGCGTTTCCGGTCTTGGACTGATTGATGTTTCATACGGGAAGTGATTGATAAACGGCTTACATCCTGAATAATCGAAGTCTGAGACCCTAGCTTAAGCCTTGTGCTTTCCGTTGAGGGGAATCTTCACATGGCGTCGTTCCCTCGACAGGCCGTGCTGAACACCTACCGTTTGTCAGTCCAGGGGAATCTTCACGTACTAGCTGAGGGGCCATGACTAGGGCTTGCGATGCGCAACCTTCCTTGCGTTTGGTCCCAAGTCAAGCGATATTTTTCCCCATGGATGCGGTGGACTGCCAAGGAATAAAACCTGCCCCTAGATGGTTATAACCAGGGATTCCACGTCATATATGGGCAACCCTATAAAGGAGTGCTCGACAGGATATCTAGAGTAGAGATCCTCACAGTGCCGAGCCTATCCTGGTGTTTTCATTGATTTGCTGTTCCCCCCATGTGCTAACCTTGGGCCATTTTTTGCCCTCCTTTGGCCCCTCTTTGCCCCCCCCGTTGCCCCCCCTTTGGGCCCCCAGGCGTATCGAGGAGGACCGTGCAGAGCTTCTGGCTGCCGTCAACATCTCCCAAGACGAGCTCAAGCAACTGCACGCGGCCAGGGAGGCGGCGCGTGCGAGCCTCCAATCGGCCGAGTCTGTCGCAGCGGTGCTCGCGGGCATTGCAACAAGTGCGGCGCAGGAGGCACACGGCCTGGCAGCGGCAGCGGCTGCCAAGGTATGTGGGTGGCCCGGCCCAAAATAGATCTCAACACCAAGGTGGGTGCAGCGAACGCCCAGGTATGTGGGTGGCCCGGCTACTATGAGACGAGAAAAGACTTCAACACCCTTTCGTAGCTGCGGCTGCCTAAATTTGTGGTGGGGGTAGCTGTTTGTGGTTACTACCGTGGTTGTTGCCGGGGAGGGGGGGGGGACCCATTTAACAGGGGAATACCTTCCAACGGGCGGTGCGGCACGCCAAGGTAATTACGCTACGCGAGGCCTGAAGGGTTGTTGACACGGAACAGGACGGTTTTGTGGCAGCAGCACCAGCACCAGCACCAGCACCAGCACCAGCACCAGCACCAGCACCAGCACCAGCACCAGCACCAGCACCAGCACCAGCACCAGCACCAGCACCAGCACCAGCACCAGCACCAGCACCAGCACCAGCACCAGCACCAGCACCAGCACCAGCACTAGCACCACCAACACCAACACCAACACCAACACCAACACCAGCAGCACCAGCACCAGCACCAGCACCAGGACCAGGACCAGCACCAGCACGAGGACCAGGACCAGCACCAGCACCAGCACCAGCACCAGCACCAGCACCAGCACCAGCACCAGCACCAGCACCAGCACCAGCACCAGCACCAGCACCAGCACCAGCACCAGCACCAGCACCAGCACCAGCACCAGCACCAGCACCAGCACCAGCACCAGCACTAGCACCACCAACACCAACACCAACACCAACACCAACACCAACACCAGCACCAGCAGCACCAGCACCAGCACCAGCACCAGGACCAGCACCAGCACGAGGACCAGCACCAGCACGAGGACCAGCACCAGCACCAGCACCAGCACCAGCACCAGCACCAGCACCAGCACCAGCACCAGCACCAGCACCAGCACCAGCACCAGCACCAGCACCAGCACCAGCACCAGCACCAGCACCAGCACCAGCACCAGCACCAGCACCAGCAGCACCAGCACCAGCAGCACCAGCAGCAGCGGCAGCAGCAGCAGCAGCAGCGCCAGCACGTGAGTAGCCCATCCATTTATTAGTAACATCCCCCATGTGCCGCGCCCTCGCACGTTCACAGTGCTGATCATTTCTTTTGCTAACTTTTCTCCTGTCAGTGCCACGCCCTTAGGCATGTGGCTAAACGTTTCATTCACTGCCCAAACCCCTGCTTGTGCCGATGTCCATGATGACATTCTCTTCATGAAATCGTTCTGCAAACAAAAAATCCTGGCCATGGCCTTCATTGAGGTGTACTCCTGCCACTCTCCATCCAGGGATGCATTTGTGCCCCCGTTGTGCTCGTTTTGCGGACTCAGTCCTTGGACTCGTCCCATTGATTTCTTCACCTTGCCCCCACCAGTCTCGTCCCCTTGACCATAGTATCCTGCCCCCATCGCCGTCACCCAACTGGCCCTTGTTGCCTTGCCCACCTCCCTCCCATCATCCCATCGTGACATGGTCCAGCAAAAAGAGATGGAGCGCGCCCACCATGTGCGCGAGGTGCGAGAGACGCTGCTCAAGGACGAGGCCAAGGCGGAGGCGGCCGCATCAGCGCTGCGCAAGCAGATCGCGCAGCTCAGGGAGGAGGCGCAGGTGGGTAGGCGGCAGCGATAGCGATGAACGATGGGGATTGCGTCCTATAAGGGAGGAGGCTTCGTATATTTGAGGCACAGGTGGGTGGGTGACCATGCCTTTTTTCAGAATGGAGGCTGTGTTATGAGGGAGGAAGCGCAGGTGGGTGGATGGCAAGCAATCACTGGGAAGGGTTGCGTGCTAAAAGGGAGGAGGCCGGCGCAGGTGGCTGGGCGACCATGCCATTTATAAAGAATGGGTGGGCAGTGATGGTAGCGTACAGGATAGGGATTAGGGGTGTATTATAAGAAAAGAGGCACATGTGGGTGGGCGACAGCCAAGGTCTCGAAAAAATACTCGTAGTGTAGGTAGCGTGGGGACTGTATTAGGAACCGCCGGTGGATGATGCTAATTTTCGAACAGTAGTGTTACATGGACAGTTGCATTGGTGTGCGCCCTCTTGTCCTTGCATGTAGTCTGTTTCATCAGATGTTTTCGGCATCAAGCCGTATACCTCTTTTTTGCTCGAAATTGAGACTACAGCAACACGGTTATTCTTGTCCTGACTTGTTGTTTGTGCCACCAAGTGGTGTCGGCGTCGCTTGTTATGAGTGAGCCTTATATGAAGCTAAACGTTGTAGCTGCAACGCAATACGCCTCTCGCCCTGGCCTGTTACTTGCTTCTCCAGGCACACTCGACGTTGATCATTCAAAGTGGAGCTTATCGAAGCTAACAGTGCTGGATATCGTAATTTGATGCGCCACTTGTCGTGGGCTGCTATTTATCGGTCCTGCCAGGTTTTGTCGGCGTCACGCGTGGGCGTGCAGCAGGAGGTGATCGCGGCGCGCGCCCGGGCCACCGCGGGGGAGGCACGCGCGCCAGAGATGGAGGCGGAGAGTACGTGGGCCCGCCAGGAAGCCATGCAAACGCTATGCAAAGGAGCATTGGGTAGTGGTAGCATGTACATCAGTAAGAGTAATACCTTGGGTTACGCAGACATGAAGGTGGACACTAGGTAACAATCAGATGGACGCATGGTCACGCATTTCGTCTGGGAATACGTGGAATGGTATCATGGCTTCATGAGGGTCTGCCAATGTTTTACTCGGTGGTGTTCTTCGAACTGGTAGGTTGGTGGTGCAACGATACATAATAGGTAGGGTTCTCTTCTATTTACCAGACAGGAAATTTTCGGGGTCTTAGTATGTTTGTGATTCTAGGAGTCGCCCATTTCGCTCCACTGAGCTGACTGACCGTGTGGTAGTATAAAATGTAGTCTCTGCTTGGACACTCTGCTTGGACACGATGTTGTGCTAATGTTTAGCTTTATTTAGACTTGATCAGGCGGTGCAGTATAATGATGATTTCCCCACAATTTGTGGTTTTTGTAGGGTCAGGAAAGGTCATTTTTCGTATTCCACAGTGGCTATTCCGGGCGTCTTTCTTCTTGTTTCCGTTTTTTATATCCACAATTAGTTCTCACCCACTCCCCTTCCCGCTACTCTCTTTCCTCTTCTTGTCAAACCTGTGTACCGCCAGAGAAGCTAGCGGCTGCTGCCCGCAACTTCAAGGAGGCGGCGCGCCTATCGGCGGAGCTCAAGGCGCTCGCGGCCGAGATCGAGGCGGCCAAGGCGGAGGTAGTGGAGCTGTCCGCAAAGGTGAGCACGACAGTGCAGTGTCAACAATAACAATACAATTATACCATAGGTAGCAGGGGGCATGAGATCCAGGCGGCAAAGGCGGAGGTGGTGGAGCTGTCCCCAGAATTGGGTTGGGGCATAGATTGACTTGGAATAAGAATAATGACTCAAATTTCATCATGCAATTGGTATGTGATGGAGGCAGCAAAGGCAGAAGTGGTGTAGCTGTTGCAAAGATGGGCATAATAACTATATTTCACTTGCCCACCTTGGATTGGCAACTGACCTTGCTTCACTCTCTTTCAAGTTTTTTCTCAATTTGCTTCTTCTCGGGAACCTCTAAGGGCTGGCTTTCCTTACTCCAAATCTATCCTATCGAATCCAGGCGAACTGCGCTTCTCACCCGCGCACACGCCTTCTGTGGAATGTTTCGTGTTCATCCGACCTCTAGGTAGACAGCCAATTTTAGGCCCGCAGTCCGCGTGTTTACTGAACTCATTTGAAAATGCGGTTTCTCTGGACTAGTATTTCTGCCCCTCCACCCTCCCTTCTGTCGGAGACT
This sequence comes from Mesostigma viride, assembly GCA_009746045.1. Lineage (NCBI taxonomy): Eukaryota > Viridiplantae > Streptophyta > Mesostigmatophyceae > Mesostigmatales > Mesostigmataceae > Mesostigma > Mesostigma viride. The sequence continues at coordinate 522,241 of RPFO01000744.1, read as the reverse complement.
CTCATTTGGGCCTTTTCAAACATGGCGGCCTTATCCCCACAACCTGCAAGTGCCCTTCCACACGAACGCATAATCTTTTCCCCGCCCCTAGGTGAACAACTTTTACCTTCGCACGCACCCGCCTTTTCGCCTACTCTCTCGGCCCTGCTTTCTTTGCCCCCTCGTTATTCACCCTTGGCCCTGCTTTCTTTGCCCCCTCGTTATTCACCCCTCTTATCTTATCGGCCCTTTGCATCCGCCCTTTCGTATGGGCCCTTGTTTATTGGCACTTGTGTGTGATCGGCCCAGGTGGACAGCATGGCGCGCGAGATGGAGCAGCTCGCGGAGCAGGCCACCGCGCTCGAGGCCGACCTGGCCGTGAAGGAGAAGGCGGCAGGCCTCGCCCGCTGGCGCCGCCTGCGCCACGGCGCGCGCGTTGCAAAGGTGGCGGTGGATCAGGCGGCGGCGGCCGAGGACTACGAGGAGGCACAGTCTCTGCAGGTGGGGGCTGAAAATAGCTCCACTAGTGATTGGTGGGGGGCTGGCATTAGCTTACATGATTCGTGCTATCTCTTCTAACAGTGAGGCAGGGCTGTGAGGAGGCACAGTCGCTGAGGGCGGAGGGTGTACTAGTCGCGCAGTCAGTGCCTCTTGGGATGGTTTTCTATTGGTCGGGGTAAGTGGATTTCGAGGAGGCTCGGTTGCTGCCGATGGGGGCTATTCACAGCTGACCTAGTTGCAGTGGGGGGCTGTAAGTGGATGTCATATGAGCGCTATAAGTTGCGGTTCGATGTTGGGAGTAGCTTGCCCAGATGTTGGGAGTAGCTTACCCAGTGCCTTTGCTCATCGCACGCCCCCTGGCTTCCTTGCATGCTCCATGTAATCACCTTCCAGGAGGTTTTTGGTGGCCCCTACCACTCCCAAGTGGAGCGCGTCCCTTATCTGGCCACCTCGTTTGTTTTCTATCGAACCGCCTCCGTATCTACCCCCTTGTTCACCAGACCGAGATAAAGCGCATCCCTTATTTGACCTCCTTTTTTGCTTTCTATCAACTCGCCCTTCTTATCTCCCTCCCTCGTCACGTGATACTATTTTTGTCTCCATGATATGGTCCCCCTCGCTCACCACCACAGACCGAAGTAGAGAGCAGCCTGGAGGAGGCCGGCGAGCTGCAGCAGCTGTACGGCTTCTCTCCCGACATGGACGTGGCGGACGACAGCCTCGACGAGGAGGAGCAGGAGAAGACCGCTGCTGCCGCCGCCGCCAATGCTGCTGCTGATACTCCCACTGAGTCTGCGGCTGCTGGTATCGCTGGTGGTGGTGCTGGTGCGGTGGATGGGAGCATGGACGTTGCTGCGGACGAGGCAGCTGGTGACGGCCATCAGCATACGCAGGAGAATGCATCCTCTGGACCATGCCCAGATGATGGGGCCCGAGGAGGAGAGGTAGCGCGAGGGGGGGGGGAGGTGGCTTCCGAGGAGGCAGGTGATGAGGAGGAGCCACCAGAGAGAGGGGATCAGGAGGATGGGTCAGGAGAGGGGGAGGCAGGGGCGCACAAGGGGGAGACTGGCAGGATTGAGGATGCCAGGAGTGCAGACGGTGGGGAGGTAGCGCGGGATCCCGTGGCGCCTGCGCAGGAGGGGGAGGAGGAGCAAGGTGAGGGAGAAATGGAGGAGGAGGGGAGGGGGATGGATGATGGGATACGGGACTCGGTGGAGCGGGAGATGGCGAGGCAGGCGGAGTCCCGGGATGGTCGGTACAGGGAGGCAGAGCGTGGGGCAGGGGTAGATGAGAAGTTGAGTGAGGAGGCAGCGGCTGACGGGACGGGTGGGGAAGGCCGGGCGGGAGGCGGCAGGTATGAGGGCACGGGAGTTTCTGGACAAGGAGGTGTGGCATCGGATGAGGGTGGGCCCGAGGTCAGTCCTGAGAAGGCATCTTTGGAGGGGCTTGCTGCCGTCGCGGGTGGGCATGCAGGGGAATCCGATGATGAGGCAGGGAGTGAGCATGCAGGGGCGCATGAGGACGTGGAAGCTGGGGAAGAGGTCTCTGCTGCTGCAGGCGCCTCGCCCTTGCCAGAGGAATCAAGCACGCATGAGCAGGGCGAGCCGGTGGCACAGGACGCGGAGGAGGAGGCGGGCCATGACCAGCAAGAGACGGGGGTAGGAGGAGGTGATGGTGAGGTTGCGGGTGATGAGGATGCAGAAAGGGAGTCTTCCGGTTATGATGGGCATGGGGACATGGTAGCAAAGCTGGCTGGGTCTGTGGGGGGCCCAGACAGCGAGATGGACCCACAGGGTTGCGGTGAGGGGGAGGAGAACGCGCTCTTTGCAGGCATGACGGTTGCGTAATGTTGAGTTTGGACCGGGCACCTATTCTTGCGCATTTGGAGATTTGCACTTGTTGCATTAGAGCAATTCCTTGGTGCGAGAAACGTGCATTTTGTAACCAAATTTCATACATTGTAATCAAACTTCACCCTCAAAGAGTGAAGTAAATTTCGTTGCATTATGTCTCGGAGCATAAGTCCTCCATTGACAGTGGATGACGGTGGCGAATAGCAGGTGATTACGGTACGTGAGCATAAATCCTCGATGGTTGAATGGTGATGATTAATTAATTAAGGGGCTAATTTACACGTAGACCATGTGTCATGTACCACCTGCGTTTATTGCTGCCATTCGCCGATTGTATGAGGGCTCACAGGCAGTAGTGCGGACATGCGGAAGGCACCACCCCACCATTCCCCCTTCACCACGGGGTGTGGCAAGGTTGTGTCCTGTCCCCATACCTGTTCATTATTGTCGTGGATCACGTCATGCGCCGGGCACGTGCGCGCTTTACTGCTCTTAACCCTTAGTCCGTTAACCCCCCGACCTGTCGGGGGGTTTGACTAACGGTCGAATTTCGCGCCGCGCCGAGAGCGCCGCGCCACTTGTGACGGATGTCAGTGGTCCGGTGGGTCCGGGAACACTTAGGGACGAAGGTGATGCATAGGTTTGGGGGTAATATTCGCCATAGCCTGGTAATTACAACGTGCATTGAGAATTCATGTATCACGTGACTTTGGCGGGAAATTTTCGCTCGCGCGCGCGCGTAATGAGATATGGCTGCCAACGTGCCGCTGTTACGAAATGTTTGCGTCTCACGGCTTGAAACGGTTCAGAATGTTGCTCAGAATGACGATGCATGATTTTCGTAGGTCAGGCACGGCCAGATTTATAGGGTTGGGAAAATACAGGTAGGAAAATATAACTTTCCTGGTCGTCAGTTCCAGATGAGTCATAGCTTATCATAGGTCGATTTCCTCCCTATGGCCGGGCAATCTGCGCCAGCCCGGGCATCCAGTTTGGGTATGGGACGTCAGCTGCAGCGTTTGCTGAGAATGCGGACTAGTTTAGTAGCCATCTTTGCACGGAACATCGACCTGGTAGTCATGGCGGATCATGAAGTATGCGGCTATGGCGGCCTTTGCATGTAGAGCATCAGTATGTGTGAGATATGAGGGTCCCGGCCAGCGGAATCCGGGTAGGGCATGAACGAGCCAGGTACGACAACGTATTTGCGTGTTGTTTGCAGCGGAATACGTATCCCATGCATTATAAATGACGATTTTATCCATGCATATTTCAGCAAGTTCCATGCCTGTTGTAAAGAGTGGTATTAGCCCTGAAAGTGCCCAGTTTTTGGCATTTCTTTGGAGTATACCACTCCGTCAGTGCCGGTAGGCAACGTGTTTGTATTCCAGCACTTTTGGCAGCCTTTGATAGCTTGTTATAATGCATTATTGTGTTGCATGTCATAGATAGCTGTTTACACGCGCGTAACCCACACACATGTATGAGCACGTTATATAGAAGTAATGGGTTATCCGGGTGGTCTGACCCAAGGAAACCACCATTGGACTATCCAACTAAGTTGTCCAATGTTGGTATTGAGATTCCCTGCCCTCCCTGGGAAGTTAGGGTGGGGTAGACTTTTCCTTGGGGAAAAAAGATCGTCTTTTGGCCAACTTTGACTGGAGCTATCATCCAAATGCTTTGATAAAGCCAAGGTATTATTGCATATTCTGAAAGCCCTTGAAGTGTAGATACTCCTAGCATCTTGGTTGGGGGTATTTGGAGTTGTGGCCTGTGAGTTATGATTTTTTTCATTTTCAGGGGTATGAAAGTGCCAAAAATGGGTCAGCGGACTATGGGTTAAGGGGTTCGAGCCAGGCTTGGACATCCTTAACGAGAAAGAGCACGGCGGGGTTAAACCTGGTTACCGCCTGGCCGACCTGATTTATGCGGATGACACCACCCTCATCGCGAGCCCCGAGCACATTCAGACCTGGCTGGACTGTCTGGGCCTGGAGGCGCGGGCAGTGGGGTTGGAGATTAATGTCAAAACTGAGGCGATGGTGATTGGGGCCTCCAGTACACCACCGCTGCCGCGCCTGCTCGACGGGACGGAGGTCCCGTTCCGCGATCGCTTCAAACTGTTGGGGAGTTGGCTTCCTGACACTGCAGACGATGTGGACACCCGCATCGGCCTGGCCTGGGCCAGGCTCCGTTCGCTCAACACCTACTGGCGCTCGAAGGGCCTGGGCGAGCACCGCAAGCGCATGCTCTTCGAGGTCCTCGTCCTCACGGTGCTCACGTATGGCGCCGAGGCGTGGACAATCACACCCAAACTGGCAGCTAGGCTCAACGGCACGGTTTACAGGATGCTCCGACAAGTCCTTAACGTAGGGTTTTCCGAGCGCCCGTCATCAGAGTCTTTGTATCATGGTATGCCTCGTATTTCGGACGAGATTAGGCAGCGTAGGATAGCATTTGTAGGACACCTTGCTCGCACCAGCCAGGTCGACACCGCCCTTGGTCTGGCCGGCCCCCAGCGGCTTGGCCAGCCAGGGCGACACATTCTGACCTGGCCTGGCCCCAAGGGCATTCCCAAAAGGGTAGGGAAACCTGTCACGAACTACATCCAGATGTTGCTGGACGACCTAGTGGTCCCAGCCCAGTTTGAACACCGCATCCACTCTCTCTCCCGTCTTTGGACTGCCATGCAGGACAAGACGCCGTGGCAGAAGATTGTCAAGGCTCGCACGCCCGACCCTGTGGGCAAGCCCCCTCCCCCCAAGAGGAGGAGGCGTTTTGATGAGTAGTGTAGTTAGGATTTTCTAGACTAGATAGCGTTAGGTTAGTTCGATTACGCGGCTTCCTCCACTCCGGCACCCATCCATCATGGAATATGTGCTACATGATCTCCCAACGGAGGCATGTTATAATTTAATTTAATTTAATGTGTCATGTGAGCATATATCCTCTGTGGGATGGACATGAAATGGGATGGATGGATCTAGCTGTCTAGCTTCCAGTTGCAGGGTTGCGGGCACCACAGCCCAGATAACTACAGTAGGGTTGCCGAAATTGGCCACACACTTTCCCCCCACCGGCTTGGGGTTGGTATCCTTCATCCGCGAAACTATCCATCACCTACCTCCTATTTCCTGCGCACCTATCTTTGCGAGTCATCTGCCCCCAGATTACAGACAAACTGGGAGGGGTAGGGCTGCCCGGGCGCGCACGAGCCCGTTCCTCCTAGGACAGCACATGTCCAGTTCCAGCCTATCACGAACAGTCCAGCGGGGCCCACCTTGCCGCGTGCATGTGCCGCCAGGTGCTTGCCGTGTGAGGACGAAGCGCCCTAGCTGGCTGTGCGGGCTTGGTGCCTGGTAGCTTCTATATGATGTGTCCAACTGATCTTTGCGAGGCTGGTACATGCCCAGCTAGGTCAAGGCGCCTGTGCCTAAGCATGTTGGGAAAAAAAGGCAAATCTGCGTACACCTCCTCATTGGTAATGTGCAAGCTATAAGGAATATTGCGCTCTACGTAACAATTTGGTGGCGGTGATGGGGAAGTACGGTGCACGATGCGGTGTACGTGCCCTATCTCTCTATCGAGTACCTATAAGCTCTAATTAATCAATAGAACCAACCGACCCGCGCTGCAGATGATCAGTGCAGGCCAGAAATCTGGAGAATCCCGATTGACCATTGAAGCTGGAGCCTGCTGTTATGTTATCCACGTTTGTCGAGTCATTCAGGATGATGGAAATGAATGGAAGTGGAAATGGGTGGCCGTGTATGTTAAAAATTATGGCTGGCTAATGTCCAGAGCGAAACCCAGACGCTTTAGCTAAAAAACAAATTCGCGTGGCCAGGGCCTTTGTTCCTAGCGGCCAGGAGTGTCCCGTTGTAAGCACCACTGCTGTGATCGCTTCCCCGCCAAATCACCCTCAATTGATAAGTACCACCCCCAATTAGAGAATCGCCCCAAATGGAGGTACCAGCAATAGGCCGGTCATGTCAATCATTACGTTAGCCATGCCACTTACTCATATACGCATGGCCGTTAATTAATAACTACTTGTTGGCGTGGGCCTTCTGGCCATGATGTACAACAACGCCGACCGGCGACATGACGTGTAGAACTTCCTTCAGCAAGGTCCTCCCATAAATACAGCTTCTCGGTTCTGTACCCACTATCGCTTGCTGTCCGGTATGGTTTTCGCCACGCACAACCCTCGGCGAGAATATTCTTTGTATCGACGACTGACGAGTGACGGGGGAATTCCCCGTTCGTTCATAAATTAAACTGACCGTGCCAATTATATGCCGGCATTGCAAGTTCGCGGCCATTGCCTTACACTTACATATTTCAACAAACAACCATACACAAAAAATGGTTGAACCTACTTTTCTCGACCACACAGGTAAACTCCAAACAGGTAAACTTGGCGAGTCTCTCACAACTGGAATTAGGCCCTTAGTGGTCGAGACTGGATAACCAGGTACAAGGTCGACATAAATTGATAAAGAAAGAATTTAGTTTGTGCTTCGTGACATCACCGCTGGATGTCATGCCCGACCACGCACAAATGCATGGCGAACTTCACGCTCGGCGAAGCCAAGAGCACAGGAACAATGGGGGATTTATAAAGCTTTATGGTTAGGGCCACGAATCACGAAGACGAGCACTTAATTAGCTTTCGTACTTCCTACAGATGTCCTAATAAAGCAACACGAGAACTTGATTGTGCTTCCTATGTCTGCTAAGGAGAAGCGCTCGCTCGAAATTATACTCTACCGTAGCTGGTACCCGACCGTCCAAGATTCAAATTTTTTGGGCAGTTCCTGAGCAGTTCAGCGAAAACAACGTCCTTGTCGAGCGTTGGTTTGAACTAGGTACAGTAAACGGTTCGTATATAGTCGCATGCGAAGTAGCCAAAGTACGGTATATATCCTCGGAATTGGACTGAGCTGAGTGAGCTCCGCACTCAGAGAGAGAAAGAGAAGCGGGCAGCAGTCAGCACGAAAGCCATGGCAGCTTCGTGCCAAGAACGACCTGGTGAGTGCTAATGCTCGGGCGGCAATCCCGAGACAAATTAACTGGGCAAGTTGCCTTGAAAACTGCAGATTGTGATTGGAGTCTCATTATCAGTAACAAAGTACTCTTGGTGCACGGTAGCAGGGACAATATGCATCGCTCTTAATTCACGACAAAAACCGTTCTACTCGTGTACACTTGACATAGCATTTGCAGTGCTACCGTGGTTCAGCCGAGCATGGGTTGTAGAGCTAAACTTTGACTTTTTTTGCTAGGATAAAAATGCACGATATGAGCAGACATTTTATGATTCGGGAGGTCGCCATGGTCTGGACATCTGTATAGCGGGATATCTGGCAGGAGGGGCAATGCAGCCCTCAACTTTGCACGGGTCTCCCGTGCCGCTGGACGTTTTGATCAGTCGAGTAGTGGCGTCGGCTTGCCAGGGCCTGCGGGAGCTATGTCGCACTTTGCCTTCAAAGTCCGACATGGAGCGCAAGGTGGAGCTGTTGAAGTTTCTTGGCGCCTTGAAGCAGCGTTTGCTTCGGTTGCTGGTGCTCGCACGCTGGTCCGCCGAGGTACCATTATTTGCTGCGACGGCCCTATAACGCGGGAAATATAACGCTCCCTACTTCGTCTAACAGAGACTTTGACCGTGCCATTTACATACACCTAGCTGTCGTAGAAATCACAGTATAGACGAGCCTGCGCACGTACTGTTGGGCGCGCTGCCTAGACCTGCCACTGGTAGCGCGGCGCGTGGGCCGATATTTGTGACATGGGCATTTGGGAATTTAGATGCTGCACGCGAGTGTAGCAAGCCAGTTGGCGTGGGAGTGGGTACCTGTTTCCAACAAGCCCAGGGTACCTTTTTCCAGGAATGCAGCCCTAGGCACTTATGCCAGCCAGCCTTATGCCAGCAAGATATTGGTGTTTGCCACTGCCATATTGGTTCTAATAGCATGTACAGGTGATAAGGTCTACTAGCCATGGGCAGGTGATAAGGTCCACTAGCAACGGGCAGGTGATAAGTTCTTAGTGTGTGCCCTTGTTGGCTGTTTGTCTCCTCCAGGTGTCACAATTTAGGGATAACTACCATACCTAATATTATTTAGTGCCGAACGCTGGGCTCAATGTTGATATCATTCATTAGAGTGTGATGGGCCTAGAACTGAATTACTTTTCTTGCTCACGCGCCCACTCCTCAAGGAACGTAAGAGAGAATTGAAAAATCTGATTGCTTCCTTAGAAAAGTAACGTAACAAACTTTGTTCCCATTGGTGCCCTTGATGTTGTGATGCTCCTTTTCCATGCCCCTAACAATGCCCTTCTCCATGCCCTTATTCGTGCCCCTTGTTCGTGCCTTGTATTAAGGCCCTTTTACTTGTTCCCCTGTGTTTGGCCTCTTATTCGCGCCCCGTATCTGTTCCTCTTATCTGTGCCTCTGATTGGTGCCCCTTATCTGTGCTCCTTATGTGTGCCCCTTATCTGTGCCTCCCATCCGTGCCCCTTATCTGTGCCTCTTATCCGTTCCCCTCATCTGTGCCTCTTATCCGTGCCCCTTATGTGTGCCTCTTATTCATGCCCCTTGTCTGTGTGGCATGCCTCACGCCCCTTGTTCATGGGCTGCATGAACGCTTTGTGGCGTCTTCCATATTGCTGCACCCCTAGGTTATGCACGTTTAGTTCGAGCTCTTATGTTAAATCACGTCACTAAATCATGGATCAAGTCATTGTATGTATCACATCACTATAGCCATCCATGCCCATATCCCCCGCATCCCCATGCGCGTGCTCGTCCTGGGTTTGCGTTTACTCTCTGCCGACTCTGTTGTTTGACATAATTGGTTCCTATCGGACTAACACCATCCATCAACCACTGCCCTCCTCACATCGACGTACGCGCATTCATTCTGGGCGCGCCCTCCCGTAATGCGGGCTATCTCTCGATAATATCCAACCTGCCGCTCATCACTGTGCTGTTCTATCCCTCCATCAGATCCCCCGGATCGAGGCGTGCGAGCGCGTGCTGGGCGTGCTCTCCCACCACGACAGCAGCTTCACGGCCGCCGCCGACCATCTCTTCTTCCTCCATGATGCGCTCCAGGGGGCCAAGGCGCCCATCTTTGACGTCCCCTCGGCCGTGGATGTGCTGTGCACGGGGACATTCCCCCGCCTACCCCAGGTGCGCTGGAAACAATCTATTTGATTTGTTTTTCATAATTTTTAATGTGGGTCGAGCATTTGTTGACGTTGGGCTTTCGATGGGGGGGCATTTCCCCTGCTGCTGCCGGTGGGTGGGCTGATTTTTACTATTTGTATACAGATAAAGGGAATAGTCAAGGGTTGAACATTGCTCTCAAAGGGTCTGTTGATGGGGGGGAAGTTTCCCCCGCTCCCCGCGCGTGGGTGGGAAACAATAGTTATCATTTATGTATCCTTAGTGCATTATGCATGGGTTGATCACTGGTTGAAAATGGTTAGTGGAACGGCCATATAGCCCTCGCTGCCCCAGGTGAGTTGCAAACAATATATTTAATGTTTATTTAAGAATTGCACAAGTGGGGTGAGCAGTTGGTTGATGATGGGGGCGTTGCCCCGGCTGGCCTCGGAGGTAGAAACAATGGGTTGAAGATAAACTGCGTGGGACCGACCTGTCGGCACTCGAACACGCCCACAAGTCTGCACTCAAACACGCCCACAAGTGTGCACTCGAATACGCCCACACGTGTGCACTCGAATACGCCCACAATTCAGCACTCAATACCCTAGGTCAAACGGGAGATCCTGTTTCATTGGGTATGTCCCATGTAGGCTGCTGTTCCCCCCCCCCCTGCTGCTTCCCCAGGGCAGCTCCACACGTAATGCATCCACAGTTCCTTTCAACTCCCATTTCTTCACGTGCGATGCATTCCCGCGTTCCATCCGTCGTGCCTATCATCACTCTGTCTTGCCTAGGCCATCGCTGAGCTTGCCTGCGTACTCCATTTATACTTGTAGTAGTAGTAGTAGTCAATGATGTCTTCCCGCTTCCTTCCATGCCATTCAATAATCCTGTCCTCCCTCCCACCCTTGCGCAGGCTATCGCGGAGCTGGCGGGCCTGCTTCCTCTGCGCGGCGCGTCGGCAGATCCCGATTCCGCGGCTGCCTCGAGGGACCGCGCCGCGTCACTCCCGGGGGGCGCGAACGAGACGTCGGCCGAGCTGGCGGTGCCCCTGCTGGACCCCGCGACGGTCTTACGGCCAGGGATGGCGGGGGCCACCTCGATGGGTGCGTGCCGCGTTTTTTTTAGAAGTATCCCTGGTGTGGTAGTACTGAAATTTGTTGTGCCCAAAAAAGAGAGAGATTCAACATTAACTACTGGCAGCAAGAGGATTGCAGGGATACGTGCTGTGCGGATGCGTGCTGTGCGGATGCGTGCTGTGCGGATGCGTGCTGTGCGGATGCGTGCTGTGCGGATGCGTGCGGTGTGGGTCCATAGGTGCCTTGAGACTAATTACGTGCCTCGACATGTTTTGGGGTGGCTGATATCATTTTGTTCACAGGACCGTGGCAATGCAGTGGTAGAATGCAGTGTTAATAGAACCCTGTAATTTACCGCATGATAGTGTGTTCACACGGCCATGGTGGTACATGCCGTTCACAAACTATTGCGAGCTCTCCGCCTGCTTGGGCTCCCACAGCATCTGTTGACTGATTAATTTTGGTGCCTCTGCTGGCTCGCTCAGTTCTTCTCCTGAATGCTCCTGTGTCTTGGGACCAATTAGGTGATGGGCAAGAGGTCATGGGACAGTGAGATTCTGGGCAAAAGGCCGTACAATTGGACAAAGACGAAGGACCGAGGGTATCTTGTCAATGGCAATGCTGCGTTGCTGTCGCACCTTCATCTCTCACCAATCGCCTTAATTTACTTGCTTTATCTTCTACCCTTTCTTCCTGTCACGTTTTAAGAACGCCCTGCACCCATGCTAGCGAATGGGACATAACAGCTCGGCACTGAGTGGAAATGCACTGTGCAAGCCCGCTTGGTTTGCGCCTGCTTGCAACGACACTTGACCCCATTTAGGAAATGTCTGTCCTCTGATAGGAATTCGTGAAGCCTGCTGTTGTCTAGCACACAATGTAACCCCTTCTGTGTTTGCAACCCTTCTTGGCCCACCAGCCCTGCTACTAGCGCATCGAATCTGCTGCTGTGTCAAACACACAATTTCACCGTGTTCGTTTCTTCGCTTGTCTTCGTGCCACCCTGCTCGGCCCACGCATCCACATCACGGCCACAGATGGCGTGCGGCTGTGCGCATGGCTCGACGACCGTGTGCTGGCGGCGCTGCACGCTGCCACGCTGCCACCTGGCATGCAGATCCTGCAGGTGCGCACAACGTGCATGATGCATGACCGTTGGGTGCTGATGCACATCGTTGTTCTGGCACTTCTGGAGTGGAAGGGAGGAGGTGCTTATATTAGTCAGACAGTGAACACAGGCTAGGCATCAATCTACTACAGTGACCATGACATCCATGAGATAGTCAGCACAGGCATGGCATCACTCCACTATAGTGACCATGGCATCCATGAGATAGTCAGCACAGGCCTGAGACTACGATGATCCATAACTGTTATCCATACATGATCCGTGTCATTAATATCGCGCCTCACTTGTGATGTAAGCTGGCCTCATGTACATGCACGTTGGTTCCTGCGCGTTGGGATTGTGCACAACACTATCGCAAGCCAACCCCAGGGGATTTCCGTGCGAAGCCGTAGGAGGAGATTTGGCGTGTGGATTGATATTCCTGCTTTTCTGGATGGCCTCCTTAGATCGGAAATGAGACGGGTGATTGCTGTAACTTCGGTCTGTCCATCCACCCACCCAACTGCCCGCCCACCCTTTGTTAACACAGTACTATAGTGGCCGAAGAAGAAATGAACGAAGCCCACACGCAGCCAGGTTGCGACCCCATTTATTCCTGCATGTTATGCGTGGCTATCCAGGGCCCTCGAGTAGTCCTTGATTGATATCTTCAGAGCCGTTCTTGAAAAGAAACGTGCCTCGTCTGGGAGGACTGCGCAGCGTTCCAGTGATTGTAGCCCCCTTGATGCCCCTTTGATGCCTCGCTCGAGCTGCTCTTCGCATTCTTCTGTGCTTGTGCGGCCGGATTCGTACCGAAAGCACGGTCACCCGGACGCCAGTTGTGCCTCATCTCTCGTCCGCTACGTATGTCCATGTCTCCTTTCACTCGGTTATAATCTCTCGCCACGCCTCCTCTGATGACCCACTGCCCTTGATGGCAAAATCCCCCCCCCCCCCCGCCGACACACCTCTTACACCCTTCTCTTCTCTCCTCCCCCCCCTCTCTTTGCCAGGTAAGGGACGGGTGCGCCCTCGTGCGCATGCTGGGCCAGGGCGCCACCGCGGGCCTCACGTTGGGGTACCTGGGGGACCTCACCCGTTGGAAGCTCCTTTTCTTGGACTTGTGGGGGACGGGTCGCGGGGTGGGCCCCGGGGGGTCTGTTAAGGACGCCCTTCTGCTGCCATACGCGGCGGGACTTACGACTGGCACTGGAAGCGGGGTGCCGGCAGACACTGGGGGAGCTCACGAAGGCAGGCAGGGGGGCGCAGGACCGGGGGGTGGGGTCGCTGGGAAGGGAGTGGCGGGGCAAGGGATGGCAGGCGGGCGTCATGACGGGGGCGCAAAAGGCATGATCCTCCACCTGCGGTCGGAGCAAGAAGAGTTCTTGCTCAAGGAGCTGCAGGAGAGGATCGCGGCATCTCCGCAGCCACTGGTGACATTGCTTCAGGTGGGTTCCTGCCTTCTTGCTTGCTTCCTTGCTTGGTCTTGGCGTCATGCAAGGGTCTGTTTGGGTAAGGTGGTAGCTTAGGAAACAAGGACTCACTACGTCCTTGGATTTCAGTGCATGTATAGGGCCTGATTGAAGACGATCAGACACACTTGCGTCCAGCACAGCTTGCTTGTGTTTGGCATGAATTGCCTGCTCGAGGTCTGGCATGCCTGCTTTTGCCGTGTCTTCCATGCCTGCGGCGAGTTGCATGAGTTGCGCCCATTGCTGAGTTGCGTTTGGGAAGTCTGTTGGTTTATCTCTTGAATTAACACATGCATTTCGTCCCATCCGCTTTTCTTCCGCCTTGACGAGTTTTCCTGACTCTGATAGAAACAGTGTAGCTGTCTTCCCCTCCCACACAATCCATTTTATTATTGGATGGTCACACCCATATGTGGACCTCCCATGCTCTTCCGGTCTGCCTCAAGTCCCTTGTTCCACAAAAGTCTCTTTCGCAAAGACATGGTGACCCTAATGAATGTCAACCCCGCCCACGCTTGCTTCTTGAATGCCGTCCTTCGCACTTGTCCACCTTCACTACTGGCTGATCAAGGCTTTTTCTTTAGTAATTTGTAGATTCATGTGACTGCTGGGAACCGAAGACAGTGGTCCTCGTCATCCACACATTCTCCTCCTGTCATCTCGCGTTGTACCTTTTACACTTGGCGACACCCTCTTTCTTGCGTTGGTTTCCACCCCCCCCCCCCCCCCCCCCATTTATCTAATGGCATCCGCCAGATTTTGCCAAAGAAAAATGAAAGACGCTACCCCTTTACCTACTAACATTGAAATTGTTTGGTACCATACCGGATTCGAACACAGGACCTCTTTAGTCATATTTGTAAATAACGTCTACTTCTTTCCTCTCCTTCCCATACCTAACACTCGGCATAATATGCCTATGCTTCTTCCTGTCATTCCTGTGGTTGGGACATGCATCCATCCACCAGGTTGTCCACGCGGTGTCATCAGTGCTGCTTCTCGAGTCCGTTGTCCAGCAAACGCGCGCCCTCAAGGCCGGCTCGTGGGGGTCCATCATCCAGTACGAGATCGTGCCACCTGGCGGTCCGTCCACCGCCACCACCACCGCCACAAAAAAGGCGGCAGCGAGAGACAACAAGCTGGTGGCATCCGCCACGCCTGGGGCACCCACGACCCCTGGCCCGAGCAATGCTGCCCCCCGAAAACCTGGCACACCGGCGATCTCGGTTGGTGGTCCGACCTCTGCCATCGCGGCAGGTGCAGGGGTGACACCCGTGGCCGGGGGAAGCAGTACCCCTGCCAGGGATCCCGCCGCTGCGGGTTCATCCGGCGAGCCCGTGGTGGGAGGGTCATCGCCAGCGGGGGCCACAGAGAGCGACAAAGGTGGCATCCTCATCAAGTTCTGGCACAAGTGCGCCAATGTCGGGCTGAATGAGGCCCCTGAGGCCCGGTCTGGCCCCGGGACGGGTGCCAGCAGTGGGACATCCGAGCCGGCGGGCTCCGATGCCACCGATGGGGGGGTGGCCGCTGGGGTTGGGGCGGTGCCCCCCCGGCCGCCCCTTAACCGAGCCTCGGGGGCTGCAGGGGGGGCGCCACTCCCCAGGGGGGCTACCGCAGGCCCCGGAGGGCTCGCCAGGGCGCCCCCAGGGTTGTCCCAGGCGGCGGCACGGGTAAAGAAGCCCGGTGCATCGTCGGCGGGGCAGGGGGCCGACGCTAGTGTGGTGCGGTCTCCGCCGAGCCTGCGGCTGCGTGTGGATGTCTTGGGCTCCCTGCTGTGTGGTTTCTCTCACGTGCTCGCGTGCCCGCCTGGGTGGTCGCTGCCCACGGTGGGCATGGGTGCGGATGGCAGTCATGAAGAGAGGGGAAGTGCGGGGTGTGGCCAGGATGGGAAGCGTGCGCGTCTGGACCGGGGGGCAAGTACCCGAGACGAGACGCGAGTGTTTGGAATGGGAGAGCAAGACGGGGGGAAGGGAGCAGGCATGGATGGCAACGTGGTGTGTGATAGCAGGGGATTGAACCCTAATCGGCACGTCTATTTTTGTCCCCCTGAGTTCCCCGTGGATGTCACCCGCGTGGACGTCCAGTCGTTGCTCTTGTGGGCCATGGGGTGTCACGCTTACTCCATGTTGGCTGCCATCGCACGCCACCTGCGGCAGGAGCCTGATTTTGCGGGCCCCTGGACGGGTGCTCGATGGGACCCCTGGTCCGCGGGTCTTCAGGATCGGGACCGGGCTGGGCTTGTGGAGGCAGGGGTGGCCCGCTACGGTGCTGGCAGGATGGGTGTTGCTGAGGAGAGGATGAGCGCGGGGGCGGACAAGCGGGCTTTCGGGGGCCAAGGTGTTGTGGCTGGTGACGAGGGAGCGTTTGGGCTGGCCGCTGCAAGGTCGTCGTCGGATGTAGCTCCAGATCCCGTGGGTGGTGATGACGATGATGGTGACGGCGGTGCGAGCTTGCGACTGTTAGTAGACACACAAGGCGGCGGCTTTGGGGGCACGGACGGTGCAGGGGAAGTGGGTGGGGTTGACCCTGCCAAGGGAGGTGCGGCCGGCATGGGGCGTGCCAGTAGGCATGTGGCGGAGTTGCAGCTGCCGGTGGTGGGGTCTGCGACGGTCATCCTCACCGTGAACTCAAGGTCAGTGGGATTTATTTTTTCTTGTTGTGATCATCAGTAAGGATTACATTTGACTGGTGTGACGTAGTCGATAAGGATGACCTGTAATTGTTATGACCGGTCATGGTCGGTAAATACGACTTCGACTTGACCTCCTGTTGTTATGGCCTGGACTTCTGTCAAGCTCAAGCCAACTGTACACCAAGTCAGTAATGATGCACCCCAGCATTATGCTAAGCAGCCAAAGTATTGAAGCCTGCTCTTTCCTCAGTTGAGGCCTGCTCCAGCTTGTTTGAAGTGCACTTGGAAACCGGCCGCCAACCTCATGTCGGGCGTGCTCCAGCGTACTACTAACACCTGTTACTAAGTGCACTTGGAAATCTGCTGTTCACCTCAGGTCGGGCCTGCTCCAGGTCAGCACACCCGCAGGCCTCGATTGTGGCGAAGTCCGCAACCAAGTCGAGCGCCGCCTGAACAGCCCTGCCCCCTCGGCCTCCTCTGGCGCCTCAAAGTCAGGCAACCCTACCGGAGCTGCGGCAGGGCTGGGAGAGGAGGACGGGGATGTAGCGGGGGGCAGTGTCGGCGCGCTCGTGTCGTCGCTGCTGGCGCTCCGTGCGACCGTCATGCTGCAGTACTTTGTGTCCATGGCAGAAGGGCTTGGGCTTAAGGTGGGGCTCTCGCACCATAAATTCATGATTGTGATAGCAAGTGACATGATATACCTAGCCTGTAGCTGGATCTTCCTTCACCCTTTTCCATGCTAGGCTTACATGGCCTGCTGTTTGCATATCCAGACGCACGAATAAGGATTAAATGCAAAAAAGAAGGCATCTGTGAATAAGTACGAGGCCGTTCGTGTAGGCGTCTAGGCCTGCCTGCATGGGAACCAATGGTCCCTTGCCTTGGTCCTTCAGCTTGAGATAGCGAATGGTGTTGGATTAGGGCTGCGTTTTCTCACGACCTTGCGCGCGTTTCTGTACGCCGTGATGGTTGGCGTGTTCGCGACATTGGCCTCGGAGGTTGTTTCAAAGGCCCCAATGTGCAAAGCAACCCTCCGAGCAGCTTGGATTGTGGCACCTTGCCTCGGAGTAAGCTGTTGTTTAATGGGGGATGCACCATGGTCAGGCGGTAACTCTGCATTGTTTGGGGAACTGGGAAACTGCCTCCGAGTCCAATGTTGCGAACATACCACGCGGGCCTTTGGGAAGCAGGGTTGTATCTAACATGCCCTCTATCCAGGTTGTATCTAACATGCCCTCTATCCAGGTTGTATCTAACATGCCCTCTATCCAGGTTGTATCTAACATGCCCTCTATCCAGGTTGTATGTAACATGCCCTCTATTCTTATATCCAGCTGGGTTGTATCTATCCACACGATTCTCATCTTGAGCTGAAGGCCCAAGGTGAAAAAGCCATGCGATTCCATCCATCCCTGGTGCTCTTGTGATTATATTTGCACAAACTCAATTTGATGGCCGGATGCAGTGCCGGCACATACAGTGCTCATGCATCATGATTTGCTCGCACACAGCGCTGCGTTGGATAGCACCCAGCCATGTGTCTGCATGCATCCTATGGCTTGGCAAGGCAACCGCGGTGGGTGCCCACTACAGTGACCGCGATGTGACCGCTATAGTGACCGCGATGTGCCCACTTGCTACGGCTGCGCAAGGCAACCGCGGTGGGTGCCCACTAGAGCGACCGTCATGGGACCGCGATGTGCCCGCTATAGTGCCCGCGATGTGCCCGCTTGCTACGGCTGCGCAAGGCAACCCCCGATAAGCATGGGTTGGTTTGCGATAATGCTGTCCCTCGAGGAGCCACATGCATGTACAGCTTTGGCGCGCCACCACCCAGGTGGCTGGATCCTAGCTGTATGATCAATTCACCTCACTAATGTCTCTGTCCTAAAGCTTTGTGGCACCCCTCCGGTGGCTGGATTTGAGGTAGAGGACGAATGGCTGCCGATGGGTAGTGGCAGCTACCAACGTTCCCTCGGTGTTGACCACTGCCATCGATGCCCGTTGCTGCCCCTACCTACATTTCACCCATGGGCGCGCTCAAGTGCTTGGCTTGTTTCCTTTTTTGTCTGTGTTGCTTGTTATTTTCTTTTGATTTCGTTCCATTCGGCTTCCCTTTGCCTATCCCCTCCATCCCATTCCTTGTCTTGTTGGATCCCAGCCGTCCTCCATTTTTTGTCCTGTGTTGCTTAGTCTGTTCAAGTTTGCCTTCCCTTTGCCCATCCCCATGGGCTCTTGTCGATCCACTTTGCCCATCCCATTTGTCTTTTTAATCCCGGCTTTCCTCCATGCATTGGTCTGTTCTGCGTCCTTGCCCTGCCATACCCTCTTTCTCATTTCTGTCCCCCTTGTGTCCCTTTTCTGCCACTTGTTCCATCCCTTGCCAGCCTGTTGCGCGGCCCGCTGCCGCGCTCACCCTCCCCCCAGGGTGCCCCCGGCTGTTCGTCCCAGGGGCCAGCTCCGCGCTGCTGCTCTACCCACACTCGCTTCTGACAGCTGCCGCCTCATCGGCGACCACCGCTGTGACAGGGCAAGAAGAAACTCTCTTCTATCTCGCGGTGCGCGTGCGCCACCGGGAAAAGATGCCAGGTTCCGGTGTGCCAGGTGGCGCTCATGGCAGCGAGAAAGAGAGTGGCCCAAGCCAAGGTGGCCGCGCGGGACCTGGCGGAAACGGGCCGAGAGCCGCCACCACGACAAAGGGACCCAGCGGCCTGGCCAATACCGCCATGGGTGGTGCCGCAGGTGGCAGCTCTGGCAACGCGAGGGCTTCCCCAGCCGCCAATCAAAACGCGGCAGCTGGCGCCAGCGCTGCCAGCAGCTCCCGGGCCAAGTCAGCGGGGGTGTCCTCAGCCGCGGCATCTGTTTCGGCCGGCGGTGTTGCGAACATGGCATCCGCCGAGAAGGCAGGCGATAACAGCGGGATGGAGGAGGAGGAAGGCGGCGAGGAGGCTGCGTCGGCCGCGTCTGGCGTGGCGGCGTCAGGGACCCCCTGGCCGGAGTTCTTCCTCCTGGTCGCGCGGGCCGGCGGGGCAGCCCCTGCGTTGCGGCCCCGGGTGCGTCGTTGGGTGCGGGTCCCTGTTGGGCTCTTGCTCGCCGCTGCTTCTGGCACGCCGGGAGTGCCCTCGTCCTCGCAGGTGCGTGCTCCGATGGAGGAGTCGGCGGCGAGGCCTGTTGGAGGGCGGCCCAAGGAGGGTGGTGATGTGGCCATCAAGCGAGAACGAGTCGAGGAGCCCGCGGTTCACGGCGAGTACGGCCAGGGTGGGCCTGGGATCGCGACAGGGCGGGCGGCGGATCGGAAACGCAAGCGGGGTGATGCCGAGGATGGTGAGGGCAATGGGATGGACGTGGACAGGAGCGAGGGGCAAGAGAGGAGTGGCAGGCCTGCGGGAATGCGGAGGGTTCCTACCCACGATGGCACCTCTCACCATCCCAGTGCAGGCAATGTCTTCGCAGGGGAACCGCGGGGTCACGCCATCCAGGCAGGCACGCACCGGCGGCAGCAGCAGCAGCAGCAGCAGAAAGGACACCAAAAGCACGGAAGAGGAGATGGGCTTGAGAGCCAGCCAGAGCGAGCCAGGGAGAGCCAGGTCGAGTTGCGTCGGCAGCAGAAACAGTGGGAGGAGGAGGCCATGGCGCGCCAGCTCATGGCCTGTGCGGACCGCGAGTGCCGCGTGCTCATCAAGGAGGCCTCGATGGAGTCCTTGCTGCGGTCGCTAGGGGTGGGGTACGTGCGCCAGGAGGAGGAAGATTCGACATCATCGGCATCATCGTTCATGTCATCATCGATGCTGTTCCAATCTTCTTCTTCTTCCCTCGCCACACGTTCTCTCATCTCGACAAACGCACTGCCTTCCCCCAAGTTTCTGAACTCCCATGTCGTCGCTCTCGCCCGTGGCCCGGCGTCCTCGGACTCCACATGGTTGCTATCGGCGCCCATGCGCCCCCCTGCGCTCGTGCGCTGCCGCGTGGCATTCCCCCGCAAACAGCTCGCGACCATGGCTGGCGGGCCTGCCACCCTGGGACTGTTGCCATCGTACCCGCCTGCCCGCCCAGCGTCCGCAATGCTAGACAAGGCGGGGGCGACGGCAGCATTTTCTGGTGGTATCCCAGGCACTTTGTCGGTCCCTGCGACGGCAAGGTGGGCCTCTGCCGCTGGTCAGCCCTCGGGGCCAACCTTGTCAGCCCGCCCGGGCCGCCCGGCCCTCGGGCGCGTCCCATCGGTCGGCACCGCCATGGGCAGCGCGGGAATGCTGCCGCGGTCGCCGGGCATGGGCGTGCCAGGGGTGGGGGGGGAGCCGAGCGCGCACGGTTCCTCGTCCCATCTGGCAGGGGCCGGCCGGCGGGGCAGTACGGGCGTCGCGGGCATGGCGGTGGTGGCAGCGGCGATGGGGGCCGTGCCAGCCGCAGGTGCTGGGTCCACCCGTAAGGCGCTGACATCATCATCGGAGCTCCCACTCGCATCATCATTCCTCACGGCGGAGGTGGATTGGGCGGACGCGAGCAAGCCCACACTCTCGGTGGCCATCCACCTGGGTGACCCTGGGGAGGACGCCTGGACGGCCACCGTGGCCGAGGCGGAGCTTTGGGGGGCGAAAGGGGAGGCGTCGAGGCGGCACGCGCCTGCGTTGGCCGTCCCTGTCTCGGAAGCGGCGCGGCTGGCAGAGGAGTCGGTGGCGTTGCGGCGGCGCCGCCCGTCCCACGGGGTGCTTGCGAGAATGCCGGGAATGGACGACTCGGGGGCGCGCGGCAGAAGTTTCTTCCCTTCAGGGGACCGCGTTGCGACGGAGGCAGACAAGGCGGTGGCTAGTAATGTGATGGAGGCAGAGGCGGAGGCAGAGGCGTCGTCGCCCCCCCTCTGGAGCGGGGGTGGTGGCCGGGGGGGCAGCGGGGAGGGGGTGGTCGCTTCTCGGGGCGCCCAGGGGGCAGACCCTGCCGCGCGCGACTACTTCGCAGAGGCGCGCCAGTATACGTACGACACAGGCAGGGCCCATTGGACTGGTCTTTCAGGTCAAGGCACTGAGGGGGTTGATGGGCGAGGCGGCAGTATCGCTGGTGGTGGCAACGCATTAACATATCATCGCACCAACGGCTATAACACCATCGGCCGGCCGGCCGAGGGCAGCGGTTCCAGGGAAGGCCGCGGCAACGCCGCTCGGTGGCAGCTGGCCGCGGCAGTGGAGGCTGGCGGCAGGGACCCTGGTGGCTGGGGGGACGACCCCGCGGGCGACAGAATCGCCGCGTGGTCGGCGCCGTATCCCCCGCCTGACTGGGTGGATGAGCCGGGGATTGTCCGGTGCCGGCTGCTAGGTGTTAGCCGGCCGATCCCTGGGGGCAGGGGGGTGCCAGGTGGCAGGGTGTCCAGCCCGCGGGGAGAGCGGCAGGGGTGGGATGCTGGAAGAGGGGGACATCCTGCGGAGGACGGCTCGGCGATGGATTGGGAGAATGGGGGCGGTGGCGGCGTTTCACGGGGCAATGTGGGGGGTGGGGTCTCTGGGGGGCAGGTTCATGAACCGCAGCAGCAACAAGCACAGGGGCAGCGGCGGGATGGCCCGGGGCTGGCTGGTGGGAGGGGTGGCAAGGACGCCAGGAGGACCGCCGGTGCTGCGGATAGGCACGGCTTGCGCTTGCATTGCCCGAGCTTCAATAGCCACCAGGGCGTCGGGTTGTGGCACGTGGGTGGCGGTGGGCCCTCGGGCGGTCGTGCTGGTGGCGATGGCGGCGGCGATGCTCATGCGGCCGGGTCGTACCTGGCCGTCTCGTACCCGTGTGTGTCTCCGAGGAACTTGGAACGGATGGTCCTGGACCTGGCGCGCGTGCGGGCGGCGGGAACTTTCTTCTGGCGCCTGTTACGGCAGGTCTATTTATGGAACCGGGGTCGCGACATCAGGAGTGAGGGGGGAGAAGGGGGAGAGGGGGAAGAGGGGGCGTGGATGCACAGCAGGGGAGAGCCGTCAGGGGAAGACCAGGCGGAGGGCGCAGGGATGGAAATCGACAGGGAAATTAGGGACCCGAGAGACGCATCTGGGCAAGGGGTCAAGATGACTGGGCAAGGGACCAGGGGTGTTCGGCAGCAGGGAGGTGGAACTGGGGACGGCTCGGACAAGGCACGGGCGGGGGTCCCACCAGGGGCGCCTCGTGGTTGTTTCCGGGTGCTGACGCGGGGCCCATCCTCGCTGACGTTCTGCTATGAAGACTGGCTCATGTTCAGCGTGACGTGGACGGGCCCTCACAAGTGCCAGCTGACGGTGTCGTCCCCAGACGTGTTCACGACCACCAAGGTGCGGGCGTGGATTACATTCATGGATTACCGTGATGTATAATTACCTGTTTCAGCAAGTATTTAGATCTTGTTCACGACCACCAAGGTATGGATGTTTTCCTGTTTTGCAGTTGAGTCACCTATCTTTGGTGTGTAAATTTTCAAATCACGTTTATGACCACCAGCCTGCCGGCATGTCCTATTTTCAACGTAACAGTCGAGCTATTTCGGGTCGTGTTTAATCATGTTGACGACTACTAAGATGCGGAGGTTTATGTGAATATGTTTACCTATGCTTTGTGCGGAGCGTGTTTTTAGCTAAGTATTGATGACAGGGCGCAGGCATGTGTTGATGTGACGGTCGGTCTGCGTGGACCATGGCAATCATTAGTATTATTGAAGAGATTGTATGGTGCGTACATCTGACGCCTTCTGACGCCGAGGACAGTGAGGCGGACCGCTAGTTGGCGGACCTGTTTAGCAAGACAGGGGCGTCTGTGCCTCTCCCCCATCCCTCTCCTACGCCCCAAGTCCCAACCACCCTCCTGCACTCTTTTATTTTCATTCCCTTACCTCCACTCTTCGTCCCTGTTCCTACTCCCCACTTTTTTTTTCCTGCCCCACTCATGTTGGCCCTTCCCAACCCATCCATTGTTTCTCATCCGGACAAACGCGTGTGTGTGGGAATCAGACATCTTTTCTCAGCCTGCCTATCTTAATCAATCAATCTCAATCTCTCTCTCTCTCAATCTCTCTCTCTCTCTCTCTCTCTCTCTCTCTCTCTCTCTCTCTCTCTCTCTCTCTCTCTCTCTCTCTCTCTCTCTCTCCCTCTGTCTCTCTCTCTCTCTCTCTCTCTCTCTCTCTCTCTCTCTCTCTCTCTCTCTCTCTCTCTCTCTCTCTCCCTCCCTCTCTCTCTCTCTCTCCTCTCTCTCTCTCCTCTCTCTCCTCTCTCTCTCTCTCTCTCTCTCTCTCTCTCTCTCTCCCTCCTCTCCTCTCTCTCTCTCTCTCTCTCTCCTCTCTCTCTCTCCTCTCTCTCTCTCTCTCTCTCTCTTCTCTCTCCCCCCCCCCCCCCCTCCCCCTCTCTCTCTCTCTCTCTCTCTCTCTCTCTCCTCTCTCTCTCTCTCTCTCTCTCTCTCTCTCCCCCCCTCTCCCCCCCCCCCCCCCCCCCCCCCCCCCCTTCTCTCTCTCTCTCTCACACACACATCACACACAATATGCCACACGCTGTCGTCTCCCCAACCCCCCCCTTTTCCCCCCCCTCCCTCCCCCCAGTACCTCGAGAGCCTAATCCTGGCGTCCGCTGAACGTGACCTCCTCGAAGCCATCCACATCACCGCGCGCCCGTCCGCGATCATCGTCGCCACCCTGCGCCCGCCCCTGCTTGCATCGTTCCTCCAACGCTACCTGCAAGAGGACAACGCCGTCGCCGCGCGCGCCCTTGCCTCCGTGGCCGCGTCCACTCCTGTCATACGCCCCGCCGATGCCGTCTGCCTGCCGCGGTCACTGTACCGGATCCGCGTCGTGTTCCGGGGGGTGTACGCGGCAGACCTACGAATATTTGCTGGCGGGTGGGTGTGGATCGGCGAGGGGTTGACGAGCGTGTCTGCTCTCTCCGTGAACAGCACCCTGGGTGGGGGCGCCCAGGGCGCGGGGGCCAGTGGTGCGAATAGTCAGCACAGCAGGGGCGCGGCGGGGGCGGGGGCAGCAGGCGCGGACGCGGGCGCCTCGTGGTTCCCCGCCTGCCCCGCGTTCCAGTTATTCTTGCGCACGCATGTCGCCACGCTGGGGGGCGAGGGCGAGGCCGATGCCGCGATGGCGAGGGTAAGGGAAAAAGGGGAAGAAGGGTGCGGAGGAGAAATCACCATGGTTTTATATACAAACTAGATGTGCAGGGGGTGGATACTATTTTGGGGGGCGTGTTGCTACACCTTCAATAGTGTGGTTCTTATGTTGCTTATCAGTGTGGCTGTTGGCCATCCATTCGCTCACTAGCTTGAACTTTCGCGTGTCTTCTTGTAGTCCATTCCCATGCATAATATTCTGCCAATCTGTGTAACTTCTCACTTTTCAATGTGTGTATGTCTTTAAAGGAAAAGGATACTTAACTGTACTTCACAATAACTATAAACCTGTACATTAATCCACCTATATACATACATGTGTCGCCTCCCCGCAGGCCAAGCGCAGCAGCGGCACGGGCGTGTGGGTGCGGCTGCCGCACCTGCACGCGGCGCTGCTCCTGCTCTACAGCTACTTCTCCGCCTGCTTCATGTTCGTGGCCATCCCCGCGGTCGTGCGCAAGGCGCTGCGGGGCAAGGGCGAGGGCGCGATGGTGTCGCACGATAAAGATGCCTTTCTTTGCCGCTTCTCCGCCAGGTATAGTGACCCTGCCTCCTAGTATATTGACCCTAACTCGTAGTATTGACCAAGGCACGTTCTTGTCGCCAGCCACGATAAAGATGCCTTTCTTTGCCACTTCTCAGTCAGGTACACTGACCCTTACCCTTAGTTTTGACCAAGGCATGTGGCCAGCAACGATAAAGATGCCTTCCTGTGCCGCTTCTGCTATGCCGCGAGATGTATTAGGTAATAGCATAACATTATATCGCTGTAGATTAGATAACAGTATACCAGTGGCATGAAAGAAGGGGGGGAGGGGCAAGGGCGGAGTAATCAACTGTAACACAGACACATTTTTGGTCCGCTTTCCGCCAGCTACAGTGATCCTTTCCCCTGGTAGGTAGGTATACTAGCTGGTTGTCACATTGATCATTACCAATGTGCGCGCGCGTGTGGTTGACACCAAAGGGGGTTGTCTCACAAGGGGTTGTGCTGCTTGTCTGCAAGGCATCATCTCTGTCCTTCCCCTTCTCCTTCCACTTGTCCTTCCCCTCGCACCCTCTTCCCCAGGCATGAGGTGGGGGCAAAGCTGGTGCACCGTTCTGCCTCTCACTTTTCCTTTCCTTCTCCTCCCCTGTCTTGGTCCCCACATGCTGGTATCGAGGCATCGCCGCCTAAGAGGTTGAAAATTGTGCACAATTCTGCATCTTGCTTTACCCCTTCCCCTTCTCATTGCCATATTACTTAACTCCTTCACCTTCTCCTCGCCACCTTGCTGTACCCCTTTTTCTTCTCCTTGCCATATTACTTTACCCCTTCTCCTTCTCCTTGCCATCTTCCTTTCATGCTAACCCCCTCACGCCCTCTCCCCCAGGCACTGTGGGACAAGGTCAAAGCTTTGCACAAGTCCGCATCCTGCTCTCTGCATCTTACCCCTCTTCCTTGTCTGTGTCTTCCTCCTCCCTCTCGTTGCCATCGCCCCCATGCCCTCGGGTGTGTTATCCAAGGCACTACGGCTACGAGGTCAAGCTTGTCGACATGCGGTACTTGGACATGGACATCCTCACGGCACGCGACAACCTGGGGCCCGACAACTGGGCCAGCGTCGCCGTGACCGAGGCGCCTGAGGTGAGATATCTTTTTTCTTAACAGTATGGAAAGATGGGGCCAAAGAGAAGGGGGGGGGGGATGGGAAACAAGGTGGATGCGTGTGGGGTCGGTTATGACCGAGGCGCCCGAGGTGAGACCTGGCCTTGATGTGCTAGTGTAAAGGCGCTCAAGATACCTTCA
Source organism: Mesostigma viride (assembly GCA_009746045.1). NCBI lineage: Eukaryota > Viridiplantae > Streptophyta > Mesostigmatophyceae > Mesostigmatales > Mesostigmataceae > Mesostigma > Mesostigma viride. Next base: position 496,548 of record RPFO01000744.1, on the reverse strand, counting down.
TGGATGGAAGCAAGAGGGTGATAAAGCATACAGGTACAACAGCAGTGAGCAGACTGCTAGCAGGACTCAGGGCTACTGCATGTTGTTGGACATGAATGTGCGTGGAAATGAATGTGGGCTTTTCCCCCTCTCCCCCTTCCTCCCCCCTCCCCCCCCCTGATGTTCACTTCTCTTTTGTCCTGCTTTCCTCTCCCTCCACCTCCAGGGTGAGGCGCTCTCCCCCGCTGACATCAGCGAGCTGCGCAGCTACTTCCGCCGCCGCGTCGTGTGCCCGCCCAATGACCTGGGCCGCCACACCTCCTTCCTCGACCTGCTCGTGCTCCCCGGCAGCCTCCTGCGCGAGTTTGTGGGCCTCATGCGGTGGGAGCGCGAGGGGCTGGATCGGCTGTGCTCGATGCCGCCTCCGCAGACCCCCGCAGGGCAAACCATTCTGCCTGCGAACGCTCGGAGCACAAATGCCGGCAGTCAAAGCGCTAGCGCTGATGCCGCCACCCTTCCAACGGGTCAACCTATGCAGCACACAGCGATGGAGAAACCTCCCAGGGGCGCTACGTCAGTTTCCGCCCATCCCGACAACACTTCTGTCAACCCTGTAGTCCGGGTCAAGAAGGAGGAGGGGGGCGCTGGTGCCGCTGTACCCTCGGGCGCCACTCGCGCTGGGGGTGTCCCCGGTGGTATTGCCCCCGACGCGGTTGGCACGGCTCCCTCATCGTCAGGTGCGGCAGGGGTGACAGCGATGGACGTGGATGGCGTGCCTAACATCTCCACCAGCGACAGCAGCCAAGGGAACGGGCATGCCAGCCATGCGGCCCCGCCCCAAGCTGTTAATGCTGCCGCCGCAGCTACCGCTACTGCTGGCAATGGTCTTGGCAATGCATCCATGCTCCAGCATGCTGGGGAGGTGGCAGCGACGTCGCTGGATGGTGGCGCAACCGTTCTCTCGGGCGCATCTCCAGCGACCATGAACTCGGCAGCCGTCACGCCATCAAAGACGACACCAGCAGCAACCCCCGCTGGCCACCGTGGGCCTCCCGATGCGGATGCCAGCAAACATGGCATTTCTTTGGTTACCCACCAGCCCGGCCTAGATGCCCATGCCAGCAAGCCCGGCATCGTGGGGGGACTCGTGCTCATGACCATGGCCTCCTCGCTGTCTCTATTCGGCGGGTCGGGCCACGTGGCCCACACGGCCGTGCTCCACAATCGCGACGCGTCCACGTTCGACTTCTGCGTCGGGTACCATGCGCCCAGGGACATGCAGGGGCTGTGGCCGGGGGAGCATGCTGCTGCCGCCATCACCAGCGGTGGCAACGCCGGGGGGGTCTCGTCATCCGCGTTCCCAGGATCAGCTTCCAGGGCAGGCGGCGCCGAGTGCACAAACGCTGACAGGGCAGGAGGTGGCGAACCAGCAAACTCGGTCATATCGCCTCCTCCCATGCCGGATACTCACACGCTCGCCCACCCGCCCTCGCTCTCCCTCCCCTGGTCCCCGAGGACGTTCATCGGGAAGAGCTGCTGGACCCCCGGGAATGCCATGAGCCCACGGGGAGCTAGCATTAACACCGGGTCGGCGGGCCCGCCGTTTATGTCCCTCCCAGGTACCTCCCCGTTCCTCATCGTGGGCCTGCGGCTCAGCTACGGCGCCGATCAGAAGATCTCGTTGCGCCAGCTGGCGGCCTGGGACAAGCGTGGCGTGCCTCTGCGGGCGGACCGGCTCTCTGCGGGCACGGCCCTGATCCAAAAGGCCCTGGATGCGCATTTCCCGGCCCCGGGGGCTGGCTCGACCCCAGGCGCGGGGGCAGCCGCTCTGGCAGGGACAGTCGCGGGTGCAGCACCGGGGGGGGCGGCGGAGGGAGTGTCTGCTGCTGCGGATAATTCTGGTGTTGCCACATCAGCGTGGACGCGCCGTGGCAAGCTGAGGGAGGTGGCAGAGAGCATCCAGACGTGTGGAGTCCTTGAGCTGGTGTTTGGATCGTAACGAGCTTTGACCCGCGTCAGCTATTGTTTCTTATTTTGGTTGTTAGGGTTTTCTTTGATTTTTGGGAATCGTCAGGGGGAGCATATATACATTATAGGTGAACAATAGCCGAGGTTCTGTGACCTTCTACAAAGGGGGTGATTAATTGGTTTATGAATTTACACGTAGATTGTGTCACGTGAGCAGAAGTCCCCAGTGAGATGGAATGGAATGGGATGGATGGGTCTAGCTATCTAGGTTCTACAACAGGTTTGCGGGCACCACGGCCCAAGTCACTATGGTTGCCATATTTGGTCACATGCGTAACCCCACCGAGGTGGGGTTGGTATCCTTCATCCATGAACTATCCGTACCTATCTTCGCAAGTCATCTGCATCCAGATGACACATAAACCCGGAGGCTGAGCGGGAGTCAGCCCAGTCTTTCTAGGATAGCACATGTCCATTCCCTCAACCCAGATGACAGCGACCTGCGCCTCGCAGTCTGGTACACGTGCACCCATCTTTCCGACAGTGCTCTTGAGCGCTTTGTCTAATTGGCCTAGCTAGCCATCAGTGTAATGGGGGCGCTGACCCGCATCTTCGTCGCCGCCAGCGCCATTACCTACCGCCAAGCAAGTTGCCAATACCAGCTTCGACCACATATCCCACAAAGGCACAAGGCTACACATTTCCATCTCCATTCATTCAAGGTTGTCCCCAAATTTACAAATTAACAAAATTGTCACTTTAGTGACGCCGGCGGACTACCTGCGGACTGCTTGACGCGGAGTCGCCGGGCTACAAGTTAAATTAAATTAAATTAAAACATGCCTCCGTTGGGAGATCATGTAGCACATATTCCTTGATGGATGGAGTGGAGGAAGCCGCGTAATCGAACGAACCTAACTGTAAGCTAGAAAATCCTAACTACACTACTCATCAAAACGCCTCCTCC